>CM054134.1:72230105-72245105 GCA_028751875.1 Rapana venosa | reverse complement strand
AAAATCTCCCCATTGGTGAATCTCGGCGCTTTATCAGGAACGAAAAAAACCCATCCTCTCATAAAGGTTACCATACTCCATCTTCAAGGTTGGTGGTTGGAATGATAGGCCTGCTGTCCAATATTACGAGCTTTAGTAGCCGGTCTAATCTCAACATTGCGTACCATTAAGGCATCTATATTCTGACTTCAGGGATGGTGTCTGTATGCATGCGTTTTTTTAAAATGTTGTCATCCATTCCTACCGGCGCGAAACGGCCTACACTTGTGAAAGGTGGAACGGGTTTTGAATGTGTGAGCAAGATTTTCTGTGTGCATCTGCACACGGGGCCTTGGTTAATGGTCTCATTCGAAGGACTTTTGGGGAGAGTGGATGGAGTCAGTACTGACGTTAGTTAACTCCAGGGGAAAATCCCCTACAAGGAGTGCCTCCACAGTGGCTCGATCCCAGGTTGTCGGATCACCAGTGCAGCACTCTTACCACTAGGCTATCCTGTCCCCCCAGTGCATGCCATATATTATTAGGAATACAGTCACAATTTCTGGGTTTTGTTGTTGTTTTGTTTAAAGAGGCTTTTGATACATTTCTGTCATACTTTCAAACGCACTCATACATGCAGCGCATGACATAATCCATCTTACCCAGATGTCCTCAATCACACATTTCCAGAGAGAGAGGAAGAGAGAGAGAGAAAGTGAGACAGACACAGAGAGAGAGAGAGAGAGAGAGAGAGAGAGGCATTCAGGCAGACAGAGACAGAGAGAGACAGAGAGAGATTGATTCAAATTCAACACATTAATCACACATACAACAACAAAAAATCTAGCAATCACAAGTGTGTCAAAGTGCAAATATAATGATCATAAAATATTGCATAGTGCATTTGTATTACACACACAAATACATACATAAGCTGACTACTGACTATCAGTAATCTGCGTGAATAATACAGGATTACATGAAGTGCATTGAAACGGCATGATACATTGCACCTTGTAGTAGTAGTAGTAGTAGTAGTAGTAGTAGTAGTAATAATTGTTGACTAGATATGAACAATGATAAAAAGTACAAGTTCATGCAATTAACAAAATGAACAAGAGTAAGGCACTTTTTGCGACTTCTAAGCCAAAACATCATGCTGAGTATTTACATACATGTATTACTTATAGATTTTGTTGTGGACGGAGAGTTCCTGAGCTTAACATTGGACAATGTTCTTCAAAGGCAACGGAAATTCAGCTGTAGGCATGACAGACTGACAGACCATGCTAAGTATACACTTGGTGCTTGGAAACACACACACACACACACACACACACACACACACACACACACACACACCGAAAAGAAAACAGAAGGAATGACACTTTATACAATGCTGGTCATTTCAATCTTTGTCAATAAATCTTTTTAACAGATTTAAACCAAAAACAAATTTAGGAGGTAGGAGATGATTCAATTTGAAACTTTATACATTCGATTTTAGAACGGTTAAGGGCAAAGCAGCATAGAGAAAGCTAGAAAGTCACTAAAATATTACTTAACCATCTTTGAAATTACAGCTAGGTGGGGAAGGGGTGGGGGTGGGGGGCAGTGAAGTCACATCCTTGTGTAACAGATGACATGCTACAGATGTGTTTGAATGGTAGGAGAGGTCAAGGTTGTCAGCAATTCTGAGGACCTGGATGGTAGGCGCCGCCCTCCCGTGCGCGCACATACACGCACACACACACATACACATAGACACACACGTGTGTGGGTGTGCACGTGAAACAGATACAGGATCACTGCAGAGTGCTGACTGACTGAAATATATCAAACTGAACCTGACACACCACATGGCATCTGAGATATACATTTACAGTGACCGATGATCCATTTAGGATTTTCTTTGATCCCAACCTCCATGGGCATACATGTAGGGAACTAGGCTCATGTGTTGCCACCTTACAACATCTCTGACAAGTCATGTTTGTAACAGCACTATGCAAAAGTTTAATTAAACAGACTTCCATGTCCCACAAGTGTTACTTGGCTCAGCTGTCAAGCTGCCTCGCTATGAAAACTATGGCGTTCCTAAACACAGGAAACAGTTTGTGATGTCACTGCTCCATGAGACTACCCACAATCCATTAGCAGTAACTTCCTCATTTTGCTTTCTTTTCTTTTCTTTTTGATTCTTCAATGTATTAATCAACAACAATGAGATAATATTAGTGACAATAACATTTTTATTGCCCCTGCCAAATAACAACTGTGAATCTCAATCTCATCACACACACTGCAATACCCACACTATGTTCTACTGAATGTCCCCTAACAAAAGTCCCCATAGAGCTATGTTGCCAGAAGGCTACCTTCCAGGACAGACCCTGCACTGCTGCTGGGGTCACTTAGATTCGTTCATCTGTGATTGTTTTTGATCCACTACTCACGGGACGCTGTACACTTAAGCCCTAAACTGACAAAAGACTTAAATAAAGTCTTCATAGTAAGAAGTTTTGTCTTTCAAAGCACCTGCATCAAAAATGTAAACAACCAAACAGCAGAGCCACACTCACTGAAATGCATGAATTCTGAAGAAGTAACTAGGACATCAGTTCCTCCAGCTATGGCATTTGTGCCTCATGAACTGCCAAATTCTAGAAAAGGCTTGGACAAAAAATTACCACCCCTAGAAAAAAATGGAGAATCAGAGACTGAGATTGATCACCTTGAGACAAGAGCAGGAAGGGCCACTAACTCTGAAGACAATTCCATTTGTTGCGTGAAGATCAGTTTAGATGATGATAATGATTATAATATTGGAGATCCATATTAGTTTTGAGAATTAATATGTAGCAGGGCTAAAGTCTTTCTGTCCCATTATACATTGTGATATCTTCAGTTTAACGTCTATTCACATTTAGTGATTTTGTCATCAACCAGCCCTGAGAGAAGATTTAACACCTGCAGCTGCAGAGTTGGTCAGATATGCTGGACTGCCTTCCTTACTCAAGTTTTACATCTAGTGTTAGTTCCTTTTGAGCTGAAAAAGAACAGACAAGCAAAACGAAGAGAAATCTGAAGTTCTCTCATATGAATGAGTACTCATTCTAAAAGAAAGAAAAGGTAATAAACAAAAATAAGCTGTCAATAACAAATAAATCAATAAGCAAATAAATGAGTTACAGCAATATCATACCTATGCATCTAAGCTATAAACATATCCATATTTGATAAATACATTTGCAAAGTAACGATACCTTAAAACAGAAAAAAGCTTATTCACTGCGACACAAAATCATACTGTTCTACGTTTATATGCTCATCACCTAACTGTTTCCTTTCCTCACATTCTCCCTGTATTTTCAGATATGCTACAGTAATAACCACCATAACCAAAAGTGTATTCAGAACATCAAACTGCAGCAGCCTGTCACAAACATTACTCGTTTTGCAAAGCATGATATGTAAGAAGTCATAACAATCAGAACTGCTTAAGCTACGATTATTTTAACATAAATTTTTTACCTTTACGTGAAAAAAAAGATGTCCGCCATCAAGCAGTGGGCAAAAGCTTCACAGAGAACCAGATCAGAAACGAGGGCAAGAGACAGGGGGGTTACTGCCACACTTATCAACCAGCACCGAGCATCAATGCATCAAGTTGTTTCCTCAGTTGACAAAAATAGCAATTAACTAACCAGCTCTGCAACTCTACCCAGACTTTTCAGGCTGGGGCAGAGACAGAGGCAGAGACAGAGGCAGAGACAGAGGCAGAGGCAGAGACAGAGGCAAAGACAGAGACAGAGGCAGAGACAGAGGCAGAGACAGAGGCAGATGCAGAGGCAGAGACAGAGGCAGAGGCAGAGACAGAGGCAGAGGCAGAGACAGAGGCAAAGACAGAGGCAAAGACAGAGGCAAAGGCAGAGACAGAGGCAGAGACAGAGCAAAGGCAGAGACAAAGGCAGAGACAGAGGCAGAGACAGAGACAGAGGCAGAGACAGAGGCAGAGGCAGAGGCAGAGACAGAGGAAGAGGCAGAGACAAAGGCAGAGACAGACACAGAGGCAGAGACAGAGACAGAGGCAGAGACAGAGACAGAGGCAGAGACAGAGGCAGAGACAGAGGCAGAGACAAAGGCAGAGACAGAGGCAGAGACAGAGGCAGAGACAGAGACAGAGGCAGAGACAGAGGCAGAGACAGACGCAGAGACAGAGGCAGAGACAGAGGAAGAGACAAAGGCAGAGACAGACACAGAGGCAGAGACAGAGACAGAGGCAGAGACAGAGGCAGAGACAGAGACAAAGGCAGAGACAGAGGCAGAGACAGACGCAGAGGCAGAGGCAGAGACAGAGACAAAGGCAGAGACAGAGGCAGAGACAGAGGCAGAGGAAGAGACAAAGGCAGAGACAGAGACAAAGGCAGAGACAGAGACAAAGGCAGAGACAAAGGCAGAGACAGAGACAGAGGAAGAGACAAAGGCAGAGACAAAGCAGAGAAAGAGACAAAGGCAGAGACAGAGGCAGAGACAGAGGCAGAGACAGAGGCAGAGACAGAGGCAGAGACAAAGGCAGAGACAGAGACAGAGACAAAGGCAGAGACAGAGGCAGAGACAGAGGCAGAGAGAGAGGCAGAGAGAGAGGCAGAGACAGAGGCAGAGAGACAGAGGCAGAGACAGAGGCAGAGACAGAGACAAAGGCAGAGACAGGGACAGAGGCAGATCATTTGACAATGGACTGACAACCCCAGACACCCTCGGTGTCTAAAGCATGGCACTTTCCTAGGCCTCCTGCCTAGCTTGCTGCAGATCACCAACTTCATATTTATTTTCCTGCAGGCAGGTGTGTGTGTGTGTGGGGGGGGGGGGGGGGGGGGGGGGGGGGGGGGGGGGGGGGAAAGGGGGGGGGAGGCAGCCTAGCGGTTAGCCTGTTTCGGCCCATAGGCCACCATGAAAGCACTCATTTCAGGGGATTTTTATCCTGGAGTTAACGTGAACAGAGATCCCACTCTCCCCCAAAGTCCTTCTGATGAGACTATAAACCAAGGCCTCATGGTGCGAATGCTAGCAGAATATCTTGTGCTCATGTTAAAAAAAACCCCGTTCCACATTTCGAAAGAGTTTTGTGCCAGTAGGAACAGACGTCAATTACAAAGCACCCCCAGGACAGTGCATGCACAAGGGTGTCATGTTTAGACACCAGTACCCATGTCAGAATACGGGTGGGTGAAAAAAGTCTTGTATGAAAATTCTCACCATCCCTCCTGCACCTGGGAGCTCTAGCCAAGGAACAAACACCCCTCCCCACCCCCCCAAAAAAAAACAAAAAAACTCAACCAAAAAAACAACAAAAACCACATCTTTCTGTAATACTCTCCTGTAGAGGCGACAGAAGAAATGTTAGGTAAGTACCAGGAAAAGAGCGATGCAAACTGTTAATAATCAGGAAATGAAGAGAGATAAAAGCCATTCTATTTCAATCAAGCAAGTACACATTTTCTTGGTAAAAAAGCGGCAGGGGGTAAAAAAGCTTCTTTAGTTCCAGGAAAAGAGCAAGGAAAACTATTGAGTACCAGAGAACGACAAAGATAAAAAATTGTACTTTTTTTGGGGAAAAAATCATTCTTTTCAGATCTGATAAGCATGGGACAATTTCCCTGGCTCTTCTCTCACTGAATTGAACACAACAGCCTCCTCAAGAGTGTGTAATATTTACAGTATACATTCGTTATCTACAAACTCCATGTCAGCATTTTCAGCCAGAAGTCAACAGAAAGTAGGCACAAAGAGGACTGACAACAACACAAAACAACTGCAGAATCGATAATATATAATATCACTACTACAAAATAGGATAGCTCAGTGGTCAGAGCACTCACTTTCCCCCAGCCAAAATGAATGTTAAGCAGCATCGAGCGTGCTTACCAAGTGGATGGGTAACCGTTTTGTTGTTGTTGTTTTTAAAAAATTCTTTTATATCCAGGATAATGGAACAAGCACTCATGTGCTTTATTACATCCAGTCCCCGTGTGTATGCAGTTTTGTAAATTCTGTCACCTGTTCCCACCGGCACACAATGGCCTACTCTTACAAAAAGCGGAACAGGATTTAAAGATGTTCTGCTTGCGTTCGCACATGAGGCCTCGGTTTATAGTCTCATCCGACGGACTTTTGGGGAGAGTGGAGTCTGCACAGATGTTAACTCCAGGGGAGAATATCCCCTTGAACGGGAATCGAACCCGGGTCCGTTTGCACACCTTGGCTTCAGTTCAGTCCCCAAGTTCACCGAGCGGTAAATGGTTACCTGCCTCTTGAGGGTCTGGGAAGGTAAAGCGGAGATGGAGAGGAGATGGGCACTGCCCTCAATATGCTGGCGCCTGGAGAAGCTGAGGTATCTGATGCCTCGCTGCCCTATGACCACACACCTTATGGCACATCTTTACCGTTACTACAAAATAACCACAACTGTCAGCCTTCAAACTAATATGTCATATTCTCAATAAATAACAAAAAAACTCCCCTTGTACTTGTATACAAACAAGAGTACAGACTACATTTTAAAACAAGTATGTTTTAAAAATACTTATCCTTAAATCCTTTTCAAAAGAAACAGCAGGCTATTTCTAAAACAAAATGGAGATTCTGCATGCATATCGATTCATTATTTAAAACATGTTTCACATGGCATCAACCCTGGAACACATATTTTCAAGTAATTATCAACAGATGGTTTTATAAAAACCACAATAACAGGAAATGAATATATAAAAGAAATTCAAATACGAAAATCCAAATTAAAAATGGCCTGTTTCTGAAATTGTGTGTACCTACTCTCTCTCTCTCTCACTCACTCACCCACCCGCACACACACAACACACACACGCACGCACGTACGCACGCACGCACGCACGCGCGCACACACACACACACACACACACACACACAACACACACACACACACACACACACACGAACCCATGCACGCAGGAACACACACACTTTTATTCTGATTCATTTACAAGCCATTTATGTGATGAGTTAGAACAGTATAATTATACCCAACAAATGAATATGGCATGCCATTTTTTTTTTACCTTTAAGAATCTCAGCACACCAATCCACTGTACATATACAAATAAAACGCCATAGTTATAATAAAACATAATATCAGCTCAGTATAAGAGCAAAAAAGTGACTAGACATTTTTAAAAAATCCTCACAATAATACTGACTGGATCACCAAAGGGATCAAGATCCATGTTTCTGTTTTTGGCACAGGTTACTGCACTGTCGTTATGTTCATGCCTTTCCATTAAAAAGTTAACAATGGCACGATTAATACTGTTCAAAGCTAACAATATTAAATTTGATATTGTTATTCAAAAGACAAGGCACAAGATCATTAGTTAATGAGACTCATGAAAATTGTTTTAAGTAATCACAAAACAACTTATTTGCTTGAAATAACTTGCTCACTTTAGTTAATCTCAAAATAACTTGCATGTTCACTTTAGTTAATCACAAAATAATCCGTTTGCTTTAGGTTAACACAAAATGATTTGTTTACTTTAGAATTAGCTAATCACAAAACAACTTACTTGTTTAATTTAGTTAAACACAAAATATTTTTTGGGCTTTAGTTAACCACGAAATAACATGTTTGCTTTAGTTAATCATGAAAAAACCTGTTTGCTTTAGTTAATCATGAAATAACCTGTTTGCTTCAGTTAATCACGAAATAACCTGTTTGCTTTAGTTAATCACAAAATAACTTGTTCTTTGATCTCGGCTCTGTTCAGTGCACTCCTGTGAACATCGATCTCATCCTTAAAGGCTAAGAGGCCTAGCTGGGAATGAGAGGCTTCGTTCAAAGCTTTGGAACGGATGCAGCTGCGGTACTGTTCAGGACTCAGCTTGGGGTCACAGAACTTCTCATGCCACAAATGAAAGATTCCTGGATCCGGGGACCTGATGACCATATACTCACTCCGCACAAATTTCTGGTAGAGGAACACATCCTCTCCTCCCCAGCCTTGGATCTGTTCATCAAAACCTTTGATTTTCAAAAAGTCTGACCGGTACTGGCAGGTCATGCCATAGCCAAAGTCTCTCCAGAAGCCCGTGTCTTTGGATATGACCAGCTGGTCTGATAAAGAAGGGATCGGGATGTCCTGCAAAGAGTACACAATTTTAGGATTGTACAAACTGAACACAATGGGGTAGTACACACGTTTCTCTGGTTCCGTGTTCATGCGACATCGCTCCAGAAAGTCTTCACCGAAGATGATGTCCACGTCACACATGAAGAGCAGAACGTCGCCACTCTTCCAGTTCAAGGCCCCGATCTGAAGACCCCGCCCCCGAGCGAACTTTTCGTTGAGAGTGATGAGCTTCATGTGCTTGTACTTCTGCTGCCTGGCCGTGTTGGACATTATGGTCTTCACATCTTTCAAGCCATCGTTGCCGAAGTACACCACTGTCAGGTACACCCGCCTGTCATGCTTGATGCACACACTGACGAAGCGATCCATGAAGTAACGGAATGTCTCCACCCGGCCTGACAGAGGCAGTATCAGGTTGATCCACTGCTCCCTGATGGGCACCACGTTGCCGGTGATGAGTGTTGGGGGACCAAACGGGCGAAACACTACCACTTTTACGTAGGAAACTGTTTTTACCCCAGGAGAGGACGAATCTTTGTTCTGAAAATACAACTCATAGTGTGAGCCGGTGGTTGGTTCTGTGCGGTAAATGCCTTCCACAAAGTCATCAGTAGAGTACAAAGCCTGGCCGTCTGTTCGATTACCGTTGAGCCTGTCAATGCCGTAGCCAATGATTTCAAACAAATCTCTCTTTTTGGACCCTATGGGTTTTTCAATGACCCGCTTTCCCAACCCTGGCTCCACCAGATAGATCCTGTTCAGCGTGAACCTGTTGAAAGAAACTATTTCATATTCTGTCTTGTATGAAAAGCCTTTAGTGATCTCTGCCGACTGCAATCTCTCCATGAAGTAGGACTGGATGTCTTGGGCAGACATGTTTACGGCCACTGGCTGGGACATTCTCTTTTGCTGCGGGGGGGCGTGACTGCTGGATGGAGGCACCGCAAGAGGCGGCGGTTGGGAGGGCTTTCGAGGACGCCGTTTGGTGGTGGTGTTGACGGTCCGGCTCTGCTTGAGGGTCTGGAGCTGGCCTTCCAGAGAACGGATTCTTTCTTCCAGCCGACTCCGCTCCTGGTTGTGCTGGCCTCTCGCTGTCGCAGCACCTGGTGTGATAAAAACACACAGATTATGGGGCCATCTCTCACAGCAAGAGAAAGGTAGGGCTAATGATACATAATCATAAAAGGTCAAGCGCTCATACTACTCATTTACTATGGCTGCCTATATGGCGAGGCACTTAAAAACAGCCATATACGCACACTTCTCATTCAGTGTGCAATTTCAATCCACAGTGATCCTCAGGTGGGATGAGTGAGTCAGAGTGCACATTCTGGGTGACCCCCAGAGTGTTAAGCTGGGGAATCCATAACAACAACAACAACAACAACAATTACTCGTTTACAAGACATCACTGCACGTGCGTATAAACAATACTTTTCACACATATACCAGGAGAAAGAAGCTCTCAGAGTCTCGGGTCAGAGCATCAGACTTGTGGTGTGAACTAATCTGAGGACACAAGTTCAGGATGATGCTGAGCTGTCTGTCTGGAGGGATTTCCTCCATGGAGTTAACAATGGTGTATGAGCATCATTCAAAAGCGCAAAACGGCAACAACAGCGATAGAGTTTGATTCACTGTAATGCTTTCTAATGTATTAATATATATGTCTGGTGTTACATAGACTACCTACAAATGTGTTACACTCTGCTATATGGTTTTAGTCTTGCCACTTAACTTTTCTTCAAATATTATAAAGTAAATCCGAGTCTAAAACAATACTGACAACTACAACAATAACAAACAACAGAAAACGAACAAACATATCCAGCAAAACAGGAAAAGAAAGAAATGGGTGGCGCTGCTCTTGTGGTGACTGCACTCTCTCCAGGAAGAGCGGGCCGAATGTCAGGCAGAGAAATCCGCCATAACTTTAAAGTGGTATACAAACTAACACACAAAAACATTGCCCCTTTCAACCAAGCTCACTTGCCCCAACCACACCTCAGCTCAGCACACGCACGCACGCACCACACACACACACACACACACACACACACACACACACACACACACACACACACACACACACACACACACAAATCACTACAATACCACAAATAACAGAGATTGTTTTGTTTGGTGAACAACAACAACACCCACCCCACACACTCACTGCCATCTGAAATCAAAGTTGCTTACTTACTTCACCACACACCACACCCACCCCCCACACACACACACACACACACACACACACACCACCCACACACACACACACACACACACACTACACACACAGTTGTTGTGTTATACACACACACCACACCACACCACACCACACACGCACCCCACACCACACACACCACTACACACCACCCACCAACCACACCACCCACAAACACCACACAACAACACCCACTCACCCCCCCCCCCTCCACCCCATCCCCTCGACCCCCCCCCCCCCCCCCCCCGCCCCCCTCCACTCCAACCTACCTGTTTCAGGTGGTTGTAGCCAGCGCTGGTGTCAGCCTGCGACCGCGCGAAGGTGCGAGGCAAGCCCTGGGTGGGCATCTGGTGCAGGTGGGCATCCATATTCAGCCCGCAGCGAGCGACGAACATCATGGTCAGCACGGAGAGGCTGAAGAGCAGCAGCAGCACGCGTGGCATGGCCCGCATCCTCCCCTGCCCTCCCCTGCCCTCCCTCCCCCTGCCCTCCCCTGCCGCTTCCTGCCTTACTACCTCAGCCCCCTGACTGACCTCATGGCCCTGAAAAAAAGACACCAGGAATAATAATAATAATGATACTACTACTACTACTACTACTACTACTACTACTACTACTACTACTACTACTACTACTACTACTACAACAACTACTACTACTACTACTACACTACTACTACTACTACTACTACTACTGATAACAACAACAACAATAATAATGATAACAGCAACAACAACAACAATAATAATAATAATAATAATAATAATAATGATGTATGGAATTTATATAGCGCTGAATCTTGTAAAGCAACAAATCAAAGCGCTCAGATGACATCTTTTTTTTTTTTTTTTATAACGAGGAAAATGGAATAAGCACTCATGCGCTTTGTTTTTTTTACATCTAGTCCCCGTGTGCATGCGGTTTTGTAAAGTTTGTCATCTGTTCCCACCGGCACACAATGGCCTACTCTTTCGAAAAGCGGAACAGGATTTAACGTGTGCGCGAGATGTTCTGCATGCTTTCGCACACGGGGCCTCGGTTTATAGTCTCATCCGAAGGAACAGTCAAGTCAAGTCCAATTTTCATTTCCAGATGGGTACATTGAACAAGCGATGCATTTGCTTTTTTTTCCTTTTCATCAAGCCATCTATCTAGGAACAAAAAACAACTTGATCAATATTATCTAACTACATTATTACCATAACCAATAACTAACTCCAAAAGAGGACAATGACAGATGTTGTAATGGGATGGTTTCTGGTAGAACAAAAATAGAAACGAAAACATATTAAACACTGAACAACAAGAAAACTCTCTCTTTGATAAATAAAAGGAAAGTAAAAATATACAGCCACGCGTTAGAAACTAAATAACGGACTCCATGACGACTTGTCTTTCAAAAGCAAACTGAGGGAAAAAAAAGCAAAAAAAAAAGAGGAGACCACCAGGATTCTCTCTCAACTGCAACAATCACCTAATCCTGTGGTATTAGAATTCAAGCAGCAGGGCCAGAAAGACGATGGAGAATTGAGGATTCACGAGGGTCATTGGTGTGGCGGCTAACGTGGTAAACTCAGTGATGCCAACAGGTGAGGTGAACTGTCCTCTGGATGTTGTCTTCTTTTTCTTTTCTCTCTTTAACTCCGTGTGGAACCTCTCCGAGTGCTGGCTTGAATTACAGGATCTTTAACGTGGACGTTTGTTCTGCATGCTTATAATAATTATACACAAAGGGAACTAAGATACTGGCAGGTCTGCACTTTAAGTTGACCTGGGAGATCGTAAAAAGTGCCTCACCTTTACCTCATCCCCATGCTGCTGCCAAGATTTGAACTCAAAATCTCATGGACCTACCAGGGCGGGAATCAATCACTCTGTTGATTCAGCTAGAGCATGCATTGAGATTAACTAAAAAGAACATGAAATTCTGGCCAGGTAAACTATCAGGAAACAGGAATCAGAACCAGTGTAAACTTTAGAGAACAAAGTGTCAGAAACCAAGTAAACTCCAGGAGAAAAAGAAGTCAAACCAGTGTAAACTCCAGAGGAACGGGTAGATCCAGAAACCAATGTAAACTCAGAGGGAAGGAAACGTGAGGATCCAGTGTAACTCCTGAGGGAACAGGCCCAAAACCAGTGTAAACCTCCGAGGACAAGGCCCTAAACAGGTAAACTCCAGAGGGAACAAGACAGAAACCAGGTGAAACTCCAAGGGAACAAGGAGTTAGAACCAGTGTAAACTCCAGAGGGAACAAGGAGTTAGAACCAGTGTAAACTCCAGTGGGAACAAGAAGCTAGAACCAGTGTAAACTCCAGAGGGAACAAGGAGTCACAACAGTGTGAACTCCAGAGGGAACAAGGAGTCACAACCAGTGTAAACTCCAGAGGGAACAAGGATTCACAACCAGTGTAAACTCCAGAGGCAACAAGGAGTCACAACCAGTGTAAACTCCAGAGGCATCAAGGGGCCACAACCAGTGTAAACTCCAGAGGGAACAATGAGTCACAGCCAGTGTAAACTCCAGTGGGGAGGGGGGGGGGGGAGTCACAACCAATGTAAACTCCAGAGGGAAAAAGGAGTCAGAGCAAGTGCAAACTCCAGGAGGAACAAGGAGCCAGAACCAGTGTAAACATTAGGGGAACAAGAAGTCAGAACCAGTGTAAACTCCAGGAGGAACAAGGAGTCAGAACCAGTGTAAACTCCAGAGGGAACAAGGGGTCAGAACCAGTGTAAACTCCAGAGGGAAAAAGGAGTCAGAACCAGTGTAAACTCCAGGAGGAACAAGGAGTCAGAACCAGTGTAAACTCCAGAGGGAACAAGGGGTCAGAACCAGTGTAAACTCCAGGAGGAACAAGGAGTTCAGAACCAGTTAAACACCAAGGAACAAGGAGTCAGAACCAGTGTAAACACCAGGAGGAACAAGGAGCCAGAACCAGTGTAAACTCCAGGAGGAACAAGGAGCCAGAACCAGTGTAAACTTTAGGGGAAGGAAGAATGAGAACCAGTGTAAAATTTAGGGGAAGGAGTCATACCCAGTGTAAACTCCAGGGGAACTTGGTTAAAACCGCTGCATACAAAAAATGTCACTATTGGTAAACCTCGAAGTTCTGGATGAGCCCCCCCCAAAAAAAAAACAACAAAAAACAAAACCCAACCAACACAAACAAAAAACACCCACAAAAACAACAACAAACAAAAAACAACCGACACAAAAGGTTAAAAAAAAATCCATGAACTAAAAACGAGAACACACACACACACCACACACACAACACACACACACACACACACATCACACTACACACACACACACACACACACAGAGAGAGAGAGAAGAAGAGATCTGAGACTGAGAGAGGGAAACAGAGAGAGAGAGGAGAGAGAGGAGGAGAGAGAAAAGAGGGGAGAGAGAGGAGAGGGGGAGATGGGAGGAGAGAGAGAAGTAGCAGAGAGAGGGAGAGAGAGAGAGAGAGAGAGAGTGAGAGAGAGAGAGAGAGAGAGAGAGAAACACAATACAACACATAACACCACAAACTAGAAAACGAAAAATCCAAAAAAATCACACACAGTCATGTAGTATGGTTTTTTGTGCATGCACACGTGAACACATCATCTAGTGACACTACAACTGCAAACACACTTCTTCCTCCTCCACCCTTCACTTGCAATCGAGTGAGATGGGAAATGTGTACTGTGTAGTGGTAGAATGTGGTCTGTAGTGAGTGTGACCGTGCTGCATTCACCATAACATGGCTGAGTGTAAGCCTAAATGTAATAAATAATTATAAAGCATTCCCCTTCCCTTATGGGACGGGATACGCCCTAGTGCAAGAGTCTACTCCTTAGGGTTCGAACTAATGGTAGGTAGTCGTCGTGTGCGCCGCATGCCTGCCAACCAGAGAGTGAGGCGCTGCTGTTTCGGAAATTGGCAGAAATTGATTACCATAGTGGAGAGACTTGCCCCATTACATCCCAACCATCGCCAAGATGCATAATGAAAGTCTATGCGTTGGAAGATTTTTCTCCAAAGCAGCAACCCAATTTGGTGCTGCAGTCATATTAATGGAGTGTTGGCAAGTCAATCTTTCGGTAGTCAGTCATGTCGATCACTAAAGTACTAAGGCTGTTAAAGGTGGAATATCCATGAGTGAAAAAGCCAAGCTGTCCATAGCACGTCCATTCACTTGCTGGCGCACCCACGTCAAATGTTTAATCAAGAACTGTATAACAGTGTTAAATAGCATCACGAGATGGTTACCAAGTGAAAGGGTGACCGTTGCGCGGCTTGGTTCAGATAGTCTTTCAGACAGTCCCCGAAAGATCTTACGGATGAGACCTATAAACACGAGGCCATGTGCGAACCACCAGAACATCTTGCCAACACACGTTAAATCCTGTCCCGCTTTTGTAAAGTAGCCATTGTCTGCCCGGGGAACGATGGCAGAATTACAAAACCGCATACACACGGAACTGATGTAAAAAAAAGCACTATGAGTGCTTATTCCATTATCCTCGATATAAAAGAATAAATAAATAAATAAATAAACATCCCCCCCCCCCCACCCCCCAAGTTGCAAATGGGTACCTGCCCTCTATAGGGTCAGGGAGGGTAAAGCAGCGAGGGAGAG
>CM054134.1:72210105-72222605 GCA_028751875.1 Rapana venosa | reverse complement strand
AATAAACAAGAAGGAAATGATAGGAAGAAAAAGGAACAAAGCATAAACAAAGAGAGGGATAGAAAAGAGGAAGTTTCTAGCACAGGATTTCCAGAAGGCGGGGATGGTATTTATACTGACAGCTCCTCCCCCCCCTCCCTCCCCCGGCATCCACACGGGTGAATGATTTCCTATATTACTCTTGCATTCACACCGCACATACCCACCGAAAAAAACCCACTTTTGTGAAAGATTAGCCTCTGACTCAAAACTCATGTGGTTTTGCACAAATTTAGTAGGTTCGAATTTTTAAAAATATTTTTTCCCCAAACACTGTACCCCCTCAGTCTTTTGTCATCTGCTAGCTTCCTAAGCACAAGATCCATGCGTGGGGTCAACGCTGTAGGAACACAAGCAATCCTCATCTGATGAACATTTCCACCTTTGTCGTGACTACCTGGTGTTGTTCTATGTCATCAATCCCCCAAACAAGTACACAGCGCCTTTTTTCATATTAAAAAAAATCTGTGAAAATCAGCACAACATTGTTTTCCCGACTTACGCTCTATACAAGATAATACTACATGACCCGCAAGCTAAAGCAGGAGTGTAGCCGAAGAGATAATTTCTCAGTGTATCAGGGCTGTTTCCTCCTAAAAAAAAAAAAAAAGTGCCTACAATCCATCCCTGCTTCCGACACATCCGATAGTCCTCCTTCTGTCTGTGCAACAGAATGAACTGTGATTCCCCACGCTCATCACTTCAGTCTGTTCAGGACAACGCCTTGTTCCTCCTCCTCCTCCTGCACCCCCCCCCCCTCTCTCTCTCTCTCTCTCCCGTCCTCCATCCTTCTCTCCCCACCTCCCTCCTCCCTCTCTCTCTCCCCCCCTCCCTCCCTCCCCCCACTCTCTCTCATTCCAACCTAAAAACGTCAAGTTTTATTTTCTTTTGCTCCAGTCTCGTGCACTTCGTATCACCCTCTTCTCCCCCACCCACTCCCTCCCTCCCTTCCATCCCCACTCTTCCCGAGGTGGGTGGGCCATTTTGCTTCCAGAGGAGCGTTGAAGAAGCGCTGCTGGAGTTTTGTTGCCGACAATAGTATAATGCAAGATAGCTAGGTAACAAGGGTTGGAGAAAAAGACAGGCTTCTAGATAACTTGATATACAACAACAGGAAATGACTGGAGAAGAAGAATACTTCCAATAACTTGATATACAACAGCAAGTACTTGGAGAAAGAGAAGACTTCTAAAGAAAATACTTGGGGGGAATAAAAGAAGAAGCTGGGAATCAACATATGGTGGGAATCGGGTTCTGATTTCTGTTGAGAATCTTTTTACCCACTTGTTATGTAACAGAAGTTCGATGGAGCTTCCTTTAGCCTACTTCCTCGTGTCTGTCTGTGAATGGCCTTCAGTGATCCAGGAGGTTTTTCCATTGTTGCTGTTGTTGTTGTTGTTCTTCTTCTTCTTCTTCGGCTAAAGCTCCGAGGTTCACCAATGGTGACATGTTTGCGTCTGTGACCGTTTTGTCCGCCTACGAGGTTGCGGCATCTCGACTTCAATGATTAGATCGCTAAACTCGACATCAGCGTGCATACTGTAAATGTATTTTTTCTTTTCGCTTTTTTTTCTTTTTCTTTTCTTTTTGTTGTTGTTGTTGTTGATGTTACCACTTACTGGCACGAATGGCCTACTCTTCCCCAAGGCAAAACGGGTTTTAACATGTCCTCAAGATGCTCTGCGTACGTTCACACACGAGGCCTCGGTTTATGATCTCATCTGAAGACTTGTCAGTGAAAAAAGAGTCAGTGGCACCCCCACCCTGTCACACCCACCCAACACACCACCCGCCCTGTCACACCCACCCAACACACCACCCGCCCTGACACACCAACCCAACAACCACACCGCCCTGTCACACCCACCCAACACACCACCCTGTACACACCCAACCAACACCAAAACCACCCACCCTGTCACACACACCCAACACACCACCCACACTGTCACACTCACCCACACACCACACCCACCCTGTCACACCCACCCTACACACCCAACCACCCCCTGTCACACCTACCCAAAAAACCACCCCCACCCTGTAACCTCCACCCACACACCACCCCCACCCTGTCACAACACCCACCCAACACATCACACACCACCCTAGCACACCACCATCCACCTGTCACACCCACCCAACACACCACCACGACCCTGTCACAAAACCACCCACCCAACACCCCACCCCACCTGTTACCTCCACCCAAAACCCCCCACCCCCCATCCTGTCACACCCACCCAAACACCACCCCACCCTGTTACCTCCACCCAACACACAACCCCCCTGTCACTTCCACCCAACACACCACCCCCATCCTGTCACACCCACCCAACACACCACCACCACCCTGTAACACCTACCCAACACACCACCCCAACCCTGTCACACCCAACACACCACCCTGTCATTCCCACCCAACACACCACACCCACCCTGTCACAACCCACCCAACACACCACCCGCCTTCACACCCCCAACCAAACGACACCACCCTGTCATCCAAACCCACACACCACCACCAACCACCACCCTGTCACACCCACCCCAACACACCACCCGCCCATGTCACACCCACCCAACACACCACCCGCCCTGTCACACCCACCAACACACCACCCGCCCTGTCACACCCACCCAACACACACCACCCACCTGTAACCTCCACCGAACACACCACCCCCACCCTGTCACACCCACTCCTACACACCACCACAAACACCCTGTCACACCTACCAACACACCATCCGCCCTGTCACACCCACCCAACACACCACCCACCTGTCACACCCACACCACACACACACACCCACCCTGTCACAACCACCCTAACAACACCACTACCCTGTAACCTCCACCTCAAAACCACCAACCCCACACCCAACCAAAACGTCACACCCACCCTACAACCCACACCATCACTGCCCACACCCTACACACACCACCCCACCAGTCACACAACCCAACACACCACCAAACCACATGTCACTCCCAACCCAACACACCACAACCACCTGTGCAACAACCCACGCCACCCAACACACCACCCACCCGTTAACCCCACCCAACAACCCCCCCATCCTGTCACACCCCCCAAAAACAACCACCACCACCACTGTCACAACCCACCCAACACACCACCCACCCGTTTTACCTCCACCCAACACATCACCACCCACCCTGTCCAACAACCCCACCAAACACCACCACCACCCTGTTTCCACATCACCCACACCCACCACCACCCCACCACCTGCCTAACACCCACCCACACACCACTAATTCCCACACCCCACACCCAACACACCCACCCGTCATTCCACACCAACACCCACCCCCCACCCTGTCAACCCCAACACACACCCATAACACACCCACCCAACACCCCACCCGTCACACCCCACCCACACCCATCCAGTCACATCCCCCCAACACAAACCACCCACCCTGTCACACCCACCCACCACCACCCCACCCTGTCACACCCACCCAACACACCACCCCACCCTTACCCCACCCAACACCCACCCCAAGTCACAAACCACCCAACACACCACCCTACCTGTCACCAAAACCCAAACACCACACCTTACCACCCAAACACAACCCCACCCAGTACCCACCCAACAACCCCACCTTCACACCCACCCACACCCCCACCCTGTCACACTCCAAACACCCCACGGCCAAACCGGAGCCACCCACCCTGTCACCTCCACAACCAACAAACCAACCAGTTCACACCCAAAACACCACCCCTAACCCTGTCACACCACCCAACATCCCCAACCCCGGTCCCCACCCAACACACCCCACCCTGTAACAAAAACAACCCCAAAAAAACACACAACTTCACAACAACACACCACCCAATCCTGTTACACTTAAAAAACAAAAACAACTTACAATTAAACCACCCACCCAACAAAAAACACCAATCCTGTCAACCACCAACAAACAACTGTAACCCCACAACACACCCCATTGTAAAAACCCCCAACACACACCCACCACTTCCACCCAACCAAACAACCACTGAAAACCCAACAACACAACAAGCTGTAAACCCCACCCCAAACAGACCCGCCACACCCAAAAACAACCACCAAACCTTCACACCCCCAACACAAAAGACAATCAAAAACAACCCAACCTTACAAAATAAACCCCAACCCGTCACCCCCAACAACCACCCCCACCGTCACCCCACCCAACACACCAACCCCATGTATACCCACCCAACACACCACCCCCCGTTAAACCCCACCCAACAACCGCCCCACACCAAACACCCCAAAACCCCACCCTGTCACACCCACCAACAACCATCCCCCCTATCACAATCCACCCAACAACCCCCACCTGTCACACCCACCAAAACCACCCCCTACCCTGTCCAACCCACCCAACACACCACCCCACCGTGTCCACACCCCACCCACACACCAACCACCCTTAACCCACCCAACACACCACCCCACCCTGTCACACCCACCAACACAACCCCCCACCGTGTCACACCCACCCAACAACCACCCTCACCCATAACCCCCCACACCCCACTCTGTCACACCCATCCAACACACCACCACTACCCTGCCCAAAAACCCCCCAAACCCCCCCCACACTTCAACCCACCCTGTCACATACCACCCAACACCCACCCCCTTTTTTACCTGTAACTTACCACACACCCACCCTGTCCACCCAACAACACCCCACCCACCCTACCCCACCCCACCACCCCCCACCATACCTCCACCCAACACACCACCCTCCCCTTCAACCCACCCAACAACCACCCCATTACCCTGCACACCCACCCACACACCCCCCCCCTGTCCCAACCCACCCAACACACCACCCTCCCATGTAACAACACCAACCACAACACCACCGTCACCACCCAACAACACACACCCCACCCGTCAAAACCCAAACCCCAAAACACCACCCACCTTAACATAACCCCAACAACCACCACCCCATCCTGTAAAGCAAACAACCACCCCCACAAGTCACATACCCACCCCACACCACCCCAACGCTGTACATCCACCCAACAACCCCACCAAAACCACGCCCACCCTGTCAACCCACCCAACACACCATCCCCAACCTTTAACATCCAACCAAACACCACCCCCACCTGTCACACCCAAACCCAACCAACCTACCCCCCAACCACACCCCCCTTGTCACACCCACCCAACAAAACCATCACCACCTTATCACATCCAACCAACACACCACCCCCACCCTTCACACCACCCAACCAACCACCACCCCCACCCTGTCCACACCCCCCAACACAAAACACCCCACCTTTCACATCCCCCAAACCCACCCCACCCCCATTGTCACACCCACCCAACACACCACCCCCACCCTGCACACCCACCAACACCCACACCCCGTCACCCACAAACCCCACCCCCCCCATTCCAACCCCCCCAACACTAACCACCCTGTCACACCCACCCAAACCCCTTTTGTCACCCCACCCAACACCCACCCCACCCTGTCACACCACCCAACCACACCCCACCGGGTCACACCCACCCTCCCCAACCCCACCCTTCACACCAACCCCTACTCCAATCCCCCTTCACACCCACCTGTCACATCCACCCAAACCCAACCACCACCCTCACCCTTTAAAACCCCTTCCCACTCCCCCCAAACCAACAACCCCCCACCTGACCTCCCCCAACACACCACCCCACCTTGTCACCCAACCCACCCACCCCACCGAGGTCCACAACCACCCAACACACCACCCCCACCCTGTAACCTCCACCCAACACACTCCCACCCGTGTCACAACCCACCCAACACCATCCACCCTGTATTTTCAACCCAACACACCACCCCCACCCTGTCACACCCACCCAACACCCCACCCCACCCGTCCACCCCACCCAACCCACCACCCCCAACCCGTAATCCAAACCCAACACCCATTCCCCAGCCGTGCCCAAAACACCCACCCAACCACACCCGCCACCCTGAATCTCAACCCACACACCACCCCCACCCTGTCACACCCACCCAACACCCACCCCACCCTGTCACACCCACCCAACCCACCATCCCCACCCTGTAAACCCCCACACAACAAAACCCCCACCCTGTAACCTCCACCCAACAAAACCACCACCACCACCCTGTCACAACCCACCAACACACCACCCCCACCCTTGACCTCCACCAACACACCACCCCCACCCTGTCACACCCACCCAACACCCCACCCCCACCCTGTCCACCACCCAACACCCCACCCCACCGGCCCACACCCACCCACACACCACCATTTACCCTGTCCACCCCCACCCAACACACCACCCCCACGCTGTAACCTCCACCCAACACACCGCCCCACCCAACACACCCGGGCCCCAACCGTCACAACCACACCAACAAAACCACCCCACCCTGTAAACCCCCACCCAACACACCACCCCCACCCTGTCACACCCACCCAAACACACCACACCACCCTGTCAAAACCCACCCCAACAACCCCACTACTGTCACACACCCCCAAACACACCACCACTATCCTGTCACCCTACCCAACAACCACCCCCACCCCGTCACACCCACCCTGTCACATCCACCCACCCAACACACGACCCCCACCCTGTAACCCTTTCACCCAACCCCCTCCACTTTGTCAAACACCCACACAACACCCCCACCCCACCCTGTCACACCCACCCAACACACCACCCCACCCTGTACCTCCACCCAACACACCACCACAAACCCTTCCACACCACCCAACACACCACCCTAAACCCTTCACACCACCCTTCACATCCACCCACCCAAAACACACCCACCCCCACCCTGTAACCTTCACCCAACACACTCCACTCTGTCACACACCACCCACACAACACACCACCCCCACCCTGTCACACCCCCACCCAACAAAAACCACCCCCACCCTGTAACCTCCCACCCAAACACACCACCCCCACGTTGTACACACCCACCCAACAAACCACCACTACCCGTCACACCCACCCACCCAAACACCCCACCGCCCCCACTGTACCTCCACCCAACACACAACCCCCACCCTGTCACACCCACCCAACACACCATCACTAGCCTGTCACACCCACCCAACACCCCACCACTACCATGTAACCCCCACCCAACACACACACCAATCCTGTCACACCCACCAACACACACCCCCACCCTGTCACAAACCCACCCCCAACCCCACCCCCACCCTGTAACACCCACCCAACACACCAACCCCCACCCTGTCACCCCCACCCAACAAAACCCACCCCACCCTGTCAAAACCCACCCAACACACCACCCCCACCCTGTCACACCCACCCAACTCACCATCCCCACTTATCACACCCCACCCAAAAACAAACCCACCCCCACCCTTCACACCCCCCCCACCCAACACACCACCCCCAACCCTGTCACACCTACCCAACACCCACCCCACCGTGTCACCCCCACCCAAAAAACCCCCAAAACACCCTGCCCACACCCCCCAACCACCCCACCCCACCCGTGCCCAAAACCCCCAACAAAAACAAACCAAAACAACCACCACTACCCTGCACACCCACCCAACCACACCACCCCAACCCTGTCACCCCCACCCGTCACATCCACCCACCCAACAAAACACCCCACCCTGAACCCTTTCCCCCAAAACACACCACCCCCACCTTGTCACACCCACCCAAACACACCACCCCCACCCTTCACACCCACCCCAACACACCCCCCCCCCCCTGTAACCTCCACCCAACACACCACCCCACCCTGTCCACACCCCCCCCAACACCCCAAACCCCCACCCTGTCACACCCTCCCACCAACACCCACCCCCACCCTTTTAACCTCCACCCAACACACCATCCCCCCGTGTCACATCCACCCAACACACCACCCCAACCCTGAAAACTCAACCCCAAAAAACACCCCCACGCCCACCCTGTCACACCCACCCAACACAACCCCCCACCCCCTCCACCTCCACCCAACACCTACCCCACCCGGCCCACACCCCACCCAAAAACCCCACCCCAACCCTGCCCACACCACCCAACCACCCCACCCCCCCCGGGTCAAAAACCCACCCAACACACCACCATACCCTGCCACACCCATCCAAACCACCCCAACACCCTGTCACCTCCACCCAACACCCCACCCCCACCCTGTCACCCCCCACCCAAAAACACCACCCCCCCCCCTTCACAACCCACCCCAACATCCCCGGTAAACACCCTCCCAACCCCCCCCCCCCCCCCCCCCCCCTGTCACCCTCTACCCCAAACCCCACAACCACCACCCACCCTGGACACCCACCCAACACGCCCCCTGCACCCCCCCACCCAACCCCCCCCTGTCACACCCACCCAAACCCCCCCTGTCCACCCACCCAACACCCCCCTGTCACACCCACCCAACATCCCCCTGTCACACACCCCTTCTGACACACCCCCCCAACACGACCCCCCACCCTGTCACCCCCAAACCCAACATCCCCCCTGTCCACACCCACCCAGGCACACACCCCCCCCAACACCCTCCTGTCACAACCACCCAACACCCCCCCCCCCCCCGGTCACCCCCCACCCAACACACCACCCCCACCCTGCCCCACACCCAAACCCCAAACAACCCCTTGCTGTCACACCCCCCCACCACCCCACCCTGCCATACCCAACCCACCACACCACACCACCCTGTCACACCCACCCAACACACACCCAAACCCTTCACACCCACCCAACACACCACCCCCACCCTGTCAAACCACCCAAAACCCCACACAACCCTGTCATCTCCACCCAACACCCCACCCTGTCATCTCCACCCAACACACCACCCCAACCTGTTAACCAACCCACCACCAAAACCACACCGTCCACCCCACCCACCCACCCTGTCAAAAACCCAACCACCCAACACACCACCCCACCCTGTCACACCCACCCCCCACACACCACGCCCTGTCCAACCTCCCCAAAAAACAACCCCCCACCCTGTAAACACCTACCCCAAAAACCACCCACACTGTCCACACCACCCAACACCCCAAACCCCACCCCCTACCCTGTCAAAACCCCCCCAAACACACCACACCACCATGTCACCCCCAAACCCACCCACTCTGTCACCCCCAAACCCTCCCCAACACCCCACCCCACCCTGTCACACCCACCCACCCGTCCACACCAACCCCACCCTGTCACACCTACCCAATACACCACACCACCCTGTCACCCCCACCCAACACCCCCAACCCCGGTCACACCCACCCTCCCAACACAACCACCCCACCCTGTCACACCCACCAACCACCCCACCCCCGTCACACCCACCCACCCAACACACCACCCCCACCCTGTCACCCTCACCCAACACACATGCAGCTCTTACTACCATCTCATTTCATATATGTTAACAAAAAAATGTTCATTGGTGTTTTTCTTATGAAAGGAGAAAGAAGAGATATATAAATGAGGAGGAGGGAAAGGAGGAGGAGAGAAGGGGGAGGAGATGTATAAGAAGAAATAAAGGAAAGGAAAAAAAAGAAAGAAAAAAAAAAAGAAAGGAGGAAAGAAAGAGGGGGGGGGGGGGGGGGACAACGAAAAGGCAAAAAAAGGGAGATGAATCATCTTTCCTTTACCTCAACCTCCCCCCCCTCCCCCACCCCCTTTCCCCAAAAAAAACTGACAACTCTCCCTCCCTCGTCTTCCTCCCTATGCCCTTCCCCCCATCCCCTCCCATCCCTTCCCCTCCACTTCTCTCTCCCCCCCCCAAACCCTCTCTCTCCCTCACCCTCCAGCCTAAAAACACCCAACACCCCCTTCCCCTATCCCCATCTCGCTCCCCCCCCCCCTCCCCCGCCCATACCTTACCCATCCTAATCTACTCCCCCCCCCCCTTTTTCCCTCAAACGATCTACCTTTAAGCTAATTAGCCCAGCAGATGTCTCCTTCAAGTCATGAGGCTTGAGACTTGAAAGAGCGAGTATGTTTCAACGCCATCTTGAAGAGCTTTGATAAGAATCTCCTGCCTACCTATCTGATAATATATCACATTTCGCTTCCTTGACAGGCTACGGTATGGATTCGATTCGCCCGTACGCACGTACGTACACACGCACGCGTGCGCGTATATATATGCACACACATGCGCGCGCGCGCGCACACACACACACAAACACACTCACACAGATAATTCATGCATTCATAAAACAAAAGAACAAAAGTTAATTTTTTTTAAGTTGTCCTGATAAATCCTGCCCATCTGTTTACAAACACTACTCCTCCCCCCCCCCCCCCCCCCCCCCCCCAAAATAAAATCGGAGAAGTAAAAAATCTGGTAAACACCCCCACCCCCTCAACAATCACCACAATGAGGCATTGGATGAAAAAGAAGAACAAGAAGAAGAAGAATTCCGAAAGAAGAAGAAGAAGAATCCAACTAAACTGAATTACCACACCACCCATCCCTCACTTTCCCAATATTGACCTGGTTTTTTTGTTTTTCTTTTGGGGTTGTTGGTTTGCGTTTGTTTGAGGCGGTATTTTTTTATTTTGGTTTTTTGTTTCCTTTGGTCGTTTTTTGCCCTGGTAATACCTGAAAAGGGGATGTTTATATTATGCAATCAGTAGTATTCAGATGTGACAAAAATCAACCTTGATTTTTTTTGTTCCTCGGCTTAACTTCCAGATTCACATGAAAAAAATAATGTGATTTTGTATATGGAACTTTTTCCACCATTAAGGAAGGTAGCCGCATTCCGACTTAGAGGATGATGTCTAAACACTACACCAGTGTGCATGCATTTTAAAAAATGTATAATTATTTTGTCATCCATTCTTACCGGCACGAATGGCTTACTCTTCCCAAAGACAAAACGAGTTGCTTTTTTCTTCTTTTAACGCGTGCGCAAGATGTTTTGCGTGCTCTCGCACACGGGACCTCAATTTATAGTCTCATCCAAAGGACTTTTAGAGGAGTAGAGTCAGTACTGATGTTTAACTCCAGGCGAAAAATCCCCAATTGAACGGGCGTAGGCGCGTATCGGTGGTGGCTCAAACTGGGGCTCGATCGTACGCCTTCAAATCGCTAGTGGAACGCTGTAACCACAAGGCTCTCCTGTCCCCGCCTACTAACTCTTCTGTTAAAAGGCGGATGGGTCCAGATGTGCTGCGTGTGTGTCGTCACAAAGGACTTCGGTTTGTAGCTTCATCCGAAGGAGTTTCAGAGAAGTAGAAGCAGCACCATGTACCAGTATTCATTCCAAGGGAAAAGTTCCCCCAGAAAAGAACACCTCATTGGAGGGTGGAAGCCACACCCATCAGTGACCAGGGAGGCACAAGTTCCATGCTGGGATTGTTTAGTTATCCTCCGGCCTCCACTACTGTTCATCATGGAAATAGGAATGCATCCTTTATCTTTCCCCCCCCCCCCCCCCCCCCCCCCCCCCCCCCCCCCCCCCCCCCCCCCCCCCCCCCCCCCCCCCGTGGTTCAGCTAGAGCTCCGAGGTTCACTAATGGCAAGGTGTTAGCGTACACGACTGTCACACCACACCCACCCAACACACAACCCCCACCCTGTCACACCACCCAACACACCACCCCCACCCTGTCACACCACCCAACACACCACCCCCACCATGTCAACACCCACCCAACACCCCCCCACCCCCCCCCCCCGCCATCTTTAAGGCAGCTGTATCCCAACATCAGGGATGATTTCTAAACACATCAGTGTGTATGGAATTCTTTTTTTCTAAATGATTTTTTGGGGTCATGCGTTCTTACTGACGCAAATAGCCTACTCTTTTCCGAGGCAGAATGGGTTTTACCGTGCGCGCAAGATGTTCTGCGTGCGTTCTTACAAGGGATCTCGGTTTAAAGACTCATCTGAAGGACTTACACGGGAGTGCAGTCGGTATTAATGTTAACTCCAGGGGGGGGGGGGGGAAATCACGTTGAACGGGCACCTTGGAAGTGGCTGGAATCTGGGCCGTAAAATCACAAGCGCAACTTTCTAACAAGAAAGTCATCCCGCCCCCCTCAAATGTATGATGACATAGACATAGATATCAAAGGAACTGGTTACGATATAATGTGACACGGCAAAGCCCAGCAGTGCACCAGTGCCAGGGACACAGCAATGCCACCAGACTGCACGTATTAGCGAGTTAACATCAGTGCCGACTCCACTCTTCCCAAAAGTCCTTCCGATGAAACTATAAACCGAGGTCCCGTGTGCAAACGCAAGCAGAACATCTTGCCCACACGTTAAAACCTGTTCCGCTTTTTGGAAGAGTAGGAGGTCATTGTGTCCTGGTGGGAAGGGATGACAAAATTTACAAAACTGCATACACACAGGGACTTGATGTAAAAAAAAAAAAAAAGCACATGAGTGTCTATCCTCGAAATAAA
>CM054134.1:72192605-72205105 GCA_028751875.1 Rapana venosa | reverse complement strand
TGATGAGAAAAAAAGGTTGTCAAAACATAAGTTCCATTTGTGCTTGCTTGTATCAAGAACTGAAGTGAAAAAACACCCTGCTTGCCTCCTATCCCCACATGTATACTGTATAATGTCTGTTTGGGTCAGGTGGGAATTAATGCAACACGGCACTGCATGCTCCGTGTAAAAGCTGACGCTGAGGCTAAAATGCATGCGTGGTGTGATTGGGGACGGGAGAGCCTTGGGTTGGTTGGTAGGTGTGTGTGTGTGTGTGTGTGTGTGTGTGTGAGTGTGTGTGTGAGTGTGTGTGTGTGTGTGTGTGTGCGAGTGTGTGTGCGAGTGTGTGTGAGTGTGTGTGTGTGAGTGTGTGTGTGTGTGTGTGTGTGTGTGAGTGTGTGTGTGTGTGTGTGTGTGAGTGTGTGAGTGCGATCTGTAAATGTATACATTCATTCTTGTGCAAATCTCTGTTCGATCTGTAAATGTACACACTCATTGGTTTGCAAATCTATGTAATCTGAAAATGTATACACTCATTCTTTTTTGCAAATCTGTGTAATCTGTAAATGTATACACTCATTCTTTTTGCAAATCTATGTGATCTGTAAATGTATACACTCATTCCTTTTGCAAATCTATGTGATCTGTAAATGTATACACTCATTCTTTTTGCAAATCTATGTGATCTGTAAATGTATACACTCTTTTTTTTTTTGGCAAATCTATGTGATCTATAAATGTATACACTAATTCTTTTTGCAAATCTATGTGATCTGTAAATGTATACACTGATTCTTTTTGCAAATCTATGTGATCTGTAAATGTACACACTATTTCTTTTTGCAAATCTGTGTGATCTGTAAATGTATACACTGATTTTTTTTGCAAATCTATGTGATCTGTAAATGTATACACTCACTCATTCTTTTTGCAAATCTATGTGATCTGTAAATGTATACATTCACTCTTTTTGCAAATCTATGTGATCTGTAAATGTATACACTCATTCTTTTTGCAAATCTATATGATCTGCAAAATGTATACACTAATTCTTTTTGCAAATCTATGTGATCTGTAAATGTACACACTATTTCTTTTTGCAAATCTATGTGATCTGTAAATGTATGCACTAATTCTTTTTGCAAATCTGTGTGATCTGTAAATGTATGCACTAATTTTTTTTTGCAAATCTATGTGATCTGTAAATGTATACACTCAATCTTCGACAAATCTCAGTGCGATTCAATGTATACACCCATTCATTTGCAAAGACACTCATACTTTTGCAACTTGGTAGTGGGGTGGGATGTCTAGGAAGGAGGGGGTGGGGTTGTTTGTTGATTTTATGCAAAAGCATAGCATATGCATAGACTTCATCTGTGCCCTTTGCCTTCAGGACTGACATTCCCGATTCGGACTGGCCAGCTACAACCCACGCTGTACCAGAATTTATTTATTTATTTATTCTTTTCTATCGAGGATAATGGAATAAGCGCTTATGTGCTTTTTTACATCCAGTCCCCGTGTGTATGCGGATGTGAATTCTGTCATCTGTTCCCACCGGCACACAATGGCCTACTCTTATGAAAAGCGGAACAGGATTTAACGTTTGCGCAAGATGTTCTGCGTGCGTTCGCACATGGGACCTCGGTTTATAGTCTTATCCGAAGGAATTGACACCTAGAGCGCAACTCCACAGTCTTCCGAGATTGAAGGATATATGCCTACTACTACTGTTTTATGGTTTTCTTTTCTTCTAACCTATCTTACACGACTCACCGGTAGCTTGACGCAGTTGATGTACTTGACGCAGTTGATGTACCTGACGCAGTTGATGTACTTGACGCAGTTGATGTACTTGAGGCAGCAGTTGTCGGACTATACAGAAGTCACGTGTGGCATCCTCAGCGTGGCCCTAGCGATCGGCTCGTCTGTAAATAACAGAAATCAGTGAATGAGTTTTGGTAAACGCTACTGGCTACAATGCAAAACAACGATCACATTGTACGAATCCAGGATACAACAACAGAATGGCGGAAAGAAAAATGGGATGGTAAAATGGAAAATAGTCCTTAACATGTCTTTCATGAATTTTCTGGCTACGAATGTCTTTAATGAATTATCTGGCAACGAATAATAAGAAACAAAAAAGGATGTGTAATTATTATTCATGAATACTTAATGAATACAGAAAGAGTACATTCTTGTGTTCTCAGTTGTACTACCAAAAAAATAGAAAGCAGGTGAAAGAAAGTACTGAGGAGAGAACTCTGAACTCTGAAATTTAATGAATACAGGCCAACAGCCCCTTTCATGGGGGGAAACATAAACATTATTCTGACATAATATATAACATGATCAAGAAACACAATACTGGTACTACATGAACATGTTCACTGAAAGAAAAATCAAACAAAACAAATAACTGCTGAGTGCAGATGGAAACAATCTTAATCCTGGAGGTGATTCACGTTTAATTACTCATATTTTCAATAAAGTTCTGTCTGAGTTTAAATGCAGCTAAAAGGAATTTGGCGAGATTTACTAGAGATGCTTGTGAATTGCAAGCTAGTACACTGACAAGCGCTTTGTCTAGGTTAACACCAACATCAACGTTATGTTTGTACGTACTGAGGGGAGAGAGAGAGAGAGACAGAGAGAGAGAGAGTGAGAGAGACAGAGACACAGAGAGGAAGAGAGGGGGAGGGAGAGAGAGAGAGGAGAAAGGGGGAGGAGAGAGAGAGAGAGAGAGAGAGAGAGAGAGAGAGAGAGAGAGAGAGACACACACACACACAGACAGACAGACAGACAGACAGACAGACAGACAGAGACACAGACAGACAGAAACACAGACAGACAGAGACACAGACAGAGAGACAGACATACAGACAGAGACACAGACACAGACACAGACAGACATACATGCATACAGAGACAGAGACAGACAGACAGACAGACAAAGAACGAGAAACCGTGATTAATGACAGTGACTTTGGATGCACGCAAAGAGAGAGAATGCCAAATCCTCATGTCTGGAATCCATCTCCGTCTCAGCGGTTTATCACCATCGTACATCAAAGACAAAAGAAAACATTCCCTTCTCCTCAGCTACTACAGGCACTCCAGAAAGGATGAAGAGGGGATGGTGGAGCTGATGATAACTAAGGATTGAGAATCTCTTAGGCCTACCGCCACAAAATGAAAAAAAAAGACACCAACCCTCCCCCCCACCTCCAACAACCTAACAGGGCTCAGCTGCGACTACTACGTCCCCATAAAATATTGAAACCGAAGTCGGAATGCGGTTACCTTCATAGTGGGCAAAAACGGTTGCATACACAAAATTTCACCGCTGATGAACCTCGGGGTTTAGCTAGCTGAGGAACGGGAAAAAAGCACCACCAACACCAAAAAAACAAAATACTTGTTCATAACATTCACATCTGGGGGAAAGAAAATCCGTAATTCAGGAGAATGTGAGGTATTAGTGCTTTTAATACTTGACAGCAGCATTAAACACGAACTTTGAAAAGGTTACAGAAAAAATGTGATTCTAACCACACACAAAAATGAATACAAAATTACCTACAACTGACAACCTTTCAAGAGGAGGTTATTTCCCATTATAGAGTGATTGCATTAGTAAGCTGTTGACTACTGTACACAGCTGTTATAAGGGGAGCATAAAGAAAACAATATTAGATAAGAAAAAAAATCTACGAATGAGTTCTTATAATCCCACCTAATCCTAATTTCCGTGAAGGTGGAAATAACTTAGAGAATTTTCAGATTTGAGGCTCAACAAGGACACACATACCTAATCAGAGGCACAGAGGTAGGAAATCGAATGTATATCACGAAAACGTAACTCTGGCCTTATTCATACTGGGGAACTGAGTGTGAAAGCGACATACAACTATTTATTCCAGCATGTGGTAAGGAGGGCACGAAGATATCCGGCATGACCCTGAGACTGACTTCACTCAGGGCAAGGTGGGTTCCTTGGTCAGTGCAGCATAGCCAACAGAGAACATCCAGTTTGCTGTAATATGGCCAGTATAGCACATCCAACATAGAACATCCAGCTTGCTGTAATATGGCCAGTATAGCATAGCCAACATAGAATATTCCGCTTCCTGTAATGTGGCCAGTATAGTATAGCCAACAGAGAACATCCAGCTTGCTGTAATATGGCCAGTATAGCACATCTAACATAGAACATCCAGCTTGCTGTAATATGGCCAGTATAGCATAGCCAACATAGAATATTCTGCTTCCTGTAATGTGGCCAGTATAGTATAGCCAACAGAGAACATCCAGCTTGCTGTAATATGGCCAGTGCAGTATAGTCAACATAGAACATCCAGCTTGCTGTAATATGGCCAGTGCAGTATAGTCAACATAGAACATCCAGCTTGCTGTAATATGGCCAGTGTAGTATAGTCAACATAGGACATCCAGCTTGCTGTAGTATGGCCAGTGCAGTATAGTATAACCAACATAGAACATCCAGCTTGATGTAATATGGCCAGTATAGCATAGCCAACATAGAACATCCAGCTTGCTGTAATATGGCCAGTATAGTATAGCCAACAGAGAACATCCAGCTTGCTGTAATATGGCCAGTGCAGTATAGCCAACATAGGACACCCAGCTTGCTGTAATGTGGCCAGTATAGCATAGCCAACATAGAACATCCAGCTTGCTGTAATATGGCCAGTATAGCATAGCCAACATAGAACATCCAGCTTGCTGTAATATGGCCGATATAGCATAGCCAACATAGAATATTCCGCTTGTTGTAATATAGCCAGTATAGCATAGCCAACATAGAACATCCAGCTTGTTGAAATATAGCCAGTATAGCATAGCCAACATAGAACATCCAGCTTGCTGTAATATGGCCAGTATAGTATAGCCAACAGAGAACATCCAGCTTGCTGTAATATGGCCAGTGCAGTATAGCCAACATAGGACACCCAGCTTGCTGTAATATGGCCAGTATAGTATAGCCAACAGAGAACATCCAGCTTGCTGTAATATGGCCGATATAGCATAGCCAACATAGAATATTCCGCTTGTTGTAATATAGCCAGTATAGCATAGCCAACATAGAACATCCAGCTTGTTGAAATATAGCCAGTATAGCATAGCCAACATAGAACATCCAGCTTGTTGAAATATAGCCAGTATAGCATAGCCAACATAGAACATCCAGCTTACTGTAATGAGGCCAATATAGCATAGCCAACATAGAACATCCAGCTTGCTGTAATATGGCCAGTATAGCATAGCCAACATAGAACATCCAGCTTGCTGTAATATGGTCAGTGCAGTATAGTATAGCCAGCATAGAACATCCAGCTTGCTGTAATATGGCCAGTGCAGTATAGTATAGCCAACATAGAACATGCAGCTTGCTGTAATATGGCCAGTGCAGTATAGTATAGCCAACATAGAACATCCAGCTTGCTGTAATATGCCCAGTATAGTATAGCCAACAGAACATCCAGCTTGCTGTAATATGGCCAGTATAGCATAGCCAAAATAGAACACTCAGCTTGCTGTAATGTGGCCAGTATAGCATAGCCAACATAGAACATCCAGCTTGCTGTAATATGGCCAGTATAGCATAGCCAACATAGAACATTCAGTTTGCTGTAATACGGCCAGAATATCATAGCCAACATAGGATTTTCCCGCTTTTGTAATAGCCAGTGCAGTTAGCTAGCCAACATAGAACATTCATCTTTTTTAATAAGCCAAAAAGTTACCCACAACAACAAAATTCAGATTGCTGTAATATTGCCAATGCTATAGTATCCCCGCATGACATTCAACTACAATTTTTTCCTTAGGAAAAGAATTCGGAGAAGGGAAAGTTAAAAAGGGGCCCCAAAATTCCCCAAACCCCGCTTCCACCCTGACAGGGAAAAAAAACACGGGAGACAGAGACGACCGTGGAAGAAGGCTCTAAAAAAAAGCCCGCCAAATAGGGAAAATCCTCTGCAAAACTGGCCGCGTGTAAAGTAACAAGACGCAACTTGGGGGAATTTCAAAAAAAAGGGGAGAATAAGGGAGGAAGGGGAAGGGTAATGGATTAGGGAAGGACTAGGGGGGAAAAAAAGAAAAAAAGAATGAGATGGGACTTTCAAAAAAGGCCATGAAGCGAGTGGGGAAACATGGGGGGGGGGGAAAATGGGGGCGGGGAACAAGGGGAGAAGCAGAGCTTGTGGCAATTTACCTGTGTGCTCATGAAGCAGGCTGTGGACATTCCACTGTTGGCTCATGAAACAGAAACTTGGGTACTCACACTGTTTGCTCGAAGCAGAGCTTGTGGTAAAATCACACTGTTGTCTCATGAAGCAGAGCTGTGTGGTACATTCACACTGTTGTGCTCATGAAGCAGAGCTGTGGCACATTCACACTGTTGTGCTCATGAAGCAGAGCTGTGTGGTACATTCACACTGTTGTGCTCATGAAGCAGAGCTGTGGCACATTCACACTGTTGTGCTCATGAAGCAGAGCTGTGTGGTACATTCACACTGTTGTGCTCATGAAGCAGAGCTGTGTGGTACATTCACACTGTTGTGCTCATGAAGCAGAGCTGTGGTACATTCACACTGTTTGAGTCTCATGAGCAAGCTGTGTGGTACATTCACACTGTTGTGCTCATGAAGCAGAGCTGTGGTACATTCACACTGTTGTGCTCATGAAGCAGAGCTGTGTGGCACATTCACACTGTTGTGCTCATGAAGCAGAGCTGTGGTACATTCACACTGTTGTGCTCATGAAGCAGAGCTGTGTGGAACATTCACACTGTTGTGCTCATGAAGCAGAGCTGTGTGGTACATTCACACTGTTGTGCTCATGAAGCAGAGCTGTGTGGTACATTCACACTGTTGTGCTCATGAAGCAGAGCTGTGGGTACATTCACACTGTTGTGCTCATGAAGCAGAGCTGTGTGGAACATTCACACTGTTGTGCTCATGAAGCAGAGCTGTGTGGTACATTCACACTGTTGTGCTCATGAAGCAGAGCTGTGGTACATTCACACTGTTGTGCTCATGAGCAGAGCTGTGGTACATTCACACTGTTGTGCTCATGAAGCAGAGCTGTGTGGTACATTCACACTGTTGTGCTCCAGAGGCAGAGCTGTGTACGACTCACTTGCGTTCTAACCTTCCATGAAAATACTGAAAACGTTTTGTGATACATAAAATTATCACTGCACCTCCTTCTGATGAAAACGTTTTGGGGAGGTATGGTCATCTACCACAAATCCACCGCGAAATTAGCAATACAATACAATACAATACAATACAATACAATACAATATAATACAATACAATACAATACAATACAATACAAGACAATGCAATGCAATACAGTACAAAACAATAAAGCACTACACTGATCACCTCACTTGCTCGAACACCCTCTATCCCCGTCTGCTGACTCAGTGAAAGGCCAACACGATTATTGTCCTCATGAACTCATTGATGCTGGTTTCTTTTCTAAGTTACAGTAATACGAACGTAAGGAAAAACTATCTCATATCTACAATAGTGTCGGCTTTGGTTTTTGTAACACGAGAGAGAGAGAGAGAGAGAGAGAGAGAGAGAGAGAGAGAGAGAGAGAGAGAGAGAGAGAGAGAGAGAGAGACAGACAGACAGACAGAGACAGACACGCACACGCGCGCGCGCACAACACACACACACACACACACACACACACACACACACACACACACACACACACACACACACACACACACACACACACACACACAAGAGGCAGAAACTAAGAAATAGAGAAGGGAAGGGGAAAGAGAAACAGTCAACACACAGACAAATAAATACAGACACATCCGACAGACACAGACAGGAATAAATAATACTTCCCATACTACATACTTTCCACGCCCACAACACAGTCTAGCCCCTAATACCGCATGATATACATATAAGAACTTCCACACTTAGGCCTAACAACACTTGCTAACCGATCCCAGACCATCCCTTTAGTTTACTTGTCCTCCACTCTGTCCCAAAACCACAAGCAGCGAAAGACAAGAGCTTTTGTTTGGCATTGTGTTGCACTGCCACTGAACAGAAGGCAGGCAGCTAAGTGATTCAGCTTCTCTCTCTCTCTCTGTTGTGTGTGTGTGTGTGTGTGTGTGTGTGTGTGTGTGTACAATACATGTATACTTGTTCTGTGGGCGGACAGGGTTGGAGCAGAACCACTTATTATTATTATTTGTTGTTGTGCAGCTTGAGTAGAGAGAGAGTAACCAACCTTTCCGAGGAGCAGACGTGGCACGGTGGCTAAGTGGATATGAAATGTCTGACAGCTGATTGATTGCGAGATTAAAAAATGTTGGTGTCTGTGGTTCCTCCAGTCGCCCGTGGTAGTGGAGAAAGGATAGGATTGTTCATAATCTTCCCCACCCACTTGTGTTGATGGGATTTTGACGATGTTTTCAGTCAGATTGCGTATAGGATTTAAAAAAAAAAATTCTGTTTCATTTCGAGGATAATGGAATAAGCACTCATGTGGGGGGTTTTAATATCCAGTCCCCGTGTGTATGCAGTTTTATAAATTTTGTCATCCATTCCCACCGGCACACAATAGCCTACACTTCCTAAAAGAGGAACGGGATTTAACGTGTGCGCAAGATGTTCTGCGTGCGTTCGCACACGGGACTTCGGTTTATAGTCTCATCCGAAGGACTTTTAGGGGAAATGGAGTCGGCACTAATGTTAACTCCAGAGGAAAAATCCTCTTGAATGAGATTCGAACCCGGGTCAGCAGATCACGAAGGCAATGCATATCATTCTAACCACCAGGCTATCCCGCCCCTTCCGGGATCCCAAACATGTAGAATATGACTATGCATGAAGAAAATCAAATACGCACTTTGAAGATCCCCTAACTTAAGTCAGCTCCCAGCAGGTAGCAGGAAACATAATAATGTTGCAAGCAGCATGTAGTCGAGGCTTGACCAACGCACATGGTTGTGACATATTCAGGCATTTGTCAAACAGGTTTCGAGGACAGATGTAGAGTAACAAAAACGAATTTTTATTTTATTTTTTAAAAGAGAACTAAAAGCTATCTTATTGGGATTATCCACAAAAAAGCAGCAGCAGCAGCAACAACAACAACGACTACAACAAAAACAGTAGCAGCAGCAACAACGTCAGCATCACTAGCAGCAGCAGCAACAATAATAACAACAGCAGCAGCAACAACAGAAGCAGCAACAACAACAGCAGCAGCAGCAGCAACAACAGAAGCAGCAGCGGCAGCAACAACTGCAACTCTGTGATTTTCATTTCAAGATGCCATTTCAAAACAAGCCAGATTTGATGGAATCAACTTCTGTCGTCAGTTCCAGATTGATTTGATTCCTGTTTGATGTAGTTCCTGAGGTAAAAACAAACAAACAAACAAACACAACTACTGTTTAACCACTTATTTCGGCTTTTAAAAAACCGGAAGCAAAATAGTAAAGAAAACAAAAACCTTCATATCAACTCATTCAAGAAGCATCCTATACACCCCATTATCATTTTAAGAACTATCTTAAATCAATATTTGTGTCTTCAAGCACAAAATGAACAAAATAACTTCCCCCTCCAACCCTCCCCCCTCCCCCTCACACACACAAACACGCACAACAACAACACTTATTGTTCACATAACGAAATTTCTAACGGTAATGATTTCGCATTCCACATTGTACCAATGCCGTCCGCGCGCGCGTGCGTGCGTGCGTGCGAGTGTGTGTGTGTGTGTGTGTGTGTGTGTGTGTGAGTGTGTGTGTTTGTGTGCGCGCGTGTGTGTGTGTGTGTGTGGTTGTGCGCGCGCGCGCGTGTGTGGGTGTGCGCACAGGCGCGCAGGTATTAAATATACACGAGTATGTGTTGTGTGTATGTGCGCGTAACCGCATGAGACATCTATCTGACTCTTGTGTTAGCAGCCGAATTTCCGGGTCATGGACTCATTCATCTTCATCCCTCATTTCATTCATTTTCGGAAACGCTGAACTTTTTTGGGTAAAAAGACACGAATAAGGGGAGGTAAAGGGGGGCGGGGCGGTTGTATAGTAAGAGTAGAGGAAGGATGGCAAAAGACAGAAAAATGATAAAATTAATGACTGATTGTTCCCCTCTCCCTTCCCGAATTAGGGGGGACGGGATAGCCTAGTGGTTAGAGCATTGCGCTCGCAATCTGACGACTCGGGTTCGACTCCCGTTCAAGGGGGATATTTTCCCCCTGGAGTTAATATCAGTGCAGACTCCACTCTCCCCAAAAGTCCTTCGGGTGAGACTATAAACCGAGGCCCCGTGTGCGAACGCACCCAGAACATCTTGCGCACACGTTAAATCCTGTTCCGCTTTTCGTAAGAGTAGGCCATTGTGTGCCGGTGGGAACAGATGACAGATTTGACAAAACCGCATACACACACGGGGACAGGATGTAAAAAAATAAAGCACATCAGTGCTTATTCCATTATCCTCGATATATAGAAGGATTGGAGAAAAAAAAGAAGAATAATAGCACCACCACCACCACAACTATCAACCTTGTCCCAATCTCTCTCGCCCCCACCCCCATCCCTCCCACCAACCCATGCGCCGACCCCCCCCCCCCCCCCCCCCCCCCCCACATGGTGGTAACAGTCAAGCAGCGATAAGATAAGATTCGCCCCAAAAACCTGTGTTGGTGTTTCGTCACCATTACTCAAAATGGCGCCACCGCCCCTGTAACAAATCGAGAGCAAACCGGGTGGAACTATTTTCCAAGAAAACAAGCAGCAACTGTGAAAACGCCTTGCCAGCTCTAAATCTGGTTTGACGATTTTTTTTTTTTTTGAGGTGGGGAAGGGGGTGGGGGTGGTGGGGGAGGGGTAGGTGGTGGGAATGGGGGGTGGGGAGTTTGTTTTTCTTTGTTTCGGAGGACATGAGTGAAACAAAGATACAGTGACTGACAGATACAGACTTGAGGGGGGGGGGAGGTTTTTTTTAAAAGGTTCTACATGTATCTGTTCTTTACGAATTTAGTAGTAGGAACAGTTTCACTTTTGTGCGAATACGCGAGCGCGTGCGCGCGCGCGCACGCACACAGAGAAACATACACACAGTGACACACAGGAACACACACACAGGAACACCCACACCCACACACACTGTCTGTCTCTGTCTCTGTCTCTCTTTCCAGGACATAATTATTGTTAGACTAGGCTTGGCCAAAGATCTGCATCCTTGCGTATTAAAGATTATTCAACACCCCCACCCCCCCTCCTCTCTCTCTCTCTCTCTTCTCTCCTCTCTCTCTCTCTCGTTCTTGTTTTGCTGATAGTCCCTAATCAGGGCAAGGGCTTGAAGAAAAAAAGTATGTGAATGCTTATTCTGTAACTCTTGGAAAATAAAGATCATTCATTCATTCATGCATCTCTTCTCTCTCCTCTCTCTCTCTCTCTCTCTCTCTCTCTCTCTCTCTCTCCTCTCTCTCTCTCTCTCTCTCTCTCTCTCTCTCTCTCTCTCTCCCTACCCCCCCCTCTCTCTCTCTATCTCTCTCACACACACACAACACACACACACACCCTTCAAAAAAAACCCAACCCACGCCTACCACTTATCACCACTGTCATGGCCCCTCCTTCTCAGTTTGGTTTTTTGTTTGTTTGTTTGCTTGTTTGTTAATTTGTTGATGTTTTATCAGCGGAGTCTGTTTTCTGAAAGCCGACTGGCGTTGGTTGTATGTTGACACTAACAACCTTCTATCTGGTAAACCAAAAAGAAAAAAAAAAAAAAGAACAAAAAGAAAAATAACAACTACCCCCCACTCCCTCCACCCTTAGAAAAAACCCGAAACAAACAAACAACCCAACAAAAAACAACAGCAAAACAAACGATAAACAAAATAAAACAAAACATAAATCCCTTGAGGTCTCGCAATTTGCGCCCTGTAAGTACATTAAAGGAGGCACCGTGGTCGAGTGGTTTAGGCGGTCAACTCGTGATCCAGAGGTCGCGGGTTCGATCCCCGCTCGGCTCGGTGTTGTGTCCTTGGGAAAGACACTTTACTCCTATTTTCCTCACTCCACCCAGGTGTACAAGTGGGTACCAGCTCTGCTGGGGAAGTATCTGGCGACAGACTATTATAGGGTCCTGTCACAGGGGTGGTGAAAAACCATCGGTTCGCTTAACGCTACAGAAACCGGGATAAGCTCAGGCTCTATTGGCCTTCTGGCTCGAAAGAACATACTAAGTACATTAAAGAATTGTCTCCAGCAACAGTCTGTTTAAAAAAAAAAAATAAAAGAGGAAGAAGACAAGAAAAAAGGCGGTAAACACTACTGCTCATTATTGTACGTGAAGTTCTTACCGAATGAAGGATGGCGAATTTACAATACTCTACATGCAAAGACACTTCCTTGACCAAAACGTAACTGTCATCATGGCCCACAAATGGCCCAGACTAAAAGCTTAAGGCGCTTCACATTATTTAAA
>CM054134.1:72155105-72187605 GCA_028751875.1 Rapana venosa | reverse complement strand
AACAGCACAATACAATACATCTATCTCTCTCTCTCTCTCTCTCTCATCTCTCCTAGCGCTCTCTACTCGTCCTCTCTCTCTCTGTCTATCTCTTCCCCACCCCTGTCTCTTCTCCTCCTCCCCACCCATTCTTCCCCATCACTCGTGTTCTCTCTCTCTCTCTCTCTCTCTTCTCTCTCTCTCTCTCTCTCTCTCTCTCTCTCTCTCTCTCTCTCTCTCTCTCCCCCCCCCCCCCCCCCTTCTCTCCTCCCTCCCTCCCCCATTCTCTCCCCCCCCCCTCACTCGTGTTCTTTCTCTCTCTCTCTCTCTCTCTCTCTCTCTCTCTCTCTCTCTCTCTCTCTCTCTCTCTCTCTCTCTCTCCTCCCTCTCTCCCCCCCCTCCCGCCACCCCCCCCCCCTCTCTCTCTCTCTCTCTCTCTCTGGCACTGCCCAGATAAGAGCAGGAGAACACACAGAGTACCCACTATCATCGCCATTTCCATCATCAAGTTAGAGACTCCAGTTGTTAGCTGGAATCGGGAGTACAAAGCGCTAGAACACCCCCACCCCCCCTCTTCCCCATGGCCTTGATCCTAACTTCTTCTTCTTCGTCGTCGTCGTCGAGCGCTCAGACAGCAACTCTTGTTGTCTGTCAGATGAGCGAAATTTGGTTTGGCTGCCGTTAAGCGCCTGACAAGTCTGGCCCAGCGCAGCATCCAACTTCGGCATAGGAGAGAACTGTTATTTTTTTTAAGTCTTTCTGGGGGAAAAAAAGGCAGGAAAATGGACCGAGAAGGCAGAAAATAAACGAGAAGGAGGTGACAATAAGAAAAGGAACAAGGCAGAAGGAAAGAGAGTGATAGAAAAGAGGGAATTCCTAGCACAGAATTTCCAGAAAGTGGGGAAGAAGGAAGGTGGCAGGATGGTTAAGACGTTTGCCTGCCAACAAGTAAACCGTGAGGTTCTGGGTTCGAAACCCAGCCTCGCCCTTTCTTCCCAGTTTGACAAAAAATCGAACTGAATGTCAAAGTCCTTCGGATGAGATTATAAACCGAGGCCCCGTGTGCGAACGCATGCAGAACATCTTGCACACACGTTAAATCATGTTCCGCTTTTCGAAAGAGTAGGCCATTGTGTGCCGGTGGGAACAGATGACAAAATTTAAAAAAAACACCCACACGAATTTCTTTTTTTTTTAAAAGAAAAAGAAAAAAGAGTCATCTGAGCGCTTTGATATGTTGCTTTACAAGATTCAGCGCTATATAAATCCCATACATTATTATTATTATTATTATTATTATTATTATTATTATTATTATAATTATTATTATTATTATTATTATTATTATTATTATTATTTTATTATTATTATTATTATTATTATTATTATTATTATTATTATTATTATACTAACAGGCCCCCGACATCCCCACGGGGAAATGATCCTAACTACACAACGGCCTTCATATGGTTTAAAAAGACGTTTAATCACAGGAAAATAAAAATATAATGCACAGCAATGTTGCGAACAAAGAACAAGCCAGCAGATTAAAGCGTGCTAAAAAAACACCCACCACAACAGCACACACAACAACAAAAACAACAAAGCAAACAAAACATGACACAACTTCATTTGGCAGATGGTATACATATCAGTAAGGAACAGGTGGAAAATAAGGTAATGCTTCCATAATCAACTTCTACTACCTGGTTCAAAATGACGTTGGTATCATTGATTTTGCTGTAAAGGCATTATCACACAAATAGAAAACACCACAATGAAGAAAAATGGTGGTGGTGGGAGGGGGATCAGCATGACATCTCTTTCAGAAGAGTGAAGAACAAACCAACCAGCAAGTTGTTTGTTTGCTTGCTTGCATGTTTACTTGTTTGTTGTTCTTCACACACACACACACACCACACACCACACACACACACACACACACACACACAACACACACACACACACACACACACACACAACACACACACACACACACACACACACCACGTACGCACGCACGCACGCACGCACGCACGCACGCACGCACGCACGCACGCGCACGCACGCACGCACGCACACACACACACACACACACACACACACACACACCTGCAACACAGGAGGGGTAATTTTTACCTATATTTTTTATTATACCAGGTACTTTGTTGGAAAATATGAACATACAGTTATTTTCTTGAACAGCCTAAAACATATTTTTCTTGTCTGCTAACAAGTTTATTAAAAATTGTTCTTAATGAAGTTACTGTATTAGAACGTGGTAAACCTGGTAGTAAACCTAGTAGTAATGTGAAATGGATATATAACTTAGTGGACAGTTTATGATATTGGCATGGAGAAGGAGGAGGAGGAGGAGGAGGAGGATAGGAAGAAGAAGAATTGCAAAGAGGAAGAAGTATTGCAAAGAAGAAGTATTGCAAAGAAGAAGAATTGCAAAGAAGAAGAACAAGAAGAAGAATTGCAAAGAAGAAGAAGAGGAGGAAGAAGAAGAATTGCAAAGAAGAAGAGGAAGAAGAAGATGAAGAAGAAGAAGAAGAAGATTTGCAAAGAAGAAGAAGCTTAGGAAGAAAAAGAAGAAGAATTGCAAAGAAGAAGAATTGCAAAGAAGAAGAATTGCAAAGAAGAAGAAGAAGAAGAAGAAGAAGAAGAAGAAGAGGAAGAGGAAGAAGAAGAAGAAGAAGAAGAATTGCAAAGAAGAAGAAGAAGAAGAAGAAGAAGAAGAAGAAAAAGCACGAAAGAAACAAAAAGAAAAAGCTTCATAAAAAACCATTGTCAACATCACTCCATGTACACCAAAAATCATATCGACGCGGTACAACAGAAAAAAACACAAGCAACCCAACAACAACAACCACACTTGCAGCCTCCGTTAAACTGTCATGATGTGATGTGTTCCAGAAACATCTATCAGAAAGCTGATGTTCCTGCGTTACAAGAAAATAAAGGAAACCAGCGTCCACATAGTAAAACATAGCCAATCAGTTTTCCAAAGTTTTCAGATAAAACCCCCATTTTTTTCTGTTTGATTCCAAAACATACTTTGTAAAAAGGTAAAACTTAAAACAAGCTACCTGAACTAAATAAAATAGGCCACAATGTAACATATTTGTTTTTACTGAGCCACGAGATCAAAGAGGAAAAAGAACCCCCAGAGGGATATCTTTAAACTTTTGGAAAATGAAGTTTGTGCGTTTTACCACGTAAGAACAGAAGAGTTCCCATAATGACTGATAAAAGTGCTAAACGGCAGCCTCCCCCCAAAAAAACAAAAACAAAAAAGTTTTTAAAAAAACCACACACGCCAAAAAACCAAACCAAACCAAAACAACAACAAACAAAAACCAACCAACCAAACAAAAACAAAACAAACAAACAAAAAACGTTTTTAAAAATGCACGGTAAACGCGCTCGGAGGTGCAAAGCAAACCAAACACACCCATTTCAGAGGGAGAATTATCAGATTTTAGAAGGCCATGGACGGCATCACATGACACAAACCAATTTCATGCTATTTCCAACCACGCCATATGGCCATGATATGTGAAAACCAGAGTCCCCGTGTGTGTGTGTGTGTGTGTGTGTGTGTGTGTGTGTGTGTGTGTGTGTGGTGTGTGTGTGTATGTGTGTGTGTGTGTAAGTGTGTGTGTGTGTGTGTGTGCGTGTGAGTGTGTTGAGTGTGTGTGTGTTGTGCGTGTGTGTGTGCGTGCGTGCGTCTGTGTGTACCACTTTAAGTCATGGCAATTTTCTCTCCGTAAAATTTGGGCTGCTCTCCCCGGGAAGAGCGAATCGCCACAACAGCAGCGCCACCCATTCTTTTTGTTTCTTCTCCTGTCTGCATAATTATATATTTGATTCCCTGTCACAGTGGCTTTTTACTACAGAATTTTATCAGTGACAACTCTCTTGTTGCCGTGGGTTCTTTTACGTGCACTAAATGAGTACTGCACACAAAACCTCGGTTTATCGTCTTATCCGAAAGACCAGCAACCAGACCACCACTCACGGTTTAGTGGATGGGGGAAAAGTTTCGGGCACAAACGGGGATCAAACCACCACACACTTAAATTCCGGACGAGTGTGAGCGTGAGTGTGAGTGTGTGTTTGTGTGTGCGTGTGCGTGCGTGCGTGCGTGCATAGGTGTGTAAGCGCGCGTGCGTGTGTGTGACGCGTGCGTTCGTTCTTGCGTGCGTGCGTGCGTGCGTGCGTACGTGTGTGCGCGCGTGCGTGAGTGTGCGTGTTTGTGTGTGTTTGTGTCCGTGCGCACATGTTTTTTATGCTGCCTCATCTTCTATGACGTTCTTGCCTTGCTCTTTCTGTATCGCTCCTTCCCGTCTCTCCGCATCAACCACACCTGGGTTCGTCATGTATTCTCAGGGTCACAAGAAGGCCACAGGGAGCTTAATAATGTAAGTCGCTGTGAGGCCACGAGGAAAAAATGACCCTGCACTGCAGCTGCTGCTGAGTCCCTTCAGTAGTACTCAATAAGTGCCTGTTCTGAGCCAACATTCGCAGTCCTGACACCACCTACTGATTACTGCAATAGTTTAGTCGCGGAGCCAGACTGAGTGAGACGTCCACTCGTGGTGGTGACCACCACAGCTTCCTTCATCCTTCCAACGACTTTCTCCCGCGAACCTCCAACCCTGAAGGCTTTGACACAAACTCACCAGAGGCACAGAAGTGTATGAGGAATCAAAATTGATATCTATGTGACCAGAGAGAAACTGGAGCCACCGTAATTATCAGAGATGATTCTCTTTGAAGGCATGATGATATAATGGTGATGATGCTATTACGGAGGTGCTCCAAAGTTCAGACTGCTTGGCAGTGTTGTTCTGTACACTTCCTATCAAAACTACCTCAACATCAAGTCAGGCTTGAGAGACAGATACCTGCAAAGTAGGTCAGGAACAAGTAATTAATTATTATGTGCAAAATCTCCAGAAAAGACATGTCAGCAAAGACTGGACCCCGAAACCCACGCTCTCGGTGGCTAATTAAGTAGATCACACGAGTTAGACACTGTAATATCTAGGCTGTTCTGTCACCATTCACACACACACACACACACACACACACACACACACACACACACACACACACACACACACACACACACACACACACACACACACACACATCTTGCGCACACGTTAAATCCTGTTCCGCTTTTCGTAAGAGTAGGCCATTGTGTGCCGGTGGGAACAGATGACAGAATTTACAAAACCGCATACACACGGGGACTGGGTGTAAAAAACCCACTTAAGTGCTTATTCCATTATCCTCGAGATAAAAGAATAAAATTAAAAATAAATAAATAAAATAAACACACACACAACACAGGGAACGCACAAGGATATATATTATATATATATTATATATATATATATATATATATATATATATATATATATATATATATATATATATATATATATATATATATATAACACTAATCAGTGTATACATGATACACTGAAGATGAAAAGCGCTCTTTCCTCTCATCACGCAGCCCTGCCTGTACTGTAAAGAGGCCAGATGCAGGGGGAATGCAAACCAATCACCTCAGGAGCGTGAGAAAGAGAGACACGGCAATATTTAACGCAAGATCGCCATAAATTACACACACACCAAGATGTGGCACAAAAAAGCGAACGCGCCTGCGCGCGCACACACACACACACACACACACACACACACACACACACACACACACACACACACACACACACACACACACCACACACACACACACACACACTGCACTGAAAGTTTTATGACTGTCATGAAGCTTCACCCACTCACTCCACACTTAACATCTTCATTATAATATTTTCCTGTTCATGTGCTCCCCCCCCCCCCCCCCCCCCCACCCCCCCCCACAATAAAACAAAACCCCAAACAAACAAACAAACAAAACCAGCAACAAACCCATTCAGTGCCTTCCTGATTTCGATATTTATTTTGCAGTAATTTTCAGCAGCTTTTATACTTAAGAAACCTAGGCTTGCGTTTTCTTCTCTCATCGCAGAGGTCCATAATATGTTGGTCCATAGTTATATCTGCTTTCTGTTGCATCCCATCACTCTTCTGCTGCCTCTACTTGAAGCCGTTAGCAAGAGAGAGAGAGAGACAGACAGACAGAGAGAGAGAGAGAAAGAGAGAGAGAGAGAGAGAGAGAGAGAGAGAGACAGACAGACAGAGAGAGAGAGAGAAAGAGAGAGAGAGAGAGAGAGAGAGAGAGAGAGAGAGAGAGAGAGAGAGAGACAATGACAATGACAAATTCTTTTATTTCGAGGATAATGAATAAGCACCCATGTGCTTTTTTACATCCAGTCCCCGCCCTTAAGGATATATATGATAATAAAATAAAATAAAGCCCATAGCAATACACTTACACAGTATACGGGGGGAAAAAATATCTACACAAAAATCCCCACAAAAATCACCGAAGAGAGCGAGAGAAAAAAAAGTAGCAAAAAGTAAGAAAGAAAGCAAAACAGAAAACACAGAAACAACCGAAAAAATAGCAAGAACCAAGAGCAAAACAAAAGCGGCAACAACAACAAGGGGAGAGGGGACAACCGAATAGTCCCCCCTCAACAAAAAAACGTGAGAGAGAGGGAGTTGATGTAGGCGTCTCCAACATTCAGTGCTGCAAATGTCCCTCCTCCTATCTGAGCTTGAAAGGCTGAGGCTATTTTGGGGTCCTCCAGCTTCCCCAGAATAAACTGGATGCCAGCCTTTTGTTTGTTGTTGGTTTTTGTGGATATTGTTTTGGTTTAGTCTTTTTTTATTATCATTTTCATTGACGGGATCACTGCCAATGTCGGCTCCACTGAACGTTCTCGACTTAAGCCTTGTTCACTACTAGACTTGAAGGTTTGAGGTACATGGTGCCAAAACATTATCTATTTGGTAACGAACCAACCCGTTAGGAGCTTTACCAGGTTTTTTTCTTATTGACAGTTTGTGAGGGTGCATGGTTTTTGCAAGAGGGAGCCTGCAGCCACTGGAGAAACTCCAGAAGGTCTAGTCCTCTGTCACAGGTTTCTCCTACTTACACAAAACTTCCCGACAATTCCAGCCCAGTGTTGGTGTGCGTCACCACCAACCTTATCAGCATTCCTGTCTTCCAGACCTGTAGTGATATATATCCTTCTTAGGCACTCCCCCCCCCCCTCCCCCCCCCCCACGACACGCTGCCTGATAAATTCAGCCAGCACACAACCCCAACAACTCCCTAAGGAGTTGTTTTTTTTTGCGAAGTCAAGTTATGTGTTTATTAAGCCAATGATGCATTTCCCAGCCTGCAGCTTGCTACCTGCACAGTCATGGCACTCTGGCCAGCCAGCCAGCCAACGCTGCATTTCACACTGTTCATGCTGCCCCTGTTCATCTCGTTCTGCAGCTTGCTGAAAATGGCATGTTGTTGAAAGACCAAGGATACCTATGAACACGTACACATGCATGTACTATCCAACAGATAGATGACATGACATGCATGTACTATCCAACAGATAGATGACATGACATGCATGTACTATCCAACAGATAGATGACATGACATGCATGTACAACCCAACAGATAGAGGACATGACACGCATGTACTATCCAACAGGTAGATGACATGACACGCATGTACTATCCAACAGATAGATGACACGACATGCATGTACAATCCAACAGGTAGATGACATGACACGCATGTACTATCCAACAGATAGATGACATGACATGCACGTACTATCCAACAGATAGAGCAGATGACATGACATGCATGTACTATCCAACAGATAGATGACATGACATGCATGTACTATCCAACAGATAGATGACATGACATGCATGTACTATCCAACAGATAGATGACAGGACATGCATGTACTATCCAACAGATAGATGACATGACATGCATGTACTATCCAAAAGATAGAGCAGATGACATGACATGCATGTACTATCCAACAAATAGAGCAGATGACATGACATGCATGTACTATCCAACAGATAGAGCAGATGACAGGATTACATCAGTGAAGTGAATCTGACTTTGTTCAGCACTGTCGTCCACCGCTACACCACACAATCCCACATCATCTATCTCGTCATCTCTCTATAACTGGAGGCGCGAGTTCCAGTCTCTGCTACAATTTCTGTTCGAGGGGATTTTACCCCTGGAGTCAACATTTGGCACTGAATCTCCTCCTCCCATGAAAGTTTTTTGGGTTTTTTTTAAAGGATGAGACTATAAACCAAAGTCCTGTAGATGAACGCACGTCAAACATCTGGCACACTAACACGTTACAGACCCCCATCCACCTTTCATACGATAGTAGTAGGCATGCTTCTCCTATGAACAGTGGGGTGGGTGACATGAACACACCCAGCACACACGTGCTACCTGGAGAGGGATGATGAGTTTCGCCAGGTTCAACTTGCCTTCAACACACCGCCTGAAAAATTCACTGCAAGAGAAGTTCAGCCGAGCCAAGGAGTTTACCACCTCCACCACCACAACCACAACCATCCCAAGAACAACCACTACCACAACCATCACAACCACCACCACTACTATCACCAAAACCACCACCATCACCCTCACCACCCCACTACAACCACCACCACCACCACCACCAACAACAACAAATCAAAACTTCATACGGACAGTGTTCACTTAAAGACCTGACTCGAAACAAAATTGACTATCCCTGTTTTAAACTTTTGTAAAAAACAAAATCGAGAATACTGAAATCGTGGCAGCTTCGATTATCAACCCTGTTTTTATCATTAGTTACAGCCAAACAACATTGACCCAGAAGCACTCAAACACCCTCACTACCAGCCATTTTTATGTATCTGAAAAAGTGTGCGAGTTGGTGTGGGGAGTGGGAGGGAGGGGGAGGGGGGTGGAAGCGGAGGGGGGTATGATGCCAGCAGAGACTAGAGGGGTGATAAAACAACTGATTACAGCTTTTTTTCACCACGCTGCAGCTGCCGCCCTTAAACACAGCGATAACAGGGGAAAGGAAGGAAAGAAGGAAGGATGAAGTCATGACCGTGTTCTGTCACCATCACTCTCACAGGGGGCGCCACCACCGCTCCCTCCTACCTACCCTTGGGCCAATGAGAACCAACCGGAAATGGTGTTCACAGACTAGGTCACCCTGGAAACATTCGTTTTCCCGGGTTATCTTGACGTTGAATCACTTCCTTCCTAAACAGCTGTGCACAAATTAACCAGGACTGAACCCAGTTACGTGATAAATCTTTGCAATCCTGTTTGAACTGTTTTTCTTTCAATCTAAAAAGTCTTGAGGGTTAATTTTACGGTGTTTTTTTTTTAAACTTCGAGAAGATGGTGGACAAAATTTTGTTTAAGAATATGTTTCGCATAATATTGTTTTAAAGGAATAAGTTTTCAAGGATCTATAAATGTATATGAATACGACCTGGCACAATTTCAAAGAGCACCCATAAAATACTGCGCAAAAAGATAAATGGTGTCCACTCCAAACATTATTTCCTACATACACTCCAAACATCACACACACACACACACACACACACACAACACACACACACACACACACACACACACACACACACACACACACACACACACACACACACACACACACACATATATATATATATATATATATATATATATATATATATATATATATATATATGCATGCACTCTAAACATTGTTTCCAAATCTAAACATGCACTATAGCATTTATGAAAGATCAACATTATTTTTAAGAAATGGTAACATTTTTGGAGTCTATTTAAACATGTCCTGTCATCTTCTCCCCAGGAATTGTTCATGGGTTCAAAAATAAATCAAACATAATGCACATAATTCTCGATGATTTCGAGAAACTATATATTGGAGAAAGTATTAAAACAGGAGGAAATAGATTCTCTTTGAGATGTTTTTTTTATAAAAAAAAAAATCTAAGTCCATAAATAAAAGATACCTATTGCAGATGATGCAGAAATGCTCGAAAAACAAGATAATGTGAACAAAAAGTGCATACCACTGACACCATTCAAACAATATTTACGTAAGGACAAGAGAAATGGAGAAGTACAGAATTGTAGCAACTACTACTGATGATGGTAACAATACTACTACTACTACTACTACTACTACTACTACTACTACTACTACTACTACTACTACTACTACTACTACTACGACTACTACTACTACTACTGCTACTACTACTACTGCTGCTGCTGCTGCTGCTACAACTGCTACAACTACTACAGCTATAACAACAAAAACTACTACTACTACTACTACTACTGCTGCTGCTGCTGCTGCTGCTGCTGCTGCTGCTGCTGCTACTACTACTACTACTACTACTACTACTACTACTACTACTACTACTACTACTACTACTACTACTACTACTGCTGCTGCTGCTGCTGCTGCTGCTGCTGCTGCTGCTGCTGCTACTGCTACTTCAACAACAATTACAACTACAACTACTGCTACTACTCCTACTACTACTACTCCTACTACTACTATACTCCTCCTCCTCCTCCTCCTCCTACTACTACTACTACTACTACTCCTACTGCTCCTCCTCCTCCTCCTCCTCCTCCTCCTACTACTACTACTACTACTACTACTACTACTACTACTACTACTACTTACTACTACTTACTACTACTACTACTACTACTACTACTACTACTACTACTACTTCTTCTACTCCTCCTCTTACTCCTACTACACTTTCCTACTCAGACTCCAATACCGTTCTCCTGTGGTAAGACAATACACAGGAGGCAGGCAGACCACATACAGCTGAAACTACAACACGTCGTGAACAGTGCCTTACGTCTGCAGCAGAACAGTGACGCGGCGGGACGCGTACAGCATGCATGGCACGACGTTCACTGGGTGCGTACACGTGCAGCATCTAGACTCCTATACACTAGCCTAGCGCACACTACCGCACAGACTTCTTTCTATACCAGCCAGTTGTGGACTGCCCCCATTCTTGCTTGTTGCTCCAGTTTCTTCAGTCTGGTGGAGAATCATCGTGCTGGCTGCTTACCTAGGCTGTAAATCTGTAAGACAGCAAATCTATATAATAAAAACAAAAAACACACACACGATCCCCCCCATAAAAAAACAAAACAAAACAAAAAAACAAACCCAAGGACTAAAAACCTCTTTTTTTTTTTTTTAGGCTTTCATCCCTTGGTCGGGACAACCGTTGGGGTACCCGCACGGACGCTGCAAGTGGACCGCCAAATGGTTCTGTCCTGGGCTGTTTTCAGGAGGCTTGGTACAGTGAGGCCGGTCCACTCCTTGATGTTGGATATCCAGCTTTTGCGTGGTCGTCCCTGCCTCCTTGCTCCTTCCACCATTCCCTGCAGGACTGTCTTTGACAGGCTGTTATGCCTTGTTGTGTGGCCAAACCACTTCAGTTTCCTCCGTTTGACTGTATCTAGCAATGGTTCTTGTTTGCCAGCCAGTGCCTCGATCTGCTGCCAGACGCCAAAAACCTCTAAGGACTGCAAATCTCTAAACTTGTAAAACGCCAAATGCAAATCTCAAGGAATGCCAATCTCCAAAACTGCAAAACACTAGACCGTAAATCTCTAAGCCTGCATGTCTTCCAAGACTGTAAAACAACAACAACAACAACAACAACAACAACAACAACAACAACAACAACAACAACAACAACAACAACAACAACAAACCAGACTGTAAACCTCTAACCGTACTAATTTCAAAAGCTGTTAAACACGAGATTGTAATCTCCTAGGACTGTAAACCTCTAAGTCTGTAAATCCCCAAAGCTGGAAAACACTACACTGTAAATCTCCAAAACTGTACAACACCCCACTGTAAACCTGTAAACCTGCACGTCTCCAAGACTGTAAAACACGAGATTGTATACCTCTAAGACTGCAAATCTCCAAGACTGTAAAAAAAACACCACACACACGATTGTAAATCTCTAAGACTGCAAACCTCCAAGGCTGTAAAACACCTCCAACACTAATGTTTCCCCCCAGAATATATTATACCTCTAAGGCAACCTCCAAGACTGTGAACCTTCAAGAAACTGTAAAAACCTACGAGAACCCCCCACAAGATCGTAAAAATACTATAAAAAATTCAGAGACTGTACTCTAGAGCTATTTAGGCGAGACTGTAAATCTCTAAGCCTGCAAACCCTCCAAGACTAAAAAAAACAACACCTCCGATGCTAACTTTTCCAGATTGTATATATACCTCCGAGGCTGCAAACCTACCGCAACCTCCAAGAGACTGTAAACATCCCCCCCCCCCCCCCCCCCCCCCACCCAAATAAAATTCAGAGACTGCACTCTGTAGGTGAGCCAGAGTCTCTCTTTGATGCGAATCCCTTTCTCAAAGGTCTGACTTCTCTCCCGTCCTGTGACTGGCACAGACAGCCCCATAAAGGCAGTCAGACTGGGTGGGGGGTGGTGGGGGGGGTGGGGGGGGGGGGTGAGGGGTGTTGTCATCAGGAGTGACAGATAGTGCCGCCTTCAAGTTCTGGCAGCGTCGTCAACATGGGTAGCATTGAGGAACTGTGATTAGATCGGTGAAAGTCACTACCCGTGAAAGTGCTCTGGAGGGGGAGGGGGGGGGGGGGGGGGGGCTGGGGATGTAGGGGGGGGGGGGGGGGGGCGTCATGGACAATGGGTGCCAGACTGCAAGAGTCTGCCTGCAAGCATGCATGCATTACTGACTGACTGGTCTGACTGGGTCCTATACTTCAGTTCTGACTGATTACCGTCAGCTTTCGTTCACTTTCGCATGAAGGCTGTCTCCGTCTTGTCACTGTGACGACGTCTTTATTTATCAAAAGTCATGAAGAGGGGGGAGGGGGGGGAGGCAACTGATAAAAACACACGCAAGACAGGAGGGTAGGTGGGGGTGGGGAGGGGGAGGGGTGGCGCTGCTCTTGTGGCGACGCTCTCTCCCTCGTGTGAGCAACCTGAATTTCACGCAGAGGTATCTGACGTAATTGACAGTAGAATCGAATCCACTCCACTCCAATTCAACCCAATCCAATCCAAAAGAACATCTAAGAAGATCTGGGAGAGGGTGTTTTCAGAGATGTTCTCTTTTGGCCTTCAAGTCAAATTCTTTTTTTTTTTTTAAAAGTGTGTGTGTGTGTGTGTGGGGGGGGGGGGGGGGGGGGGGGGGGGGGTGGGGGGGGGGGGGGGGGAACGTTCTCAAAATCAATCAAATCATAATCAATGGAGATATCCCGATCATTTTCCAACTTCAAATAACCAATCACACAATTTTTTAACCGTCTTCTTTCGCTCAAGCAACCATTATGAGCGAGAGACCAAGGGAGTCAGATTAGCAGATGCTTGCCAACCAGCGCCTGCATCATCTGCTGTGTGCCCTACTAAAGCTTCGAGTTGGTGTGGAAGATGCTTGTAAGAGTTTGTAAACACGCACGCACGCACGCACGCACGCACGCGCACACACACGCGCGCGCGCGCGTGCAGTCTGATATCACTATTTAGTGGAATGACGACTTTACTCTAAAGAAGTCACTTTCTAAGAGTGTACCTTCCAGTCCAAGCCAATCTTGCTGTTTGTAGCCCCGCCGACCACAGAGGCCATTTTGGGGCTGTCACCTTGTGCCTTTGCATGAAGGTTACATTAGTGCACAAAAGTGTAAAAATGTGTGTGTGTGTGTGTGTGTGCATATGCACATGCAGGAGGGTGTGCACGTGCATACAAATGCACTTAGGTCTGTCATTAAATATCACTTAGAGTAATAAAAGTTGGGTTTAAAAAACCCACCACAGAACAGACAGGGGGAAAAAAAATTTTGAGAGAGAGAAGAAGAAGAAGAAGAAGACAGAAAGACAGAAAAACAGACAGAAATACAGAAACACAAACAGAAATAGGATGAATTTTAAACAAACATGCAAATAAACAAGAAAAACACGGCAACTTTGGAAACCCAAAATTGTAAATAAAGATAAAGAACAATGATAAGAAATAAGAAATAAACACACACACACACACACACACATATTTATATATATATATATATATATATATATATATATATATATATATATATATATATATATATAGAGAGAGAGAGAGAGAGAGAGAGAGAGAGAGAGAGAGAGAGAATATGTATATACACATACATTTGTCTGTATATATATATATCTATATATATATATCTATATATATATATATATATATATATCTATACTGTACAAAGCTGGCCCCCACAGTGAATCTCTCCAGTTTGTGATCTGTTTGCGTTTTCCCGATAAACCGTGACGTGTCCTGTACACACCGCCAGCTTCATCATGACTTTCCATCTGTAAACATCTCAGAGGTTGACTGACAGGGCGCAGAAGAGAGAGAGAGAGAGAGAGAGAGAGATGAGAGAGAGAGGGAGAGAGAAGAGAGAGAGAGAGAGAGAGAGAGAGAGAGAGGGAGGGGGCGAGGGGAGAGAGAGAGGGATGGTGAGAAAGGATGGGGGAGGTAGGGGGGGGGGGGGGGGGCGTCATGGACAATGGGTGCCAGACTGCAAGAGTCTGCCTGCAAGCATGCATGCATTACTGACTGACTGGTCTGACTGGGTCCTATACTTCAGTTCTGGACTGATTACCGTCAGCTTTCGTTCACTTTCGCATGAAGGCTGTCTCCGTCTTGTCACTGTGACGACGTCTTTATTTATCAAAGGTCATGAAGAGGGGGGAGGGGGGGGGGGGGGGGGGGGAGGCAACTGATAAAAACACACGCAAGACAGGAGAGAGAGAGAGAGAGAGAGAGAGGGGGCGAGGGAGAGAGAGAGGATGGTGAGAAAGGATGGGGATGGGGAGAGGAAGGGTGATGGAGGGGACAGTAAAAAAGAGAGGGCGAGAGGACAGACAAAGAGGAGAGAGAGAGAGAGAGAGAGAGAGAGGGGGGGGGGGGGGGGGGGGAAGGGAGGGAGAAAGGAGAGAGGGGGGGGGGAGGAGAGAGAGAGAGATGGAATGAGAGAGAGAGACAGAGACAGAGACTAGACGAGGATGGTGAGAAAGGATGGAGATGGGTAGAGATAGGGTATTAGAGGAACAGTGAAAAAGAGGGGACAGACAGAGAGAGAGAGAGTGGGAGAGAGAGAAATGACAATGACAATGACAAATTCTTTTATTTCGAGGATAATGAATAAGCACCCATGTTCTTTTTTTTACATCCAGTCCCCGCCCTTAGGATATATCTATCTATCTATCTGTCCCGTAGTCTGACGACCGTTGGGGGCACCCTCAAAGACTCAACAACCAGTTCCCTCCATTCCTTTCTCTGTTCTGCCTTTCTCAGGGTTTTGTTGAGTTCTAGGCCTGTCCATTCGCTAATGTTATCCTCCCATCTCTTCCTTGGTCTGCCTCTTCTTCTTCCTCCTTGGACAGTGCCTTGCAAAACTGTCTTTGTAATTCCTTGGGATCTTGTGACATGCCCATACCACTTAAGTTTACGCTTTTTCACGATCGTTAGAAGGTTCTCATAGGGTCCAATGGTTTGCTGGATTCTGTTATGCACGCTTTCGTTGCTTATGTGGTCTTTGTAGGAGATGCCAAGGAGTCTCCGAAAGCATCCATCTCCACTGCCTGTACTCTTCTCTCCAAATCTGCAGTCAGGGTCCATGATTCACAGGCATACAGAAATTATGGATATGACAAGGGAGCGCATTAGTCTGATCTGGAGATAAGTGAGATATTCTTATCTCTCCAGATGGTGTTTAGGTTTGACAAAGCTGTTTATTGTCTGTGCAGTCCTGTATACTACTTCTGGCTTGGATCCCTGGTCGGATACAATGGCTCCCCAGGTACTTGAAGCTTTGAACTGTTTCCAGCTTCTGGTCATTAACCCTGATATCAGTGCTAATGCCGTTGGTGTTATTAGTCATCAGTTTGGTCTTCTCTGCACTGATTTCCATGCCGTATGTTTTGGAGGCCTTATCCAAGTGTTCTGTTAGGCTGGCAGCTCTTTTTCTGATCCTGCTATTCCATCAATGTCATCTGCGAAGCGGAGGTTTGTGATCGTTCTGCCACCAATGCTGACTGATCCTTCATGATGTTCCAGTGCATCAGCCATGATTCTCTCAAGGAAGATGTTGAAAAGAGGGGGGTGAGAGTAGACAGCCCTGCCTTACTCCAACTGTTGTTCGAAACCATTCTCCAATGTTGTTGTTGTAGTACACTGCACTGGTGGCCTCGCTGTACAGCTGTTTGATGACTCTGATCAGGTTTGCATTGATGCTGTACAAATTCATGGTTGCCCACAAAGCTGCATGCCACACCCTGTCAAATGCCTTCTTAAAATCGATAAATACGTGGTAAAGGTCTTGTTGATGTTGAAGGTACCGCTCACATAGTATTCTGAGGTTGAATATCTGTTCTGTTGTGCTGCGCCCTGCTCTGAAACCTGCTTGTTCTCAGCAATGATGGTCTCTGCTTGTGGCTTCAGTCTATTCAATATTATCTGCAGCATGACCTTGCTTGGGTGACATATGAGGCTGATTTGTGCGGTAATTATGGCATTGTTGTAGATTTCCTTTCTTGGGGAGGGTGATGATGAGTGACTGCGTCCATGGTGTTGGCCATTTTCCTGTCTGCCAGATCTGTTGCAGATTCTTAGTAGGGCGCTGATCATGGCTTCCCCTCCAGCTTGGACCAACTCAGCTGGAATGTTGTCAGCCCCTGCTGACTTCCCCTTTTTTTCAGCGATCTGACTGCTGTTTCCACTTCTTCTCGGAGGATAAGGTGACTGTCTGTGTCTTTGCTTTCGGTACATTAAGGACTTCTGGATCTCCTGCGGTTCTATAGTTATACAGGTCGGAGCAGTATTCTGTCCATCTGTTCAGAATATCCTGGTCGTCAGTGAGACACTTCCCATTTTTGTCTTGGATTGTTAAACCTTTTCTCTGTTTTCGTGCTAGTCAGGTCTTTCACCAGCTGATATGCTTTCTTGCTATTGTTTTTCTTGATGTTTTCTTCAATGTCTTGGCACTGTTCACCGATCCATTTCTCTTTTGCCTCCGTCATGGACTTCCTGATTCTTTTGTTGACTGCCCTATATTGTTCTGCTCTTTCTTTTGTTTCATTTTTCTTTTTCTTCAACTCTCTACGCTTGTCGCATAGTTGTAGGATGTTAGGTGTGACCCATGGTTTTTTGACTGGTCGGCGTTTGCCAAGAAGCTCGTTTGCTGTTTCAGTCACCGCTGTATTGAAACTATTCGTCAGTGTATCTATGTCCCAGGAAGACCACAAATTATACTACAGTGGAAAACAGGATAAACATGAACACGGCGTGGGGTTTCTCGTTCACAAAGACACCGTGAACACCGTCATGAGCTGTCAGCCTGTGTCCAGCAGACTTATTACCATCCGCCTGAGAGCAACCCCCTTTAACATAACTATAGTACAGGCATACGCCCCTACATCAGACTGCACAGATGAAGCCGTAGAAGAATTTTATGACCAGCTACAAGAGGTTCTGAATCAAACACCAAGAAAGACATCCTCATTGTGCAAGGCGACTGGAACGCCAAGGTAGGAGAAGATGCATGGAAAGACTGGGAGGGCGTTTGTGGGCCACATTGTAATAAACCAATCAAATGAAAGAGGCTTGAGACTCCTGGAGTTTGCCAGTAACAACCACCTCCAGCTAGTGAATACACTTGGCCCACACAAGAAATCCAGAAAATGGCATGGCATAGCCCAAATGGAGAAACCACAACCAAATAGATTACATCATGGTGAAAAGACGGTTTCAGCTAGCGTTAACATCGCACAGACACGAAGTTTTCCAGGAGCAGACATAGGGAGTGATCATGATCTTGTGATGATGACTTTCCGACTACGTCTAAAGAAAATCCACAAGCGGAACAACATCAGGATCAAATTTGACCTCGAGAAGCTGAAGGACCCAGAGGTATTAGAAATTTTTCAAGCAAGGATAGGTGGAAAGTTTGCAGCACTCACTGTGATTAGGATATATATGATAATAAAATCAAACAAGCCCATACCAATCCACTCACACAGTATAGGGGGAAAATATCTACACAAAAGCCCCCCACAAAAATCATCGAAAAGAGAGAGAGAAAAAGCCGAGTGCTCTGCTGACCAATAACCACATTACTTTTTCTTCTTCATGGAACGCTCAGACAGCCACTATTGTTGTCCGTTCTATCTATCTATCTGTCCCGTAGTCTGACGACCGTGGGGGCACCCTCAAAGACTCAACAACCAGTTCCCTCCATTCCTCTCTCTGTTCTGCCTTTCTCAGGGTTTTGTTGAGTTCTAGGCCTGTCCATTCGCTGATGTTATCCTCCCAGCTCTTCCTTGGTCTGCCTCTTCTTCTTCCTCCTTGGACAGTGCCTTGCAAAACTGTCTTTGTAATTCCTTGGGATCTTGTGACATGCCCATACCACTTAAGTTTACGCTTTTTCCCGAATCGTTAGAAAGGTTTCATAGGTCCAATGGTTTGCTGGATTCTGTTATCACGCTTTCGTTGCTTATGTGGTCTTTGTAGGAGATGCCAAGGAGTCTCCGAAAGCATCTCATCTCCACTGCCTGTACTTTCTCTCCAAATCTGCAGTCAGGGTCCATGATTCACAGGCATACAGAATATGGATATGACAAGGGAGCGCGTTAGTCTGATCTTGGAGATAAGTGAGATGTTCTTATCTCTCCAGATGGTGTTTAGTTTTGACAAAGCTGTTATTGTCTGTGCAGTCCTGCATACTACTTCTGGCTTGGATCCCTGGTTGATCAATGGCTCCCAGATACTTGAAGCTTTGAACTGTTTTCCAGCTTCTGGTCATTAACCCTGATATCAGTGCTAATGCCGTTGGTGTTATTAGTCATCAGTTTGGTCTTTCTCTGCACTGATTTCCATGCCGTATGTTTTGGAGGGCCCTTTTTCAAGTGTTCTGGTAGGCTGGCAAGCTCTTTTCTGATCCCCTGTATTCCATCAATGTATCTCTGCGAAGCGGAGGTTTGTGATCGTTCTGCCCCATGCTGACGATTTCCCTTAATGAAAGTTCAGTGATCAGCCATGATTCTCTCAAGGAAGTTTGAAAAGAGTGGGTGAGAGTAGAAGCCCGCCTTACTCCAACGTTGTTCGAAACCCTTCTCCAATGTTGTTTTGTAGTACACTTGCACTGGTGGCTTCGCTGTACAGTGTTTGAAAGACTTGATCAGGTTTGCATTGATAGCTGTACAAATTCAAAGTTTTCCCCAAAGTGCATGCCACACCCTGTCAAATGCTTCTTAAAATCGATAATACGTTGTAAAGGTCTTGTTGATGTTGAAGGTACCGACACCATAGTAATCTGAGGTTGAATATCTGTTCATGGTTGTGCTGCGTCCTGCCTGAAACCTGCTTGTTCCTCAGCAATGATGGTCTCTGCTTGTGGCTTCAGTCTATTCAATAATATCTGCAGCATGACTCTTGCATGGGTGACTATGAGCCTGATTGTGCTGTAAATTATGGCATTGTTGTAAGATTTCCTTTCTTGGAGGGATGATGATGGACTGGCGACCATGGTGTTGGCCATTTTCCTGTCTGCCAGATCTTTTGCAGATTTCTAAGTAGGCGGCTGATCATGGCTTCCCTCCAGCTTGGAGACTCCACTCGTCTGGAATGTTGGTCAGCCCCTGCTGACATTCCCCTTTTTCAGCGATTCTGACTGCTGTTTTCCCTTCTTTCTCGGAGGATAGGGTGACTGATCTTTGCTTTCGGGTACATTAGGACTCTGGATCTCCTGCGGTTCTATATTCTACAGTCGGAGCAGATTTCTGTCCATCTGTTTCAGAATATCCTGGTCGTCAGAGAACACTTCCCATTTTGTCTTGGATTGTTAAACTTTTCTCTGTTTCGAGCTAAGTCAGGTCTTTCACCAGCTTGATATGCTTCATGCTATTGTTTTTCCTTGATGTCTCTTCAATGTCTTGGCAACTGTTTCACCGATCCATTTCTCTTTTCCTCACGTCATGGACTTCCTGATCTTTTGTTGACTGCCCTATATTGTTCTCTCTTTCTATTTGTTTCATTTATTCTTTTTCTTCAACTCTCTACTCTTGTCGCATTAGTTGTAGGATGTTAGGTGTGACCCATGGTTTTTTTGACTGTCGGTGTTTGCCAGAAAGCTCGTTTGCTGTTTCAGGGTCACTGCTGTATTGAAACTATTCGGTCAGTGTATCTATGTCTGATCAATACCCAGTGAGTGCTGCAAACATTCCACCTATCCTTGCTTGAAAAATTTCTAATACCTTCTGGGTCCTTCAGCTTTCTCGAGGTCAAATTGATCCCGATGTTGTTCCGCTTGTGGATTTCTTTAAACGTAAGTCGGAAAGTCATCATCCACAACGATCATGATCGCTCCCCAATTTCTGCTCTTGAAAACTTCGTGTCTGTGCGATGTTAACGCTAGACTGAAACCGTCATTTTTTTTCACCAAGATGTAATCTATTTGGTTGTGGGTTCGCCATTTGGGCAATGCCCAGTCCATTTCCCTGGATTTCTCTTGTGTGGGCAAGTGTATTCACTACTGGAGGTGGTTTGAATGTCAAACTCCAGGAGTCTCAAGCCTCTTTCATTTGTATGGTTCTTACAATGTGGCCCACAAACACCCTCCCAGTCCTTCCATGCAACTCTCCTGCCTTGGGCTTCCAGTCACCTTGGCACCAAACGAGGATGTCTTTCCTTGGTAGTTTGAATTCAGAACCTCTTGTAGCTGTCATAAAATTCTTCTACGGCTTCACTGTGCATCTGATGTAGGGGCGTATGCTGTACAATAGTTTATGTTAAAGGGGGTTGCTCTCAGGCGGATGGTAAATAAGTCTGCTGGACAACAGGCTGACAGCTCCATGACGATGTTCACGGTGTCTATGTGAACGAGAAACCCACGCCGTTCATGTTTAATCCTTTTTCCCCAGTAGTAAAATTTGTGGTCTTCCTGGCCGTTTGTTTCCACCATGTTTTTACACTTGACTTCGCAAGAGCCCAAGGATGTGCCAATGATATCTGGGAACACTCATGTGTCAGTTCTTCCACTTTAGCCTGCAGCCCTTAGTGTCCTAATTCCATGTGCCAATGATGGTGTTGTGTCTGGCATGAATTTTTGCTGCGTTTTACATCAGTACATACTTATCGACACATCTGGTCCTGATGAGCAACAGAAGCGCGGTCCTTGGTAACGCCGGCGACGACCGATCCGGTATGGAGATTCTGGCGTCTTTTTCATGGTGTATCTTGGGCAAAATGAAACCTGGCTGGAGGCCCCATCCCTCTCACATGTCGGATTTTTTGATTGGGTTTACTCCCCACATGTGGCAGATGGTACTGGGTTACATGGTTACCAGTAGCAGAGGGAGTCTCTGACCTGACCGTTATATGAGCAAAAAAATACGTCATACTGCCGTTAAGCGCCTGACAAATCAGGCCCAGCGCATCTGACTTCGGCATAAGAGAGAATTGGTATCTTTTAAGTCTTTCTGGGAAAAAAGGCAAGAGAATGGACCGAGAAGGCAGGATATAGACAAGGAGGTGACAGGAAGAAAAGGAACGGGGAAGAAACAGAGTGATAGAAAAAGGAACTTTCTAAGAGAATGACGTTTCCAGCCAGAAAATTGCAAGCGAAGGTGGCTCTAGCTGTCCACCATACGAACACCAACAAACATGACAGACAGATCCCAAGCTTTAGGCCTAACCGTGCCTTGTTTCATGTAAACATACTGGAAGAAGCCACTTAGCCAAGTACAAAGGGACCAATGGCGCATCAACAAGAAAGATAAGAAGTAGATTAACCCATCCCCTGATAATTATATGACCCAACCATCAATGTGTTGCCTGTGTCCTGTATCACTTTCACAAAGTGACTGAAGTGACTTGCGCGAACTCCACACACCAGCTTTTGGACACAGTAGTGCGCACACTGGACAGCAACAGCTTTGTGTAGCAGTGAAAAAACACTTCCACACATGTGTCGATCTGTGGTCTAGAGGAAACGCATAGAAATCTGCCAAGAAAGCGAAAAGTGTGTGGTGAAAAGCGAAAAGCGTTCGAAGTGTGTGGTGGTTCGATCCACGTTTATGCCCGAAACTTTTCCCCTATCCATTATTTTTAAATTTTTTTATTTATTCTTTTATATTGAGGATAATGGAATAAGCACTCATGTGCTTTTTTACATCCAGTCCCCGAGTGTATGCAGTTTTGTCAATTCTGTCATCTGTTCCCACCAGCACACAATGGCCTACTCTTACGAAAAGCGGAACAGGATTTAACGTGTGCGCAAGATGTTCTGCGTGCGTTCGCACACGGGTCCTCGGTTTATAGTCTCTTCCAAAGGACTTTACATTAGACCATGAATAGTGGTCTGAGTGATAATCTGAGACGATAAACCGAGGTCCTGACTGTAACACGCATTTAGCACACGTAAAAGAACAGATGGCAAGAGAGTTGTCCCTGGCAAAATTTTGTAGAAAAAAAGCCACTCTAGTAAGAAAACAAGTACACATGCAGACAGGGAAAAAAAGGGCGGTGCTGCTCTTGTGGCGACGCGCTCTCGATCTCCCCCGGGAAGAGCAGCCCGAATTTGATGCAGAGAAATCTGCTGTGACTTATACTAGTATACAATACAATACAATACAATACAATACACTGACTCCGACAGGTTTGTGTAGCAATGAAAAAAGACTTGTCAGACGTGTCACAAGAACAGGATGGTGAAAACTATTTGTGTGCAGCAACTGGGAATCCAGTTTGTGTTTGGATCAATCAGTCAGACATGGCAACAGTGAAACTTGCAGTTGACAAAACAGATGGTGGAATAATTTTGATGCAAAAAGTGGTAAATGACTGGATGATATTAACTTTGACAGATACTATCAATGACTGGATAATAATTATTAACTTTGACAGATACTATCAATGACTGGATAATAATAACTTTGACAGATACTATAAATGACTGGATAATAATATTAACTTTGACAGATCCTATAAATGACTGGATAATATTAACTTTGACAGATCCTATAAATGACTGGATAATATTAACTTTGACAGATCCTATAAATGACTGGATAATATTAACTTTGATAGATCCTATCAATGGACATGACAAGGCTGAAAGTTTATAAAGACAGGAACACATTGCACTTGTAAAAAACAACAACAACAACAGCGGCTGTTGCTGGTGACAATCATGATAAAACAATCATGCTGTGGGAATCTGACAACCTGAGCTATGCCTGAGAGGAATCTTTTAAATAACAGTCTGTCAGATCTTGTGACATGACCACACCACTTCACTTTTCTTTCTGTCTTTTTTTTTTCTTTTTTAAGGCCATTGTCAGATCTTTACTACAACGTCTGATGGTGCTGTGCAGTTGTTGGGGTTTTTTGGTGCAGGAAAGCGATGCCAAGAATTCTTCTATAGCATCGCATGCAACTACTTGAATTCTTCTCTGCATGTGCACTTTGTATGTTTTTGTCCGTCGTGTCCGACGATGACCTCCAAAACAGCAGAGGAGGCAGCTGCTGTTTTGGAAACTGGGCAGAAATTTGATTATAGTGGAGATGCCTTGCCCACAGTACATCCCCACTCTCTCGGCCAAGTGGGCATAAGGACAGTCAGCGTTGGAGATGTTCTCCAAAGGCCAACCAGCCCCCAGGGCTGCAGCACATAAGGACTGTGCGAGTCAAGCCTCCTAGTCAGAGAGTCACAGTCGATCACTAAAGCTGTAAAGTGGAATTCCATGAGTGGGAAAGCCACTGGTCATACAGCCTCTCACTTTGCTGTTGCCCCCAGCGTCAATGGTTTAATCAAGAACTGTGATAAAGCATGTGCACTGTTTAAAGTACAACAACCCCAAAGGCGTACAGGAAGATGGAGGGACCCAGTTCACATAGCAGTTTTTAGTGTGTGTGCTGAGGTTCATCAATCGTGACATGTTTTTGTGTATGCGGTGTATTTTTGCGTACAGGCGTTTTTGCCCACCACCAAGATAGCTGCATTCCAACTTTGGGAATGGTGTCTGAACACAACATATTAATATGTGTACATGCACTTCGTTTTAAACGTTGTCATCCGTTCTTTCTGGCACGCAAGAGCCTACACACTCTCTCTCTTTCTCTCTCTCTCTCTCTCTCTCTCTCTCTCTCTCTCTCTCTCTCTCTCTCTCTCTCTCTCTCTCTCTCTTCCAAACGCTGTCATTAATTAATTATGCTTTTCGTTGATTCTGTGTTTTGTGCCCAATCCCCATCCCACTGTCCCCTTGTGAATGGGCGATGATGCTTATCACAATAAACTGTTGTCAACTGTTGTCTCTCTTCCAAACTGCAGAACGGGTTTTAACATGTGCTCAAGATGTTCTACGCGCGGTTTACACACGGCACCTCGGTTCACAGCCTCGTCTGAAGGACTTTCGGCAGAGTGAAGTCAGGACTGACATAAACTCCAGATTTTAGATTAAAATAAAGACATCCCTCCCCCCCCCCCCCCCCTTACACCCCCCCCCTTTTAACCCCCCCCCCCTCCCCCCCCCCCCCCCCCCCCCCCACCTTTTTTGCCCTTTACAAACAAGAACTCCACCGACTGTTGTCACTTACCTATCTTCTTTTTTGAAAAACAGGTTGCTCTAACCAGGAAAATAAGGAAGCGCCTGCCAGCCACTATCAGACACAAACAAACAAACAACTGCTGCACGATTTTGCGCGCGCGCACGCACACACACACACGTAAGCAAGCACGCACACACACGTACGCAAGCACACACACACACACATACACACACACACACACAAAAGGATGCACTGGCAGTAACTGGAGAGTGGTGCTCTCGCTCTCTCCATTTCTGCCTTCCTCCCTCTCTCCCCCCCCCCCCCCCCCTCTCTCTCTCTCTTTCTCTCTCCCTCTCCTCCCCTCTCTCTCCCTCCCTTCCCCCTCTCCCTCCCTCCCTCTATCTCTCTCCCCCCCACCCCCCCTCTCTCTCCCCCTCCCTCCCCCCTCCCCTCTCCCCCCCTCCCTCCCCCTCTCTCCTTCCCTCCCTCTCTCTTCCCACCCCCCCCCCTCTCTCTACGTCCCCTCTGTCTAATGAGGAACAGAGACACAGAACAGAGAAAGAAAGACACATTTCGGTCTGGATGGGGAAAAGAAGCAGATTTGGTGATCAACAGCAGCAGACAGACAGACAGGCAGGCTAGAGACTCTGCTGGGATTTCACAGATGCCTGGAGAGGAGGAGGGGTGCAAAGTCAGAGGATTTCGCTGTCACATACAACTGTGTGGGGTGTGTGTGTGTGTGGGTGGGGTGGGGGGGGGGTGTGTGTGTGTGTGAGTGGTGGTTTGTGTGTGTGGTGGGGGGGGGGGGGGGGTTGTGTGTGTGGGTGTGGTTGTGTGGGTGGTGTGTATGGTTGTGTGTGTGTGTGTGAGTGGTTGTGTGTGTGTGTGGTGGGGGGGGGGGTTGTGTGTGTGGTGTGGTGTGGTGTGTGTTGTGTGTTGTTGTGTGTGTGAGGTGGTTTGTGAGTGAGTATGTGTTTTGTGTTGTGTGTGGTTTGTGTGTGTGTGTGGTGGTTGTGTGTGTGTGTGTGTTGTGTGTGGTTTTGGTGTTGTGTTGTGTGGTTGGTTTGTGTGTGTGTGTTTGTGGTGTGGTGGTGTGTGTGTTTGTGAGTGAGTGTGTGTTGTGTGTGTGTGTGTGTGTGTGTGTGTGTGTGTTGTGTGTGTTTGTGTGTGTTTGTGAGTTGTCTGTGTGTGTGTGTGTTGTGTGTGTTGTGTTGTGTGTGTGTGTGTGTGTGTGTGGTTTGTGGTGTGTGTGTGTGTGTTGTGTTTCTGTGTGTGTGTGCGTGTGTTGTGTGGTGTGTGTGTTGTGTGTGTGTAGGGGGGGAGTGTGTGTGTGTGTGTGTGTGTTTCTCTGTGCCACATCCGAAGAAATCTGCGATCCCTGACGTAAGACTTGTTACAGACAAAACGTGACTGACGTATTTAAAGAGTTACAGAATGAGAGAGAGAGAGAGAGAGAGAGAGGAGAGGAGAGAGAGAGAGAGAGAGAGAAAAATGTGTGTGTGTGTGTTGTGCTGTGGTGTGTGTATGTGTGTGTGTTGTGGGGGAGGGGTGCTCGCGCGCGCACGCGTGTGTGTGTGTGTGAGTGAGTGAGTGTGTGTGCGTGTGTGTGTGTGTGTGTGTGTGTGTGTGTGTGTGTGTGTGTGTGTGTGCGTGTGTGTGTGTTTGTGTGAGTGTGTTTGTGTGTGGGGGTGGGGGGGGGGGGAAGTTCTCTGTGCCACATCAGAACAATCTGTATAATCTTTAGACGTAAGACTTGTTACAGACAAAACGTGACTGACGAATTTAAGAGAGTTACAAAATGAGAAGCGTGTGTGTGTGTATGTGTGTGAGTGTGTGTGTGTGTGTGTGTGTGTGTGTGTGTGTGTGGTGTGTGTGTGTGTGTGTGTGTGTGGTGTGTGTGTTGTGCGTGTGTATGTGTGTGTGTGTGTGTTTCATTCCTCGGCTAGAACTCCAAGGTTCACCAATGGCCAGATTTTTTTCTGTATGCCACCATTTACTTTAGTGGCATTCCCCACTCCCTGGATGGCATCTAAACACAACTGCGTGCATACGGGTTCGTTTGTTTGTTGTAGATTTTTCGTTTTTTTTAAAATTCTGTCATACGTTCCTACCGGCACAAAATGGCCCACTCTTCCGAAAGGCGGAACGGGTTTCTAACTCCTGCGCAAGATGTTCTTGCATGCATTCGCACACGGGGCCTCGGTTTATTATAATCTCATCCGAAGGACTTTGATATTCAGTTCGATTTTCTCGTCAAACTGGGAAGCAAGGGCAAGGCTGGGAATCGAACTCAGAACCTCACGGTTTACTTGTTAGGCAGGCGAAACGTCTTGTTTAACCGCCCTGTCCCCTTCGTTCTTAGAAGTAAGTGTTATTTGTGTGTGTTGTTCTGAATGGGGTTTAGATGAGGTTTTATATAAGGGCCTGATGATTGTCTTCAAGGACAGGGTCTTGTTTGAGATGGCTGTATTATGAGGACAAAAACTGTGTTGTCTGCCAGGGTTCGGAGTGAGGGGGTGTTGTGTGTTGGGTGTCTGGACACAGAGGCTGTATTATGCACAGTTTAATTAATGCTTTATGCTGGAACACAAGGCAGGCGTTGACTTCAAAATGCTCGTGGGGTACGGATAGGAGAGATGCTCTGTGTGTGTGTGTGTGTTTGTTTGTCTGTCTGTCTGTCTCTGTCTCTCTCAGACTCTCTCTCCACTCGCTATTCACAGGGAAAAAAGACACAAAGACACACATACAGAGAGAGAGAGAGAGAGAGAGAGAGAGAGAGAGAGAGAGAGAGAGAGAGAGAGAGAGAGAGAGAGAGAGAGAGAGAACTCGAACTCGAATGATTTATTCACAAAAAAGGCCATTGGCCCATACATGAAGGGGGTTGCCGAGCTGCTTAGTATTTTAGTGGGGGTAAAAGCAATAGTAACGACAACATGTTACTCTATAACAAAAAGTCAGCTACAAAAATATGACTTAGCATAACAATATGAGAGAGACAGACAGACAGTCAGACAGACAGACAGATAGACAGAAGGCACAGACACAGAGGGACCCCACACACACACACACACACACACACACACACACACACACACACACACACACACACACACACACACACACACACATACACAAACAAACACACGCACGCACACTCATAGACACACACACACAGTCATTATGTGCAGACTGTTTATCACCCTCCTGGCTCCCAGACTAAACTGTGAAGGTGAAGACAGGGGCAGGCCAGGTAACATGACTTCTCCACCACTCACCTAACTCTGCACTCCCCCTCTAATGCCAAGCCACGCTGACGTCTCCTCTGGCACCAAGGCTACACACCCGTATTAATTTGGGGGTCATGTATAATAATAATAATAATAATGTCTGGAATTTCTATAGCGCTGAATCTTGTAAAGCAACAAATCAAAGCGCTCAGATGACTTTAAAAAAAAAAAATATATATATATATATATCGAGGATAATGGAATAAGCACTCATGTAAAGAGTGCGAGTGGAACAAAATGTTGGTGATTTTCACAGGTTTTTTTTAAAGTATGAAACAAAAGGACTGTGCACTTGTTTTTTGGGGATTGAGGACATAGAACAATACAAGGTAGTCCCGAGAAGGTTGGAAATAATCATCAAATGAGGATTGCCTGTATCCCTACAGCGTTGACCCCGCGCATGCATATTGCGGTAAAGGAAGCTAGCAGACGTCAAAGGGGTTACAGTGTTTGCTGAAAAATTAAAAAATTTGAAACCTACCACATTTGTTCAAAATCACACGAGTTTTGAGTCAGAGGCTAGTCTTTCACAAAAAAGTGGTTTTTTTTATTTCTGTGGATGCCTTAGTACGTGCGGTATGAATATAAGAGTCACATAGAAAAACAGAAGGAAAAGAGTGATTTTTTTAATACGGGTGTGCAGCCTTATTTCCACTACTGCCAGATCATTATGTAGACTTTGACGAACTAGACGCAATAGCGGAGTGGTTAACACCGTTCGACTTCAATCCCATGTGTCCATGAAGTCGTGGGTTCGAATCTCAGCGGCGCTTGGTGAATAAAGGGGTAGGGGATTTGTTTTTACGATCCCACACCCCAGGTCAACTTCAAGAGCAGACATGCCAGTGCCTCAATTTCCTTCGTGTAAAATACACATGCAGAAGATAAAAAATTAATATGCATGTTTAAGATCCCGTAATTCATATCAGTGTTCGGTGGGTTATGTAAACACAAACATACCCAGCATACATCCCCGAAGTCGGAATGTGGCTACCTTCATGGGTAGGGGGGGGGGGGGGGAAGGGGGGGGGGTGGGGGGGGGGGGGGGGGGGGGGGGAGGGGGAGAGAACGATTGCATACGCAAAGTCTCACCATTAGTGAAACTCGGAGCTCTAGCCGAGAAACGAAACAATTTTTTTTTAAACCAACCCCCCCCCCCCCTCCTTCACCCCATCCACCATTCTAAACCAATACCCCCCTCCTCACCCTCTACCAAACAAACACCAACCGATTCTGGCAAGGAGAAGGCGGGATGGGGGGGGGGGGGGGGGGGGGGGGGGGGGTTGGGGGGGGGGGGGGGGGGGGATAGCCTAGTGGTTAGAACATAGCGCTCGCAATCTGACGACCCCGGTTAGATTCCCGTTCAAGGGGATATTTTCCTCTAGAGTGAACATCAGTGCAGACTCCACTCTCCCCAAAAGTCCTTCGGATGAGACTATAAACCGAGGCCCCGTGTGCGAACGCACGCAGAACATCTTGCGCACACGTTAAATCCTGTGCCGCTTTTCGTAAGAGTAGGCCAATGTGTGCCGGTGGGAACAGATGACAGAATTTACAAAACCGCATACAGACGGGGACTGGATGTAAAAAAGCACATAAGCGCTTATTCCATTATCATCGATATAAAAGAGTAAAATAAAATAAAATAAATAAAATAAAGCGACAGATACTACTAACAACAACACCGATTCCACTACCATCTATTTAGGACTACAGTTATAATAACCTAACATACAATATATTTGCACGCGCACAGGTGCACGTACAGACACACACAACACACATTCAACACACACACCACCCTCCCCCCCCCCCCCCCCCCCCCCCCCCACCACCATACACACACACACACTGATGACAACCATGCAGGTGAGCAATACATCGCCCCACAAACTAGAAGGAACTGCAACTGTAAACAGATATGGGGGGTACTAACCCCATCACCACCAACACCATCACCACCAACACCATCACCGCCACTACCACCACCACCACCATCTCGACCACCACCACCACCACCACCATCTCTATAACATGACCCTGGCCATTAAACCTAAAGCAGCAGCAGCAGCAGCAGCAGCAGCAGCAATGGCAGCGGTTCTGACAGGTGATGGTAATGATGATGGACGTAACGGTGTTGAAAGATATAAGTGGTGCTGACAGTGACAGCCAGTGGTAGTAATGGTGATTGCAGAGGTGGTGGGTTCCGCCACGGAGTAGCAGCAGTTGTAGCTGTAGCATAGTCACTGTAATCTATTACATAACCGGTGACAAAAGCAGCCTGAATTAACATAATAGCAGTAGTAACCGTAAAAACTAATAGCAGGAGGAGACCTTACAGCAGTTAAAAGTGACAACAGTGGTGGTGGTGATGGTCGTAGTAGTAGTAGGAGGAGGAGGAGGAGGAAGAGGAGGAGGAGGAGAAGGAGAAGGTGGAAGAGGAAGAGGAGCAGCAGCAGCAGCAGCAGCAAAATAGTAAAAGTAGTTATGTAGCAGAAGAACTAGTAGTAATAGTAGTAGTAGCAGCAGCAGCAGCAGCAGCAGCAGCAGCAGCAGCAGCAGCAGCAGCAGCAGCAGCAGTAGACGTAGTAGTAAGTAGTAGTAGTAGTAGTAGTAGTAGTAGTAGTAGTAGTAGTAGTAGTAGTAGCAGAAGCAGAAGCAGAAGCAGAAGCAGTAGTTGAAGCAACAGAAACATAACTGCAACAACACCCAGAACACGGGTGGGTGGAATAGGAGGCAAAAGCAAGAATAACAACGGCAACTGCTGGCAATCAGCAGCAGCAGAAACATCAGCAGAAGCAGCAGAAGGAACAGAGACATCAATAGAAACAGCAGCAACAGCAGAAACAGGAGCAGCAAACAGAAGCAGCAGCACCACTACGAACTATTTTGAATATTTTTTTTAAAGTATACAGGGTATAAAAACGCAGCCGATGGAGAGTAACAAATAAAATAATACACAGCGTTAAAATATGACAGGACTAGATCTGAAGAAATGTGGTGAAATAATAACATTGTTCAATGACTCTGCTTTCATGTTAACGTTATAGGGCTCCAATAACCTACGCAGTCGTTGGGGAGCGAGGCGTCAGAGACCTCAGCTTCTCTAAGGGCCAGCATATTGATGGCAGCGCCCATCTCCTCTCCCTCGCTGCTTTACTTTCCATGACCCTAAAGAGGGTAGGTACCCATTTACAGCTGGGTGAACTGAGGGACTGTACTGAAGCCAAGGCCCTAGAACAGTCACCCATCCAATTGCCGACCATGCTAAACGCTGCTAAATCTTAGCTTGGGGGACAGCGAGTGTTCTAACCACTGAGCTACCCCACCCCGTGTAAACATTACAAAGCTCATATTATAAACATTAAAAACACATAAAAACTTCAGCCAAAAAACAACAACAACAACCCGAGCTTTTCCCTCCCACTCAACCTTACCACTTCTCCTCTTTCTTCTAGTTTGAAGAAGGGAGGGGGGGGGGCAAAAAGTAAACACAAGCCTTCTTTGTATTTCAATAACCAAAACTGTTCTGTCCAAAACATGATAACACTTTTTTTTCTCTCTCTCTCTGTTCTTCAGGCCATACAGATTATCCTCCAACGAAAATAAAACACAGCTTTTCAGCCAGTACCAATCAGAGACATAAACAAACAGTTGAAGGATCTTGAGCACAGGCAGCCAAGTCTTTTCAACGCTCTTTCCCCAGAATAATCATCATCTTATCTCTCCACCTTTCGCTTCTGTTATATCCAAAAGCAGGGATGAGAAAGAAACATTCTGGAACAAATCTGGGTGCAGTGGTGGAGCATTACAGACATTAACTGTGCAGAGATTTCCCTGTGTGCCAGACCAGGATTTAAGTGACGTCTGTCTGTCTGTCTGTCTGTCTGTCTGTCTGTCTGTCTGTGTCAGGTCTTGGCAAATCCCTGTGATGAATCTGGGATGTTAACAGTTTTTGGCACATCCTGTGATAAGTTTAGACTTTAAAGTTTTGGCACACCCATGCGATAGATGTAGACTGTCAAAAGGTTTTGGCACACCCATGTGATGGATATAGTGTGCTAGACGTTTTGGCACACCCATATGATGGATATAGTGTGCTAAAAGTTTTGGCACACCAATGTGATGGATATAGTGTGCTAAAAGTTTTGGCACACCCATGTGATGAATATAGTGTGCTAGACGTTTTGGCACACCCATGTGATGGATATAGTGTGCTAAAAGTTTTGGCACACCCATGTGATGGATATAGTGTGATAAAAGTTTTGGCACACTCGTGTGATAGATAGTGTCCAAAGGTTTTGGCACACCCATGTGATAGATATAGAGTATCAAAAGTTTTGGAAAACCCATGTGATGGATTTTGAGTGTCAAAAGTTTTGGCACACCCATGTGATGGATATAGAGTGTTAAAAGTGTTGGCACACCCATGTGATGGATAAAGAGTATTACAAGTTTTGGCACACCCATGTGATGGATTTAGAGTGTGTCAAAAGTTTTGGCAAAATCAAGTGATGTAGAGTATCAAAAGTTTTGGCAAATCCATCTGATGAATTTAGAGTATCCAAATATTTGACAAATCCATGTGATGGATTTAGAATGTCAAA
>CM054134.1:72007605-72147605 GCA_028751875.1 Rapana venosa | reverse complement strand
TTATCTTTTAAGACCTTCTGGGGGGGAAAAAGGCAGGAGAATTGACCAAAAAGGCAGAGAAAATAGACGAGAGGGTGGTGATAATAAGAAAAAAAGAACAAGGCAGAAACAATGAGGGGGATAGAAAAGAGGGAATTCTAGCACAGAGTTTCCAGAAAGTGGGGAGGCTATTTATACTGACAGGCCTGGGCAATACAAGAAGCCGTATAGGGGACAGCAGAGAGCTGTGCACCAGTCGCGTTTCGTTCCGGGGGCTGTCAAATCAATGTGCTGATGATGACAGGGATGTGAGACCAAACGACGGTAGGGGCGTGGGGGTGGGGGGTGGGGGAGGGGGGGGATGGTGTGTGACGCCACCTGTCAGACCACTTAATTAATCTGACAGGACCCTGACACCGCAGGCCAGGTGCGTGACCCCTGTGACCCCTCAGAACGTTCTACCTGTAATTTCTGCCTTTTTTTTTGTTTTGGCCCTGTGACCTTCTGGCAGGATCTATGGAATACAACACACACAAACGTAACACACACACGCACGCACGCACACACGCACGCACGCATACATGCGCGCGCGTACTCTCCTTAACTGTGTGTGTTGTTGGTGTGTGTGTGAGAGAGAGAGAGAGAGAGAGAGAGAGAGAGAGAGTGTGTGTGTGTGGGGGAAGGGGGGGGGGGGGTGAAGTGGGTTGAGTACACTCTGAATGCATGTAGTGTATGTGTTTGTGTGTATGTGTGTGAGTGCACGCACCCCCGCGTGTATGTGACTGTGTGTATGTCCATGCGCGTTGCATGGAACATTTGCATGCACACACACAAATAACCTTATCTCTTGTCTTTATCTTGCCTGTGGCTGAGAATATTGGTAAGATAGATGAGGTCAGAGACATTCTCAAATCAAGACCCCACGCAAATATACATACCCCTTGTACCCTTTATATACATACACGTGTAAACCTACCCTCGTACCCACTAGGAAAAAGATCAAACCTTAGGCAAGGAAAAGGGAAAGAGAAAAACAACAACAACACCAACAAAAAACGGTGGCCTGGAGACATACAGTACAACTTGACTTATGATGTGTACCTCCTACACCCTCCCCGGAGGCCATGACAGACCTTTCAGACCAGAACCACAGGAGGGTCGTTTCTACAACCCATGGCGGCGAGGTTCTTGAATGCGAGGTCCTCGCTAAAACGTGCGTTTCCTTGATCCTTAACCTCTCGCTGCAAAAGTGGAGAGGAGTTCATCAGGCAATGCAAGTCGTGGATGGTTGGTAGCATGTGAAGGCTACATGAATGAGAGTAGATGACAGTAGTGCCAGTGCTATACAGAGAGCGAGACGTGCGAATTCGATCCCCGTTTGTGCCCGAAATTTGCCCTCAACCACTAGACCTTGAGTGGTAGTCTGAGTGCTAGTTTTTTCAATGCAAGTAAAAGAAACCGTGGCAAATAGAGAGTTGTCCTTGGCAAATTTCTTAAGAAAACCCCCCACTCTTGTTGGGAAACAAAATACACGTGCATCAAGGCAAACTTTAAAAAGAATGAATAAAAGGATGGCGCGCTGTTCTTGTGGCAACGCACTCTCCTCGAGGAGAGCAGCCCAAATTTCGAACAAAGAAATAGGACTAAAAGCACCATAACAAAACAAATAGAATAAAACGAAACCCAATAAAATACAAATGAAAACAGAGTCTACTTTTAGTGAACAGTTGATCAAACTACTTCCAGAGAACTGAGAAACTAAGAAAGAAATGGTCAAATTTGTGGACAGCTATGCATCCAAAACGGATGGAAACCGTGAGCAAGTATACTGTGATTAATATTGTACACAATATTGCACACACATTTTAAACGCATCATGCGATGTTCGTCCCTTAACAAATTTTCTGCACACTTTTGTCCTCGCCACTCGTTCTCTCGCCACTACTAGAAAGAGAGAGCGCGTTGAGGTGCTTGCGAATATGCAACAAACCTCCGATCACAGAGAAAAAGACACGTTCTGCCTGAAAGCTGAAAGAGCAGCAACTCCCAGTCTCTCTGTCTCCGCCTCCCATGTTTATCTACATCTTGATCTGCTCAGCTACCAGTCTGTCAGCCTCGCACGCGTGCGTGAACTACAGTATTGTGTATGTTATGCAGTCGTTGGGTCACCCGCCTAGCTGGGAAGGAACACAAGCAATCTCCAGTTAATAATCATTTACAATCATTTTCATCTTTCTCACGATTATCTGGCGTTGATTTATGTCGTGGTCGTGGTCGTGGTCGTGGTGTGTGTGTGTGTGTGTGTGTGTGTGTGTGTGTGTGTGTGTGTGGTGTGTGTGTGTGTGTGTATGAGTGAGTGTATGTGTGAGTGTATGTGTGTGTTTTGAGAGAGACAGAGAGAGAGAGAGAAAGAGAGAGAGAGGGGGGGGGGGGGGTGGTTGAGAGAGAAAAAATGGGGGTGCCAGTGTAACAAAACTAACACACACACACACACACACACACACACACACACACACACACACACACACACTCACACACACACACACACACACCCCACACACACTTATAATACTCACAACCTCAACAACAAAAAAGACAACATTTAGGGGCACCAGTCCCACCTTAAAATACTTATGTTCATGCCAGTTAAATAGCCTTCCATAAGCCTGGAGAAACCTCAACCCAGCCTAAACTACTCCCAAGACAACAGTTCTTCGTAAGATCATCAAGTTTTCTTGGAATCTTCCGACATCTATGCAACAACATAACTTCAACACCAAAAAAAGCTCTGACCCACTTTTTTCCCCCTCGACGTCTGATCTTCTCTTCCAAATCAGACTTTATATGCAAGTCAAGAGTGCAACAAGCTGGCGACCCATTTGTTAGTAAGGTGGCCTCCTTCTCCGTCCACTTAGACCAACCACACTTGACCCTCTCACTGGACAAGAAGTGGCCCCCAACTCCTACTCTGACATTTGATCTGATTGTCGCTCTTTGGTTTCACAGCTCTGGTCTTTTCCATCCATTATCCTACATCATTAATATATTTGTTTATTTCATTCTTTTTATTTCGAGGATAACGGAATAACCACTAATGTGCTTGTTTTACATCCAGTCCTCGTGTGTATGCAGTTTGGTCAAATTTGTCATCCGTTCCCACCGGCGCACGATGGCCTACTCATCCGAAAAGTGGAACGGGTTTTAACGTGTGTGGAAGATGTTCTGCGTGCGTTCGCTTTATAGTCTCATCCGAAAGACTTTTTGGGGAGAGTGGAGTCGGCATAGATATTAACTCCTGAGAGAAAAAAAAATCCTCCTAAACGAGATTCGAACCTGGGTCAGCAGATCACGAGCGCATCACTCTAACCACCAGGCTATCCCGTCGCCCCGTACCCTATATAATAATATTTATCAAGACAGCTGGTATGGTAGTGTATGGGGAAAAACAGAGACAGGCAATTCGGCTTCGGTATTTAGTCTCTTAGGGGGAGAAATACTTGGTGCAGAAACAGACCATGGCGTATAGCCATTTTTCAGTCTCATGTTTCTGAGGGCAAATGTCAGAGGAAAAAAGGGCACTAGGCTAGGCTAGGTCTGTCTACTGCCGTGATGAATTGTTCCTGTGCTAGGCTAGCGTAGGCTACTTCCTCCACTTCCTACATCTAGAGGCTGGAACAAGAGACCCAGCCTCTTTACCCCCATTTTGTGATCAACCGACCGACTGACTGACTGACCGACTCTGTGTGTGTGTGTGTGTGTGTGTGTGTGTGTGTGTGTGTGTTTAAAATTGATTTTTTTATATAATAATAATAATGGAATTTATACAGCGCTATATAATAATAATAATAAAAATAAAAATAAATGGAACTTATATAGCGCTATATCTTGCAAAGACAAATCAAAGCGCATGCATTCAACCTAATCTTACACAGTCATGCAATCAATGATAAATAATCAATAGTTTAAACAAACAGATATTACAAACATAGTGCGCTGCAGACAAAATCTATGAAATAAAATTTCAATAGTCAAATGTTTTTCAAAAGCACACACACACACACTCACACAGGTCGTATACTTTAGCATGGTGATAGGACATGGGTTATCTTGCAAAAAACAAATCAAACCGCTTGCATTCATCCTACTCATTCTCATGCAGCCAGTTACAATTAACATCGAGGATAATGGAATAAGCTCTTATGTGAGTTGTTTTTTTAAATCCAGTCCCCATGTGTATGCGGTTTTGTAAATTCTGTCATCTGTTTCCCACCGGCACACAATGGCCTACTCTAACGAAAAGCGGAACAGGATTTAACGTCTGCGCAAGATATTCTACGTGCGTTCGCGTACGGGACCTCGGTTTATAGTCTCATCCGAAGGACTTTTGGGGAGAGTGGAGTCAGCAGTGATGTTAACTCCTGGGGAAAAAATATCCCCTTTTGTGTGGGGTGTGTGTGTTGTGTGTGTGTGTGTGTGGGGCGTGTGTGTGTGTGTGTGTGTTTTGTGTGTGTGTGTGTGTGTGTGTGTGTGTGTGTGTGTGTGTGACTGTGTGTGTGTGTGTGTGTGTTCGTTCGTTTGTTCGTTCGTTCGTTCGTTCTTGTATTTAACGTCTGTTCACTAATAAGTGATATTAGACAGATGTGTGTGTGTGTGTGTGTGTGTGTGTTGTGTGTGTGTGTGTGTGTAGTGTGTGTGTGTGTGTGTGTGTGTGTGTGTAGTGTGTGTGTGTGTGTGTGTGTGTGTGTGTGTGAGTGTGTGTGTGTGTTTGTGTGTGTGTATGTGGGTGTACACGCAAGGGTCTGTACAATTTGCGTGCGTGCGCGTGCGTGCGTGCATGTGTGTGTGCGTACATGTGTGTGTGCATGCCCGCGTGCATGTGTGTGTGTCCGTGCATGTGTGCGTGCGTGTGCGTGTGTGTGTATGCATGTATGCATGTGTGTGCAAAAGTATGTGTAATTCAAGCGTGAAGTGGGTAAGAGGAAGTGTCAAAACTGTGTTGCGTTCGTGAGGTATCCAGCTCGAGAATGGATGTAAAAATAAAAAAAGAGAAGAAAACAGAAATAGGCCACGGGCGTACAGACAACGTTCCACAGACAAACCATGTCGCGGTCACCGTCACCCCTTTGGATGCTGCTTCCCCCCGCGGGGATGCCGGGGGAGCCTGTCAGTATAACTAGCATCCCCACCTTCAGGAAACTCTGTGCTAGAAATTTCCTCTTTTCTATCCCTTTCTTCGTTTCTGTCTTGTTTCTTTTCTTCCTGTCAACTCTTTCTTGCCTTTTTTTTCTGCCTTCTTGGTCCATTCTTCTGCTCCCCCCCCCCCCCCCCCCCCCCCCCCCCCCCCCCCCCGAAAGACTTAAAAGATAACAATTCTCTCTTATGCCGAAGTCGGATGCGCTAGGCCTGACTTGTCAGGCGCTTAACGGCAGTATGACGCATTTGTCGCTCATATAACGGAGTTGCTGTCTTAGCGTTCGACGACGAAGAAGAAAAAGATGCTATTTTGTTTTCGGTTTCAGTTGGAACACTGTGATACTGACCGCGTGACTCATGGAGTAATGGTAGGATGTATGGCAATAGAGTGTATTGCCACGCTCACAAACTTAAGGTCTACCAGCAGTAGGCCTCCTGTGACTCGCACTGCAAAGATTTACACTGAAGTTGGGTGTATGTATATTGCGCCTCTCACAAACTTAAGATTTACCAGTAGATCTAGAAGGAGAAAGTGAAAACCAGAATTTTACACGCCATCGGACCATATGAAGAGCTTCCGACTTCAGTGGAAAAAACCCCAACCACAAACTAAAGCGATACGGGCACGTCACTGAAACATCTGGACTGGCCAAGACTGTCCTAAAGGGAACAGTACAAGGAGGGAGACGAAGAAGAGGCGGACAGAGAAAACGATGGGAAGACAACACAAAGAGTGTGGGCTGGCCTTGAGAGGAACAGTTTGCTACCGGAAAGCAGAGAGCCGCGGGGAGTGGAGGAAGCTGGTTGCAAAATCTTCAGTGGTGCCCCCACGGACTTCGGGACTACGGCATAGGTGAAGTGAAAGTGAGGGTGACTAGAAGGGTGAGTACTTGACTCATACTGTTAATATTTACCTTGAAGTAAGGTGTATATAAACGCCTCTCAAAACTTAAGATTTACCAGCAGTAGGGTGTACAGCAGAAAGAAAAGGTACCATGTGGTCACATCATGGGGGAGAGGGAGGGGGTGGCAACCACTGGCATGGTTTACCGCCAAATAAAGGGGGAAGCAATAGGCAACACCTGGCGGCCATCTTGCGACAATTATCAGGCGATATCGTGCCACGCCATAAACATCTGCTGACATCAGTGAAGGACAGGAAACTTCGTTGGTATGGTTAGCCATGTTACAGATCCAGAAGTGTCACTAAAACTACTCTTCAGGCATCTGTTGGAGTAAAAAGAGAGGACGATGTAGACAGAAAACAACCGCATAACAGAAAATGAAGAACGAGCACTACAGAATGGACGGGGAAATCATCTTTTGAGAGACCATGGTTTTGGGCATGCAACTGACAAAAGTGGAAGAATCTGGTAACGACTCTTTAGTACTAAGCCTTTCCCCCCAGTGGGCATGCCGGGGGAGTGGGGGGGAGGCTGTCAGTATAAATAGCAGCCCCACCTTCTGGAAATTCTGTGCTTGGAATTCTCTCTTTTCTATCCCTCTGTTTCTGCCTTGTTCCTTTCTTCTTGTCACCTACTTCTCGTCTATTTTCTTCCTTCTTGGTCCATTCTCCTATCTTTTTTTCCCCCAGAAAGACTTAAAAGATAACAAATATCTCCCATGGTGAAGTCGGATGTGCTGCGCCTGACTTGTCAGGCGCTTAACGGCAGCGCAACGCATTTTCGCTCATATGACACAACAAAAGTTGCTGTCTGAGCGTTCGACTAAGAAGATGGAAGAAGTGCGTAGCCCCCATGGTTCCCGGAGGAGTTGGCGAGAGTATACAGAGTATGTATGTTCTTTCGAGCCAGAAGGCCCATTGAGCCGGAGCTTATCCCGGTTTCTGTAGCGTTAAGCGAACTGATGGTTTTTCACCACCCCTGTGACAGGACGCTAGTCTGTCGCCAGATACTTCCCCAGCAGAGCTGGTACCCACTTGTACACCTGGGTGGAGTGAGGAAAATAGGAGTAAAGTGTCTTTCCCAAGGACACAACACCGAGCCGAGCGGGGATCGAACCCGCGACCTCTGGATCACGACTTGACCGCCTAAACCACTCGACCACGGTGCCTCCTCAGAGGATACAGAAGACACGAGTAAATATCAACACTTGCACATGATTTTTATATCGAAAGAATAGAGTTATATGTAAGTTGTAACGCCCCCTCCCCCTCTTCTTTCTTCATAGACATAACTGACAGGTCTATGACTGAAAGGCGAAACACGTAAGTTACGTTCTCCCTTCTTCTTTCATACCTTTTTTTTCTTTTTCCTGTTCACTCATTATTTCTTTTGTTCCTGGTTCTCTCCTCTCTGTTCAACTTTATCGCCTCCTCCTCTTTCACCCCATCCATCCTTTCTTTATTTGTTTCTTTTCTAGTTTCTCATTCCTTCCTTTTTTGCTTTTTCCCTTCTTTTGATGCATCGTTCTCCTTAGTTTTTTTGTTGTTGCTTTATTCTTTCTTTCGCAACCCCCCTTGCCAATTACCGTTTTCCATCCTTACTTCTTTTTCTTGTTCCTTCTTTTTTGCATTCATGTCTTACTCTTTCATTATTTTTTTCATTCTGTCTTTGATTTCCTTCTTCTTTCTACCCTGTCTGCATTTAGGCCTCGGTTAGTTTGCGATTTCATTCCATGTCCAAATAGATGCCACTGTCTTTTTGAAAAGAGCGCAGATGATCAAGATATAAAATGGTATATATAAATGAGAAAAATAAACCACGAAGAACAGTCGTAAACATTATCGAACACATAGATAACATACAAATATGAAAAGGACAAAGGACATAGGACATAGACTTTTTTTAAAAAAAAGATAACATACGTCATGTAAATATATAAATGATGAATGAATAGATGGATAATCAATAAGTTTTTAAAAAGGTAAACCAACTAAGTAATCATAAACTTAATACTTATATAATGAATACATTAATGCACATATATATACATGTACATTATATACTTATATACATGTATGAATATATACCATATCATACAATGCTACCATACCATACCATACCATACCATATCACACCATACGATCCATGGGATATTTTTTTAAATACCATACCATACCATATAATAGATTCATACCATACCATATCATACCATACCATACCATAAGGTCCATGGGATAAGATTAAAAAAAATCAAACAATACCATACCATACTCAACTACCATACCATACCATACCATACACATAGTCCATACCATACCATACCATACCATAAGATCCATGGGATAAGATTTTTAAAAAAACATACCATACCATACCATACCATACCATACCATAGGCTCCATGGAATTTTTTTTTTTAAACCATACCATACCATACCATACCATACCATACCATACCAGATAAGATTGCAAATTCTGGGTGACCCCCAGAATGTTAAGCAGGGGAACGCACAACAACAACAACAACAGATGAAAAAACAATGGCATAATGCAATATATATACATATTAATATATAAATATGATATAATATTCATATATATAATATACATACTAGCAATACACAGAGAAGCCTCCCTGAGCCCAGCACCATCCCCGCTTGGTTCTAGGGGCTGTCAACTTAATACTATGTGTTGCAGTGATGATGGGGATGTGAGACCGAGAGAGAGAGGGGGGGGGGCCAGAGAGTGGGGGGGGGGGGGGGGGGAGGGAGAGAGGGAGAGAAAGGAAGGGGAGAGAGGTAGAAAGAGAGGGAGAGAGAGATGCTTTGAAACTTTGAGGCTTTGACCCATTTATTGTCACTGCACAATGTGGCCTATGGACAAGAGAGGGGGGGGGGGGGGGGGGGGGGGGGGGGGGGTAGGGGGGGAGAGAGAGAGAAAGAGAGAGAGGTGTGTGTGTGTGTGTGTATGTGTGTATGTGTGCTGCGCGCACAACGCAGGTGTGCGTGTGCGTCCTTTGTATGCCCGAAACTATGTGTGGGTGTTTGCCGCACAAGCACGATGCGTGAATGGTGTTGTGTGTGTGTGAGGAGAGAGAGAGAGAGAGAAGAGAGGGGGAGAGATAGGGGAAGGGGGGGGGGGGGGGGGCGAGGTGGAGGGGGGCGTGACGCCACTTGTCAACCCGCTTCTTTCTAACAGGCCCACAACACTACAGCTCACGTGCCTGACCCCTGACCCCTGACCCCCGAGCACGTGCTGTCAGTCATTTCTGACCTTTCCCTTGTGACCTATTGCCAGGATTTGCGGAACCGTTGGAGGATTACGGGTGAAAGGTGAAAAAATAAAAGGGAGGTGGGGGAGGAAGTGGGGAGGGGGGGGGGGGGGGGGGGGGGGGAGCGTGGGCAAAACGTTTTTCTGACGATGAATCGTTTTTCGGATATATATAATAACAATGTAGGTGTATTTGAGCTACCGCGCGCGCGCACACACACACACACACACACACACACACACACACACACACACACAGAGTTTTCGAGCGTAATGAGCTACACCCATAAAGACTATTTTCTTTCCTTATGCAATCACGAATATTGAAGAAAAAAACACCCCAACAGCCAACCAAACAAAAAAACAACAACAAAGAGGAAAGGGATGTGCGAGGGAGTTGTAAACGGCACAGTTGGGAGAGGCTTTAAAAAGTGCACGCCAAAATACCGTAACAGGCTCCGTGATGGCTTTTCCATATGAGCATCAACATACACGCAGATCGTTCCTGCAGCCCTGCTGCTCATATAACCAGAAAGGAAAAGAAGCTTCCGGTTAAAACGGAGAATTAATGTTTTGTTGATGTTAAACGACCACGAAGTTTGTTAAGATTTTGAGTGGCTGCGCGAGAATCTACACACATTGTGTTTTCAGTTATTTTTATGAGCTTTTAATGAAAGGGCACAGAACACAAAAGTTGGGCGTTCCGAAACTTAATGTCCTCGGGGGTATCCAGAATATACAGTCTTGCCTTGCTCATCACAGCATGGAAATCACCCTAAGACCGTTAGTAGTACTAGAAGTTTGCGTGCATGGCTGTTTTAAAGTACCTCGTCACAATATATATGCAGCCATGTTCCATCCAACTTAAGTTTATTTTTTTCTCCTTTAATTAATGAAGAGTATCGGTCGTTATGCTATAAAGCTTGTCACTTATGAAGACAATCTCAACATAACATTCCAAAAGCATCTGTTCAACATTTTATGCTAACAGCTTGTCACTTATGAAGACATTTTCAACATAACATTCCAAAAGCATAACGCCATTTTAATGAAGTATAGGCCTATGCCTTGGCACTTTGCTTACAGCTCTTTGCTTACAGATCTAATCAAAAACCCACTAAAACTTTTGGCTGGGATGTGGGCCAAACACATGTGTCTGGTCTGATCTAATCGTTACTTGCTGCTGGGAAGATCAAAGGGCAGATCAACATCTCGAGAGACCCCAAGACACGCGGAAAACTGCTGTTTGAAACCTGTGGTACTTAGTGTGCAGGTGTGTTTATTTGAACAAATCTTGTCCTGATTGGACCGAGACATAAGTGACATGTAGGCTCACAGTGGTGGTTTGATTCAGTATATTGGCAATGACAGCAATTTTTATTCGAAAATGAATAAGCAAGCTTTTTTACCGTCCGCGTAACCTAAAAAACCATATATGAGAGACCAGCCATCAACAAAGATAGGGAATATACATTTCAAAGCATGCTCCCAGCCATTACAACAGGCCCCCCCCCCCCCAAGAGCAAGACAATAAATGATGAAATCCTATTAAAATACTCCCCCCCAGGATAATGGAATAAGCACTCATATGCTTTTTTTGTTTACACCCAGTTCCCTTGTGTATGCAGTTTTGTAAATTTTGTCATCGGTAAAGGTCCGAAAGTGACTGACACTCTCTGCCTCTCTCTGAATGTAAGTGTGTGTGTCTCCGCACACGAGGGCGTGTGTGTGTGTGTGCATGCTAATGGTAACATCCAGTTTCTCAGAATTTACTTCCTCTATAGACTATACAGAAAGCGAAATGGCAGGAATATAGATCTACATACGAGTTTTGCATTTCCGTCTATCCTAAGTATAGTGTGTTGTGTTTACTTGTATACCGTTTAGATTTTCACTGCACCATAATGTTTATCGTTTCATCCACTAAGACTGGCATCCAGACCACCACTCGCGGTCGGCCAGCAGATGGGGAAAAGTTTCATTTTTCAGTCAATAGATTGTTGGTTGGTTTTTGTGTGTGTTTTTGTGTGTCAAGGAACACAATTAGGAGTGGAATATTCTGCATACAATGTCCAACTTCTAGAATACACATAACACTTGACCAAGTTTCGCAAAACATAATGCTAGTCAGGGTGCATACTGGTCGTTTTCGCTTAACACCCCCCCCCCCCCCCCCCCCCCCCCCCCCATCTAATTGAGATGAAAATCAAAATCCTTACTGTGCGGTGTTGTGTGTGTGTATGTGTGTGTGTGTGTGTGTGTGTGTGTGTGTGACATTCTCCTTATCACTAAGGAGAGTGTGGCAGGTCTGCAGCACATAGCCTAACGAAACCTGCTATGAAAACTTTCCCACCCCATATCTAGCAGGCACTCACGATTTAGTTAGGATAACAAATTCCATCACCCTAACTACTGTATTTTCGCGCCCCGATGGGTGGTGGTAGTAATCTCAAGTTAGTCCTGTTAGGCTTTGCTGATCACTTTATGCCTCCTACCGTCAGGAGCTGCTCTGCCAAAGCTGACAGGCCAGCATGGGGTGCAGTGGGAATGGGGACACGGGTAGGGAGGAGGGAAAAGATGATCAGAGAGCACCCGTTGGCCCTTTCTAGCCTACTCAGTCTTGGCTCTTCGGGTGCTCTTCTTCCTCTAGGCCTACACATAGTGTCTGCTCTCTTGTTCACTCACCCCCCTGCATGCTTCCCATCCAATATACTAAGTTCAGGACTATACGGCGTGTAGTGGTTCCAAGCAGTGAGTGCCACAGCGGGCTGATAATGTCAGGGTTTCCGATTTCGTGTTCTTGAGTGTACTTTCTTCCCCTCCCTTCTTCTCCCTTCCCCTCCCTTCTCCTCCCCCCCTACCCTCCCTGTCGCTTTTGCCGTTTTGCCTACTTCTATCTTCTGGTTCTAGAAAACAAGTGACTTTCTCTGAGAAATTTATTAGTTTGTGGAATATCATAGGTTGGTTGTTTGTTTCTCTCTCTCTGTGAAATATCTGAGCATATCCTGTATCCTGCTCTAGAAACTCCTCGTCAGTTTACTTGTTTGGTTGGTTGGCTGGTTGGTTCGAGGTGTTTTCTTTATTTGTATTTACATGCTTAAAGGCAGAGAACTAAGTAGTTTCAGAGAAGATTTTTGTGTGTCATTGGACAACAAATAACAAGAACAAACAACAATAAACAAACAAACAAATCCTCATTCAGATTTTTTTTTAAAAATTCGCGGATGTATCAAGTTTTGTGTGGGCAAGTGCTTTCCGGCATAGCAATGATAGTAGGTTTATGAATCATTTGCTCCTGTTCTTTCTTTTCTTCTTTCTTTCTTTCTTTTTTCTTTCTTTCTTTCTTTGTTGTTGCTGTTGTTGTTGTTGTTGTTGTTGTTCTTGTTCTTGTTCTTGTTCTTGTTCTTCTTTTTTCTTCTTCTTCTTCTCCACTCCTCATCCTTCTCTCTCCTCCTCCTCCTCCTCTCTCTCTCTCTCTCTCTCTCTCTCTCTCTCTCTCTCTCTCTCTCTCTCTCATAAATTTATTTTTTCTTCTTTCTTTCCTTTTCTTTCTTCCTATTTTCCCCCTTCAAAAGAGCAAATCCACGTAATCGAGCCAGGAATCAAGCGATACACCCCCAGTCTCTCTTTGAACTGAGTGCACGGGCTTTAGTTTAGAAGTTATGATTTAGACTACACACATCTGATGTTCACTCCCCAGATGCCCGTGTGATCCCGAGGCGTTTTATCCTGACCCCGTGTACACAGGTGCACAAGTGATGGATTTCAGCTTAGGCTAGAGACCTCTGACTGGCAAAGCATACATGTATACACCCCACTTGGACTTCAAGCATCATTCGCTCTATCCAACTTCCGTTTTTAGTGTGTGTTTTTGTTGGGTTTTTTAAATACATTATTAAGTCACTGATTTTAATCTACCAAACATGCTCTTCATCTGTGTGTATGTTAGTCCGTCGTTTTCGACGATGACCTCCAAAACAGCAGAGGAGGCAGCTGCTGTTTCGGAAATTGGGCAGAAATTTGATTATAGTGGAGATGCCTTGCCCACAGTACATCCCCACTCTCTCGGCCAAGTGGGCATAAGGACAGTCAGCGTTGGAGATGTTCTCCAAAGGCCAACTAGCCCCCAGGGCTGCAGCACATAAGGACTGTGCGAGTCAAGCCTCCTAGTCAGAGAGTCATAGTCGATCACTAAAGACTAAGCTGTAAAGTGCAATTCCATGAGTGGGAAAGCCACTCTGTGTACGTTAAAGCATCTCCCAGAATGTGTGTGTGTGTGTGTTGAGGTTGGTTGTGTGTGTGTGTGTGTGTGTGTGTTGTGTGTGTGTGTGTTTTCTTTTTTAAAATTTATTTTATTTAATTCTTTTATATCGAGGATAATGGAATAAGCACGTATGTGCTTTTTTAATCCAGTCCCCGTGTGTATGCGGTTTTGTCAATTCTGTCATCTGTTCCCACCGGCACACAATGGCCTACTCTTACGAAAAGCGGAACAGGATTTAACGTGTGCGCAAGATGTTCAGATGTTCAAGATGTTGAAGGGTGTGTGTGTGTGTGGTGTGTATGTGGCGCGGTGAGGTTGATGGTGTGTGTGTGTGTGGGGGGGGGGGGGGGGGGGGGTGAGGTTGGTGGGGGGGGGGGGGGGGGGTGTGGAAGGTTTAGGGTACTGTAACTAAAATCGCTAACACGTGTTAAAAGCCAGTGCAACTGTTGTCGTAAAGCAGTTGAAAGAAAGGAAAGGCGGAGAGAAGGAAAGGGAAGGGAAGGAAGCGAATTGTGCAACCAGTGGTAAACCCACGCGCACGCTGTTGATGCATTTTTTCGGATAAATTATCATAGGTTACAGTTTCTCTTTGCTGACGTGGTATAGCTTTGAACACACGTGCGGTTTTCATTTTCTTCCAGCAACAATAAGAACAACAACAACGAGAACAACAAAGATCGAAGCAGAAGACTGAACTTGAACCAGGCAGAAGACGAAGTCAAAGAAAGAAAAAGAAGGAAAGAAAGAGCTGCAGCAGCAACAACAACAACAGCAACAACAGCAGACAATGACGATAACAACAGCAACAATCACCATCACCATCACCACCATCATCATCATCATTTTAGGTGTAGGGGCCCAATCAAGCAGCTAGTGGTGTGTGTGTGTGGGGGGGGGGGGGGGGGGGGGGAGATGTTTGTTTTGTTTTTTTGTGCGTTTTCTGTTTGTTTCTTTGTTATTGTTTTTTGCTGACGTGGTATAGCTTTGAACATGCGTGCGGTTTTTATTTTCTGCCAGCGCGCATCCCAACACACACACACACACACACACACACACACACACACACACACACACACAACACACACACACACACACATTGGATGTTAACCTCATCCATTTACAGCAGCCTACACTACACACTACTAGTACTAGGCCCTAGGCATCCCTCAGTCTCGGAAGACTATGGAGTTGCAGTGTTCAACAGTTTCAATCCCACATGCAGCCTAGGCCTAGCCTACACTGGTCAGCACAAGAACATTCTCTTCCCATCTGGCACACACATCGGCTAATGAACTCCATGTGTGTTTACGTGTGTTAGTATCACGCGGTTACACGTGGGCGTAATGGCATGTGGCCGTTACATCAACAGGAGACCTGCACATCAGGCAAGTTAGGCCCTAGCCTACAGAGAATCTGATGATATCTGAGGATAGGATGCTGGCAAGCAGTCTAGGGCTACTAGGCTAGCCAAGTCAGTGAGTTGTTGACGAACACAGGAGTAGGCTGCTTACCTAACGTAATGACGGTCAATCAAGATGATGGGGAAAGAATTCCAGACATCTCTGGCCTATGACTTGGAGCAACCAACAACATTATGCAAAGCTGTATGGGTTTGTTGAAGTTTTTTGGGGTGGTGGTGAGGTTTTTGTGGTTTGGTTGGGTATGTGTGTGTGTGTGTGTGTGTGTGGGGTGGGGGGTGTGCTTTATTTTGTGTGTTTTAGGCGTATGTTGCTTCATTTTGTGGTATCACATGTCTTATATTTCTCTCTCTCTCTCTCTCTCTCTCTCTCTCTCTCTCTCTCTCTCTCTCTCACACACACACACACAATCACACACACTACACAAACACACACACACTCACAACACTCACACATACACACACACACACACACACACACACCCACACACACACACACACACACACACAGCTCTTTTTTCGTAGAGTCAGCACCACTTGACTTGCGTGCTTATGACCTGTAGTCCTAGGGCCAGACCAGACAGAAATTCACGGACAATATTGGCTACGTACCGCGGTATTGCTAGATGTGCACATGTGCGCGTGTACACACACACACACACACACACACGGCACGTCTACGGACAAATCTTTCAAAGAATGAATGAGTGGATATGACAATGACATAAATGCACTGGGCTTGTACCTACTCTTAGCAAACTGACAAACAATATAAGAATTTTTTCAAAGCACAACAAACAGCGGGGAGGGGAAAAAAACCAAATAAAACGAAACAAAACGACATAGAATTGAGCAGAAACATTTGTTTACTTACCGAATCTCGACACAGGAGAATAGGCTAGCCCTGAAAGCTACAGTTCCTGCTCCAGCTGGAGTAACATCGGCACACAGTCAAAGAGCCAGCAGTTTCACAAGTAGGGTGGGTCTACCTAACAAGATTCGCAGAAAACCTGTCCAGCTCCAACACATACATTTATAGTATACACAACAACCCCTACTTCTCCGGTAGCTAAGGTTAAATGGCGCCAGCCACATCAAAAACCACAACACGTGACTGACATCACACTTTATGCCCTCAAAGATAGAAGCCCAGGGTGCTACGCACTCTGTGTAAAAGTTACAGGTCTCTCACGTGCAGTTCACACACAACCGTCAACAACAGAAAAAGTTCCCATGCAGCTATTTATAGAGGTACAGACACTTTCAGCGCTGATACATACATACATACATAGTGTATACACAACACGAACTTCGAACTTCGTGTGATAAGTTAGGCTATCTCGATCAGGTTCTAAGGTAGAGGAGGCTGGTAGATCTATCATCTAACATTCTGTCAACTTTCTGATTCCAGCCTTGCAGACTCTGTAGGCTACCAGGCACTGCACTGCTCTGGAACCAAATCACGTGAAACGGTAGAAAAGAGTAGGCTAGCAGGAAGAGTGTGGAAGTGTTAGGCTAGCCAAACCTAGTACACGAAGCCGTGTGAGAGAGAGTGAGAGAGAATAGAACACGCTGGGAAATGCAGTGAACGCCCCGAGCATCAGTCATCACTGCTGCCTGCTGTTGATGCTGGTGGGCCCGCGGTACGATGCTGGCGCGGCTCGCCAGCTTCCCTCTAGGCTAGGCCTAGGCCTTAACCAAAGCCTATAGGCTAACTGAGCACACTGTGTTGTAGTGCTGCTGTGTGTTGCGTGATGGTTTTCTGCCCTCTGCCATTTAGAGCGCTGACCGCTTCTGGTTTCGTTTTGATTAGTAATTAGTTTTCAGGTTGATGTAAGGGTTTTAATCCCCCGTTTGTTTTGTTTTGATTTGATTTCTTTCTAGTTCGATGTAAGGGTTGTAATACCCCGTTTGTTTTGTTTTGTTTTGTTTTACGTGAGCATGTTGTTGTTTGTTTTAGTCCCTGGGTTACCATTTTAGCGTTATGCTTTTAGAGCAAAATGCAGGAAATTTTAGAATAAAGGCAAGCAAGACAAGACATGATTTTGCGTATTGGAGTGGTGGGAAAAGGAATGTCAACGATTTTGCATTCTGAATCTTAACAAAAGAAAAGGGTTCAACATATGAAAAAATTGAGAGGTTGGGGGGGATGGGGATCATTTTTCACATCTGCAGTTAAAAGCTTTCAGTCATATCTGCAGTTAAGAGCTTTCAGTCCTGCTTTCATTGTCTCCCTTCCTTTTGGTTGCTGTTTCCGCTTTCTTCAGTTTGCAGTTTCAAATTACAGTCCAGAACCTCTGCTGGCAACTGACTGTCAAAAACTGACGCGATTTCACTTCTGTCTGCCAAGATCAGTCTGCAGCTAAAGACCTCACTCACCACTACTATTCAAGGGGTACACTACGGACGTGGAAGACAGCACAAGGACTGGGCCGACACTATGAAGGGCTGGACAGGGCTGCATGCCCCTCATCAACCTCCTGACGACAGCCACCACTGACAAAAGGCCTGGGGACGAATGCCTGCTTCTCAGTTTGGGCACTCAGGTCACTTTGTGAGGACTGGCCATCACAACGAGACACTCTGAGCATCTTATACCTCTCTTTATCCCCCCCCCTCTCTTGTAGCTTTCCTTCTTTCCCCTCCCCTCCTCTTCTCTCCTCCCCCCCCAGTCCCCCCCTTCCTCCCCCTCCCCTCCCCAGCCTGCTCCCCCCCCCCCCTCCCCCCCCCCCCCCCCCCCCCCCCCTCTGGCCCCCCCCCCCCCCCCCCCCCCCCCCCCCCCCCCCCCCCCCCCCCTTGCCCTCCCACAGCCCACCTTCCTGCACGTTCGCTCTTGTTTCCCTTGCTTTTGCTGTCTTTTCGCTGGTTGGTTGGCTGGTTTTCTTGTTGTTTAGGTTTTTTTTATTGACCCCGTTGGGGGTCTGCCTTTCTGCACAGTAGTCTATTTCGTCTTTCGTCCTGAACTTCATTTGAATGAACTTTTGATGTATTTTCTTCGGATGCTTGTCGTTGGTGATGGCGCTGGGATGGTTAGCGGTGGTTGGTTGTTGCTGGTGCTCGCCATTTATTTTAGGCGTCTTTTTTATCATTATTACACAACCTGGTTTACCTATCTTTTTAGAAGCACGTTAACTACATAGGCATCTCTTGGAAGGACCTACAATGGGTTGTGCAAAAATCTCATTCTATCTCATATCACATTTGGGACATTTACCGTGGTGGTAGGGCGCAATGCTCTTCAAATGACGGGCTTTCGTGGCTACTAGTCATGTCCCAAGGTGCTGCATGGCCTTCATCTCACTTTCTACAGTCCTCCTCCACGTTGCTTTTGGTCTTCCTTTCTTTCTCCTTCCTTCTGGGGTCCAGTGCAATGCTGTTCTTGTGATTGACTGTGGGTCTCTTCGGAGGATGTGCCCAATCCACTTCCACCGTCGTCTGGTGATGATGGTTCCCATGTCCTCTTGCCTACATCTCCGTAGAAGTTCTTCATTGGAGATCTGCTCTGGCCAAAAGATCCGGAGAATTCGCAGAGCTAGGAGTTTATTTTGGTAGCCTACAGCGCCGGGTGTGGCTGGCCAGTCCGACATGGGAATGGCGCTGTAGGCTACTGGTCTGTCTGCCTGCCTGGGCTGCATGCAGCCTTTCTTCTCGGATTGCAGCCTAGTAGCCTAGTGGCCCTTTACGTCCAACTCGTAATCTGATGGCCACTGACAGCCAGGGTTTGAGTCTCTGTTGAGTTATCCTTTTGAAGGAGCTTCTGCTTCGGGGGATGGTGTCTAAAAACGTCGTCACCAGTGTGCATGCATTTGAAACAAAAAAAATCAACCGTTCTCACTGGCACGCAATGGCTTGTTTTCTCGAAAGATGGAACGGGCTTTAACGTGTGCACAAGATGTGCACAAGGTGTTCTCCCCCCCCCCCCTCCACCCCCACTCCTCTCTGTTGCCACCCTCCACGCCTTTACTGCACAAAGGAAGCGAGGGGTACACTGCCAGCACAACACACATGGTCTGCCAAAGCATACATGTACATAAACAATCGTGCACGTGCGCCGGCACGACGACATACCACACATAACCACAACACAACACACACACAACCACTACACATCACCTCACCACACACCACCCTACACCCCCCTCTCTCTCTCTCTCTCTCTCTCTCTCTCCTCTCTCTCTTCACACACACACACACACACACACACACACACCACACACACACACCACCACACCACTACTATCACCACCACCACTGTAATAGCGTTAACACCAGAAAACCAGACATGACAGAATCAGACAAAAGAAAAAGGCTTGGTAAGGTAATGGAGGTTGACAAAAATACCACAACAAAACGAATGTGCATCACACACCACCAGAGTCAGTACTAAAGACATCGCCGCTCTGGTAAGAACGATAAATTAGACAAGGCAGGAACAAAATTCTGAACTGTTTAATAACTTTTTTTACCTCTCCCATTCACTTCCATCTATCACTACTTGTCTTTCCCTCTTCTCCTTCTTCTTCTTCTTCTTCTTCTCTTCTTCTTCTATCTCATCGCCTCCGTTTCTTCTTCTCCTCTTCTTCTATCTATACTTCTCTTCTTCTTCTTCTTTTCATCTTCTTCTTCTTCTTGCTCTCTAACTCTTTTTTTTCTTCTTTTGTTCCTTTCTTCTTCTTCTCTCTTCTTCTTCTTCATCTTCTTCTTCTTCTTTCCTTTCTCCTCATCTTCTTCCTCCTCCTCCTCTTCCTTCTTCTTCTTCTTCGAACGCTCAGAAAACAGCAACTTTATTTGTCTGTCATACGAGCAAAAATGCGTTACATTGCCGTTAAGCGCCTGACCAGTCAGGCCCAGCGCATCCGACTTCGGTGTGGGAGAGAATTGTTATCTTTAAAGTTATTCGGGGGGGGGGGGGGGGGGGGGGGGGGGGGGAGCAAGAAGGCAGAAAACAAACAAGGAGGTGACAGGAAGAAAATGAACAAGGTAGAAACAAAAAGAGGGATAGAAAAGAGGGAATTCCTAGCACAGAATTTCCAGCAGGTAGGGATGCTATTTTTACTGACAAACACCCCCACCCCCACCCGACATCTCCTCCACAGGGGAGTTAATTGGACTAAGACGTTCTACTGCACGAACCTGATCAAAAAGGTAACTAGGAATTATTTTAAAACTTTCTATCAAAACATATGAAAACTCGACTCAAAATAACGGCAATAAAACTATTACAGAAATAAAAACTCGTCAAGACTGCGAACATGAAAAGAAATACTCCTTAACTCTCCTGGGAAAATCTGTTAAGTTTTACCCATTTGCAGGCTCGCAACCACAATAATAATTGTAAGGTTTGGAATCGTTTATTTATCATTTATTAATGATTTTTTTTCGAGGATAACGGAATAAGCACTAATATGCTTTTTAAAAACCCATTCCCCGTGTGTATGCAGTTTTATAAATGTTGTCATCCGCTCCCACCGGCACACAATCGCGTACTCTTCCAAAAAGCGAAACGGGTTTTAACATGTGCGCAAAATGTTGTGCGTTCATTCGCACACGAGACCTCGGTTTATAGTCTCATCTGAAAGACTTTTGGGAGGTGTGGAGTCGACACTGATGTTAACTCCAGGGGAAAATATCTCCTTGAACGGGATTCGAACCCGGGTCAGCAGATCACGGGCGCAATACGCAACCCTCTAACCAACCTGGCTATCCCGTGCCATTTGCAGTCTGTGCACTGGTAGCCCACTTAGTAAAAACAACAATTTTTATTTCCACAGGAAGGTTCCAGACCCAGGAAGAAGTTGTTAAATCCTTTGAGCCTGTCCACTTAAAAACAGTAACCACTTTACGACCCAACAAGCTGTAGTAGTTTCCAGGCAATTTGTAAAACGACCAAAAAAACCCACAAACAAAACCCACACTGATTTATTGCTTGGTTGGTGAGCATGCGCAGGCAGGGTTCCAAAATAGTCTAAATTCCGAAAATAACAGTACATATCAAAAACAATGAAAGACTACAAACATAACGAAAAACAGAACACACAATCTTCTCTGGAAAAGCAACAATAACAAACAAAAGCACAACTTAAATATCACTTAACCAAAACAGAGAGAGAGAGCACACACACAACACAACACACACACAGGCGCGCGCGCGCACGGATGGGACAATAAACCGAAGTCCTGTGTGCGAACGCACGCAGAACATCCTGCGCACACGTTAAAACCCGTTCCGCTTTTCGGAAGAGTAGGCCATTATGTGCCGGTGGGAACGGATGACAAAATTTACAAAACTGCATACACACGGGGACTGGATGAAAAAAGCACATGAGTGCTTTTTCCATAATCCTCGAAATAAAAGAAAGAAAGAAAAAAAATAAACACAATAACAACACACACACACACACACCACCACCACCACCACCACCACCAGAACAACAACAATATTCAAACCCAAGAATCCGACAATGCTGCCTGACAAACAGACAGACAGACAGACTGACTGACGGACAGACAACCTGAAAAAGAGGCAGAAAAACAACGCGGATATAATGATGGGAGAGAAGAAGAGAGCATTGACCTGACAAAAAAACAACACCCTGGGGCCCTCAGCACGCGGCAAAAGCATCACAAGTCAGAGATGCTGGGGTTCTTTTTTGTTGTTCGTGATCAATCCATTCCCCCGTGTTGTGCTTCCTTACCCACAGTATGAACGAAGCCTTTACGCTACATCAAAATACATTGTCTTTTTCTTCTTCGTCGTCGTCGTCGAGCGCTCAGACAGCAACTATTGTTGTCTGTTAAATGAGCGAAAATGCCTCACGCTGCCGTTAAGCGCCTGACAAGTCAGGCCCAGCACATCCGACTTCGGCATAAGAGAGAATTATTGTAATCTTTGTAAGTCTTTCTGGGGGAAAAAAGGGGCAGAATAGACCAAGAAGGCAGAACATCGACAAGAAGGAGGTGACAGGAAGAGAAGGAACAAGACAGAAACAAAGAGAGTGATAGAAAAGAGGACATTTCTTGCACAGAATTTCCAGAAGGTGGGATGCTGTTTATACTGAGAGCCCCCATTCCTCCTCCCCCCCCCCCCCCCCCTCCGGCTTCTCCACGGGGGGAGTTGTTTGTGTGATAAATCCATTCCCCGTGTTCTGCTTACTCACCACAGTACAAAGCCTTTACGCTACATCATAACTCTCTGAAAGTGCCAGCAGAACAAAAGCGATAGCTTCTAGGCTATGTGTGAAATGACAAAAACACATCCTACACTGATTTACACACGTGGCTGGTGGACGTGCTTAGTTATGGTTCCAAAAATTGAAAATCTGTATCCTCAGAGTCAGGGAGCGGCTACCTTGATGGTGGGTATAAAAAAAACGGCCACATGTGCAAACTCTCACCATTGGTAAAAAACCTTGGAGCTCTAGCCGAGGAATGAAAAAAACAACTAAACAAGAAAAGTCTCAAATCTGAAAATACTAGCTAGAAATTAAAACTATGAAAGAATACAAACAAAAACACAAAATACGCCTATAAAAGCACACTACTACTACTACTACTACTACTACTACTACTACTACTACTACTACTACTACTGCTACTGCTGCTGCTGCTGCTACTACTACTACTACTACTACTACTACTACTACTACTACTACTACTACTACTACTACTTCTATTGCTGCTGCTGCTGCTACTACTACTACTACTACTACTACTACTACTACTACTACTACTACTACTACTACTACTACTACTTCTATTGCTGCTGCTGCTACTAGTACTACTGCTACTGCTACTACTACTGCTACTGCTTCTGCTGCTGCTACTACTACTACTACTTCTATTACTGCTGCTGCTGCTACTACTACTACTACTACTACTACTACTACTACTACTACTACTACTACTACTGCTGCTGCTGCTGCTGCTGCTGCTGCTGCTGCTACTACTACTACTACTATTACTTCTATTGCTGCTGCTGCTGCTGCTGCTGCTACTACTACTTCTATTGCTGCTGCTGCTGCTGCTACCACCACCACCACCACCACCACCACCACCACTACTACTACTACTACTACTACTACTACTACTACTACTACTACTACTGCTGCTGATGCTGCTACTACTACTACTACTACTACTACTGCTGATGCTGCTACTACTACTATTACTACTACTACTATTACTACTACTACTACTACTACTACTACTACTACTACTACTACTACTGCTGCTGCTGCTGCTGCTGCTACTACTACTACTTACCACTACCAAGTGGATGAGTGGTCTTGAGTGGATCGGTGGTCTAGAGTTACACTGAACCCTCTCCCCATTCCACTAGACCTTGAGTGGTAGTCTGGGTGCCAGTCTTTCAGATGAGACGATAAAGTGACGATGTCCTATGTGCAACACGCTTTCATCCCATGTAAAAGAACCTCCGACAACAATGGAGTTGTCTCTGGCAAAATTCTGTAGAAAAACAGGTTTTCATAGGAAAACTAAATAATACATGTTGTTCTATTCCCCTTTCAATCCACCATTTATTGTTTGATTGCCCCATTCTTTTTGACATGTATAAAAGAAGAGGTTTAGATATTCATAAGAAACATGCCGCTAGTCAAGAAGTTTTATATGACTCAGCAATTCATAATATCAGTTGCTGAAGTCATATATTCTTCACCTGTAAGACCATTACTATTTTATATATATATATATATATACGCGCGCGCGCGCACACACACACACACAACACCACACACACACACACACACACACACACACACACCACACCACACACACACACACACACACATATATATATATGTGCGCGCGCGCGTGCGTGTAACGGAGAGAAAGAGAGGGATAGATAGATAGATAGATATAGAGAGAGGTGTGTAATAATAGGTACTTTGGTATGAATGCGGGTGTCTCTAAATCACCATGTAGTGAATAGACATTAAACAAAACAAAATAAATAATACATAATTATGCAGACAGATTTTTGTTTAAAGAAATATAGCTGGCACTGGTCTTGTGGCGACACGCACTCTTTAGGGAGAGGTGTTTGAATTTCATGCCCAGAAATCTGCCGTGACTGAAAGTGTATAATTATTGTACAGTATTATACGATACAGTACTGTACAGAACTAGTACAGTACACTGTACCTAGTAACACAAGCACCGCCACAACCTAAACATAGCCACTGCCAACACCACCACAACAGCAGAGAAACCGAGAACGGTCACTGAAGACAGACAGACGAACAGACAAGACACAGCTGGGGAATAAAGAGAACGTGTTTGTGCCAGGAGAGGAACAGTCCCTAAACCAGAAACCTCCCCTGGGACTTTGATAAAACCCCAATAAACCACAGTCTGAGAAGAGATATGTAGTTGCACATTTTCAATCTGAGATTTCAACTTTTACGAGGTGACAGCCCTGATATGGCCTCATATGGTCGGCGGGGCTATAAACAACCGGAGTGGATTGGGTTGAAGAGATCTTTAACCTGTAAAAGTCACCCTCAACACATGTTAAAGCACCTCAAGTCAGATGTTTTTCGTGATAAATCCATTCCCCGTGTTCTGGTTACTGACCAACACAGAACGACGTCTCTGCACTGTGTCATAACTGTCGGTAAGCACCAGCTGAACAAAAAGACAGTTCCCTTGCAGTTTGTGAAACGACGAAAACAGAACCCGCACTGATTTATACTCTTGGCAGGCGACCATGCACAGCCAGGGTTCCAAAATAGTTTCAGAGAAAACTAAAACAAAACAAAACAAAACAAAAACCAACCAAAAACATGCAACAGCTAGAACTGGATCATAACATCTAAAGAATGCAAACACGACAACAAAAAAGCCCAAGCATTCCTCCCCCAAAACAACAACTTGAACAGCATTAAATAAATTAAAAAAGAAACAGAAAAATGCACATAAATACTGAAGAAACTTTGATTGTACAGCTTCTTGCTTTGCTTTGGGTATATACCATCACACACTTCAACTATTTATAAAGAAATGGGAATTCTACCTCACTAGCAAACAGTAGCAGCCTATGTCTTAAGATCAGAAATCGAAAATGATGTTCTTAAATGAGATCAGTCTAAAGAACATTTTTCTAACAGAGCTAAATCTCTCTTCTCTCCCTACTTTCTGTAGGCTACTTTCACTTACGGACTGCTTAAAAAAATCTGAAGTTGATTTAAAAGCAGTTAGAAACGATTCATGCCTCATTCATCTCCTTGTCCATCGTGGGAACTTCCAAAAGTTAATTTTGACACAGATCATTCTATCTTTAAAAACGAGAAAGGAAGTAAAAGCCTTAGCACCTATGGAAAAGAACACATATTACATAAGTATCCCGCGCACCATATTCAATCTATACTGATGGGTCACTTCTCAAGTATAATGAGGGAGGTGCAGCCTTCAACATTCTGTACCGTTTAGGGGGGGGGGGGGGGGCGGAATCGTTTAATTTTTACCGCAAAGTTGACTGTTTTTTTGATGATTTTGAATTATTTACTTGATGTTCCTAGGATCATACGTCAAGTTCTATTATGCGTTGATTTAAAGTCGGTTTTACGATTTCTTAAAAATTCAAGGTCTTTTGTCCGGACAACATCTCATAAATGAAATAAATCATCTTATAAGTCTACTGGGGTTGTTTCTTTCTCATATTAAGGTAAACCATCACTTTTTGTTGGGAGCCATTATATTGCAATTAAAAAAATAAAAAATAAAAAAATAATAATAATAACGAAAAGGTTGACATGACTGTGAAAACATTTCCAAACTGGGACTGTCCCCTGATATCGGCCCCTACTTTTCAAAAGCCTCCTTCTTCTCCACCACTCTACCTAAGCGTATTGCGCGCATGCATTGTTGTTTTCAATTTAACGTCTGTTCACTCTAAGTGTGTGTGTGTGTGTGGGGGGGGGGGGGGGGGGGGGGATATCTGTTAATCGTAATGTTTGTGGAAAATTGCATGTATGTAAATGATTTGAATGCAAACGCTTTTCGATGTGTTTGTTTTACATGATTTAGCGCTATATAAATTCCATTATTATTATTATTATTATTATTATTATTATTATTATTATTAAAACTGCGACAAATATTTCACATTGTGCCTGTATTCTAGACTTACCTGTGTCAATTCGTGAAGATTAAGCCTACAACACATTGTTTATGGAAAGAACAAAATCTGAGAATTTGGAAAACTGTATAATGCATTGGAATTTACTAGCGATGTAGGACATTGAAGAAAAAATATGAAAGGTTGCAAAGACTATTTTCATTAGTATCTTCATTGAAAAGTTTTTAAGGATGATTCCCTATCGTGTAGTTTTTGCCCCGTTGAGCCTGTCACACTGTAGGGGAAAAGGGACACAGAAAAGACAATGTTGGTGAGGGCATTATTATTCTCTGTGCTGGCGTCTCTAGAGAAAGTAGTTCCCATGAAAACCACAACGGTCAAGTTTACCACCAGAATGCAGAGTCTCACATTCAAACAGACAGACACATACACATCTGCAGGCAATGGAATCAACAAGAGAACTTGGAATCAGCTTTGGTAACTTAAGGCTGACAGAAAATTTAAGCTGCACACTGATACTACACTAAGCCAAATCAACAGAAGAACACAGCCTCGGCTTAGTTCGCAGAAGCGAAATATAGGCCTACACACAAACAAACACACTGACTCCAGGAGACAAGACGAGTCTCACTTTCGCTAACATAAGACAGACAAACAATAGGCCTACCAGCCACAAGACAAAACAGAGACTTAAGTTTCGTGTACAAAAGACAGACGGGCATGGTAGACATTATACTAGTATGGCACCCAGTAGGCCTATCTCCGTGTGTGGCACACACTACTGATATAACATAATATACCTAGTGAGTCAACTGAGAGAAGAGGGTGCGATCAGCTTCACGAGACAGACATCACACACTGACAGACAACTGACTGATTCTATACTATCGGGATGAGAATAGAGGGACTCAGGTTTTGTTTACGCAAGTGAATCAAGGATCAAGGCTGCTGCAGACAGGCGGCGGCGTGGTGATGATGCCAACATGCCCTGCACTGTGCTGCTAGTATAGTTTATCCAGCTCCCAGCTTCACAGAGAGAGAGAGAGAGAGAGAGAGAGAGAGAGGGTGTAAAGGCCGCACCCCCACCTTTTAGTTTGCAGGTGAAGTTGTTTATATCCAGCTTCGCTATCAAGAACTGAAAAATCCCCGATGTCAAAATGCAGCTACCTTCATCGTGAGCAAAAATGGTTGTCGCGCCTCACCTTTAGCTTGCAAGTGAAGTTGTCTATATTCAGCTTCGCTTTTTTTATATAGAAAAGTCACCGAAGTCAGAATGCAGATACCTTTATCGTGGGCAAAAATGATTGCATACACAACAATCTCACCATTGGTGACAACCTAGGAACTTTAACCGAGAAACGAAAAATAAATAAAATAAAAAAAGGAAGAAAAATATTACTGCGTGATAGTTTTGATGATTGAGGAAATATGCTGATACCAGGTAGCTACGAGAAAGTTGGAGTTGATCAGTTGTTTGAGAATTTTATTTATATTCTTGTGATCCCCCGTTGAGGGGGGCCCTGTCAGTATAAATAGCATCCCCATCTACTGGAAATTCTGTGCTAGGAATTCCTTCTTTTCTATCACTCTGTTTCTGCCTTGTTCCTTTTCTTTCTGTCACCTCCTTCTTGTCTATTATCTCTGCCTTCTTGGTCTATTCTCTATTCTTTTTTTCCCTAGAAAGACTTTAAAGATAACAATTCTCTCCCACGCCGAAGTCGGATGAGCTGGGCCTGTCTTGTCAGGCGCTTCACGGCAGCGCAACGCATTTTCGCTCATATGACAGGCTCAGGGTGCTATCTGAGCGTTCGATGACGAAGAAGAAGTATTCTTACGATGATGGCCTAGAGTATATTTTTTCAATGAATAGGCAGGCAGTCGAAAAAGAATTAGGATATTAGGATTTGCGTATTTCCCAAAATTAACAACTTACTGTGCAAATTTAAGAGCTGATACTCATTGACAATGGAGTTGACTTTAGCTAACACGGTGATAAATGCTTTAAGTATAGTTGAAATTTACACTCTCTTGGCTTGAATTTTTTCGGGACAAGTTTTTGAAGACGGTAATCTTCTGTTTGTGTCCAAAACTTTTCCCTGTCCTTTAGCTAAGTGCTAGTTTTTCGGATGAAACGACAAACCACAAACCGAGGTCCCGTGTGCAACACGTATTTAGTACACTTAAAAAGAACCCAGGACAGCAAGAGAGTTGCCCCTGGCAAAATTCTGTTTGGAAAAAAGCCACTCTGATAAGGAAACACAATCAGTACACACACAGACAGGAAAAGAAAACGAAAATAATGGGTGGTGCTGCTCTTGTGACAACACCATCTTCCCCCCAGGGGAGCAGCCTGAATTTCAGGCAGAGAAATCTGCCATGGCTTAAAGTGGTATACAAAAATTGATACAACCTTGTGTAACTGGGTCGAATTTTAGGAGAAAAATACAAAATGAAAATCTTGTGTAACTGGGTCGAATTGTAGGAGAAAATACAAAATGTAAACAATCTTGTGTAACTGCGTCAAATTGTAGGAGAAAAAAATACAAAATTAAAACAATCTTGTGTAACTGGGTCCAATTGTAGGAGAAAAATACAAAATTAAAACAATCTTGTGTTGACTGGGTCAAATTGTAGGAGAAAAATACGAAATTGAAACAATCTTGTGTTAACTGGGTCAGATTGTAGGAGAAAAATACAAAATTGAAACAATCTTGTGTAACTGGGTCGAATTGTAGGAGAAATATACAAAATCTTTCGCAACTGGGTCAAATTGTAGGAGAAAAATACAATATTGAAACAATCTTGTGTAGTAACTGGGTCGAATTGTAGGAGAAAACACAGGAAAGCTAGCAAAATTTAACGGTAGAGTGCAGCCTTAGATGATGTCTGTGGGGCCCCAAAGGGAGCCAGCTGCAGACAAACATAAACAAGCGCACGTGCTCACGTGCTTTGGTGTTGCTTCCCTGTATAGTAGAAGGGCAAGCAGGGCCCAGGTAGGTCTAGTAGTAGACGTAGTAGGGGTGTCGTTCCTGGCTCATGAAACCTGCATCAGACAGATCGTATGTTGGTGATAGTCTACAAATGAATGTGTGTGTGTGTGTGTGTGTGTGTGTGTGTGTGTGTGTGTGGTGTGGTGTTGTGTGTGTGTGTGTGTGTGTGTGTGTGTGTGTGTGTGTGGTGTGTGTGTGTGTGTGTGTGTGTGTGTGTATGGTGTGTGTGTGTGTGTGTGTGAGTGAGTGTGTGTGTTTGTGTGTGTGTGTGTGTGTGTGTGTGGGTGTGTGTGTGTGTGGTGTGTGTGTGTGTGTGTGTGTGGTGTGTGTGTGTGTGTGTGTGTGGTGTGTGTGTGTGTGTTTACACGCGCAGCTCGTGTATGTGTGTGGTGGGGGGGTGGGGGGGGGGGGGGGGCGCACACGCGCCGTGGTGGGAGGGTGGAGGGTGGTCGAGCAAGCAGGGGAAACGATGATGGATGGGGCGAGGGGGCCTGACGTAAGTGGTGAAGTGATGACCTGTGATGTGGCTAAAACATCAGTCACCAGTAGATACTATCATTTCCGTTACGGGCGAAGCGCATGCTCTCTTAATCTGACTCAAAATACGAACACTGATGGAGGGAGGAGTTAGCCCTACAGGTTGAAGGGGGTGTTAAGGGCTGCTTGTTTTACCAATAAAATCTTCCTGCTGAGTGTTAGTCAACATAATTTTTGTTTAGATAAGATGGAAAGGAAAAGAAACCAACCGTTAGTTTACAGATTAAATGGCTGGTGGTGGTTGTGATTTAGAATGCTGACTTTTGGGGGGTCTTTTTAATAAATAAAAATCAGATTATTGAACTGAGAGACTAGAGTTGCATTGTTCAGCTAGTTTTGATATGTACAATTTGAGCCTGGTGTATCAGCGAGTCACACACACAAACAAATATGGACTAGACATACCATTTACTTTGATGAAAATCATTTAAATACAAAGATGAAAAACACCCATGCATACACCCCCACCCCCACCCCTCGCCCCAATATCCAAGTATTCTGACCCAAGTTGCCAAAACAAGCAAACAAATCATGATTTTGCTCACCACAGTTGAATTTATTTGATGACATTAAAAAAAAAAGAATGTTAATAAATACATTTTTTTCTACACAATAAGCAATTCTACTCTTAACATATTTTCTTTATAATAAAAATAACGAGATCATGTGATGTGATTTGAGAAAAAGACCCCATCTCCCCACACAATTTCCACAATTATTTACAGTTAGCTTGTCAACTTACAAACACAGGCACATTTAGAGCAGTGACATTTTGCACACATATCGGTATGCTACACTTCTCTTTTGCATTCTACAATTCTCGACAATCTACATTTCATCTCATTTAAAAATGTAAACACACACACACTTTATCCACTACTATACTTTAAATCATATACCATTAGTCTCCCACATACATTTTTGTCAAATATGTTGGTGTAAAATTTGCCATCAATCTTCCAGCAGAAGATCAATACACAAATTTGCCACCAGCATCAATAACAATAATGAGAGCAATCACAATCAGATCAATCTTTTTGTTTTCACATTTGATGCGATTTTTTGAAAAAAAGAAAAAGAAAAAATGAACACCTCCTCCATCACACTCTCTATACCATATTCGATGTGACCAAAACACCCTCTCCTGACACTTTCTACACCGTTATACAACATGTACATTTTTCTTGTTAATATACATTTCATCTCATTATTCAAGAACACCCTCCTCCCTAATAAACAAAAAAGCAACAACAAACCAAACAACCCCCCCCCCCCCCCCTCAAAACAAACAAACAGAAAAACATTAACAGGCACATTTTATCTACCTCTATACTTAGAGAATCACATACATCACATACCATTAGTCTTTCACATACATTTTTGTAAAATATGTTGGTGTAAAATTTGCCATCAATCTTCCAGCAGAAGATCAATAGACAAATTTGCCACCAGAATTGATAATGATAGCAATCACAGCACCAGTTTTCTTTTTGTTTTCACATTTGATGCGACTTTTTAAAAAAAAGAAAAAGAGAACACCTCTTCCATCACATTCTCTACACCATATTTGATGTGACAAAAAACCCACCCTCTCCTCACACTTTCTAGACTGTTATACAACATGCTACATTTTTCTTGTTGATATACATTTCATCTCATTATTCAAGAACAACCCCCCACCCCCTCAAAAAGAAGCAACCAAAAAACAAAAAAAACTCAAACAGAAAAACAGGCACATTTTGTCTACTTCTATACTTAGAGAATCACATACATTACATACCATTAGTCTTTCACATACATTTTTGTAAAAGATGTTGGTGTAAAATTTGCCATCAATCTTCCAGCAGAAGATCAATACACAAATCTGCCACCAAACTTCAATAACAATAACGATAGCAATCACAGCACCACTTTTCTTTCAGTTTTCACATTTGATGCGATTTAAAAACAAAAACAAACACACACAAAACCCACATTTCCGACACACTCTCTACACTATATTTGATGTGACTAAACACCCCCCCCCCCCCCCAAACAAAAAAAACCACCAAAAAAAAATCCCCTAAACAAAACCCTCTTCCAAAATATCTTTCATACCATAATACAATATGCTACAGTTTTCCTGTCAATTTATCTTTCATCTCATTCAAAAAAAAAACCCAAAAAAACAACATGTTATCTACTTCTGTACTTAAAATCATATACCATTAGTCTTTCACATACATTTTTGTAAACCATGTTGGTGTAAAATTTGCCATCAATCTTCCAGCAGAAGATCAATACACAAATCTGCCACCAACATCAACTCAAGTCATTTTTCTCAATAAAAATAGCAATCACATGACCAGCTGTGCAATTCATTTCATGAATGATTTGAAAAGATAAAAGACCCCTTCTCCCCAAACACTTTCCACACCACTATATAGACCATTACGTTTGTTTCCTAGTCACTCTACATTTGATACAATTAAAAACTAATTGCTTTTTTGTAAAATATGTTGGTGTAAAATTTGCCATCAATCTTCCAGAAGAAGATCAATACACAAATTTGCCACCAACATCAATAACAATAATGATAGCAATCACAGCACCACTTTTTCTTTTCACATTTGATGCGATTTAAAAACAAAAAATAACCCACCCCCCACCCCCAAGATAAAAAGAACACATCCAACACTCTCTGCACCATATTTAATGTGATTAAAATTAACAAAACATCTCTCCAACAAACTTTCTTTACCATTATACAACATGCTACATTTCTTGTCAACTTACATTTCATCTCAGTATTCAAAACTGAAAAAAAAGGAAAACAAAAAATGCAGGCACATTTGATCTACTTCTATACTTTCACATTTGATGTGATTTTTAAAAAAGGGAAAAACACTTCCGACACTCTACACCATATTTGATGTGATTAAAAAAATCTTTAAAAAAAACACTCTCTCCTGACACCTTGCTATACCATTTTACAACATGCTACATTTTCCCTGTCAATTTACATTTCATCTTATTCAAAAACAAAACAAAAAACAACAAAAAAAGGCACATTTTTCTACTTCTATACTTAAAATCATATACCATTAGTCTTTCACATACATTTTTATAAACCATGTTGGTGTAAAATCTGCCATCAATCTTCCATCAGAAGATCAATACACAAATCTGCCACCAAGTCATTTTTCTCAATTAATATAGCAATCACATGACCAGCTTTGCTATTCATTTCATGAACGATTTGAAAAGACATAAAGACCCCTTCTTCCCACACACTTTCCACACCATTATACACACCATTACATTTTGTCTATCCACTCTACATTTGATACAATTTTAAAAAACAAAAAACATCGCATTTTTGTAAAATATGTTGGTGTAAAATTTGCCATCAATCTTCCAGCGGAAGATCAATACACAAATCTGCCACTAACATCAATGACAATGATGATAGCAATCACAGCACCACTTTTCTTTTTCTCTTTACATTTGATGTGATTTAAAAACAAACAAAAATCCCAAGATAAAAAGAACACCTCTTAAAACACTTGCTGCACAATATTTGATGTGATTAAAAAAGAAAAAACCACCTCTAGAACAAACTTTCTTTACCATAAAACAACATGCTACATTTTTCTTGTCAACTTATGTTTCATCTCAGTATTAAAAAATAAAACAAAACGGGGGAAAAAAAGAAAAAAACACGCACATTTTATCGACTATACTTTCACATTTGATGCGATTTAAAAAAAGAAAACCTCTTCCAACACTCTCTACACCATAATATTTGATGTGATTTTTTTAAAAAAAACACCCTCTCCTGACACACTTTCTATACCATTATACAACATGCTACATTTTTCCTGTCAATTTACATTTCATCTCATTCCAAAAAAAAAAAACCAAAAGAAAAAATAGGCACATTTTTTTCTACTTCTATACTTAAAATCATATACAATCAGTCTTTCACATACATTTTTGTAAACTATGTTGGTGTAAAATTTGCCATCAATCTTCCAGCAGAAGATCAATACACAAATTTGCCACCAACACAAGTCATTTTTCTCAATTAAAATAGCAATCACATGACCAGCTTTGCTATTCATTTCATGAATGATTTGAAGACAAAAGACCCCTTCTCCCCACACACTTTCCACACCATTATACAGACCATTCTAGTCAATGTAAATTTGATACATTTTAAAAAACAAAAACCATTGCATTTTTGTAAAATATGTTGGTGTAAAATTTGCCATCAATCTTCCAGCAGAAGATCAATACACAAATCTGCCACTAACATCAATAACAATAATGATAGCAAACACAGCACCACTTTTCTTTTTCTCTTTACATTTGATGTGATTTAAAAACAAAAATCCCAAGATAAAAAGAACACCTCTTAAAACACTCTCTGCACTATTTGATGTGATTAAAAAAGGAAAACCCCACCTCTCGAACAAACTTTCTTTACCATTATACAACATGCTACATTTTTCTTGTCAACTTATGTTTCATCTCAGTATTCAAAAATTATAAAAGGGAAAACAAACAAAACATACATGACCATTTGATCTACTTCTATACTTTCACATTTGATGGATTTTTTAAAAAGGAAAAAAGAACACTTCCGACACACTCTACACCATTTTTGATGTGATTAAAAAATTTTTTTAAAACAACTCTCTCCTGCCACGCTTGCTATACCATTATACAACATGCTACATTTTTCCTGTCAATTTACATTTCATCTCATTCACACACACAAAAAACCCCAAAAGTAAAAACAGGCAATTTTGTTCTACTTCTATACTTAAAATCATATAAATTAGTCTTTCACATACATTTTTGTAAAATATGTTGGTGTAAAATTTGCCATCAATCTTCCAGCAGAAGATCAATACAGAAATCTGCCACCATCACAAGTCATTTTTCTCAATAAAAATAGAAATCACATGACCAGCTTTGTGCTATTCATTTCATGAACGATTTGAAGAGACAAAAGAACCCTTCTCCCCACACACTTTCCACACTATTTTAGAGACCACTGCATTTTGTCTAATCACTCTACATTTGATACAATTTTTAAAAAACAACAACAAAAAAACATTGCATTTTTGTAAAATATGTTGGTGTAAAATTTGCCATCAATCTTCCAGCAGAAGATCAATACACAAATCTGCCACCAACATCAATAACAATAATGATAGAAAACACAGCACCACTTTTCTTTTTCTCTTTACATTTGATGTGATTTAAAAACAAAAATCCCAAGATAAAAAGAGCACCTCTTAAAACACTCTCTGCACTATTTGATGTGATTAAAAAAGGAAAAACCCACCTCTCGAACAAACTTTCTTACCATTATACAACATGCTACATTTTTCTTGTCAACTTATGTTTCATCTCAGTATTCAAAAATTTAAAAAAAGGAAAACAAACAAAACATACAGGCACATTTGATCTACTTCTATACTTTCACATTTGATGTGATTCCAAAAAAAAGGAAAAAAGAACACATCCGACACTCTACACCATATTTGATGTGATTAAAAAAAACTTTAAAAAAACAACTCTCTCCTGCCACGCTTGCTATACCATTATACAACATGCTACATTTTTCCTGTCAATTTACATTTCTCTTCATCATCATCATCATCAGACCCGTGACCTTGGCGGTCGTGGGGGAGACACGAAAGACGATGCCATGGTAAGCCTCCTCCATCCATCTTGGTAGTCGGCTCTGCAAATTTCTTTACCTTTTCATTACATAAGCGTACAATGTAAAATTTACAAAAGTACATTGGTAAAACTTTGCTGTGTAAATTTTAAAACTCTGGCCGATCTTGTGATAACCACAGTACCATATCATTTCAGCTGGTATTTCAACAAGCAAAAAAACAAAACAAAAAGCTTGCCAAATATTAAGAAAAAAATACCAGTGGCCAGTGATAAACATACATCCAATGCTCATGGCAATATACTAAACTTAAATTCCACTCCCCCCAAAAAAACCCCCAAAAAACCAAAACAACAACAAACAAAAAACAACGCACACACACATGCACCAGACACAGACACACACACAAACACAGACAGACACAAATGCACGCACACACACGCACACACACACGCACGCACGCATATACACACATACACAATCACACACACTCACGCATACACACATGCACGCACCTCTTCCCCCATTCCCGAAGCTCTAACTATCCTATTATTCTAACCCCCTCCCCATCCCCCTCCCCCCTCACCTTTCTTCCTAACACCCCTTTCCCTAAAATTCTACCACCACCCCAACCCTCAAGAAAAGAATTTTGCCATTGTGTCAGCTGGTACCATGTCATCTACCTGCCTTTGTGTCCACATGACGGGCCAGGGTTAGTGTAAAGGCGAGGATCAGTATGAACTGTGAGCATGCAAAAAGGGTAAGCATGCAAAAAGGGATAGGTTGGTCGGTCGGTTTGGGTGGTCTCGGTTTGGAACGCATGTGGACACAGCAGCACATAGAATTGATGGTACTTAGCTGTGGACACAATGATGTGGAGCTTTATTCAAACTCTTAACAAAAATGACTGGTCCTATCGACTAAGGCTGTTAAACGTTCGGGTTTGGAAATCCAATCACAAATTTCCATCTCTGCTATCAGTAAAGTAAGTAGTTTCCTTCCTCGGCTAGAGTTCCCAAGTTTACTAATGGTGAGATTTTTTGCGTATGCGACCCCAACTTTGGGGATATAGTCGAAACTTCAACCTACCAATTTTGCCAGGACAGTCAGGAGGTACTTCCCTGCTCTTTCTGATTTGCAACTGTCGTGGGTTTGTTTTTGTTTTTTTACATTTAATTCGATTTTCCCCGTCAAACTAGTTAGACGGCGCAAGGCTGGGAATCGAACCCACAACCTCAAGTCTGATCCCAAAATAAACCATGTGTATTTTTTTTAAATAAAAAAAAGACTATGGCCCAAACTCAACCATGTGAGAAAAATCTATCACCTTTTCTATCCCCACTGATCCTAACTTATATCCTAACCCCTCCTCCTAACACCCTTTTCCCAGAATAACGTTTCCTACTAAAGCCCATGTCCCCTCCTCACTACCACACCACACACACACACACACACACACACACACACACACACGCACGCACGCACGCACGCACGCACACGCACGCACGCACACGCACGCACACACATACACAGTCTTTCTCCTTTGGTCTAGTATTTTACGTGTAAAGACGTAAACTTTAAGACCTGCTTACCACTACTAAACACTAATTGTGTGCATTTTTTCTTCTTTTGTCTGGTATCACTTTATGTGAAAAGGCGTAAATGTATACCGCTACTACTACTGCTACTACAGTTACTACTGCTGCTGCTGCCACCACTTTACTACTACTACTACTACTACTATACTACAACACACACACATGCAGACACACTCTACTACTACAACACATACACGTACACACACACACTCGTGCACGCACACACACACACGCACGCACACACACGCACACACACGCACACACGCACACACGCACGCACGCACGCACACACACACACACACACACACACACACACACACACACACACACACACACACACACATGCCCTTGTCCCTTAACCTGCCCAAAACTCATCTTAAGCTACAACTCGCGCCACCTCACCCTCTTCTCCCTGAGCACTGGTCATGCAAAACAAGTCATACAGCAAAACTTCAAATCACCAGGTGTATCAATGAGAGTTCTGGCACCAGAATGGGCTGGGGGTGGTGGTGGGGGAGCAAAATGTTTGATGTCACAGTTTTCCCCCAAGCTGCTCCACACACAAATTCTTGAAGAGTTCTGCACCAGAGTGTGCTGGGGGTGGTTGTCAATGACGGCGATTTCCTTCTCTATGGGGGTGGGGGTGGTGGTGGAGGGGGGGAATGCTTGATGTCCCAGTTCTGTGAAATGCTTGATGTCACAGTTTTCCCCCCAAGCTGCTCCACACACAAAATCTTGAAGAGTTCTGCACCAGAGTGTGCTGGGGATATTCTTGGCGACCTCGGTGACGGCGGTGCCATGTCCTTGGCGATGCGATGCGATGTCCTTGGCGATGCGATGTCCTGGGTGATGCGATGTCCTTGGCGATGCGATGTCCTTGGCGATGCGATGTCCTGGGCGATGCGATGCGATGTCCTCGAGTCGATGATGTTGGCGTTTTCGCTCCTCCTCGATTTAACTGCCAAAATACACAGAAGACAATCGTCAGTATTAATTATTCACTTTACTTCTTTTTCTTTCTTTCTTTTTCGTTCCTCGGCTAGAGCTCCGAGGTTCACCGATGGTGAGATTTTGCGTGTGCGACTGTTTGGGCCTACCATGTAAGTAGCCGCATTCCGACTTCGGGGGATGCATGCTGGGTATGTTCACGTTTCCGTAACCAGCCAAACGTTGACACGAGTTATGGGATCTTTAAACGCTCATATTTGATCTTCTGCATGTTTATCTACAATTACAGAATTGACCTGGGCGATTGTAAAAAATCCCCATCCTTAATCCACCAGATGCCGCCGAGATTCGAACCCACGGGATTGAAGTCGAACTGTCGTAACCACTCGGCTATTGTGTCCGTCACTATACTTCTGAATACAGTTGTTTATTGGCTTGTTTGGTGCTTGCGCACATCATGTGTATGTAATCGTTCCTTCTTCACCTTCACCTATCCTGCAGTCCCATGGAACGTGGGGTCACCAATGAAGATTTTGCAACCAGCTTCCTCCACTCCCCGCGGTCCTCTGCTTTCCTTAGCAACTCAATCGTTCCACTCAAAGCCAGTCCCCTCTCTCTGATGATGTCTTCCTATCGTTTTCTCCATCTGCCTCTTCGTCTCTCTCCTTGAACTGTTCCCTGTATAACAGTCTTGGCCAGTCCAGATGTGCGTGTGAAGCGCCCTTACCACTTAAGTTATAATTTTTTTCACTTAAGTCAGGAGCTCTTCATATAATAATAATAAGAAGAATAATAAGAATAAGAATAATAATGTATGGAATTTATATAGTGCTGAATCTTGTAAAGCAACAAATCAAAGCGCTGAGATTTTTTTTCCGAGGATAATGGAATAAGCACTCATGTGCTTACAAATTTTTTTGTTTACATCCAGTCCCCGTGTGTATGCGGTTTTGTAAAGTTTGTCATCTGTTCCCACCGGCACACAATGGCCTCTTTCGAAAAGCGGAACAGGATTTAACGTGTGCGCAAGATGTTCTGCATGCGTTCACACACGGGTCTCGATTTATAGTCTCATCCGAAGGACTTTGACATTCAGTTCGATTTTTTGTCAAACTGGGAAGAAAGGGCGAGGCTGGGAATCGAACCCAGAACCTCACGGTTTACTTGTTGGCAGGAAAACGTCTTAACCATCCTGCCACCGTCCTTCATATGGTTCAATGGTGTTTTCAATTCTGTTTTTCACTTCCTCATTAGCGATGTTTCTGTGTGGGAGTTTTCGAAAGCACCTCATCTACATTGTCTGTATCCTTTCAATGTTTCACATGCGTACAAAAATATGGACATGATCCTTACACATGTAAATAAGTGAAAAAACCCATTAATGTGCCCGTTTGTTTTCCTGTGATTATGCATTGTCTGTGTCGGAAGTGTACGGTGGTTCGATCCCCGCTTGGGCCCGAAACTTTTCCACCATCCATTAGACCATGTGTGGTGGTCTGGGTGCTAGTCTTTTGGATAAGATGATAAACTGAGGTCCTTTGCATTACACATTTAGTGCACGTAAAAGAACCTACGGCAACAAGGGAGTTGTTCCTGGCAAAATTTTGTAGAAAAAAGCCACTCTGATAGGGAAACAAATACAGCTGCAGACGGGAAAAGATAAAGGGGTGGCCCTGCTCTTGTGGCGACGCGCTCTCTGAGGGGGAGCAGCCCAAGTTTCACCTCCGCTGTAACTTCAATTGGAATAAATGAATAAGAGACATTTTCCTGTTTAACTAGCTATTTAGATTGTCCGAATGATACAACTGAAAATTAGTTGTATCATAATTGTGTTACTGCCGCGCACCCATGTCATACCCATAAAGCAACTGACGGTAATGCAACAACAACAAAAGCCCTAGCAATAATTACTGATAAAAAAAAGAATTTCTGCTTTTGTCATTTTATGGGGGCTTTATAATGATTCTATCATTGAAAAGACGGAATGGTGGTCATGTCCCACAGATTGTTCCAAGGGAAAGGGGAATAACCACTGTCTTAAAACTAAAGGTGGATCGGTGGTCTAGAGGTAACGCGCCTGTCTAGAAAGCGAAAAGTCCGGGTTCGTATCCCGTCTGGGCCCGAAACTTTTCCCCCATCCATTAGACCATGAGTGGTGGTCTGGGCGCTAGTCTTTCGGATGAGACGATAAACCGAGGTCCCGTGTGTTACAGAAAATTATGCAGCGCACGAAAAAGAACCCACGGCAACAAGAGAGTTGTCCCTGGCAAAATTCTTAGAAAAAAGCCACTCTGATAGGGAAAGAAATACAGTTGCAGACCAAAAAAAAAAAAAAAAAAAAAAAAAAGGGGTGGCGCTGCTCTTGTGGCGACGTGCTCTCCCCGGGGAGAGCAGCCCGAATTTCACGCAGAGAAATCTCGTGACTTAAAGTGGTATAAATAAATAAATATAAAAATAAATAAAGGGGAATAATCACCGTCTTAAAAAATAACGGTATGTTATTCGTCCTTGTTACAATAATTTTGGATCTCACAAGTAAATATAAAGTGAATTCCCCCTTTTTCTTTTCATGCAACAGATCACCATGGCTCAACTGTTGACATGGATGGCAACCTACCAAAGCTGGGGTACTGTCTGACAAAATTTATCTGTGCTAGGGAAAAACACTATTGGTGATGCCATAAAATCTTGGTGGTAGCCAGATTTAACATCCTACTCTACTCTACTTTCCACTGTTCTTTCTTTCTAGTGCTCTGGATCGTATCTCCAAAACCTTTTCGCGAAGCTTCGTATTAGTTTCTTATATCAGTAACTCCCAAAGTTTTGGCCAGGGCCACAAAAGGAACAGATGAAATGTCACCTTACCTCGTCACGTCCTGGCGTCTGACATACGATGCTGGATGGCGTGTCTGGTTTTTCTTTTGACACTTGATTCGGGGCCTGTAGCTCCTGAAAGCAGTGAAAACTGCATCAATGACAGGGAAAATGTTCACAGCTCTCCTAGCTTAAATATATTTCATCTTACTGCTAAACCAACAGATTCACGCAATTTCAATTTTGCATCTGAGAAAGAAGTGTCACATTTCATATTTTGCTTTACTAGCTCAAATCTAAAATGATTTAATCTTGTCAATTTGGGGACAAAAAACTCCAAGTACTTTTTAACGACTTTCATATTTCATGTTTGCTCTATAAATTAATTTTGAAACGATTTGATCAATTTAAAAACAAAAATTCATATTCACTGGAAAGATACATTCTGCCTTTGGCTTTCATAGCCCCAACCAATCCAATCCACTCCTGTTGTTTATAGCCCCGCCGACCACAGAGGCCATATCAGGGCTGTCACCTCCTGAAGTTTTAAATCTCATTATTACTGTGCCCAATTACAACAAAGATTTTTTAAAATATACTTTTCTTTAAACTATGGCCATACCATTTTTCCAGAAAAGGCCTCAGTAGTTCATGTTGGCTGCCACTGCACACGTGGCACTTGGTTCCAGTCGCACAGCCCCTGAAAGCAAGGAGGTCTCAATCAGTAAAACTGAAAATTCAGTTGGCTTTATCCAACAAATACTGTCACCTGAGCATGTAGACTTTACAAGCGACTGAGAGAAGCATTGTTGCTTACAAAGTGTGTTTTACTGCCCATTTACTTTATTAGTTCAAATTTCAATGGTTATTATTTTAACAACAAATTTGAAACCAGTACAGGATATTAAAATTTATTTTCAATGAATGTTTAAAAGTCTTTTTAGTTGATAAATCAATCTGCAAATGTATACACACATAGAAAAACTTATTGACCTTGATGTACATATTTTTGTCTTTTTCATCAACAATGGAGGGATGCAAGGCAATAAAGAAAAAATCGAAATGGTTCCTCTAGAAATGAGATCAGTTTTTTTTTCTAACCTGGGTATTGGTTCAGCTTCATGCAGGCATGGTTTTTGGAACTTGCAGCTGTGATGCTTCCCCAGTGTCTGACGGCACAGGACTTGCCAAGAGTTTGATCTGGAGAATTGGCCTTGGCACAGGCGATGTTTCCCATCATTCTGTTTTTGATGGCGCTGGACCTTACTGGAGCTGTTCTGGTGTACTGACTTTGGCACAGGTGATGCTTCCCATCATTCAGTTTTTGATGGTGCTAGATTTGACTGAAGCTGTTCTGGTGTACTGACTTTGGTACAGGTGATGTTTCCCATCATTCTGTTTTTGATGGCGCTGGACCGGACTGAACCTGTTCTGGTGTATTGACTTTTGGCATGGGCAGTGTTTCCTGCTGTTCTGGTGTATTGACTTTTGGCATGGGCAGTGTTTCCTGCTGTTCTGGTGTATTGACTTTTGGCATGGGCAATGTTTCCTGCTGTTCTGGTGTATTGACTTTTGGCATGGGCAGTGTTTCCTGCTGTTCTGGTGTATTGACTTTTGGCATGGGCAGTGTTTCCTGCTGTTCTGGTGTATTGACTTTTGGCATGGGCAGTGTTTCCCATCATTCTGTTACTGGTGGCGTTTGCTTTGACTGGGGCTGTTCTGGTGTATTGACTTTTGGCATGGGCAATGTTTCCCATCATTCTGTTACTGGTGGCGTTTGCTTTGACTGGGGCTGTTCTGGTGTACTGACTTTGGCAAAGGTGATGCTTGCCATTATTCTGTTACTTTTGGTGCTGGACCTGAATGGAGTTGTTCCGATGTACTGACTTTGGCACAGGCAAGATTTCCCATCATTCTGTTAATAACGACACTGGACCTGACTGGAGCTGTTCTGGTGTATGAACTTTGGCACAGGTGATATTTCCTGCTGTTCTGGTGGATTGACTTTGGCAAAGGCGATGCTTCCCATAATTCTGTTACTAATGGTGCTGGACACGACTGGAGATGTTCTTATGTATTGGCTTTGACACAGGTGAGGCTTCCCATCATTCAGTTTTTAATAGCATTAGACCTGACGAACTGTTCTTGTGTATTGACTTTGGCACAGGTGATATTTCCTGCTCTTCTGGTGGACTTTGGCACAGTCGATGCTTCCAATCATTTAGTTGGGGTTTTTTAATTTTATTTCATTGGACCTGACTGGAGTTCTTGTGTATTGACTTTGGCACAGGTGATCTTTTCCGCTGTTTTGGTGTATTGACTTTGGCACAGGTGATCTTTTCCGCTGTTTTGGTGCGTTGACTTTGGCACAGGTGATCTTTTCCGCTGTTTTGGCAGGTGATCTTTTCCGATGTTCTGGTGTATTGACTTTGGCACAGGTGATCTTTTCCGATGTTCTGGTGTATTGACTTTGGCACAGGTGATCTTTTCCGCTGTTTTGGTGTATTGACTTTGGCACAGGTGATCTTTTCCGCTGTTCTGGTGTATTGACTTTGGCACAGATGATCTTTTCCGCTGTTCTGGTGTATTGACTTTGGCACAGGTGATCTTTTCCGCTGTTTTGGTGCATTGACTTTGGCAAGGTGATCTTTTCCGCTGTTTTGGTGCATTGACTTTGGCACAGGTGATCTTTTCCGCTGTTCTGGTGTATTGACTTTGGCACATGTGATCTTTTCCGCTGTTCTGGTGTATTGACTTTGGCACAGGTGATCTTTTCCAATGTTCTGGTGTATTGACTTTGGCACAGGTGATCTTTTCCAATGTTCTGGTGTATTGACTTTGGCACAGGTGATCTTTTCCGCTGTTCTGATGTTTTGGCTTTGGCAAAGGCGATGCTTTCCATCATTCAGATGACTGGTAGTGTTGGACTTGAGCTGCTCTGGTGTATTTACGTTGGCACAGGCGATGCTTCCCGTCATTCAGTGACTGATGGCGCTAGACTTGACTTAGTCTGGCTCTTGCTGTACCTGGTTAAACAGAAGCAAGTCCCAAACTTTAGGAAAGAAAAAAAGCAAACGTTAAACCTAAACCATGCATTTATATATGACAATAAAAATTAGCCAGCTGCCACAGTGTAAAAACAATGGACTCTTGGTTGTTACTTTGTGGGTGAAAATCCAATAAGCAGCTTAAAGAGTTTTCTTTTTTTCTTCTTTAAATCTACCTAGCCCTCACCCAGAGCAAAACTTATGGGTTCAATGGGAAGACTGTACCCAGAAAGTTAAGCATCAAACACTTGACAGATGCATTATCGAGTGTTTAAATAATCAGTTTGACCAACACTACAAGTCCTCCAGTTTCTCGGGCCTGATTGACACCAGAGCATATTTTGATTAAAAAAGGGCAGAGTACATCCCTGTTGAGTACTCTCAAAGTTGATAAATCCTAACGCTATACTATACACATCTTCAAGTATTATGCAGTCAAGAAAAAACTGATTTAGTGGCCCCTGTTGCTGTGATCTTGCAGTGATCCCCGATCCCCCCCCCCCCCTCCCCCCCCCCCCCCCCCCCACCATAGTTTCATATTCGAGTCAAGCAGAAAAGATGAGCAAGATAAAAGGCAGAAATACAAACACAGAATCTAGTAAAGATACATTTTCAAAATTAAAAACGAGCTTGGAGAAAGACAAGCAGAAAAGGACAAAAACGACAGTAATACACACAGTCATACAAGCAAGAACAGACAATCCACACAGAACGTTGCAGGCACAGTGGACGACAGACATGAAGAAATACATCGTACAAAGGCAGAGACTATCTCAGGGAGTTAGATGACAAAATGAACCTGTACCTGATTTTCTTTTTTTCTTAGCCGTGATGTGACATCACCCAATGCTGTCGGACTTCAGTGGTGTTCTCTGGTCTCGTATCACCAGTCCCTTGACGGACACGTTGGTCGACACTTTTCTTCTGGATGGTCCGTCTTCTGACTTTTGCAGCAACGCAGCCATGTCGAGGCAGGTCCAGTCTGTGATCTTTGATCTCCTGAAGAGATCACCTGTGCAATCCACATGGTGACTAACCAGGATAGGACCCATGTCGAACAAAGTGTGGGAAGGAAGAAACTGAAGGAAATGTTTAGAAAATGTGAGGGGACGGCAGAGTCACACTCCTTCATAACCACTGTCCCCAAAATTCCAGTAGGTGACAAGAGTCGCACTCCCTCATGACCACTGTCCCAAAGATGAAGTCACACTCCCTCATGACCACTGTCCCAAAGATGAAGTCACACTCCCTCATGACCACTGTCCCAAAGATGAAGTCATACTCCCTCATGACCACTGTCCCAAAGATGAAGTCCCATTCCTTCATAACCAATGTCTCAAAAGCCTTTGACACCAAGACACCACTGTCACCGAGATTGCTCTCCCAAGATCTCTTGCACTATTTTGTCCCTAGAAAAATCTAATTTTATTCTTTTGTGCTAGTTTTAACTAGCTTTATTTTCTACTGCTACGCTATTTTGGGTTTATTTCCTATTTATTAGTTTTTGCGCAATGTTTTAACATTTTATTTCATTTATTTTATTCTGTCCTATTCTTTCCTATTTATTCCATCTTTTAGCAAGGATCAGAGATGCAATCAGAAATCTGGTACCCATTGATCGTTTAAATGCAACCGACAAGGCAGTTCAATGGCAGAGACGTCGGATGAACTTTGGCGGCGAAAGACAGTTCAATGGCAAAGGCATCGTCTGACAAAGAACCTCGGCGGCGAAAGGTAGCTCAATGGCAGAGACATCGTCTGACAAAGAACTTCGGCGGCGAAAGACAGTTCAATGGCAAAGGCATCGTTTGACAAAGAACTTCGGCGGCGAAAGGCAGTTCAATGGCAAAGACATCGTCTGACAAAGAACTTCGCGGCGAAAGACAGTTCTGACAAAGGCATCGTTTGACAAAGAACTTCGGCGGCGAAAGGCAGTTCAATGGCAAAGGCATCGTTTGACAAAGAACTTCGGCGGCGAAAGGCAGTTCAATGGCAAAGGCATCGTTTGACAAAGAACTTCGGCGGCGAAAGGCAGTTCAATGGCAAAGACATCGTTTGACAAAGAACTTCGGCGGCGAAAGGCAGTTCAATGGCAAAGACATCGTTTGACAAAGAACTTCGGCGGCGAAAGGCAGTTCAATGACAAAGGCATCGTTTGACAAAGAACTTCGGCGGCGAAAGGCAGTTCAATGACAAAGGCATCGTTTGACAAAGAACTTCGGCGGCAAAATCTGCATGGCTGGGACTGTGAATGTCCACCTTCTCAGGCGTTCACAGCTGTTTTCATCCCACTGCTGAAATGTGATAGGTCATTTAGACCCACTCTCTTGCATCAAAATTGCAAATACTTTGGCCCAGTCCGGCAGGATCTGGAAGCATGTGAATAAGTCGTCATGAACACAGCATTTTGGGAATAGCAGAATATCCCAATTCAAAGAATTTTGGGATTAGCAGAAGATTCCCAATTCTAAGAACTCTAGGAATAGCAGACTATCCCCATTCTAAGAACTGTGGGAATAGCAGAATATCCCCATTCTAAGAACTGTGGGAATAGCAGAATATCCCCATTCTAAGAACTGTGGGAATAGCAGAATATCCCCATTCTAAGAACTGTGGGAATAGCAGAATATCCCCATTCTAAGAACTGTGGGAATAGCAGAATATCCCCATTCTAAGAACTGTGGGAATAGCAGAATATTCCCATTCCAAGAACTCTGGGAATACCAGAGTATTTCCATTCTAAAAACGTTGGGAATAGCAGAATACTCCCATTCTGAACACTTTAGGGATAGCAGAATATCCCCATTCTAAATTTTGGGGATAGCAGAATATCCCCATTCTAAGAACTGTGGGAATAGCAGAATATCCCCATTCTAAGAACTCTGGGAATACCAGAGTATTTCCATTCTAAAAACTTTGGGAATACCAGAGTATTTCCATTCTGAAAACTTACGGATAGCAGAATATCCCCATTCTAAAAAATTTGGGAATAGCAGAATATCCCCATTCTAAGAAGTGTGGGAATAGCAGAATATCCCCATTCTAAGAAGTGTGGGAATAGCAGAATATCCCCATTCTAAGAATGTTGGGAATAGCAGAATATTCCCATTCTAAGAACTCTGGGAATACCAGAGTATTTCCATTCTAAAAACTTTGGGAATAGCAGAATATTCCCATTCTGAAAACTTTAGGGATAGCAGAATATCCCCATTCTAAAAACTTTAGGAATAGCAGACTATCCCCATTCTAAACTGCGGGAATAGCAGAATATCCCCATTCTAAGAGCTGTGGGAATAGCAGAATATTCCCATTCTAAGAACTCTGGGAATACCAGAGTATTTCCATTTTAAAAACTTTGGGAATAGCAGAATACTCTCATTCTGAACAATTTAGGGACAGCAGAATATCCCCATTCTAAGAACTTTGGGAATAGCAGAATATCCCAACTGTATGAACTATTGGGATAGCAGAATATCTCCATTCTAAGAACTATGGGGGTAGCAGAATATCCCCATTCTAAGAACTATGGGAATAGCAGAATATCCCCATTCTAAGAATTTTGGGGATAGCAGAATATCCCCATTCTAGGAACTATGGGAACAGCAGAATATCCCCATTCTAAGAATGTTGGGAATAGCAGAATATCCCCATTCTAAGAACTTTGGGAATAGCAGAATATCCCCATTCTGAAAGCTACGGGGATAGCAGAATATCCCCATTCTAAGAACATTGGGGATAGCAGAATATCCCCATTCCGAAAACTAAGACCTAGCCTATTCCTGATCTAAACCCCCTGGAAACAAAGCTCTGTGAAGGCTTTGTGGAACATTTCCTTCCTCCATTCCCTACCCTCCATCTAACAAAGGCCCAACCCAGCTAGAAACCAATGTGGATGATCACAACATGGCGTTTGTGGCGAGCAGGTCCGAGGTTGATGGGAAGTTTCTGACAACAAAGGACAAACAAAAAAGTAATAAATGACCCCACTTGTCCAAGGCTTTGCGAATTGTCCAGTTTTCAAGGGTGGGGGTGGTTGTATGTCAACAGGCATGGGTGACCAGTGTTATGTGACAAATCTCAAACATTTGTGCCTCCCTCTCTCTCCCTTTCTGCCTTTGCACAAGTAACGGTGTGGGTGTGTGTGTGTGTGTGTATGTGTGGGCGCGTGCGCGCCTGCTGCCTGTCAGCATCCACGCCTAGGGCCTATTTGAACTAGACCTATTCAAACACGATAGGAAATATTTGAATATCACAATCTTGGATCATACTCACATTGAGATCGTTGTTGAAGTCGCACGTAATGGCAACTGCATAGCACTACAGCTGCAAGAAGTTTATTTCTCAGGAGGGGAAGTCGTACTTTGGCTTCTGTCTCTGTGGTCTTGGGCTGCCAAGGTAGCAGCCAGTCAAAGGTCACCCCAAGGTAGGCGGGGTTATGAAGCAAGGTCCGTCCATTGATGCGCAAAGTGGCCGTCTGTTTTGTTACAAGGCTGAAGATGGTATGTGTGTGTCTTTCAGATGCGTTCCTGTGAGCATACAGTTTTCGGTTATGATTAGCATTTAATTCTCATTGGTGCTATGTGTTCGAATTGGTTTTTCTTGCATCTACTCCCTTTCAGTGCGCGCGCGCGTACATAATGTATGTGTGCGCGCGTGTATGTGCGCGAGCTTTATGTGCATCCTTTGTCGTGAGGGTGCAGGCGCGTCACGTCTGTGCGTATAAATGTGTCGGACGTGCGGGTATGTATGACTTAAATTTTTTTTTCTGTGCTTTCTATTCAAGGCTCCAGGTAAAAGCACATTTCAGCAGCGACAAGAGGCATGCTGCCCCGGAAATTTAACATGTAATTTGCATTTTTTAAATTTATTCTTTTTATATCGAGGATAATGGAATAAGCACTCATGTGCTTTTTTACATCCAGTCCCCGTGTGTATGCGGTTTTGTAAATTTTGTCATCTGTTCCCACCGGCACACAATGGCTTACTCTTCCGAAAAGCGGAACCGGATTTAACGTGTGCGCAAGATGTTCTGCATGCGTTCGCACACGGGGCCTCGGTTTACAGTCTCATCCGAAGGACTTTGACATTCAGTTCGATTTTTTTGTCAAACTGGGAAGAAAGGGCGAGGCAGGGAATCGAACCCACAACCTGACGGTTTACTTGTTGGCAGGCGAACGTCTTAACCATCCTGCCACCCTCCTTAACGCACCATGAAATTTTACGGCGGCTGTCTTCACGGTGGGCAAAAACGTCGTATATTATATGGGCAAAATCTCACCCTTTGGTGAACCTGGGAGCCCTAGCTGAGAAACAAAACAGAGTCTGAATTATCGCTAGTGTTGAACATTGTGTTAGCGTTAAAAAGAAATCCGGTAATTCAGTATTTGTAGTAACTAGGTTTAAGTTAGTTTTTATTCAACACTGTTATTGGACACTGTTTTCAGTTATTTTCCTGTTAGTTTTGGGGGGTGGGGGTCTAAAAACACTAGATATGAATAGACGTTAAACTGAAGATAGACTCAGCCAGGCACGCATTGTTTTGGTTTTGAAAACATAGCCATGGACCAAGTTATCTACTCAGCGGATGTTTCACCAAATACATGGGCAAACTGACTACCTAAGCTGGGGTGCCTGCAGAGCATTTGACAAGTTTCTGCACCCACTGAATTCTGACATGGCGTATACAATACTTTATGTGCATCTTCATTTTCTGCAGCCATCGTAATATATGGAAATTGGGTGGGGCAACACACAAGATTGTTCCTTCCCCGAAGACGAAATGCGGCTATGTAAATGTTTGAGAAAAAAATGATCGCATACGCAAAAATCCCACAACTGGTGAACCTCGGAGCTCCAGCCAAGGACTAGAACCCCCCCACACCCCCCACCTGTACAACCTTTCGGAAGAGTAGGCAATTTCGTGCCAGTAGCAAGGGATGACAATGTTTTAAAAATATGCATGAACACTGATGGTTTCAATAATTATTCGTAAGAAAAAAACAGTTAGGGGCCTATTACATAGTGATACAACGTGAAGGAAGGTGGCAGGACGGTTCAGACGTTCCCCTGCCTAACAAGTAAATCGTGAGGTTCTGGGTTCGATTCCCACCCTTGTCCCGTCTCCCAAGTTTGGTGAAAAAATGGAACTGAATGTCGAAAGTCCTTCGGATGAGACTATAAATTGAAGCCCCACGAGCGAATGCACGCAGAACATCTTGCGTACACATCAAAAACCCGTTCTACCCTTCGGAAAAGTGGGTCATTGTGTACCGGTAGGAACAGATAACTTTTTAAAAAAGCATGCACACAGGTGTGTTTAGACTCCATTCCCGAGGTTGTAATGCGATACCTAAATGATGGAGTGGGGGAGGGGGGGGGGGGGGGGGGTGAGGGGTGAGGAGGGAACGGTCGCATACGCAAAAATCTCACCATCGGTAAACCTCGGAACTCTAGCTGCAGAACGGAAAAAAAACAAAACAAAAAAAACCCATACTAATTGATGTTAAGAGCAACAACAAAAAACAAACAGCTTATAACGTGCACACTGATGTGGTTAGGCATCCCCGAAGTCGGTATCCGGCAAATACCTTGTTGGTGGGTAAAAACGGCTGCATACATAAAATATCACCATTTGTAAACTTTTTCTCTGATCCGAAAATCCTATCCCTGTGTCACTTCATTGTCCACAATCCTTGTTTGGCAATCCAGTAACTACAGGTTGTATATATAGGTGAAGGTAAAGGAGTCCCATAACCTATAAGGTCGTAGGGGAGCGAGGCGTCAGAGACCTCACTTTTCTAGGGGCCAGCATATTGAGGGCGGCGCCCATATCCTCTCCCTCGCTGCTTTACCTTCCCTGACCCTAAAGAGGGCAGGTACCCATTTACAGCTGGGTGAACTGGGGGAACTGTACTGAAGCCAAGGCGCGCAAACGGTCACCCATCCAACTGGTAACCACGCTCGACGCTGCTTTAACTTGGCTGGGGGAAAGCAAATAAAAGCTGCACCTTACAGACAATACCTCCAAACTGAACACTGAACACAATGGCTATGGCAGTACATCAACCCCGACTTCTTGGGGAGATATGGGAGAAGTCCATTTAATGGCAGCATCTTTTACAAGGTACCAGGCTACAACCTACCGCAGAGTTACCAGCTGCAATGAATTAATTACTTTTAAAAATCAGAAGCATAATTTCGGTACTGCTCGTGTAAAGAAACTGGCTTAGCCAAATATTTCGGCCTCCCTCTATGTTCGACAACATGAATAGCCTGGGAGCAAAAACGGTCGCATACGCAAAAACCTCACCATTGGTCAACATCCAGGCTCTAGCGTGAAAACCCCCCAAACAAAAACAAACTCGGAGGTCCCATGTCCAACTTTGCAGGAAAGCAACTTCCATACAGGGCAAACCTATCTTTCCTATAAGATTCACTATGGTCGGTAACATGGATAGCCTGAACAAGTATAGGTTCTGCCATATTCAGCTTGCTCAAGACACTACCCGAAGATTTCAGTGCAGTGCTCCAATGACTCCTAAGGGAGTAAAGTCAAAGTCAATTCACAGGAGAGGGAGCCCATGGAAATCTAGCCCACCTTAAAAATCTATTCAAACTTTTGGAATCGCAAATGAAACAAAATGTAATTAATCTTCTCGCTTTTCGAAACGCTTAAACATGTGAAAAAACCCATTCCTGAATACTAAAACTAATCAGCAGAAATAACTTTTAAAAAAACATAGCAGTAGTTACCTGTAGCCTCAGGTGAAAATGCCCACGTCGACAACGCGTAGTGTGGTACCGCTTGTCGCTCTGAACTTGTTCTGGCCACCGTGCAATGAAGAATGAAGAGTGAGGGCTGGCATCACAGCCTTGGTCACTCACCCCTTTGTGAGCGAATAGTCATTTTATCGATGCATCATGGGACGTCAGCGCTCACGGTGATAACTTGTCACACAAGACTCCTCTCTCGGTCACACACACGAGAGCTCATGCTCTCTCTCTCTCTCTCTCTCACGCACGCGCACAGACACACACGATGAAGTCCGCATTTTGTTTGTATGTAAGTTGTACGGTAATATTCGTCAGAAATGTCCTGTTTTTAACCAAGAATTATTGGAAAATAAAGATATTACTAGTTTACTTTGGTCTGAAGAGGAAATATTTCGGAAATCTCTTACAAAACATATCGCCCTTGCTTGGGATTGTAAAAGAAAGAAAACAGTATTCCAGTGACATGATGGTTTAAGATGATGTTCTGTCATTTAACTGTTTTCACATGCCAAACAGAACTTAAATGGTTGGTAGTTTTAACAGCAAAAATCAGATCAAATGGACCCTACTGCAAAAGGACCTCCAACCCTGTCACCAAAATGTTATTTTGATAGCAGATGTCATTGTGTGTGTGTGTGTGTGTACACTCCCAAAATCAGATCAAATGGACCCTACTGTAAAAGGGTCTCCAAAGCTGTTACCAAAATGTTATCTTTATAGTAGATGTGTGTGTGTATAATTTACAAATGATTATACATTATATGACAGGTAACTTTTTTTTGTTTTTTCTGCCTCATCCTCTGTGACGCCCCCCGTCCTGCTCTGCTCATCTCAATCTTCCCGCCACAGCCACACCCAGATTCGTCACGTCTCATCCCCAGGGTCCGAAGTATACAGGGAGCCCATCACTATCAGGCAACCAGCCAGAGCGGCCCTGCACTGCTGCTGGGTCACTTTGGTGGTGTTCAATGGTGCCTGTTCTGAGCTAACATACGCAGGATACCACCTACTATGCCCCCTACAAAGGACAATATCAGCTCAGTCGCGGAGCCATACTGAGTGAGTTGCCCACCCGAGGTGGCAACCACCACAACGTCCCTCCAACGACCATCCCCTCTGAACCTCCAACCCCAAAGGCTTTGACACAAAATCACTACAGGCCCTGAATTGTAGGGGAAACCGAATCTCAGGTCACCATGAGACCAGAGCAACTGGGAACACCGAATCAGAGGCATTATATATATATATATATATTATTGCATGATGATCAATGACAATGATGACGTAATGCTGCTGCTGTGGAAGTGCATATGTTTTGAGACTAAGTGACAGGATTGTACTCTACGCTTACTATCAAAATATATCCCGGCGTCAACTGGGCCCAAGTGATACAGACACCTGCAGTGTTGGTCAGGTAATTTGAGCAACACTCTCAAACTCGCATCCGTAAAGTGGATGAAACTCGACTGTGTGGTCCCAGCCTTCCCACTGAGCCCACAGCACACTCACTCTGGGTAGGAGCCGGGCGGAATCCGAAAAATCTCTTTGACTCTTGTGGGATTCGAACCCGCGACCTTCCAGTCCGAAATCCAAGGCGCTAACCATTGCGCCATGGCGGCTAGTTAACTTATCTGACAATTTTTGGGTAACCCAACAGCCGAACTGACCTTGCAAGCTGTATATTAAAATGATCTTCTGCTTTCTTTTGGATCCCCGAAAAAAATGGACGTAAAGATTTCATAGTCTATGTGTTTCACTATTTCTTTTACAACAGTATTTCACAGTATATTTTCCTTCTTTTGATATCACTGGCAGGTTTTGGTGAAGGCATTGGTTGGCTACAGGGTTGTTTTATTCTTCTTCTTTGCCATCGAACGCTCAGACAGCGACCTTTGTCATATGAGCGAAAATGCGATGGACTGCCGACTTCAGCGTGGGAGAGAAATATCTTGCAAGTCTTTCTGGGGAAAAAAAAGGCAGGAGAATGGACCAAGAAGGCAGAAAATAGACAGGAAAGATGATACAGGAAGAAAAAGAACAAGCTAGAAACGAGTGGGGCAGAAAATAAGGAATTTCTAACATAATTTCTAGGTGGAGATGCTATTTATACCGACAGGTCCACAGTATCCATACAGGGAAAGGATAATTTTATTATTCCTGTGAGAGTAAAAAATTTTCAGTATTTTAGAGTGGTTTTTCTCTTTAAGGTTCCAAAGATGAATAAGAAAATCCACTGCTGAGACTGATTTATCCAGATGTCGAATCCCTGAGTCAGGTCGGGCAAATCAAATGGTCCTTGATACAAAAGGGCATGCAATGCCGTCACCAAAATTTTATATCCACAGCCTTGTTATTAGTAGTCATTGGAAATCATTCTTGAAAATGCTTAATGAGGAAGGGGTTTCAATGGTTACCTGCGCTTGTTTTCCTTCATTGCCCTTTATTTTGAGTGTGTGTGTATGTGTATGTGTGTCTCTCTCTCTAGTAAAAGGAGGCTCTCTCTCTCTCTCTATATATATATATCCATTCTTTCGGGTAAGACGATAAGCTGAGGTCCCGTGTGGAATGTACATTGCACGTAAAAGAACCCACGACAAGAGTTGATCTGGGCAAGATTATGTAGAAACCAACCTCTCTTATGGGGAAACATACAGATATGCAGATGAGAAAGTAAAACGGAAAGGTGGTGCTAGTCTTGTGGCGACGCATGCTCCCCCGGGAGAGCGACTCGAACTTCATGCATAAAAATCATGTGACTGAAAGCAGCATGCATTGCACTACACTACGCTACGCTAAAATACACTGCACTGCACACTACACTGCACTGCCTCAGCATCATGTCTCCTGGAAACACAATCCAAACATAGGCATCAGCTCGACCTGATCCCCTCCAGACGTGTCACCCTTTCCAGCATCAAGATCACTCGAAGCTAGCAAAGCGCGGATTGTGACACTGACCATTCTTTGCTTTGGTGTGCAGCAGTATGAAGCTCCGAGCGAAGAGACGACTGCACCACACGAGAAAGGAGGGCAGACCTGGCATCAACACCAGCAAAACACGCCATCAAGAACAAGTGGAGGAGTATGTGCGTGTATTGGAGGATTCTCTCCCTGACCCACCCACTGAGAATGCCCAAGAATGATGGGAACACTTCAGAGACGCTGTCTACAACGCCACCATGTCCACCTTTGGCAAAAAGACCTGTAAGTCAGCTGATTGGTTCGGAGCCCATTCAAAAGAAAGGACACCAGTCATCGAGGCCAAGAGAAACGCCCTGACAGCATACAAAACCAATCCCAGCGAGCAGAACCTCCAGGTTCTCTGTGCTGCTAGCAGCAAAGCCCAGCAGTCACCAAGCAATGCACCGATGACTCTTGGCTTCAGCTCTGCTCCCACATTCAGATCGCAGCTGACACAGGCAACATGATAGTCCAGCAGGTGGACAAAAAACACGAAAAGTCTTAGGTTCAATTCCACCCCAACACACATTCTCTCTCTCTCTCTCTTGTATATCCCTAGGGGCGGGGACTAGATGTAAAAAGCACATGGGTGCTTATTCATTATCCTCGAAATAAAAGAATTTGTCATTGTCATTGATACATCAAGGCGATGTATGATGGCATCAAGCAGGCATTGGGCCCAACACAAAAAGAAAACTGCACCTTTGAAATCAGTAAAGGGGAGGTGATTCAAGACAGAGAACAACAGATGGAGCGCTGGGTAGAACACTACACTGAGCTAAATGCAAAGGGAAAATGTAGTCACAGAAGATGCCCTGAATGCCATAGAGAGTGTTTACCAGAACTGGGAGAGCTTTATAAAGAACCAAGCATAGATGAACTCGGCAAAACCCTGGACTCTCCTGCCTCTGGCATATCCTTCCTAAGCATCACTGGGAAAGTTTTTGCACGGGTAGTAGTTAAGAGGCTCCAAGTACCTGCAGAGCAAGTCTACCCTGAATTGCAGTGCCACTTAAACCTAGCTACTAATTCACAAAAATACTAGAGCGATTTCGGTATGTCTTCTCCACATCATGTGATCGCTGCCCCCCCCCCCCCCTCCAAGAGAGAGAGAGAGAGAGAGAGAGAGAGAGAGAGAGAGAGAGAGAGAGAGAGAGAGAGAGAGAGAGAATGAGAGACAGCATGATGCAAGCATTCAAATCCACAGGTCAATTTTAAAAGGCTCATTAAATTTATTTCAAAAAACATTTTTGCGACTTCTTCCCCCACCCCCTCCATCTTCCTCCCCCCCCAGATGAAAACAACAGCATGTGCTGACAGAACTGCCAATGCAAGTTGAGCATAATTATGAACATGAGTGACATGTATAAATTAGAACAAGTGCAAGCAGTTGGTTCATTTGGAATATTGTACACATGATAGTTGAATTGCCCCACTCCATCACAGCGACATACAGTGGTACACATTGCGTAAAGCCAAACAGGACAACAGGTAAATTGATGCCGTGTGCTTTACATGTACAGGCAAGCGATGATAAGATGATTATGTTATCCTATGGTGCATTATATTCCAAACAGCCTACATCTTCATGAGATGATACTGTACCTTAGGTGCATTGTATTCTATGACATCCCTTTAAAAAAAAAGGAAGAAAAAAGATGCCACAAGCACAGGGACAACAAACATGCAGGTTGTGTTAATCTATGTGAAAGCTAACGCTTTGATTCTAGAGTTTTGAGTAATAACCTAAATGAAGACCAGTGCTTTGCTTCTATAATTCTGAGGCTTTTTTTCTTCTCCTTTAGCACCAAACAAAACTAAAAAAACAAAAAACCCACGCAAAATAAAATGTTCAACAAAAGAGAATTAAAAAATGACTACATTGGAGTTGGATAGTTCAAGTGCTCACTGACGAAACTCTATCTTTCTAAGTATCGAACAGTTTATACGTCTGACAGTTCTTGGAAAGCTATGAAACGTCTGCATAGATGTGGTTGTTTATGACAGTCACTCTGAATGTCCACAGATCTCTATGAAACCTCACAAACTGGACTAAAATGATAATAATAATAAAACCAGACAAACAGTTAATCATTACAATGCATATATAAATGTAGAACGAAACTGGCCTGAGATAGGAGAAAATGAAGTTAAGCTGTGTCCATTATTTATCTGTCGTTCTCCGACATCTGTAACTTGATGGCACTGAGAACTAAGGGGTTGTGTTTGCAAAGTGACAAAAACAGAAGTACAAGTTCATGCATGCTAACATGTGAATGTATGCTTGCATGCAACTTGCAAGTGCACAACATACATAAATGAATGCATACATGCATGTAAGCTGTACTGGGGTTGCGGTGGTCTAAGCTACCTATTGCATTCAAGAACCAAAAATGACTTCAACCTCCTGTGCATGAAAATCAAATGTCTAGTGTATAAAAATCAAATGTCTTGTGTATGGAAATCAAAATGTTACGTTTAATAAATCATTACAATTTGGAAAGTTTTTCACTGTCAGCACATGTTCATGTCTAGTCTTCAGACACTGCTGGATTAATTAATACTTTTCCTTAGTGCAGCACTAAAATAACTATGTTTATGATGAAAGCATCGCATAATTATGATGTATTATGTCCACATGACACATGTACACCCAAAGCACTTATAAAGTGGATGATTACTGGGTGATTATTATGACTGCATATTTGCATAAATTAAGCATTCTCCTTTTAGGCAGTAATGCAAATAATCAAGATACACAATAACAAAACAGGCCTAGGGTATATCAAAACTTTTAAGTCAACTGAAATCTGTTTATGTATCACAACTGAAAATGAAAAGCAACAGTAGGTGACAGATGGAACATCACATTAAAACATTTAAAGTCACTGGAAAAAACAATTACAAAACAAACAGCGACCAGTTCTAATTCATTCATTCAAACCATATTTATAAGAATTACAATCACTGGAGTGGAAAAACAAAAAATAGTAATGAGTTCTAGATTGAGGCTGAAACAAACATGATTAAGATAACAGACATGAAGAAAAAAAACCTCCCAAACAACCAGCACTCCCACATTTGTGACACAACTGATAAAGACTTCTGAGTATGGTCTTTGTGTCATTTACATTCCCCCACCCCCAAGAATTTTGGAGCCTGAACAGATGGAAACCTATGACAAGAGCATAGCCCAATGTCTGTCTTACTCCACCCAACTGTTATCAGCAAATCTATGCTTTGCACAGGTAGAATTCTTTACTTGTAGTCCACCTTCACAAATCAGGCGCATCCATTGGTTTCACCTGCAGATCTACAGCTTGGTGGGCCAAGGCACAAATTGGTCCCCGCACTTAATGACACAGATTTCTTCTTTTTCCTTAAACTCTCTCAGGAGTCCTCTATGTGCTGTATGTACGAAAGCACTCTTCAGTAGATTAAATTTTTCAGGTTGGTTGTGCCCATCATTGTTTGAACTTATAAAGAATGCTGAGCTGAAACATGGTAATTTGTTTTCAAATCCACCTCTTTTCTGTGATAAATGCCTCTTTTGAATGATAGGTTTGAATTGTTTGTCACAACAGTGGGAAAGGAAACTTAAAAAAAAAAAAAATTGATGGCAAAATGTCCGATTACCGATTGGTGGCGTGCAAGTTCCAATATTTTGACATACAAAACGATTACATTACAACAAACTGTTAATAAGTTATTGTTTAATCATGATTTTGTCACTATCATATGACCATTCTATTACAATACAGCCAGGAATATCTGTGCCATAGATATCAAATTTGCCAGATTTTATTATTAAAGTACAAAACTCATGTCTCTCATGTAAACAGATATACAAATGACATCAGCCGCTATTTCTCAGAGTTCGTTAACAAAACCATACACTTAAATTTATGCAAGTCATTCACAAAACCACACTTAAACAGGTGTACATGTACTTTCATTCCATGTCAGAGGCTTGGTGAATGGTTACTAGTGCTGTAAATGAAACGTTCATCTCATGCGCTGAAGACTGACTACATTCTTTTTCATCTTTATTTTGTGCGGTCATGAACGGAGTTCTCTCTGTGTCTGATCCACTGTCAGCTTATCCTTCTTTATTCATTGCGTACAAAGTGTTTCCAAGCTGAAAACCATTGTGTTTTTGCAAGTAACACATCACCAAGTTTCATTACATTCCTTTGTGATTGTTAATCTATTTATTGTGGTTTCATAATTATTTTTCTTACAATTTTGGCTGAAAGCCTGACAGGGCAAGGCCTCATTAAGATTAGGAAGGAGGGGGTTAAGAAAAAGAAAAAAAGAAAAGAAAAATGGATAGCTGAAAGTTAAAATCACATGTATAAATGTTACACTGCTGGTAGACCAATGGTCAATGCACCCTCTTAAAAACAAAGACATCATAGGTTCAATTCATTCTCAGCTCTCAAACTTTCACCTGCGTATACACAAATGATGGTTTGGGTGCTAGTCTTTCAGATGAGACCACTAAACACAGATCCACTGTGCTGCATACATTTGATTTAGCACATGTATAGAACCATGGCAGAAAGAGAGTTACCCTGGCTGAATTATATTGAAAACAGCCATTTTCAAAGACAAATAAACAAAGAAGTGGTCAAGACAACTGAAGGTAAAAACAAAAGAAAGAAAATAGCACTGCAGTGTGATGATGTTTTCTCCTGGGGAGAACTGCCCGAGTTTCATGCAAATCTGCTAGAACTATGATTATATAAATGCTAGAAATATAAACAAGGTTGTTCCCTTGGTGTGGGCTTACATTGTATTTTGCATCATGGAGAGAAGAAAACCTACAGAATAACAGTATGATGAATAATGCTTTTATATATCTATATATAAAACCCCAAACAAACCAGAACTCAGCCATCACATTCACATAGTTGATTCACATATCATGGGTTTAAAACATGCACACCACACACACACTACCCCACCACTACCGAAGTGCACAATTATCAGATTTAAGAATTTTTTTAAAGGCAAAATACATGATTATGAAAGGATAAAAAGTAAGAAAAAATTGGTGAAAGAATAGGAAAGAAAAAGAAAAAAAGAAAAGAAAAGAAAAATGGTGGGAAGTGAAATGTCCAGCACAAACCCTCCTGGCCACGGGGATCCTATTAGCTAAACCCACTGGAACCGTTCAGTATCTCTAATTTTGTGGGTGGTTACACTCAAATTGTGGCAACTGCAATTCCCAGAATATGTCCATTCTTCTCACCCATATACTGCCAGTTGAAACCATTCTATTACAAAAAAAGTAAAAATCTGCTACGATAGGTTACAGATATGTGTCTAAAAATCTGTTTTATAAAAAGGCATGAAAATATGTCTTTCAGAAAACATAAGTATCTACGAAAGGGGGAAAAAATATCTCACAGCCTTGTCATCCACTTCCTTTAAAAAAGAAAAGAAAAAAAATAAACACAAGCAAAGTGCTGCTAAGTGCTCACCAATATAAAACCAACTACACTCAAGTACCCCTCCCCTCTTGTGAACCGTAATCTGGGAATATGCTGTAACTAAAACATGAGCTCTGTACTGATTTAATGTGCATTGGCCTTGGGCCACAATGTTTGTTGGGCGTGAGAGAGAGAGAGAGGGGTGGGGGGTATATATGTCTGTATGTGTATACATATAGGTCTTTCTCTTCATTTTTTCCCACTTCTTCATCAACCCCCACCCCCGCAAAATTGATTGATGCTATGTTGTTTCAAATCTTATTTTGATTTTCTTTTACATTTTGAATTCATCTTAGTATCTTTTCTTTCCCATCTAACTTTAAAAAAGTTAATTTCATTGTGTCACTGAAAATTTGTATATGTATAAATGCAAAAAATATACACACCTTATTTTTTTAATTTTCATTAAAAACCCCCCAAACATTCACTCAAACACACACCCACAAGCAAATACGCACAGACATTTCCTTGCCACACACTCATGCAGGAACATTTGCAGGCATGCAAACATACATATGCACACATATTCATAAAAAGTGACTTAATGGTGCTGGTCTCCCCAGTAAAAGGGCCAATTGGAACTTCCCAAATTCCCACGAGCAACATCGTTCCCCCTGCCCTCCTTTCCCAAAGGCTCTAACGAGGATCATCCTAATTCCCTGGTACAATCACAGCACCAAGGCAGATGGTGCAAATGGACTGAATCTACTGGTTCTGTTATTAATTTAATGCTTGATAACTGAACTAACTTTGATTATCTCTCTTTCCATTCAGTTTAGATGTGACTCTCACTTCCGTAGCACTTTCTGGAACAAGGGACAGCATTCTGGGGTTTCATCTGAGTCAACCTGTGATTTTATATTACCTGCAAATGAAAGACTTTCCCTCCACCAGGGGAGGCTTGACACTGATGAGCCCTCTCCATCTCTCTCCGCCTTGAGCTTCCTCCCTATCTATGCCCCCCTCTCTAAGATCATCTGCAATACAGGCAGCCCAGGTTTTGCTAGGTCTTCCCTTTGGTCTCCCCCATCCACCACGAAGTTCATTGCTCTTTTCATGATGTGGTGGTCTGCTTTCTGTTGAACGTGCCCAAACCAGCGCAGTCTATTGGTACTAGCTACAGACTTCAGATCATCAACCCTGTACATTCTCCATAGTTCTTCATTTGTGATCCTGTCTTCCCATTTGATCTTTGTCATGTAGCGTAGCATTCGGCCTTCACAGCTCTTCAACAAAAGTTTGACGGTTTTTGTGAAAACCCACGTCTCCAAACCATACAGAACAGGTCTGATGCATATGGAGATAATTTATTAAGTTTTTGTTATGCATGAACAATAAACAGATACAGCATGAAATATCACTTGGATAAATAAGTACTTACATACAAATTCATTCTATCCATACTGGTAGGTCTAATCATGATGTTCATAGCTCTACTGACCATGAATGGCATTTCAGGGTTACTGCTGGCAGATGTTTAACTGCTTGGTTAGTTAAGTCAAGAGAGAGAAGAGGGGATAGAGATAAAAAGAGAAAGGGGGAGAAAAGCGAACACAGAAAGACTGGAAACTATGCAATAATTATGATCTTACAATTTCCTCCAAATGTCCATGCTGACTGTAAATCAAATGTGTAAGTTTCTCTCAAAATAAAACCCCACACAAAAAAAAGCTAACCCACAAAACAGCCCCCACAGAACTGTGACCATCATCACCGAATACTTCCGTAAAAAAAAAGCCAACACAACTAAAATACCCTTGCCACAAGCACAAAACACACCAGATTCAAATCTAACATTCTGTCTTCTACCTCAAGGCATTCAAACCACCATAAAAAAATACCATAAAATGCTTGTAAACCAGATTAGAAACCCCATGATCATGGAACAGCCAAAGAGCTCTTCAGCCCGTGAACCAGTTTATTTTTCATTACATGTCAATGTTACTATGTACAGTATTGCACAGATGGATGAAAAGGTTTCAGAATTGCATTTACACACAGAAGTAGGTTTTCACACTGCAAACATGCCGTTGCTTCTTTACATTACAAACATACAGCCATTTTACAATCAAACAAGATGAAGGTCTCACAAATGTGTATCATACAATGGATATGAATGGTTTGGAAGATAGAAGACTTACCAGTTTCAAAGTTAAGCTGCCACATTCATGCATGAACATATATAACCCCTTATCTGCCTGGAATAATGTTAACTAAGATGATGAACACCGAGGAAACTGTGGCAAGCAGTGTGAGTTTCATCACCCATCCATCAGGACAGGGGAAACACATGCAAGCCACGTTGGAAAATGAAGGATGATGAGATCACACGTTCACTCCACAGCACTATGCTGTCTATGACAACATAAAACAACAAGCATTTACAGCACTATTCAGAAGGTTAGTAAACCACATCTATACAAAACCGAATTAAATGTATATCCAAATGTGGGTTGTTATCAAAGATGTGTTGCACAGACACACACACGCATTACACTGCTGTGATTTTTCCCATACTATGAAGCAAAAACTTTATATAAAGTACCATTTGCAGGAATTTTCCCCTGGACTTAACATCAGTACTGACGCCAGTCCCCAAAAAGTCCCTTAGATGACACAAAAAACTGAGGCCCCATGTGCATACAGAACATCTTGCGCACACATTAAATGCCTGTTCCACCTTTTGGTAGTGTAGGCCATTGCGTGCTGGTAGGAACGGATGACAAAGTTGAAATAAACATGCACACAGGTGTCATGTTTAGACACCATCTGCAGTCAGATTGTGTTTACCTTAATGTTGGGTAAAAATGGTTGCATATGCAAAATCTCACCATGGGTGAATCTCAGCAAAAGCAGGAATACCACAGAAATGTAATTTACAGCCCCATTTGCACCACATTAAAAAGCTTCTCCAACACTTTTTTCATTAAAAAGAAAATCTAGACACTTATATGCTAAGTTTAGAAATGTGTGATATGCAATTCTACTGTATGATTTAATGCTGGCCCTTTCATGAATCCATGGTAAACTAGAGAGAAAATCAATTTTGTAAAAAAATCTTTTTTTGTGTGTTAATAATTTTTAAAAAAAAAAGTATAAAACATCTTTTTCTTCACTAACATGTGGGGGAGGTCTGTTTTTAAATGAAACTGAACTGTCAGCTACCATAATGGATGGGGAAAAAATACTGGCAGGTGGATTAATTTTACTTCTATTATTCTAATATGGGTGGTTAACAGTTCTTGACAATGTGAAGACATTTAAGGCTAGATTTGGAAATACACTGAAGATATCAAAACTTTCAAGAATTTACAAAAATGACAGCACATCCAGAAACTCATTCTCTCTCCCTTTCATATCATATTTTCTCTCTCTATTCCATATTCCTTGATTCAAGATTAAAACCTACAAATTCATAACTCCTGGATGGGTCAGTTATTCCCTCAATAAAAAGTATCAAAGTTAGCTGAAATGACGTAAAAAGTAAAGAACTATCCAAACCCGACACTGCATGATCCTGCTGAAAAAGGCAGATCAGTAAAGTATACTTTCACTTTTTTCCATACCTGGAAACAAAGCTCCTGACATCAATGCACAAATGGGTCATGGTATTAAAATAATAATTATAAAACAAATTCTGAAGCCATGAAGAGAAATTTAATTCCAAAGCCATAATACTGTAAGTGAAACAGGGGGTAGAAAATAAGACCGAAAAATGAAAAAAACCCCAACAAACCCAGGTGCACAGCTTCACTATTCAGATTTTAAACATATGCGAGTCCTTTGGATAAGACTATAAACCATGGCCCAGAGTGTGAATGCACTCAGAACATCATGCGCAAACACTAAAAACCCATTCCAATTTTCGGAAGAGAAGGCCAGTTCGTGCTGGTAGGAATGGATGACAAAATTTACCCCTCCCCCAACAAACAACAACAGCACATGCATATAGGTGTCATGTTCAGACACCACCCCTGAAGCTGGAAACAGCTACCTCAACCTTTTCCCTACAGGTAACCCATTATAGGGTAACCAACCATCTACTAACCCTTCACTCTGTATCACCCACTACTGGGTTACGGTAGCATACAAATGTGCATGGTGCACGTGTACTGGGAAAGAGCGCTTCTTTCCCTTAACGTTGGGATTGTGTTAATGATGGATAAAAATGGTCATTTACACAGGTTAAAAAAAAAATGCTAGGAGTATCTGGAGCTAAGAGGCACACTGGCTTAGCGTGGGTAGAATTTTTCATGTATGCAGTGTCTCTGAATGTGCTATGTTTAATTAATGTTAGGACTAAACAACTTTGACGTATGTGTGCTGTAAAAGTTAACCCCCACAATCTGTCTTCCATAAAGAATGAGGAGAAAAAGCATTAAGGAGGTACTATTCAGGATTTAAAGTATGTACATGCATCTGAAATTTGTGTGTGCGCTTGAGGAAAAGATTGAAACAGAACCGACGACAGCAAAATCTTAATAAGAAAAAAACACCTCTTTTGGTCCTTTATCCTTGTACAGTTCTGGTGATTGGCCAAGCCTACAACTGTGCTTCTGCCAAGTTCAACTTGCCTATGACATACTCCCTGAAAAATTCTGTGTAGTGCTCTAACCACTCCACAACGACTTATGGGAGAAAAGTCACAAGTGTGCAAGAATCACCTTTCCTTTCTTCATTTTTGGAATAATAATAATAATAATAATATATGGAATTTATATAGCGCCAAATCTTGTAAAACAAACAAATCGAAGCGCTTGCACTCAAATCATTTACGCGCATGCAACTTTCCTCAAATATAATAAAGAACATATTTCAAATTTATGCACATGTACACACACACACACCGCGAACACACTTAGGAGATGAAGAATGCTGTTGAAAAGTAGAGACGGATATGAGGGGGGAAGTGTCAGGTAGGAAATAAGTGTGTTTTGAGGCTGGATTTGAAGGTATCAAGTGAAGGTTTTTGGTGAAGTGAAAGAGGGAGGTCATTCCACGTGGACGGACCAGAAACAGAAAAAGATCGACAGCCAACAGTGGTTTGTTTGAATCTGGGTGTTCGAAAGCACAAAGTATCTGCGGCTGAACGAAGGGAACGGGATGGAGTGTACAGGTGAAGACAGTTACAAAGATAAGATGGTGCAGATTTGTGGAGACATTTGAAACAGAGGGTATTGATCTTATACTTCAGTCTTTGTGAGACTGGCAGCCAGTGAAGAGATCGCAGAAGAGGAGTGATGTGTTCGGATCTTTTCTTTCTTAGGACCAGTCGAGCTGCAGAGTTTTGTATGCGTTGAAGAGAGTGGATGGATGATGCTGGTAGGCCAGCCAGAAGAGAATTACAGTAGTCTAAACGTGAAAGAATGAGAGATGTGACGAGCTTGGAAGTTGCATCAGTGGACAGATACTTGCGAATCGCACTTATGATGCTACTGCACATGCCACCTCACACCTGTACACACGACTATAACACAGACAGAGGCATTTTCAATAGATTTGACCAGCCCACCAGGTTATGTGTTTAATCAAGCATCTGCTGTGTGTGTGTGTAGTGTGAGAGCGAGCGAGCTATGTGCTGACTGAGCTCTTACTGAACCCGATTTCAATAAGATTCTTTACCATCAACTTAACTCTATGTAGTATGTGCATCTTGTTTGTTATGTATGCATTATTTTGTGTAGTATAATGGATTATTCTGCACACACTGACTTACACTCAAGAAATAAATGCAAAGCAGGGCTGATGGTTGCTGAAGACGATTATCCATATTGAGTCTCCATTATCAAACCACAACAATGCTATAAACCTCCCATTCTTTACCAAATTTCCAACATTCTCATATGGTTTAACTATAACATCAGAAAACATTAAATATTTTTGTAGAATTAAAAAAAAAAAAATCTGAATGGATGCATTTTATGGTATCAGACCATGTGTTCACACTGCTCTTATCAATTCATAGCGCTACCCTTCTCAAGATGAAGTTGTCTAAAGAGCAATTAGACTATTCCATTCTTTCACACTCACACATAAATAATAAACAGACATTCAATTTTGAAACATCGTGATTATGAATTAATGACGGGAAAAATTTCACACATGCTGATGTCTTTTTTCACACGGCATTTTGTGCCTAAAGAAGTTCTCATAATAGTTTTACAACTGAGAACATTACCAGCACAATACCAGTTTAGACAATGCATTATGACCCATCTTAGCAAAGATGCAGCATTCCTGGAGACACATCAGATGCATTGCTAAACAAAATTATCAAAATTCTGCTTAAAACATTTCAAAATGAAATCAAACAATACCATTACAGTTCATTAGGCAGTGTAAATCTTCAATAATAGTATTCCTTTCAACAATGAATGCTGCGACTGTGTTTAATCAACTGAAGCATGGTATGCTATTGTAATGAATGTCTACACACATAGAATAAAATCTCTATACCCCTTTTGCCTATCTTCTTCAGTTTCCACAATATGTGGTTCAAGAGTAGCATCTCCTTTCTGTCAAAACATCAAGTCTGCCTGCTTATTACAAGTACTCAGGTTTTTTTTTCCTGGTTGAAATTTCTTTCTATAAGCTTACACTCCACTGAGGTTATATATAAAAAAAAGAAATTGTTGTGAAGATGTTTTTATTTTTATTTTTTAAATCATCAGTGTACTTTTGTTGCATCCAGTCCCCGTATGCACGTGGTTTTGTAAATTTTGTCATCTGTTCCCAACGGCACACAATAATCTCCTCTTCCAAAAGGCGGAACACGTTTTAACATGTGCGCCAGATGTTTTTTGTGGGTTTGCACGCTGGACTTTGGTTTCTTGTCTCATCCAAAGGACTTTTGGAGTCGGCACTGGTGTTAACTCCAGGGGAAAAATCACCTTAGGCGTGCATGTATGTTTATGCACCCTATGTACTCATGTATACACATGTTTGTGAGTAAACCTGAGTATATTACATTAACGTGTGTCTGAGTGAATGGACAATTAATGTTATTCACTACAGTAATTTCACAAGGACATTCTGAACACGTCAAAGTTCAAAACCTCAGTAACTCAAATCATTTTCTTGCTTGATCAGGCTTGGGGCCTACAAATGTACTTAGAGGATGTCTGCTTTCCTTTTGCCGCTGTTGTTGTTGCCGCTGCTACAAGAACAGTTCTGAACAAGCCAACATAAACCAGAAAACATACATGTACAAGCACACAACAAAAACACCATTGCACAGCAGAGCTGTCACACCAAATTTACCATAGCTGCCTCGTGGTGGTCACCCTAGGCTTCAGGGGAGTGACATTTCTATCAAGTCAACTGTTTCCTTTCACCCCTTCCCCTACCCTTCTCTTCCACAACCTCTTCCTGAGTACCTATATCCCATTTTCTGGTAGTCAGTGAAAACAACCCCCACCAAAAACTGAATAAATCTAGTTAGATGCCTTTTCAGAATGAAAACCAAAACTTAAAATTCTATCTAGTCAGATTCCATCATAGTATGAAAATCAAAACTAAAACCTTTTTTCTCTTGCTTGCAATCTGCCTAGCCCTGCCCTCTCTTGAATATGAACTATTTAAAATCCCGAACAGGAAAAAAAAATTATAAAAAACAAAGATGCATTTCAAAGCCCCAACTGTTATTATAAAAAAAAAAGGCCCCCCTCCCCCCTTCCACAAACCAACAAACAAACCAACTGGCAGCCCACCTGCAGCTGTTGTTAGTGTGTCTATCATTTCATGAAGTGATTGGTTTCTCCAAACAGGAATCTCTATCACAGCCGTCTTGCACAAGAATTAGTTTTAACAAACGTTGTCAGCCACAGCAGCAACAAACCTGCACTGTCAAACTGCACTGATCAACAGGTCTTTCACATAGGATGTCATGCCACTGACCCCCAACCACCTGCCTTGAGAACCTATACAGATGTTCGCACCTACATGTTCTCCTCCCAGGTGAAGGAAGGGAAATAAGTTCTGGATGTGGACACTAGGCACCCTCCCTATTGTAGTCGTCCTTCCCGTCAGACAGGACTTGGATGCCATAGTTCCACATCACCAATTCCTCACGAGTCTGCTGCTGCCCCTGCCGCTGTTGGAGGGAAAAAAAAAGGACAAAAGATCAGGGTAAAAAGATGGCCTTTGGAAGTCGTTACACAAATAAGAACTTTTAGTTCTAGCTTGTTGAACTCTTTTAAACTTCACTTTCAAGCTCCTAACTGAATAATCTTTCCTTTTCTTTCATACTGTTTACATTCGGCTAATCAGAGAGGGCAAATAGGGGCTTTTATTTAACTGAAAATTGTTACACACTTGAAAAATTATGAGCTTACAAAGCAAAACCTCCTTTGACCAGATTAATGTTAACAGATTGCCAAAGTAAACTAAAAAAAAAAATCTTGCTATTTCAAAAAAAAAAAGAAAAAAAAAAGGGATATCACAATACTTTGAATATGACAGAAATCTGAAACTGAATCTGCTATGTGTATGTAAGGTTGAGTTCTTTTAAAGTCAATTCACTACTGCTGATATCAGACTGTAGTTTAAAAGAAAAGGGCAACAAGAAAATTGGAAAAATAAAAAAGGGAAACACATCATAAATTAATTATCAGAATAGGCAGGCGTACGTTCAATGTGGCAGCTATTCATTTTAGTATTTCTAACTATGTAACGACTCCCTCACCACAGTTTCTGACTGACAAAGACAATGCAGAAAGTGGTGAATCAATTAAAAGATAGCTGTCTTTTCTCTTATAATGTACATGATGAATACACCACACAAGAAAATGCAATGATAAACAGACCCCTCTTCCCCCCAAGTTAAAGTATAACATGGTCAATACTGTTTAGAACTGTTTTGTCCTTAATACACAAAGAAATAATTACAAACTGTCTGCATCTAAAACTCCACACCTTTCTTACTATACTTCACACCAATACACACATCCAAATCAACAGACACATGAATAAATAACAGTATTCCTGCACATGTATACAATCTACAAGTGTTACCTTTTGTTTTGTTGGCAGACTCGATGATCTGCATAAGACAGCGTCCAAACTCTTCAATGACCATCCTCTCTTGAACCACCGGGGGCATTTTCAACCTCTCTGCCTCTTCAGCCTGAGCTAGTAGACACGCTGAGGTAGCCTCTGCCACATCTGATGTTATCAGGGTGAATGGCAGCCTGCAAATCAAACCCTTTTCCAGTCAGTTCCAATTCAGGCACAGTTCACTGGTAATGGGAAAGGTAAAGGACACACGGAGGACACTACCTGTTGCTTTTTATTCTATAAAGCCAAAAATGCTTCAGAATATGCAAAATAATACTGGGTTATATAACTGCACTATATGCAACAATTACTGTTATGAAGACTATGTCTTTGAAGCTTTAGTTGATCAACATTACATACAAAGGTGTATGCACACACCAATTACATGTGTCACATCAGAAAGTATACTTATTTTCACCAATCCAGGCATGTGTTGATTCAAAAGCACTAAATACTTGACAATATTTTTTCAGCTTCCAAATAACAAATGTTTGTTTGGTGATGGAGTACACTATAAGCTATTAGCTGCTCTAAATGGATTTGTGTACAGTATGTTTCTAAGCATTTGAAAGAGAATAAAAGCACTAAATGCAAAGACCAGGAAATAAAATTTTATTTTTTAACACAATCTCCATAACATTGTTTTTCATTTCAATGGACACAGTGGCCATTTATGGCATTACTTTCAAGCCATTTATCAAGCACTCCTAATCAAGGCGTACAGAAACTACACAAATTTATCAGAATTTACATTTTTGCAAGGATACCAAACAGCCATGTAAAAAACTAACATTAAAAGGAGGATTTCATTTCAAATCCCACTTTAGCTAGACATACTTAACATAAGGTTCACAACCATGGCTGAAAGCTGGTATTACATATGTCAGATATAATGAGGGCAGGATCACATGGTAGTTAGGGCACTGAGGTCATGATGTCATGGCCAGGTTGGGGCTACCATCAAGGCATTTGTCTGAGGGGACTTTATACACCAGTATCGACTCCCCACATCCTCAAAGTACTGAGATGACACTATAAACTGAGGTCCATGTATGAACCGAGGGCCACGTATGAACACATGCAGAACATCTTACATACATGTTAAAACCCATTCTGCCTTTAGGAAGAGTACGCCATTTCATGCCGTTAAGAACTGATGACAAATTTTAAAATCCTCATGCACACTGGTGTCATGTTAAGAGACGTTCCTGAAGTTGGAACGTAGTTTTGATGGGCAAAAACAGTTGCAAACACAATCACCATTGGTGAACCATGGAGCTCTAGACGAGGAACAACAACAAAAAAAATCAACCCCCCCCCCACCACACCACATATATAAGTACAGTTAAAGTCTAAAACTGAAAGAAGCATCCTCACCATTACAAATCATAATATAATACACTAATTTAAAATAAATGAATAACTAGCTATCAAAAGTTTGGGTTTTTTTTTTGTTCCTCAGCTAGAGCTTCAAGATTCACCAATGGTGAGATTTTGCATTTGTGACCATTTTTACCCACCATTAAGGTAGCCACAATCCAACTTCAGGAATGGTGTCAAAACATGAACACCAGTGTTCATGCATTAAAAAAAAAAGTTATCTGCTCCTACTGGCATGAAATGGCCTCCTCTACCACAAAGCGAAACAGGGTTTTTTATGTATGCGCAAATGCTCTGTGCGCATTTGCACACGGGGGCTTGGTTTATAGTCTCATTCGAAGGACTTTTGAGGGAGTGAAGTCAGTACTGATGTTAACTCCATGGTAAAATTAACCTAAAATAGGTGCCTCAGTGGTGGCTTAATCCCAGGCTGTCTGTCTGATCACGAGCGCAATGCTCTAACCACTAGGCTATCCCCCCCCCCCCCCTACTTATCAAAGTATGAAAGCAGCAACAAGTGCACATCATCATCTTTGTTTCAAGCTGTGAAGGACAAGGAACCTATTCCATAAAACAGCCACTCCACCTCCCTCTATACTTAACTCACCTTTCCCCACTGGCCGAAGAGGATGGAGGCTTGGAAGGAATGCCAGATATTTGGGAAGACAGTTTAGTTTTGGCGGCTGTCTGCTGCTGGACCCGAACTTCAGCAGCATCAGCTAAGTGCATCAATGTTTTTCGCTCCGAACTCTCTTCAAAGTTCTTACAGCCAATACATTTACAAAAACTGGAGCACATGATTTTTGCCTGAAACACATTTAAGTTTTATGCTTAGTGACAGATGGGAAAAACCAAACATAAATCAATTTTGTATGAAGGTCACAAGTATGAAGATCACCAGTTTTTAAACATAATAAAAGAAGTGTATTGGTAATAACGATGTGAAAAGACAACTATAACATGGGGGCCTTCATTCTGCATACATTTAAAAACTTGAACAAATCTCAATTTTTGCATGCTGTGACAATGGAGTTCTTATCACCACTACAATTCAAATCTCCTTCATTCCCTGATCTTTGGAAAAGCCTGCAAAGTCAGCAGTTATCGATAGCAATCAGCAAGATGACAAGGGTAAAAAATAACAACTGAGCACTAATAGCTGTCAGCGCAGCTGATACTAGGGTAATTCTTCCTGCTTTTTTTCAGTATTGAAAGGTCAGGGTTCAGAGGCTGCTTATACCCAAGTGAGGTGTAGGGACCATGCCCTGGTCGGGAGGCTCAGGGGGCAAAGCAGTCTCAGACACTGAGAGTTTGTGTATTTACTGGGTACTTGATCAAAGAATATTTCAATTATATGCTACACTGTAACGAAACAATTTCTTGGCAACTACACTCAATTACAGCTTTTGTTAACACAGAGAAAGAGAGAGACTCTGAAGTTGATGACAGGGTAGTCTATTTATGTAAAGAGATTCATAGATATTTTGTAAACCACCAGAATCTGTCATTTTTAAGGTTGTTGAACAAATGTAACATGACAAATTAAAAACAACATGACGCTATAACAGCAATAGGTCTGTTTTAATTAACAAAATAAATTGGTTTCAAATATGTAACAGGGCTCACCTCATAACATTCACAATAGTTTTTCAAGCACCCAGACCGTTTGCAGTTGCATCCTTTGTTGTGCCGTCGATTGCCATCATTGTCTTTGCCCTTTCCTAAAAACAGAACATACAGTTGTACTTGCTTGATCAGTGAAGTATAAGGAGGCCAGACAAAACAGCAATAATGATGATAATGACAATAACAATGATGTTTCTCTTAACTTCCTGAAGGGCTGATCACCAGATTCCTGTGATTATGTTGGGTGCCAAAGCCTCAGGCTTTGTCAATGGTTTCCTTGTTTACTCAGCAATGTTGTTATCGCCCATTCTATCCACCCATCTACCCCTTTCCCTTCCTCAACATTTACCCAAACAAAGCTATCTTGATATCACCAGCTCTTTATAAGAACCAAAGTACCACTTGATGGTTTGGTGTACATGACGATTCAAAGTCATGCACAAAATAAGCATTCAATTGTCCTTTGATGCCATGCCACATCATTTCTTTATTTCAGATTTTCTTTTATCTTAAAATTTAAAAAAAAGAAAAAAATATTGAGAACTAATTTGATGGCACACACAACAAGCACAGAATGTTGTACTAGCTCAAGAGGGATAGGATTTCTAGTCATCCAGGACCTAACAGTTCGAACAAGGATCATAGAAACTTACCTATTTTTGGATGAAAAGCCATGGGATTTCTATCCAAACAGGATTTGATGGCTCGAGAGCGTTCCTCCTCATGATCCAGGTTATTAGCACAGTTATTGCAGTTGCAGTTGTGACAGAACTCCCCGTTAGCAAAACAGTCACAGTATCTGCAAAAACAGCCTTCTGTACATATCAGTGATGCAACACTTCCACAGTGCATGAGAAAGAATGTTGATTTTTATTTTTTTAATAATATATTCTTCTTCTCGATTGAAACAAAATATGCACACAATGCACAAAAATTCATATATAGCCACATCAATTATTCAAAAGTTTATATCTTCTTATTCACTAACACAATGTTTAAATTATACAAGTATACTACTCTCTACAGGGAATATAAAGTAGCGAAGGAGAAGAGATGGGCACTGTACTCAAGATGCTGGCTCCTAGAGAAGTCTTTTGATACCTCACCCCCCAATGACCGCACAGGTTATGGGAACACACTTTACTACTTTTTTGATTCACCTAATCAATCTCCAATCCAATCCAATCTCCAACCACAGAGGCCATACTGGGGCTGTCACCTCATTGTGCAACTATATACAGACTAAAACAGGATTTAAAACCAGCTCTACTGTTGGTACTTGTATCAACACCCAGGCCAGCCCATCAATCAAAAGTTTGCATTTAGCTATTTTGCAGCTCTGTACAGTTTACTATTTCAAATCTATGCTACGTGCATTCTGTAGCGATTTTCAAATAATTTTCCAGTATTTGCAAGAAACAAGTAGGTACTAATGTAACTAATCAATCAGATTTTATACCTAGTAACTAATCAATCAGATTTTATACCTATCTTCCCAATCTTATTGTGTTCAAAAAGAAATCTTTAAAAAAAAAAGGCCCTGGACCCTATCAAAAAGGCAGATATTGGCATAAAATTATGTCTGACAACGAGAAGCTTTTATCATACTTACAATTTCAAACACTGAGATTTAGTGCAGTTACAAGGTTTTCTGGGTCTTGCTCCTGTTGCTTCAAAAGCCGTCCTGCACATCAAACAAACATGTTACAGATTTATTCCACAGACGTTCTGCAAATACCTGTCAACTACAGAACAATAGTTGTAACAAATACTTTTCACATAAAAGGGTATTTGGAAGTTGCACAGAATTATACTCCACAGCAGGATTTTTCATTTCTTACCCTCTACAGGTCTGCTACCTCAAATGGTCAGAATTAAGGAAGCAAAAAGGAATGAATCCTTTTCAAGTGGTTTCATATTTGTAAATCTTTTCATTACCCTCCTATAATTCTCTTTTAGCTTTGGCTCCAAGGCAAATTGTGGGAGATCTGGTCAGGAATGATAGAAAGCAACTTTGAAAGCATGAGAGAGAGAAGGTGTGTGTGTGTGTGTGTGTGTGTGTGTGTGGAGTGGAGGGAGAATGAGGCAGATGTTTACAGGATAAAATGCTATTACTCAGGCAAAGAACAGAAAAGATACACACATATGACCATAATATGCAGTGCTGAATAATGAACACAGCAGATAAGCTCCATTTCTCACGAAACTATAATGGTACATAACTCAAACCAATGAAGTTTATTTTATGCTGCCCTCTAATTAGGATACAGATTACTGAATGATACAGGGGACAAACAGAAATTATAAAATACAGGTCTCAAAATTGTCAACACGCTTATTGAGGTTTGTCTTTTTTTCTTCTTTTTTAAAATATTTTTTACTCCCCACATGGTAACACATACTAGCAAAGGTTACAAACAGTGACAACAACAAACCCCTCAAACACATACAGATTAGCCATTCACTTTTGATGGGACAAACTTTTGATTCTGAATATGGACCCCCCCCCCCCCCCCCCCAGCAACTAACAAAAAACATGTTAAAAGCATAAAATACACTGAAAATTTTTTGGTTGCTGGTTTTTTGTTGGGTGACGGGGCATTATGAATATATTGCATCCAGACTAAATAGCTTTTATTGCAAGCCTCAGATGTATTCTCACCATGTGACGAACTATACTGACAAAATGCTAAAACTGTAACCGTGGCATAATTTTCACATTAGACCATACTGACAAATGCTTCATGAGCGATCAGGAATCAATAGCACCGAAACGGTTTTCGCCAAGATGAAAGTAGTCACTTGCTATTAATTGTGGAGGCTGTTAGGCCACAATTTATAAAATCGAGATACATCAGGGGTTATCAAGGTCATTTACATGACCGATTGACCAACAACCAAGAGGGAGGGGGGGAGGGAGAGAGAGCGAGAGAGAGAGAGGGGAGGGGGGGGGGAGGGAGAGAGAGCGAGAGAGAGAGGGGAGGGGGAAGAGAGAGAGAGCGAGAGAGAGAGAGAGGGGAGGGGGAAGAGAGAGAGGGGGAGGGGAGAGATAGAGAGAGGGGAGGGGGAGAGAGTGTGAGAGAGAGCGGATGAGAGAGAGAGAGAAACGCACGTATGACAAGCATCTGACCCATTGACATTGTTTCTCTGGATGGTGAAATGGGTGACGGCAGGGTCATTGCTGGCAATAGGCACGTAGTCTGATTTCTGCTGCACAGCCTGTGCGGGCGGTGTCTGAGCCTGCACCGCCGCTGACCGTGTTGTGGTGCTGCTCACCACAGTCGGCTTGTTCAGCTGCAACATGCAGGCAGATCCTGACACACCCTCCCTCACATCCAACCGGGTTATGAATTTACGTAAATAGGCGTTTGGAAAACATCCATCTCGAGACAGTGAAGGGTGGTTGATGGTACAGTCCCTAAATCGGGTAGTTCCTCTGGGACTAAAATACAATCAAACCAACATCTAACAATGTATATCAAACAACAAAAATCATAAAAACACAAGCTGCCGAGTTAACACAATAAGAGAACTAAATAAGCTAAACTGCTTCATTCAAAGTAAGATTATGAATAGAATTAAGAACTGATGCAGGCTTTCAATTGATCACTAGAAAATCACATTAGCAGAGACAAAGAGGGAGAAAAAAAAAAGCAATTTTAGTGCCCATTTTGTTTTAATACGAATAACCTTTTTTCTATTTTTTTTTGCTTGGTGAATATCTTTCATTCCTTTTACTCCCCCCCCACTTTTGTTTTGTTTTGTTAATCAAGAATTTGCACCAAATGAACAATTCACAGCCACACAAGACTAACGCTTCATTTATAACTTTTAAGCCATCTCACCCCCTTGACTTTCCCACCTGTGTGACATATTGCGCCGGCACGAGGGCAAAGCCCTGCAGACCCTGGATGTTGGTGGAGGGGGTGAACAGCGTGGTGCCCGGGGGCAGCTGGGTCAACCCCGTGGTGTTGGACTGCAGGTTGGGTCTGATGGGTGCCAGAGAGGTGGGGGTGCTGATGGTGGTGTCGCTGCCTGCCTGCACAGACAGGGACGTGGGTGCTGCTGGAAGAATTATTCGTTGAACTGTCTGTCCCCCAACTCCCACTGTTTTGGCTGATTGCTGAACCTGCGACACAATGATATCATTGAAACAGTTGGGGGGAGGAAATAAAAGTCGTGTAAAAAAAAAAGTAAAAAGCTTTAACGTAACATGAACACTGAATGTATGTGCCAGACGCACCAAAACTTTTTTTTTTAAATCCCAAAGCTTGTTGTTCTCTGATCAAAAGCTGGTTACTTATCAACCCTTTTAAAAAGTGTTTATGAATCACCCTTTCCACTGTTTTTATCAACGTTTACTGCTGAAACTTCCTGCTTCTACTCTGGCCATTTCCACTCCAGTGGACCGTCTCCAAATGTTCACTTCAAAGCCCCTTCTGATTCAGACCTTGGGATACATCTGTTATGTCAGAAATTCTGCCTTTCAACTTGAATACTAGAGGGCTAAGCAATAGATAAGGCCATATCCTTTTTTTTCTCAAATAAAATCTTGATCAGTGAAATCTAAATGACGATGCCCGAGGTGCATGATGTCTGAGGGAGCATGTCTGCCACAAATTCTTTTGAGACATTCTAAAACAAGAAATCTGACTTTTTCTTTTTTTTTGGGGGGTGGGGGAGCTGCCGAATAAGGAGGTCTTTGAGTCAAAACTATGCATTCCACATTAACCCTAGTAGCGCGGTTCCCGGAATATTCCGGTAAAGGTGGGTCTAAGCTGTGTGGCGGATCCTGGAATATTCCGGGATGACGTGGGTGATCATAGTTGAAAGCTTACTTTCGCTTTCAAAGGTCAGCCAATGAATGTTAAGGCCGTTGTAGGCCCGCAGAAAGGGGTGAAGGTCGTTTGACACACACAAGCAACGAAGAATCTGATTGGTTAAGAGTGTATTAAAAAAATTTTTTTTGGACCATCGGAGATCGTCTTCAACAAAAATGGCGGCCAGTGTTTGCACTAGAATTTCTTCAAGCGTTTTTCGAGCTTTTTTTTTACAATATTGACAGCGAGGAGGAGTTTTAGAGGCTGGATTTGGTTGAAATAAACAATGAGAGAGACGATGAGGTAAGGATTGTGGAATATTTTTGAAAAACTTGGTAAAAATCGATCGCTATCGGACTGAATCGAGCGGTGCTAGTTTTGCTGGATGGACTTCTTTGCTACTCGGCGATTTCAACGTCACAGATTGTTTTACTTTATTTTGACGCAACGAGGCTTCGAAATAATTGTTGTTGAGTCAAATCGCTATGCTGCTGAATACTTTGCATCACATGAAATCAAGCGATCTTTGTATTTTCGTCATAGAAAGCCACCACTTTGCACATTCCACCATGACAGTCACGATTAGTCACGATGGCGTCAATCCTTTCGCTGAACTTTTCCGAGTATTTGGTGACCGATAAAGCGATACAAACTCCTTATTTTTTGAAAACTAATGTCAAGAAATAGTGTTTACCTAATCATGACATTTATGCACCGCAAGAACTTTGCTTATCGTGTTAAAATCAATCCGGGGCCCTGACGATGGAACAGTGATCAGTAGTGCGCACACGATTTTTTGTTGATTTTTTTTACATAATCATAATCACTACACACTATTATAAAATTACACTCATTTAAAAGCATATTATCTGTTCTTTCCAGTGATATATAGCTTAACACATTTAATTCAGTTTTATATATCAATATCAAGGGTTGTTTGAGCCCACCCTGCTCCAAAACAATGCTAGCCAATGTTAATTCAGCCAATAGAAGTGAGGCTTGTTGCTGCATATTCAGCGCTACTAGGGTTAACATGGAACAACAGTTCATGTGCATTCTGTGTGTGCCCAAAATACCACAAACACACACATGCATGAACACATACAACATCCAGAATGCTTTCAGATGACTTTATTCAGACATGAGAATGGAAAAAAAGTGAAAAAGGAGGAAAATGTGGCCGGAGTCTGGGGGCCACCTATGCTCCCAGTGGGGTCTAGGGGAATTTGCCCCCTGAAGCTAAAGAATTTTTTTAATTTAGATATCTAAAAATGTGACTAGAAACCTACATTTTGAAATATTTACAACAATTTTTCTAACCAAGATTTGCAGAGTTTAATCCTTTGTCTCTAAATCATAAAATTATACATTTTAAAAATGTTTAGTTTTTAAACTTACACATAGACACTTCATTAACAAGAGTACTCTAAACACTGATTCCAAGCTATAAAATAATCACGTACACATGAGCATCTCATGTGATTAAAAAAAAAAAAGTGAATTCAAAAAAATGCTTACCACCTGCATTAGAACTTAAAGGTCCAATCCACAGCATTTATCCTCTCTTTGAAAGGAGAGAGAGATAGAGAGACAGATCCCGAATCAAGCTATGGATGTGTTTATCAGTGTGTGTGTGTGTGTGTGTATGTGTGGTGTGTGTGTGTGTGTGTATGTGCACGAGTGTACGTGTGCATGTACAAGATGATGTTATGGGAGTGCCCTTGCACAGCTGTGTGCATGCATGCATGCACATGTGCAATGTCAGTGTGTGGTCACTTGCAATGCAGGGTCTGGTCAGCAATCTACTTGTCCCAACTTTCAGTTTTCTGAAAATGACTCCTACCCGTTTGACAATTCTTACAAGCAATTTTGAACTTCTCATCTCTGTTATGCACATCGGTGCTTTGGTTAATGATCAAGCTACAAAAAACAACCCCCATCTGCGTATAACTTTTGAAATAACATTGGCCTCAAGAGCCTTTTCACAAACTGTCAGTTTCTCGTACATAGCTGAAAAAAATGGCTGATGTCCAAGTCCTTAAATGGTATGCTTTCAAAAAATGCATGCATTATTCTATTTGTTTGTCTTCGTGCCATTAAGACAGGTGTTGACTGGTCTATGGACTCTGAGGAACTGATAAATTAAGCACTTGTTCAGGCGTCTTTGACAGTTGGTGAGCATGACGAATAAATTAACAAAATGGATTTGGCTTATATAAAGACTAATGTATGTTCTTTCGAGCCAGAAGGCCCATAGAGCCGGAGCTTATCCCGGTTTCTGTAGCGTTAAGCGAACTGATGGTTTTTCACCACCCCTGTGACAGGACGCTAGTCTGTCGCCAGATACTTCCCCAGCAGAGCTGGTACCCACTTGTACACCTGGGTGGAGTGAGGAAAATAGGAGTAAAGTGTCTTTCCCAAGGGCACAACACCGAGCCGAGCGGGGATCGAACCCGCGACCTCTGGATCACGAGGTGACCGCCTAAACCACTCGACCACGGTGCCTCCATAAAGACTAATAAGACATTGAATTCAGTTTGATCCATGCGAAAATCATCCAAGTGAGAACTTCCTTGTCAGATCCTGCAGCCCAAGAATCAACACACACATGTGTATACCATAAAATTTTCTCAATAGATTTAAACCGATATAAAGAGCTCCAGGGAAAACTCTGGGGACCAGCAGGGTCACTACAACAGACTGCAGACGTTGCCATCCAGATTGGATTAAAAATTTAGCATAGCCAGGGAATGCAGAAGAAACTGATATACACATTTTTTTTATTTTTAAAAAGGACCTTGGTGACTGTAACAAAGGCCGAACTAAAATGAAAGGTGGAAAATTCTCTTATCTGCTTAATGTTTCTGGCTTGCCCTTGAAACTTTAAAAAAAATCTATAATTATATTAATTTGTGGACAAAAATATGTGTGTGTGTGTGGTGTGTGTGCGTGTACATTTATGCATGCACATGCATGGATGTGTCATATACACATGAGTGGGGTCTCCATTCTAAATACAGTCTTCCACAAGAAGAAACTGGCAACAAAACATTCCAAATCTCTGTTTAACTGTGCACAGTATTCTTCTTACCAGCTGCACATTCTGGCTGACTGGCAGTGTAATTTTCACCTGGTTGGAGGCAGGGGTTGTGGCTGGGGCTATTGGTCTGGCAGCAGGAATCACTTTTGCCACAGTAGAAATGGGTTTGGACACTGGAAAAAAACCAACAGACTTTATGAACATGCATAAATTAACACAACTTTCTCAGTAGACATTATACTCCAAGCCACCCCCCCACCCCTCCCCCTTCATGGGAAAACCCGGAGCCCTTTCATATAGATAGCATTCCCATCTGGAAATTTTGTGCTAGAAGTGTCCCTTTTCTATCCTTTGTTTCTCTCTTTATCCTTACCTATCTTTCATGCTTATTTTCTGCCTACCCAGCTCATTTCACCAGCTATTTTTCCAAGCAAATCTGAAAAAAAGAAATTTCTTATGAATTTTCTGGTGAACTTCCCTGAAGTTGGAACATGTTGGCTAAGGCCAGTGGGCAGACCTCCTCAGAGTTAGAGGCAGTCAAGGCACCACCATACATTCCACCAAATATGGCCATAACATGCCCTAGTTAGGCCCTAGATGTATCCATGTAGAAATGCTATTAGAATTGAATCTATGCCATCAAAAGGAGTCCCAGCAATGCCTATGATGAAATTAAAGGAGCTCCAAAAAGCATGATTTTGGAGAGTCTGGCTACAAAAGCAAGAAAATGAAATACATACTGAAATGGACTAGGCACTCATTTGCAATTTTTAACTCATCCAAAGGAAACAAACAAAACATGATACTCGTTTATTTATTTTTTAAAACTGTTTATGCACACTTATGTCCACGCAAAAAAGGTGGCAGAGAAAGACTGGAAGAAGATGTAGGGGAAATATGGAAGAAATTGTAAAGGAGGAAAACTTTGTAAACAATTTTAACTAAAAAAAAAAAAACCCAGAAAAAAAGGGGGAGGGGGAACCCTCAAACACCCCATCTCTTCCTTAAAAACACCAAACCCCCCCCCCAACCCACAAAAAATACACAGCCTACTCTTAACCACACTTTTTGACAAACACAAACTTTTTATGTACCTGGCAATTCTCCTTTTAAAAAAATCTTTCCTACATAATGGATGAAGATATGGTAGTGGATAAGTAGATGTATACAAGAGAAAAACAACCAAAGAACAAAAACCAAAGAACAAAAAAAAAAAACCCTTTAAAATGAAATATACCTTGTTACGATGCTTCTACCACATTTAACCTTTCCGTAACTGCTGCAAACGTCATCACTATTTCCAAGTATAACTGACTTTTAGACTCATCATGGCCACCGAATTGGGGTATTGGCTTAAAAAAATTACAACAAATAAACTATGTGACAGAATAACTTCAAATTTTTACCAAAAATCTATGAATAGTTAGGAATTAAGTTTTTGAACTTATTTTGAGCATAGGTGATCTACTTTATATTTATTTGGATGTTTATAAACCTTTATTTACATGAAAAACACACCTGCGTTAGTAAAATAGGTGATAGACAGAGATATCAACACCCATCATTAGTATTTTACTAACAGTTTTGCAGCTGAGGCCCCTTTCCATGATGCTGAAAAAAAATTGCTGGGTGTTGTGAGTTATTAGTGTCCAATAAGTAGTATGAAAATTATGCAAAATTTGAATGACATTTTTCAGTCACAAAAATTTCACACAACTATAAACAATAATTTTTTTTTTTCTATCAGTCAGAATGACTTGATATTTACAGAAAATAGGTTTTAGTGTATGTTCTTTGTTTTGCATGAGTTACTATGGTTTTTTTGCGAAAAATTTTGTCATCCTATCAAAATATCTATACCTACACCTGAAAAAATCCCCGAAGTAGGTGGGTTCAGAAAAAAGACAGAAAATACAACACAAAACAACATAAATTTTGTTCTCACTCACATGAAGTATTTCAGGTGATCAGGTAATCCATCCATAAGCACAACAATTCTATAGCACTTGTCACAATTCACACACACATACATATATAACACTTTGTACAAATTCTGGCAGTTGACCTACTTTCTTTTATACATGATTATACACTTCGTCACCACATCTATCGAGTCACTAACTCTATTTTTCTCCAACCAAACATTTCTGGTCACTCCCCAAGACGCAGCTTTAGCCTCACTTCCATCACTTACCGGCAACTGAGGACTGGGTGGTGGGGGACACAAGGCGCACATAGTGGAACTTGCTGCCAGGCACTTGCACTTGCTGAACAGAACCGCCTGCCATGGAGATGGGCAGCTGCAAGGTCACCGGGCCCTGTCCAGTAGGAGCAATCTGCGTCTGTGTCCGGACGGGATTTGTTTTCTGCCAAAATCATCGCACACATCTAAAGTAATGATATAAAATGAATTCCAACTATTTGAACAGCCACAACATTACTAAATTTCTTCAGTGCCCAACAACTGCTATTGCTGTCAGTGTCAACAGGGTCACACTCCTGTGTGACTAAAAAGAACCTCCTGAGGGGAAAAAACCTGACCATATTGCAGGTGTATTTCTCTGGCCTGGCTGACAATGGAATAATCATAACAGGAAGCATAGAGTACAGCCCTGTCAAGTAGTCTCAAAGCATAGATCTCTATAGCAGCATCTTTACATCATCCTCATTGATCATCATGCAATAAATGAAAATTGTCTCCAATTTAATTGCACGGTTTCTCCGATCTCATGGTGACCTCAGTTTCAGTTTCCCTATTCACTTCAGTGCCTGTGGAAAGTCTGTGTCAAAGCCTTTGGGAATGAAGGCTCACAGGTGTAGGCCATTGGACTTAGAGGGACGTAGTGGTGGTTGCCACCCCAGGTAGGCATCTCACTCTGGCTCCGGGATGGAACTATTACTGTTGTTAGTAGGGTTTAGAAGGTGGTGTCCTGTATACAACACTTAGCTCAGAACGGGCACCACTGAACATCACCAAAGTGACCCAGCAGCAGTGCAGGGCTCATCCGGCTGGTGGCCCCATGGCGGCCTGACATTAACTCACTCCCGACTGGCCAATTTTTACTATGCGTATCTGTTTACAGGTCATTTGAGCTGATAAGTAAAAACTTAATAACTAAAAAGATACTCGACATAAGTACATGAATTTTCAGGGTTTATTGTTGACGTGTAGGTGAAGGTCAAAGATGAAACAGCTGCCAGTTTTTTTGTACAAAAGTTGACGTCATTGAGCGAAAAAAAGTCTGAAGGTAAAATCCTACAATCGCAGTGGTTTGTAGGCAAGTGTTGTGCATGAGACCACTGTGATTGCAGTGGATTGTAGACTTAGGGAGTGAATTAATCAAATAAGTTCCCTGTGGACTTCTGACCCTCAGGATGCAACATGACAAATCTGGGTATGCCTGAGGCACAGATGTTGAAATAAGCAGTGTAGGAACAGCAGGACTAAAACATTACAAGAGGATGAAGCAGCAGATTTAAAAAAAAAATTTTTTTTTTTTTTTAAAGTTATTGAAAACTTGTCACTATGCTCATGACAAAGTCTATGCACACTTCCAAAAAAGGAACACTTTTCTGCAATTCTTACCTGAAAACTTTTTTACGCATTGAACTTAATAGTATCAACTATCAAGATTTCTATCTACTGCTGAACAGAAAAGAACAATTATTTTTAAAATAGCTGGTGAGAAATGGAATCAATAAAATGTACTCCTGATAAATGGAGACAAAAATTGTAAACTGTAATGTCAGGGTAAGATAGCAAAAAACAGTACAACTACAAGATCTTTTGGCTATCATTGCAGCATACTGTTACACAATCTGAAATTTATAGACCTGCTAATTACTGAAGCGCTGTAAACAAACATGTACTTACACTGGGAGCTTGCTTGATGATAACTTTAGAAGGTGACATTGTGATGGTGGCTGGCTTTGTGACAGTGCTGGAAACAGTGGAGTTTGTGCTGATCAGTTCAGTGAATGTCCTCGGCACCACAGTAATACTTGATGACACAGCGAGTCTCTGCTGAGGTGACTTTGGTATGGACACTGGAATCATGGTAATTTTAGTGGGTGTCTTTGCAGGGGAGATGGGCATTTTATTTACAGGGATGTTCACTTTTGTGGGGGAGGCTATCACTGTTCTGATGGCGACACAATGCCTTGAGAAGTGATGGTCACTGTTTTGGTGGGGGAAGAACTGGCCACACCCTGGGACAAGATGCCAACAGCCCCAGTGCTAGGTGTGGAGGTCGCTGCACTGCTGGACAAGCTGGCCAGCTGAATGGGCACTGCATGCGCCTGACTAGATGATGGATTCCTTGTGATGATCACCTTGGTCACAACCCCAGAGTTACTGGCACCAGAGAGTGGCCGCTTCAAGGCTAGTTTGTCACTTGTGGCCACAGCAGCAGGGACACTGGACTGCAGCTGTGAGGTGATGGTGGCACCTCCATGCAGAGAGGCATCCACTGTAATGGACCTGGTGCCACCACTTGCGATGTCTACTGCATGTGTCTCAGGTGACTGCACCACCACCTCTGCTGGCTGGGAGTTCACCACTCTCTGCACCATGGGCTTATTTCCTAGTTTGTTCACAACCTGCGACTGTGTTGTGGTAGTCATGAAAGAACCGGTTAAACTGTTGGTCACTGCAACTGTATTGCTGGCTACCACAGGGCCACCTGAAGAGCCTTGGATGATGACAGAACTCATTGGCTTGGGGCTCACATTATCACTTTTTAAATCTGAAAAAATATAAACTGTCACATCAGTTTATGTATGTTGAATAAATCATATTATCAGCTTATGCCAGCTCCCCTTGGAGCACTAGCTGAGGATTTTTTTTTTTTTTTTGAGGTGGGGGATCATTAGCTTAAAAGTTAGATTTAAGAACAATGTGAATGTGTGTGATTCAGTGGCCTCAGCTGCACAGGTCTCATGGTGGACTGACATTTGGTTTCCTCATACACTTCTGTACTTGTGACCTTTTGTGTCAAAGCCTTTGGGTTTGGGGTCATGACAGAAGGTGGTTGGAATCAATGCTGTGGTGGTTGCCACCCTCAAGTCGTCACTCAGTCTGGCTCAACAATTGGACTAATACACATAGTCAGTAGGGGGCTTAGTAATTTATCTGAAAAAGCAAACAAAATATCTTGAAGGAGAATGGGGAATTTATTTTTGGCTGGAAATTTGAGGGGTGGGGGTGAAGAACTAGAGGACCGGATGGTTAAGAGTAGCATAAATCATAAGTACAATTTGTACAAGTTTGGGAACCTCGACCACAACCATTTGTGCACGTACCATATTATAAATAACTTATTTAGTCTAAAAACTTAAGTTTGTATACTTTTTGTCATCCTCACATTAAGATGATTACACATTATATTAAGCCAGATAAATGATACAGCTTGACGCTAAACACCCATCACCTAACCCTGTCAATTTATGTATTCATGATGCTTACCACTTGGACGTATTACAAACTTATAATTACTTATTTACTAGTAGTACTAGTACAGTAGTACACAACTCACAACCTTTCAAAGTTCAAGTTATTCCGTCCCTTTAGTTTAACCAGCCAAGACTGCTCACACTCACTTCTATAATTTCTACCTTGGATACAATGAATGAATAAAAGAAAATGGTTTATTCAGACTGCATAAAACCCCCCACACCCACCCACAGTGCTGATGGAGAAGGCATTACGTGATATTCATATGACAAGACAGTTCACATAATTCCAAACCCATTATCCATTCCAAAACAAGGTGATTGTGGTTTCTTGACACCCCCCCCCCCCCCCCCCCAAAAAAAAAAAGTGGGGGGGGGGGGAAGGGAAGGAAAGGGAGAGGATGTGGGGAACACCAAAGTGATATCAGTTCTCCCTCTCCTTGTTTTCCTCTAGTTTTAGTTGGGTTTTTTGTTATTATTGAGGGGCTTTTTTCTCTCTTATAAATTACACTTTCCTAAAGCAAAATTTCTTCTAAATCATAATTGATTGATGTAAAACAAAAAGCGCATTTAAGGTCCAATTGCGTTCAGGAATTTTATTATTTCTTTAAAATTATGTACAACAAAATGTTTGTTAGCTTGGTTTTGTCATATTTATATCTTTTCATTTACTTCGATAATTGGTTCCTTAGCAGATTTGTGTGTGTATCATCTTATAACACCAACAAGAATTTTTAATGAGTTTTGATCTCTCCTTCCAGAAACCCCCCTCCCCTTACCCCCCCAAAAAAAACAAACAACAACAACAAAAACCCAACAAAACAACCCCAAACCAAACAAAACACCAAACAAACCAACCAAACAAAAACCCATAAAAAAACAACAAAAAAACACCCCAAACAAAACACTGTCAGTCATTTAATCTTTGAAATGTCCTCATGCGCATTTCTGTTTTATGTGCATTAAACTTAAGTAAATAAATGTGAAAGCTTAATCGAATACAAATTAAGCTTTTCAAACGAATTATCACATTTTTAAATTCCTTCAGTCATTCATTTCCCCCCACCCCCCTATGAACTTGCAGATCGTGGGTGGAGCTGAGGAGATTGATTTTCTGCCTGGATGCAACACGTACAAAAACCCTGACCTATATAAGATCTGCCAGCAGTTTTCTTTTCTGAACCCCACTGAAACATGTACACCTCACTCTGCACTGATAAAGTTGTAGCAGGATGGGAAGTTTGAATTACTGAGAGCAAGGACAGGGTGTCCAGTCAACATACCTCGGTGCAAAAGACGACAAGACGGCAAATGACTAAGTGGATATGGGTACCTGTGTGTGTGTGTGTGTGTGTGTGTGTGTGTGTGTGTGTGTGTGTGTGTGTGTGTGGTGTGGTGTGTGTGTGTGTGTGTGGCATGTGTGTATACATGTGTGAATGAGTGTGTGGGTGGTGTGTGTTGGAGAGAGAGAGAGAGAGAGAGAGAGAGAGAGAGAGAGAGAGAGAGAGAGAGAGAGAGAGAGAGAGAGAGACTCAGAGGGCTTTTTTCCAGATCTTAAACCTTTACAAGATCAATTGAATTAGCTTTGAATGTCAACAAGCGGAGTTAATAAAACATTAAGTTTAAGATCCCATATAAGAAGTTTTTGATTTAATTTAATTAACTAGTCTGTAACACATTATCAAATTTACTCTGGTTCTCAAGAGTTTTACAAATTTAGACAAAACTTTTTATTAATGTTAAAAAGAACAACAACAGAAATAAATAAAACAACCACCAGCATACATACCATACACCTCAATAAACAACAAAGAAAATATTACACGGAATTAAAAAAACAAAAAAACCTACCTCCCAAAAAAACAACAAAAAACCCCAAAACAAAACAACACCCTCAAACAAACCTAAAAAACACCCCCAATCCCACAACAAAACTAACAACCTCCACCCCCTGAAATAAAGTGAAAGCACTAGCAGTGATGCAAGTCACAGAGGTGCAAGAAAATTTTGACAGCCCTGATTTTGACCTCAATGAACTCTTGACACATGTGGTTACAACATCCAGTATATCTTGACCTGTCATGAGCATGGGAATTTAAAACCAAAAAACAAACCTACCTCCCAAAAAACAACAACAAAAAACCAAAAACAAACAACACCCCTCAAACAAACCTAAAAAACACCCCCAATCCCACAACAAAACTAACAACCTCCACCCCCTGAAATAAAGTGAAAGCACTAGCAGAGATGCAAGTCACAGAGGTGCAAGAAAATTTTGACAGCCCTGATTTTGACCTCAATGAACTCTTGACACATGTGGTTACAACATCCAGTATATCTTGACCTGTCATGAGCATTACACAATAGCAGCTCTAGCCACCTGTGACATTTCATGGACCAGACAGAGGACCAGGGATCTGTCCGAGCTACAGTTGATTAGAATATTTTTTGGCCTATGTTTAAGTAGATATGGAAGGAAGGAGAAATAATACTACAATAGACATAAATTTATACACTAATCTTGAGCTGATGGCAAGAGGCGAATGAGCAAGTGAGTGAATTTCACTATTGATGTGTTTCGGACTAATGTGAAACCAAATCACATGCTGACAAAATTCTGTCTGAAATCACCAAGGTACCTCACAGCTGTGCACAAACACTAAAACTTGCAAGGAAAAATAAACCAAAACCCCCCCCAAAAAAATAAAACCACCACCAAAAACCCCTTAACTTCCTCTCCAAAACCAAATTTTTATAGACTCTATTCTCTAATTCAAGAGCATGAAAACACTAATAAACAGATCAACTAAATTAAAAGCATACAGTGATACACACACAACTGGTTGGAAAAGATGACAAAATTTACAAAAACTGCTTACACATGGGGACTAGATGTAAAAAAGTACATGAATGCTTATATTGTTATAAACTGAAAAGTTATTCCATTATCCTCGAAATAAAAGAATAAATAAAAAACACACAAGGGACGGGATAACCTGGTTGGTAAGAGCGTTGTGCATTGTGATCTGCTGACCAGGGTTCGAATCCCATTCAAGGGGATATTTTCCCCTGGGGTTAACATCAGTGCCGACTCAACTCCCCCCACAAGTCCTTCGGATGAGACAATAAACCGAGGTCCAGTGTGCAAACACACACAGAACATCTTGTGCACATGTTAAAACCTGTTCCACCTTTTGTAGGAGTAGGCCACCGTGTGCCAGTCGGAACAGATGACAAAATTTACAAACTGCATACATACGGGGACCGGATGTAAAAAAGCACACAAGTGCTTATTCCATTATCTTCGAAATATAAGAATTATAAAAAAATTAACACACACATACACACACAGAGAATGACATGTACATGCACAAAACAAACACCTGACAAAATTGAGAACAAAAACTAGCAGGCAATTGGATCCACCCCCCCAAAACACATCCCTTACCAAGTTATTAACATTGACATTATCTTTATGTTCTTGCTCTAAAGAACATACTACAAATGAACATCCATCATCAGCATTCTGTCTGATCAATAAGCTACAACTTCACTTCTAAACCATGGGCCTGAACACAGACCCTCCCCTTCAGCCCTTACCTGATCAAGATGAAGTCACAGATTTATACTTATACTGTGTGTTCCAACTGATATTTCTTATTATAAATTTGCATTAAAGATTACAGCATCTGAGCCCAGTACAGCAGCAGCTATATTTTGTTATAAACTCGTACATTCAACAGATTCTTCCTTGCATTTTCCTTTTCATTTGGTGAAGTAGTAATAAGCTTATTAACATCTATGATAAAGTCAAGTCAAAATGACAGCAAAGTGTACAGAGTATGACTGAGTACGAAATTGACAATATCATATGAGCATGACTATGAGCTTCAACTGTGAACAAAAGTTAAGTCACATCTGAATGAGGAAAGTCCCATCTAAAGAAAAGACAGTCCTGAAGACTTTTCATGATGGCACATTACCTATGATTTTCTGAGCCTGTATTAAAGTGTATAAATTTAACTTTGATAAGTGGTGCACAACTGTGATCTTTGCTGGAGTACGTTTTCAAATTTCAGGATCTACCTTCTCACTGTCTTTGAAGAAAAACCCTCTGATAACGTCATTTATATCATAGCCGCCTAACCTAAAGTTTACTTCAGGTCAGGCAGCTAATGAGCTATGATGTGACTTTTGGTATCATTCCTGAAGCCGAAATGTGGCTACCTTAATGGTGAGCAAAACAGTCGCATTATATAAATTATAATGCAAAAATTGCACCACTGTGGCATTGGTGGACTTGAGCTCTAGCTGAGGAACTCCCCCCCCCCCCCCCCCCCCACAAAAATCAATTTGATAGAGGATCAAACTCAACTGGATAGTCTTACTCTTAACAGTAGTTGTTTAGCACAATAAAAAAAAAAATCACTGCAGATAGCTATGAGTATTAATTAATTGATGAAATCATGAACAAAAATCAAGGGCAACAATTGAAGAATGAAGGTACTTTGGTTTTGTATAATATATCCATGGCATGAAACTGGTTTTAGGCAACATTTACAGACCCTGAAATTCAATAAAGCAAGCTGCATGACAACATCAGCATGCTCTAAAGAAATTACGTTAAATTAAAGACACAAAAGTTACTTAGAAATAGAAGACATATATATATATATATACATAAATATAAAAATATATATATATATATATATACAGTATACTTCACACATACTGAGAAAAGACAATTCTTCAAATTTAAAAACCACAGATAACTGACTTTTTGAGATGGTTATGAATTTAGATTGTTTTGTATTTCAAGAACAATAAATCACACTTCACAGTTATTACTTATTGTTCAAGAACTCATCCGCGAAGCAGTCAGTCAGCAGAAAATTATTTAGCTTTAAAAATATGCAGAAGAAATCATTCAATGTAACAAAACTAACATACAGTCTACGATGCTGAAGTAAAATTGAAGCTTTTAAGGAGGAAAATAACTTTTTAGCCAAGTGGGAAACTTCATGCATGTACATCTTAAGTTGTGCTCTCTTTTTTTAAATTTAATTTTTTTCTTTTACTTCAACTAGTTCAAGGATAATGGGATAAGCAGCACTCGCCATGCACATTTTTGCCCCATCCGGTCCCAATGTACATATATGTACTTTTGTAACTTTTGTCATCCATTCCCACAGGCAAAAATGGTCTACTGGCGTAATGTTCTGAAAGATGGAACAGGTTTCAATGTGCACAAGATGTTCTCTGTGTGTTTGCACATGGGATTTTGGTTTATAAATAGGACTCATTTGAATACTGACTTTCAGTTTCAGGGGAGTAAAGTCAGCACTGAGGTCCAGGGAAAATTCCCTTAAACAGGTATCTTTCATTCAATACAGTCTGGCCTGGTGCATTACATCATAAGGTTATGAAATAATGTACGACAGCGCCTTTAAGTTGAACTGATAAATCAACTAAAAATCAAACATCCGCATTGCAGCAGAATAGTTCACAAAACCTGCCTGTAATTGAAAATTATACCCAAAAAAAAGGGCTTTGTTAATCTTTCCTGATTATGAAATTCAAACTATAAAGCCCTGCCTCGCAAATAAAATAACACTAATTAATTGATCACTGGTGCACACCACAAAATGACAAATGCCACGAGGTAGTGGCCACTAGAACAAAACAGTAGAAACACTTTTTACTAAATATAATTGTAGTTTAAAGTTAGCTCTGCACAACGAACAGATTGTTCAAGCCCATTTATGATTTAATCAAATAATTATAAGGCAAATCTTTATAAGATTGACTAATCAGTCCACATATCCTATTTGCTAACCCCACCCCACCCACTGTACTGCCCTCTCCAATTTTCCATTTTAAATAGAAAAGGTTACAGGATACATCATCAACAATTAATTATTACCATCACAGTATCAGGGTACCCTGATCAATCCTGATGGCTGATCTCTTAACACTGTCACTTCCTGAACTATTTTGATACCATCAGTTCATTAAAATAAACACAAAATCATTTCCTTTCAGTTTATATTTTTTTCTCATAAGCTTGATTTAATTAATAATCATAATTGGCTGAGTGGACTCCCTTCTCCACCCATTTTTGTGGAGAAATCAATACTTAAGGATTATTTTGTAAGAAAAGCTTTGACCCAATTTAAAGAAATAATGTGCAAGTAATCAAGACTTTCTTTGGCTTGAATTGATTGCATTTTGCTATCCTATTATCCTGAAGGCTTTAAAATATACTTATGTCTTTTCGATTTGCAGAGGTCGGTTATAAAATTATCGTTTCACTGATGTCCATCTGTCCACGTAAACACTAGTTGAAACACGCGCCATTTGCACGACAAAAATTCAGGGAAATTCGAACGGTTTGCATTATCTATGGATCCCAAACGCACTCCTCTTTATAGAGTTTACCTCAAAACTAAGATATAAAATCCTTTACGACACAGTGAGTGGACGATCGCTTTCCAAAATGCCGATGTAACGAATGAACTGCGCACCCCGGTAACCTAACAAACACGATTATCTCCTTCCCCAGTGCCATATTTACCATAAATGGGAGCTGTCGGGCATCCAAGGGCGTGCGGTTTAATTGTAGGGACTTAGAGGCTAGATCACTTATATAGGAGATGGATTTAATCTCAGTGAAATATTTTTGATTTTTCTCCCCATCCAAACGTCCAACCAATACATACCAATTCTCTCTGCAGGCATTCTGTATTTGTTCAAAATCACGCGCCCACCATTACTATCCCATAATAGTTCGCCATCATCATCCGCGAAGCAGTCAGTCAGCAGAAAATTATTTAGCTTTAAAAATATGCAGAAGAAATTTGCATTAATTATTACATAGGTTAGAAACTGATGACTATTAGCGATAGGATATTACCAAGATATCACACGAATTTACCAAGAATGACAATTTTTGATTAAAACAATTCTATGATTATACAAACAAAGTCGCGTCTCACAAGATAATCGTGCATTTTGGCGTACATACGCGGTGGGCAAAATTAGTAATACAGTTTAATCCGTCCCCGCCCCATCCCAACCAACTTTAGTCAAGGAAAGAAAACTACATTGGTATGGCTATATTACAATATCCAATGGCCTTATTATAAGCCGTTCTGCAAGAAGCGCCGAGGAAAAGAGACAAACAGAATTGTAAACGGACAGACAATGCCAGTGGCAACAACTAGTCAGAGAAACCATGTGCAGAGACTCAGCCTGTGGTAAAAAGACCACAAAATAAAGAGAATTTGGTGAAACAGATATTCAGTGTAATGCTCCAACAATTTCCGATTAAACTATGGAAGACAATAAATAAATATGGTAACACTACTACTACTACTACTACTACTACTACTACTACTACTACTACTACTGCTGCTGCTGCTGCTGCTGCTGCTGCTGATGATGATGATGAGGATGGTGATGACAGTTTGAATTGTTTATTTTTCTGTTGTACTTGCTAATTAGCATTTTTCTGCCATTCCTGTTTATTAAGTTGTTTGCATTGTTTTAAAACAACATTTTGCTTTAAGGACATATGAACACAAATATTTGATTTAAGTCTCTTGTTTTTTTCCCTGTTTAACATTACTCACAATGAACACATAAATTACAAAATCGAAAACAACAACAAAAACAACACGCGCGTGCGCGCCGCGCGCCACACACACACACACACACACACACACACACACACACACACACACACACACACACACACACACACACATACACACGCACGCACGCACGCACGCACGCACCGCACGCACACACACACACACACACACACACAACACACGCACTTACTTCTCTCTGCCTTCCAGTCTTTCAGGCGACACTATAAACCGATGTTTCCTGTGCGAATGCAAGCAGAGCATTTTGCACAATGTTATAACCTGTTCTACCTTTCAGAAGAGTAGACCATTTCTGCCAGTGGGAATAAATAACACAATTTACAAAACCGCATGCACACTGTGACCGAATGTAAAACCCAATACATGAGTGCTTATTCCATTATCCTCAAACTAAAAGAATTAAATAAGACAAAAATGAATTACCTTGCCTTGTCTTTCACGAAAACCAACGGCCATGCGGTATTATTTGGTCAGCTGTTTTGTGTATATTCACACGAATTCCCATTTACTGCTGTACAGCTACAGTGTAAAGAAAATGGCTGCTTCAGTGAAACAACAACTTGCACAACTAGCAAATCAGTCTCATTCAGGGGGTTCTCATAAAGATGTATCTGAAAAGTATGTGTTTTCCTCTTATTGTTTTTCATAGGTCTGATCACGAATTACCATAATTTGCATCGTGGTTGGTTTTTTTCACGGAATGCATAATGTTGGTAAATTGATATAGATTAAAATGTTCATCATGGATTGTTTTGTTTTGCTCTGATGGTGTGGGTATTTGTTTATTTATTCATTCTTTTATTTCGAGGATATTGGAATAAGCACTCATGTGCTTTTAAACATCCACTGATCCAGTCCCCGTGTGCACGCAGTTTTTAAAAAAAATTTGTCATCTGTTTCCACTGGCACACAATGGCCTTCTCTTATGAAAAGCAGAACAGGAATTAACGTGTGCGAAAGATGTTCTGTGTGCGTTCGCTCACAGGCCTCGGTTTATAGTCTCATCCGAAGGACTTTTGGGAAGAGTGGAGTCTGCACTGATGTTAACTCCAGGGGATTTGAACTCCAATAGGATTTGAACCCCGGTCGTCAGATTGGGACTAACAGTGCTCTAACCACTAGGCAATCCCGTCACCAGTGTGTGTGTGTGTGTGTGTGTGTGTGTGTGTGTGTGTAGAGAGAGAGAGAGAGAGAGAGAGAGAGAGAGAGAGAGAGAGAGAGAGAGAGAGAGTCATATGTGTGTGAGTGTGTGTGTTTGTATGAAATTAAAAGAACAGTTGCTGTAAAAATGGCTATTAGAATTTAGCCTTTGATGCAAAGAAATTTATTGTTTGTTTTTGGGTACTCCCAGTAGATTTCTAACAAGGTGGATCAGCTTTGAGTCAGCTTGACAGGATATCAGTCTACAGGGTATCATGTTATATCCTGGTCATCAAACATGTCCAAGAGATACCTTTTACGGCTTTAGACATCTACAGAGTTGGTTGAGTAAGTTGAACAACACGAGTCAAAGTAAAAATATGTGAATTCACAAAATGGATGATGCTCAAGTATCAGTATGTCACTATGTCAGTATCGACTATCATGGTCCCAGTCTTTCCAATAAGCCCAGTGTACTCTCACTCTGGATATTATCCATTTATACCACTTTAGCATGGCAGATTTCTCTGCCTGAAATTCGGGCTGCTCTCTCTGGTGAGAGCGAGTCGCCACAAGACAGCGCCACCCTTTTTTTTTGTCTTTTTCTGTCTGCAAATGTATGTTTCCCTATCACAGTATCAAAGTGGCTTTTTTCTACAGAATTTTGCCAGGGACAACTCTCTTGTTGCTGTGGATTCTTTAACATGCACTAAATAATTATTATAATGTGTAACACACAGGCCCTCGGTTTATTGTCTCATCCGAAAGACTAGCACCCAGACCACCACTCATGATCTAATGAATGGGGGAAAAGTTTCGGGTCCAAATGGGATTCAAACAACCACACACTTCTAACCCGGACTTTTTACTTTCTAGGCAGGTGTGTTACCTCTATGCCACTGATCCAGCCTGAGTCTGAAAAACAAAAATTACATGACTCTTATGGGATTCATATCCATGATCTTACAGCCAGGAACCTTACAATTTAATCATTATGCTACCTACAGTGGCTGCTGTAGCCTACTTCAAACCTTTTGTACAGCATTACTTTGACTTTGAGGATTTGTTGTTCAGGTTTTGTAGACATTTGATACATGATGTGGGCCTTAGGAAAGCATTATTGAAATGCATAGTTTCTTGCATTAAATATATATAATAATATATAAACTATATTATAATAATATATATATTATATAATATATATATATAAATATAAATATAAATTTGTGCTTGTTCATTTTTCAGATACAAAGTGATTCTTCGAAACATCATCCAGGCTGGAGGAGAAGAACGTGTGGCATCCTTACAGGCCTTTGTTGAAGCCTGTAGGTATTTGTAGGATGAAGATTAAAAAGAATCTAATTTGAAGCCACCAGAAATGTAGTTTTGAAAGGATGAGGTACACTTGCCAATATTGGACTAGCAAAACTTTCTCTCGTCTTACTGTGCTTGTTATCAAACACACATGTATCAGTATGCTCACACTCATGTACTCATGCATGCATGTACGCATGTACCATCTGGAAATAAAAATTTGACTTTAAGTTGACTTGCACACACACTTGCACACATACATATTCCCCCCCCCATCATCGCATACAGACACACACACAGAGGCACATGCACACAAGGAAGCACTTAAACTTAAACACACAAACACGCACATACGTTCACACAACCAAGCACAAACACACACACCCTGTTTTAATCTGCATACTAGTTGTACAGTTTTATTCTTTTAATACTCCAATACTCATAGGCAGTTGATTTGTGTTTGTATGTGTGTGTGTGTGTGTGTGTGTGTGTGTGTGTGTGTGTGTGTGTGTGTGAGTGAGTGTGTACGTGTCTGTTAGCATGTGTGAGTGTGTGTTTGTGTGAGAGTGTGTGAGTGTGTGTGTGTTGTGTAGTGGTGAATGAGAATGTGAGCCTGGTCATCTTCAGGCAGATCCAGGGGGACTTTGCCTCTCACAACACACACAAACATACTATAAGTCCAATACTCAGGCAGTTGCTTTGTGTGCGTGTGTGTGTGTGTGTGGTTGTGCAGTGGTGAACGAAAATGTGAGCCTGGTCATCTCCAGACAGATCCTGGGGGACTTTGCCTCCCAGTTGGAACACCTCTCAGATCCTGATGCCAAAACGGTTGCCCATTTCACCTTGGAGAAAATTCACACCCGTGTCATCTCTTTTGAAGAGCAGGTAAACACTCCTGTGTGTGTGTTTGTGTGTGAGAGAGTGATTGACTTGTTGTGGGAGGGAAGGAGGTAGGGTGTGGTTGTGTATGTGAGATGGAGGGAGTGAACGACTCGAAGAGGGAGTGAGGCGCATGAAGAGTAATAGCCCCCTCCCAGAAATGCCCCATCATCCTCTACCCCTAACTAAAACTCAAAATCTTATGATTTTGCCAGATTTATTTGACAGGAACAAATTTATTGCAACTCACTGGGGGGGGTGTAGCCTAGTGGTTAGATCATTGACTCTTGTGATCTGATGGCCTGGGGTCTAACCACGTTGGAGGCACCTTTTTTAGGGGATTTTCCCTGGAGTTAGCTAGCATCAGCACTGACTCCACTGCCCCAAAAGTTCTTCGCATGAGACTGTAAATCGACACCCTGTGTGCAGATGCATGCAGAACATCTTGTGTACACGTCAAAAACCTGTCCCGCCATTCAGAAGAGAAGGCCTTTTTGTGCTGGTAGAAACGGATGACAAAATTATTGTTAAAATGTATACACACAGGTGTGTTTAGACACTTCCCTGAAGTTAGAATGTAGGTATCTTATGGTGGACAAATACAGTTGTGTGTAAAATCTTGCCTTTGATGAACGTCAGAGCTCTAGTCAAGGAATGAATCCCCCCCCCCCCAATAAAAAAACAACAGAACAACCCCCCCTTCCCCCAATTGTAACCTAGTAATGTGATTTCAATAAGAAGAATAGACAGGCTAGCTTGTTTAGTGGTTAGAGCATGCATGAAGCTGGTGATCTGATGGAAACTGAGGGTAGTGGAGTGAGTCTCTACTGAGGTGTCATTGAGAGGATATTTCCCCAGAAGTTTTCATTGGCACTGACTGACTCCACTACTCCCCCAACAGTCCTTTGGATAAGACTGCAAACCCAAATCTCACATGCAAACGCATGAAGAACATCTTGCATGCACATTAACACATTATCCATCCACCTTACATAGGCCGCTAAAGCTATGGCTGGTAGGATTGATGACATGAACATGTATTCCTTGCCTGGTCACCTAAAGTGGGATAGGCTCTGCCAGCTTCAACCTGCTTTATGTTCAGATGTGTCACTCATGCTGTAATCTTTTGCATTCATCACATATGGCTGAAAAAACCCCCAAAACCCCCCCAAATATATTGATGTAGTATACTATGATGCTGTAGCTAGCGGAAAAGTATCATACAACTCTGTGACAAGTGTTCCTGCACTGGTATTGCCAATCTGTCTGCAGGTGGCTGCCATCCGACAGTATCTGGCCCGCATTTACGAGAGAGAGCAGAGCTGGAGAGAAGCGGCCAATGTCTTGGTGGGCATTCCTCTGGAGACAGGGCAGAAGTGAGTATTCAGACATGTCTATGGTCATGCTTTATTCATACCATGTACCGTTTTGGTGGTCGTATACAAATCAGTGTGAATTGTACAAATATTGTTGTCAAGAGCTGTCAAAGGTTTGCGACTGGCTTGCTTGAGATCCTGTCAGTGAAAGAGTAATGGATGAGATGGTTTCTTAGGGCTGGTTTGATTTTTGATGTAAGCCAAATCGAAAATTGATACATGGCAAGGAAAATCCATCTTACTTTGTGATGAAGGAAGCACTCTGTAGTGAGTGTTTATTTGCTACCTGTTTGTTGTAATTCATACTGGAAGTCTTAGAGTATGTTTTTTGTTTTGTTTTGTTGGGGTTATTTTTTTTTGGGGGGGGGGGGTGGCTTTTGTGTGTGTGTGTTTTTTGCTGAGGGTTGGGGTGGGTTATATTTAGTCCAGAAGCATGTGTCAACTCCATACCATTTGACTTGCTTTGACTGGACTTATGCTTAAACTCCATGAAAATTCATTGGAACATTGCAATGCATGTTTCAGGCAAGTTCAAGCTGGCAAAGCCCATCCCTTTCCATTTTATGGGATGCATCCTGGGCATGTTCATGTCATCCATACCACAGGCTTTAAAAGATAGTTTTGATGTATGCACAAGGTGTTGTACATACTTTTGCGCACAGGGTCTTGGTTTATTGTCTCACATGAAAGACTTTCAGGTAAGCGAAGTTTGTACGCATGATAATTTCAGTACAAAAAAAAAAAAATCTGACAGACACTTCATTAGTAGCTTCAAACCCATTATCCCCAGTCACTACTGTCAAATCATAAGTACAACATTCTAAGCATTAGGCTACCCCACCCTGTTTGTTGACTTTATAAGTGGACAGTGGGCCATAGTGTTTGTTGCTTTAGTGTTGCTGTGAGTGTTCATGGAGAGAGTAGGGATCCAAAAAGATGACATCCTGACAGCAAGCGGATGAGGTCAGCTACTCAGGGACAGAAATGTCCTGTGGTTGGTAGTGGGTAGTGTGGTCTGGTATGCTGTGGTGTGGTGTGGTGTGGGTGCTGTGTTGTAGTGTGGTGTGGTCTGGGTGGTGTGGTGTTATCGTTATTTCTTGTTGTTGTTGTGCCAGGCAATACTCGACAGACTACAAGCTGGAGACGTACCTGAAGATTGCTCGTCTGTACCTGGAGGATGATGATGCTGTGCAGGCCGAGGCCTTCATCAACAGAGCCTCCATCCTGCAGGCTGACACCAAGAACGAGGAGCTGCAGATACATTATAAGGTGTGTGTGTGTGTGTGTGTTTTTGTGTGTGAATGTGTGTGTGTGAATGTCTGTGTGTGTGTGTGTGAATGTGTGAGTGTGTGTAACATGTGAAATAAAGGTGAATCATTGAATGTAAAATGTTATTGATAATATTCTGCCCAGTTTTTTCCCCTGGGTTCTTGGGTTAGTTTGCTGCTTGTAGCATAGCATTTTTTTCTGTAGTTGTAAATTTTTGTTGTTGTCATGTTTGTTTTAAATTCATATCTTGCGTAAATTTTCTGAAATGTCAAAGTTGCTGTCTGGATATATGTCACATTACCTCATGTATAATCCCGTTTCCCATCTTTCTTTCTGTCCAGTTATTTTTAAAAAAAAACACCAACAAAACATTTTAGAGCAGGCCATGTATGTAGTAAATTGTTCCTCATTTTAATCCTCTTTAAAAAAAAAAAAACCACAACAAAAAACCACCATTAACAGCATCAAACCTGCAAACAAAAACTGTTATTGACATTTAGAAGGAAAAAAAAAAAGCTTGTTTCTTCCTTTGATTGCAGGCTTGCTATGCCAGGGTGTTGGACTTTCGTCGAAAGTTTATTGAAGCCGCTCAGCGCTACAACGAACTGTCATACAAAAACATCATCGCTGAAGGAGAGAGGCTGACTGCGCTGAAGAATGCCCTGATTTGTACCATCCTGGCATCGGCAGGTGAGTTGGTATTCATTGAATTAATGTTTGTTGTTGTTGTTGCATGTTCCTCACCTTAACACCCTGGAGTTCACCCAGAATATCCACTCTGACTTACTCATCCTACCTGGGAATCATTGCGGGGCCATAAGTACACACTTGATGAGAAGTTTTCGTGTATGACTATTCAAGTACCTCGAAGTTTCACAAAGGAAGCCATACTCCGACTTCAGAGGATTTTTTTCCTCCTTTAAAGGAGAATGCAAGTTGTTAGGCTAAGAGCTGGAGACAATCTCAACATAACGCCTTAAAGCACAACAAAATGTTAATTCAGGCCTTGGCATTTAGCGTACATCAGTAGCTGACAACACTTTTGGCCCGGGCAATAGTGTTTGTTGCCTTAGAGTTGCTGTGAGTGTCCGTGGAGAGGGTAGGGGTCCAAGACTACATTCTGCCAGCAAGCGGATGAGGCCAGCTACTCACGGACAGCAATGTCCTGTGGTTGGTAGTGGGTAGTGTGGTCTGGTAAGCTGTGGTGTGGTGTAGGTGGTGTGCTGTAGTGTGGAACCATAGTTTACACAGGTACAGTGTTGATCATGCTCTTTGCTTGTTTTTTCTTGTTTTATTTGCTGAATTTAATATTATGTGCGAACGCATGCAGAACATCTTGTGCACACATTAAATCCTGTTCCGCTTTTTGAAAGAGTAGGCCATTGTGTGCCGGTGGGAACAGATGACAAAATTTACAAAACCGCATACACACGGGGACTGGATGTAAAAAAGCACATGAGTGCTTATTCCATTATCCTCGGGGAAAAAAATTCATCTGAGCGCTTTGATTTGTTGCTTTACAAGATTCAGCGCTATATAAATTCCATACATTATTATTATTATTATTATTATTATTATTATCATTATTATTATTATTATTATTATTATTGTAGGAAAAAAAGGGGAAGAAATAAGATAAAAGAAATATTTTTTACTGATCATTTTTGTAGTGCAGCCAGGCAAAACAACTCTTGCCCATTTTTGTGTGTGCATGCCATGGACACAAACATAGATGCACACTCCCATTTGCGCATGTGCACACACACACATACTCACACCACATCATACACATCACACCACACCGCATCATTCACACTACACCACACCACACCACACTGCACACGGCAGCACAATATTTCTTGTGTAAACCTAGCATTATAGACTACAGTGTGAAATGTCTTGTGTGCAGGCCAGCAGAGATCTCGCATGTTAGCAACTCTGTTCAAAGATGAACGCTGCCAGCAGCTGTCTGCATTTAACATCCTGGAGAAGATGTGAGTAAACTGTAACTGCAACAACAACAACAGCAGCAACAGTTTGTCAGTGACCTCCTGACAGTTGTGAGAGTTCTAGTATGATTTGGATAACTTCTTAATGCTTTCAATAACAACAACAACAAAAAGAAATCTTGGGGTCTCTGAATTTCTAAAATGTGTTCATTTTTTTTATTAATTTTTTTTCTTTTATCCCACATGATACTGTTCTTGGAGTTTGATAATCTTTTGTTGTTGTTGTTTTTTTGCAACTGGACATTAATTTGGGGTAAGACATTATATGTATATGTGATGCTTGGTGTATTCGTTGGTATTATGAAGACAAATGGGAGCAGACTTTAAACTTCCTAGTTTTGAAAATATTGATTTTCTTTATTTGCTTTGGTTTTACTAAATTTTAGGGACAGATTTTGAAGATAGGGTAGTATTTTTGTTTTTGTTGAGAACTGTTTGAAAAGACTAACTGCTGTCAGTTTTTTTCCATGGTTTTTGATTGCCTGTGAACTGTGAATATTTTTGCAAATATATTTCACATCTATACCCCGGGGAGAGCAGCCCGAATTTCATGCAGAGAAATCTCGTGACTTAAAGTGGTATAAAATAAAATATTGGAAAAAAAATTTTTTTTGGCTTCCCCTCCCCCCCCCTCACACACATTGACATAATTATTAATTATGGACCTCTTTCAGGATTTTGTTCCAGAATTGCACATTCTATAAAAGTTTTTAATTTTTTTTATTTCAATAAACATACACAAAAACAAGAAAAAAAAGACATTTTTATATTGCTGCATGGTTATTACTAAAAAGAAATGCAAATTTAAAATACTTTCAAGAGATAAACCTCTGTTCACAGATAAGCGGCATTTCTCCCTTGGTTTATAATCTCATCCAGAAGGACTTTTTGGGCAGTGGAGTTGGTACTGATGTTGACTCCTGGAGAAATATCCCTTTGAACAGGCATTTTGGTGGTGGCTCCATCCTGGGCCGTGAAATCACGAGCACAACACTCTAACCACTAGGCTATCCTGCTCCCCCCCCTTCTATTTGAGTCTGATTTTCCCTGCAGTCAGTCCAGAGAGAGATGTTATGTTATCGTGTGGAGGCTGTTTTTCCTGTTGCAGGTACCTGGATCGCATTATCCGCAGCAGTGATCTTCAGGAGTTTGAGGGTTTGCTTCTGCCCCACCAAAAGGCCATCACTGCTGATGGTGAGTCAGTCATGTTTGGACTGGCTGGTTCATTGATGACACCACATGCATTCAGACACGCATGTGTGCATGCATGCGCATGTGTGTGTGTGCAAGCGTGTGTGTGTGTGTGCAAGCGTGCATGCTTGTCTGAATGCATGTGGTGTCATCAATGAACCATGCATGCATGCTTGCACACACACATGTGCATGCATGCATGCATGATCAGCACAACACGCATACACACACATGCACATATACACGCGTCCATGCATGCATGTACACAAGTGCGCACGCACACACACACACACACACACACGCATATTTTACCTACATTTTCTGAACAGTCTCTGGAAAATGTCTTTGAAAATTCAAAGCTAGCCTTTGCCATTGCCAGATGTTTATTGCATAGTCCACTTGATTATTTATTGTAGTTACAGTATTGTTATTTCATGTTTCCACATTGTTGAGTTTACATTTTGCTGCTGTTTAAAAGTATTATCATTACTTTTCTAGGTTGGTTGGGGGATGGGGGGGTGGGGTGTTTAGTTTGTGTGTGTGTGTTTTCCAAAAAACAAACAAACCCCAACACATGCTATTTCTTTACCTTTTCTCCTTCCACTCCTTCTTCTCCCTTCTTTAACTTCCACTATACTTTCTATTTCCCTCGTCTAATATCACTTAGAGTGAACAGACGTTAAATTGAAGACAACAACAACAACACGCATATTTACACTTTGGAGCACATTCTTACGTGATTACTCAGGAACGTGCTGCTCACACTCTAGACAGACACACACACACACACACACAGACACACACACTCACGCTCACACACACACAGACACACACAGACACACACACCCACCCATACACACCACACACACACATACACACACACTCACGCTCACACACACACACACACACACACACACACACACACACACACACACACACACACACACACACACACACATACATATACATCCAGAGCCTGCATTTATATATGAATAGATAAGTCTATTTAATGTGGCTTATTCAATGATGTGGTGTATACAGTGCTTTTTTGTTTGTTTTGTTTTATTCTAATTCAAAAGTAGAGGATATTGGCATATATAGTAAAGGTGCTTCTAGTCCATTAATCATCATACTCATAGTGTCTTATAATGACAGTTGTTGTAGTAAAACTGTTGTAACTGCAGTAGATGTACTGAAACTAAGAGAAGGTGAGCTGGCGGGATGGATGACACAAACATACCCAGCATGCACACTGCTACCTGGAGAGGGATGGGCTCTGCCAGGATCGGCTTGCCCACCCACAAGACACTGGCTGAAAAATTGCAGTTGCAGTGCAGTGGCCACTGACCTCACTGAAGGAGTTAAAGGAGAAGACAATCCGGTATAAAAGACTGTTTGTTGTGATGGCAGGCTCGACGATCGTGGACCGTGCGGTGATCGAACACAACCTCCTGTCAGCCAGCAAACTGTACAACAACATCTCCTTCACTGAACTGGGAGCTCTCCTGGAGATTCCTCCACAGAAGGTAACAAGGCTCTGGAATCCTCGACCTCCCACTCCCCTTTGCCCTTCCCAGCTATCCTCCCTTCCTTTCCCTCCCCCTTAGAGATAAAGAGAGCAGCTATTCCTGCAGGTGTAGTAGGATCAGTAAACAGACCAAGTGAAGTAAATGAAAGGAACTATTATCAGTTTTGAAGGTGGGACATGGGGGTTGAAGCTGATTGATGAATTTTGTTTTAGAAGCTCATGTTAAGAGTTGTACCATATGTTGAAAGGGCATGACTTATAAAGCCTAAAAATCCATAAGTTACTGCAATTTTATGCCCTGTTGCCATGGAAACAGTCCAATAAGGCTGCCAAAACTAAAAGTTTCAAACTTCTAAACCGTTTTATATGTAACAAATACAAAAAACCTGTTTTTACAGACATGTTCTACAACACAAATTCTTTAAATTTTCCAAGGAAATCTCATGTTTGCTTTCAGAAAAATTTAGTAAAAAACAACACGATTTTGACCGCTGATCCTTGTCTACCCTTAAAGTGATTGTCAGACATTGTGAAATATGTTTGTGCTTTCCTGTTTAAAATGTGGGGATTTTTGTTAAGCGAGAGTGATTTTTGCATGTTACAGGCAGAGAAAATTGCTTCCCAGATGATCACAGAGGGACGTATGAATGGCTACGTTGATCAGATCGACTCTATTGTACATTTTGAAGGTGAGGAACTCTAAACAGTGTTTTACGTCATGTTTTGTGGGCAGTCTGGAATTTTGATTGTCTGTTTTGAAACAAATGGGGAAGAGATTTGGTAGGTCTTGCTGCTGTGGTATCATGCATTTTTGCGATTCTAAACCATTGGGGATACATAACCCAAACTGTAAATAAAAAAGGGCTGGAAAATAGTTACTTCCCTTAGTTTAAGACTTTATTTTATTTATTTTTTATTTATTCTTTTATATCGAGGATAATGGAATAAGCACTCATGTGCTTTTTGACATCCAGTCCCCATGTGTATGCGGTTTTGTAAATTGTGTCATCTGTTCCCACGGGCACACAATGGCCTACTCTTTCGAAAAGCGGAACAGGATTTAACGTGTGCACAAGATGTTTTGCATGCGTTCACACACGGGGCCTCAGTTTATAGTCTCATCCGAAGCTTCCTGGAGTATGAATTTTATTTGAAGAGTAGTTCAACTTTATGAATAACGATCTTTGTGTGTAGAAAATGAGCTACATATTGAAATGTAAAGCCTGTTTTATGGACTTGCCAAAAAAAACCCAAACCCCAAACAAAAGCAACTCTCTCTCCCCGCTTACAAAAACTACAGTTAATTTGAAACTTTTAGCAGTAAGAGAGATGATAGGTGTGGTACGGTAATACTTTTCCTTGAGAAAATTTTTTTTTTTTTAAATCATATCTCTTTGCTTACAGATCTGAATGTTTTGGGTTTTTATTTTGGTCTCACAATGTCTGGGTTTGTTTTTGCAGTTCGTGAGACCTTACCTATGTGGGACCGACAGATCCAGAGCCTGTGTTATCAAGTGAACAACATTATAGAGAAAATCTCACAGACCTCCCCGGAGTGGTTTGCCAAAGCCATGGAGAATCAGATTTAACGGCTAGTGTTTCTGACAAACTTTTGGACTGGGCATTTTTCTCTGTTTTAGTTCTTGGATGTGCATCGGTTTTTGTTTGTGTGTGTGTGCGTGTGTATGTGCAGTGTTATTTGGGGAGTATCTGTTTTGATATATATGTGTGTGCGTGGGTGTGTGTGTGTGTGAGTGAGTGAATGAGTGAAAGAAAGAGAGAAAACAGGATTTTCTGCGCGAGTTTTGTGTTCATCCGCATGGCTACGAGTAAAAATACAAAATACAAACATGCTTTGGCAAAAAATTGTGAAAGAATATTTGATAATAATTTGGAGTGCATGTGACTGTATTTGATAGCATAAGTTGGTTTGTATTCAAATTTTTTTTTATAAATATTACTGAGCTTGATTTTTTTTTTAATTCTTGAGCAAGAAGTTTTTGTCTCGCTATCCACAAAAAGCTATTTCTGCTGCTATTTCTTTCACTTCTTTTGTCACTTTAGAGTGAACTCCCTCAAAAGATGGAGTGTGGCTGCTTTGTAGAATTCATCAAAACAGCCACAAGCTCAAAAGTTCTTCACCAAGGTTAGAAAGGTAGGGTTGTCGTAAGTTTAGATTGAAGATACTTCCAGTCAGATTTGGTTAATGCTGGAGAGGGAAAAGAAGAAAGAAAGGGGTTGGGGAAAAGAAGTGAATAACATGAACAGCATTAATGAAATGTTTCATTTGTGGGTGTAGACTGTTCAGTGGCATATATAAAGATGTATATAAGTATGTCATGTTCTGCCCAGAATAGCTTGGTAAAATGCGCCTTTTTCAGCTCTGTACGCTGATGACACAGCTGTCAGTGTCCCCCCACTTTCAGCTGCTCTTAGCAGCTGCTATCCATCCCAGTCCAGCTGGTGCTAATTGTGGCAGGAACTGACCGCACTTGGACGAGGTAAAAGCAAGGGGTGTGCTAATTTTAGCGCTTGCCCGGGACCCTTGACTGAGGTATGCTGGATTTGCGCATTGCGATGATGTAGATTGTATTTGAGAATACATTTTGGTCATATTGTTTGACTGATATTGTAGACTGCATTAGCCATGTGTCATATGCAGTCATATAAGCACATCAACCAGAAAGGTGTGATGATCTGTATAAGTACTGACATACATTCAGGATGAATGTGCCACAGAGGTCCTCAGCTAGAGCTTTGAAGTTTACCAGTGGCGAGATATTTGTACGTATGCGACTGTTGTTTTACCAACCAACCGTCAAGGTAGCCACACTCCGACTTTGGGAATATGATTGAACTTTAACCAGGTTGGGAAGTGTGATGAACGAATATTTATACAATGGTTGTTATGATTTGACAAATTACATTTTCCTGGATAATGTTTTCAACTTTTGATCTTGTTAAGGCACAAAACATTTCATTTAATTTGAAATGGTAATATCACAGGATGTATTCACTCTGGTTGAAAATGACTGGAAGAAATGGGGTGAGGAAAACCGCATGTCAGTTTTTTGTTTATAATTATAATGTATTTTTTCTGTTTGTTTTTCTTCTCGTGTCGTGTACATGGATACTTATTGTTGATTGAAATACCTTATTGTGGATAGGAAGACAGGAGTACACAATAAAGTTGATAAATTTCATAAGTGTGTTTGAGTTGATGTATGTGTTTGCTGTGTGTGTGTGTGTGTGTGTGTGTGTGTGTTGTGTGTGTGTTAATATATGTGTTTGTTATGTGTGTGTGTGCATGTGTGTGTGTGCACATGCATGCTCATGCATGCAAGCCAGCATTCATAAGGACATATGGTGGGTCGGTGGTCTAGAGGTAACGCGCCTGTCTAGAAAGCGAAAAGTCCGGGTCGGAAGTGGGCGGTGGTTCAAATCCCGTTTGGACCCGAAAATTTTTCCCCATCCACTAGACCTTGAGTGGTGGTCTGGGCACTAGTCTTTCGGATGAGACGATAAACCGAGGTTCCGTGTGTTACACAAAAATTATTTAGCGCACGTAAAAGAACCCACGGCAACAAGAGAGTTGTCCCTGGCAAAATTCTGTAGAAAAAAGCCACTCTGATAGGGAAACAAATGCAGTTGTAGACAGAAAAAAAAAAGGGTGGCGCTGCTCTTATGGCGACGCACTCTTCCCGGGGAGAGCAGCCCGAATTTCACGCAGATAAATCTGACGTGACTTAAAGTGATATAAATAAATAAAATAAATAAATAAATATGTTTGTGTTGGTATATGAATGGTATGTTTGGAAATGAATACCGGTAAACATATGCACACACACACATGTACAGAGTATTTCATAAACACAACAATAGTAAAGCATCACCAGTAGTTTTTCAAACTTTTTACTCACAAAACTTCCAGAAATATGACATACAGCTCACTACATCTGTAGTGCCACGATCATAACAACACAGTAAGTAGCACTGACAAAACAATCTGCAATACAACATAATATCAACAGATGCACTTTGGCATTGACAACTGCTAAAGAGACAATGTGACAAGCCATACTGAACATATAAACAATACCTTTATAATTCAACAAAACCAAATTCAAAACCAACTGAACATATACTCAATGTCTTTGCAATATGACAGTGTCAAATTCAAAATCAACTGGACATGTACTCAATACATTTGCACTATGACAATTAAAACCAATCAAACACAAGAATACACAATATCTTTGCAATATGACAAAAGTAAATCCAACGACCAAACAATAATGAGAGTCATGTTTTTCCAAGACAAGACAAAGGTTTAATTATACAACTTAAAATATGTTTGAGATGTACTTAACATTAAGATACTTCAGCCTTATGGAATGAAGATGACTTTTCAAAAGTATATAGAAAACTTGTTAAAAAAAAAAAGAAAGAAAAAAGTGGCTGAATTCTCTTGTTGTTTTAATCATCACATTTGTGTACCATTGGCAGATCTGTACAGCAAACAACAGGAGAGGTTGCTCCAGTCATGTGTGTGTGTGTGCACGCACAAGCATACATTTGTGAGCATGCCTATGTGTGTGTATGCCTCTGTGTGTGTGTGTGCTTGATTATACAAAGTGTATGCCTAAACTTGTCAGTATACATGCCGTTTACACATACGGTGATAAAACATCTAGAATGAAAAAACAACCCACAACTGAATATACATTACAATATGTAACAATGACAACAGGACAAAATAGGACCAGATAGAATAGGGCAAGTAATGTGGGTGTTCATTTATGCACATACCCTGTCAGGGTCAGGTTCAGCATTTGTTTTCCATACTATTCCAGTTAGAAATGCTGTTTTGATAAGAAAAAATGATATTGCCTTCCAAAGATAGGTTGCAGTGCTCGCATTCCTTTATAAACTCAAAAGTTTGTGAAGAATACAGGTCTGTGCTTTATACAGATGACAAATTGATATTGCCCTCAGCAGCAATGCTGGTTAACTCACAGGCATCTACAGTGAAGGGGGGGGGGGGTTAGCTGTATCATGGGTGGCTATGCAGCACTTCACATGTAGCAGAGTGCGTGCATGATGGAAAAATATGCCTATTCTATAAATCTAATCTTTTTATGAATAATTTCAACTTTTCCAGAAAAAGTGTTAAAGTAATAGCTAGATTTCCGACAACTGAATGATAATACAGTAAAGATTTTTTTAAAAACCAACTGAAGCCTCAATATGCTTTGTTCTTTTGTTCACTCTCTCCTCTTGCCTTTTCCATCATCCATAGCGTTACTTTGCATAATTTTTTCCCCCACAGAAGGCTAGAAGCCTGGTTTTTGCTCTTGATTCAGAATTGACGATGAATCATCACTTTTTTTGCAGAATCTGTCTAGTTACTTTTCTTGAAGTTAAATTTTCTTTCTGTTTGCTGATTTTTTAGTAACTGAGCAACAACAAAAAAAAACCCTTGCATCTTCTTAGGTTTATCAAAGCTTAAGATGTGTGTTACTTTTTTATGTATGTATTGTTTAAAGCATGTTGTGTAATCTTGAAATGCCACTCTGACTCATAATTTCTCTATTGAGACAGTAAAGTAGTCTTGAGTCTTGAGTCTGGAAAGGCTATGATTCTTTACTCATACACAGTTCAGACCAGTTGAAAACAAAGGATCCTAAGCATTAGCACTTTGAATGATTCAAAACGGAGTGATATGTGATGGACATGGATGAACCTGTACATATGTACCTCGTTGATTCAAATGCATGGTGAAACCATTTTAGATTATTTTTCATTGTTTACATGTCTCTTACACTTTTAATGCATGCACACTCAAAATGTACTCAGGCACTCTCTCTCTCTCTTGTCTGTCTCTCTGTCTCTGTCTCTCTCTGTGCGTACAGTGGGTTATTTGCTGAAGAATCTTGTAAGGAAATAGTATAGAATTATTGCACTGGAACCAGACCCTACACACACCCAATAGATTTTTCTTTTAAAAAGACCAAGACTACCCACCCACCCCCCACCCCCAAATCTAATCTTCCCCTTTTTGCCTAACAAGAACTCTCAACTTCCTCACTGACACCAGGAAATGTTCATACATAATGCATACCACACAAACAACACCCACGCAGCTTTGTATTTTTATTACTTCAGGTTCTGTCAATGCCCCAGTCAAGCTTTTTTATATGAAAGTACAGTCCTTCCGATGAGACTATAGGCTCACCTCCTGTGCACGAACGCGCGTATGCACTCAAGAACATCTTGGCGCACATGTGAACAGTCGTTCCACCTTTTATAATATAAGAGCCGGTCATTGCGTGCCTGTAGGAATGGATGGCAAATTAAAAACAAAAGAAAAGAAAAAACCCACCAAAAAACCCCAAAACAAAACACACAAAAACCCGCACGCGCACACTACTGTCGTGTTCAGACATCATCCCCCGGGTCGGAATGTGGCTTCTTAATATTAGGTGGATAAACGTTCACATACGCAAAACTTCCTATCATTGGTGAACCTCGGAGCTCTAACCGTTGAACGAAAAAACAAGAAGAAAAAGAAGAAGAAGAGAAGAAGAAGAGAGAGAGACAGAGAATGAACGAAAAAACAAAAAGAAGGAGAGAGAGAGTAAACAAAAAGAAGAAGAAGAAGAGAGAGATAGAGAGAGAGAGAGAGAGAGAGAGAGAGAGAGAGAGAGAGAGAATGAACAAAAAAACAAGAAGAAGAAGAAAGAAGAAGAGAAGAGAGAGAGAGAGAGAGAGAGGAGAGAGAGAGAACGAAAAAACAAGAAGGGGAGAGAGAGAGAGAGAGAGAGAGAGAGAAATTGTTGTAAACCCTGTCCACTTTCTTGCAAACTGCAGTTTTACTCCCTAATTCTGTTGACAGTTTCACCTCAATCATTTATCTATTAAAAAAAAAAGACACACACAAAAAAAGACTGGCTCGTGTTTGGGTTTTTTTTTGGGGGGGGGGGGTTGTTCGTTGCTGCCTTTCACTTCTGCGACGTTTCTATCTGGCTGTTCCCACGCCGCTCATTCCAACCTCCAGCCATACCCAGGCTCTGCATGTCGCATCTAAGGGCAAGAGGTCCACAGGGAGCTGATTAAAACTAGGCCATCGGTGGTCGTGATGTAATGTACCCTTCTAAAAAGTGAAGAAGAAGCATCATATTTTTCCCTGCAGGCTGCATTACTGATATCCGGGTAGATACTGCTATCCAAGAAGTCGGAATGCGGCTACCTTCATGAAGGGCAAAAACGGTCTCGCATACTTAAAAATCTCACTATTGGAGGTGACTTCGAAGTTCTAGCCGAGGAAAAAAAAAGAACATCGCTGATTTCATGAGGGCATGAGCGCCATATTAACTTGATTTGCTCTCGAGGTTAGGTATGTAGTAGATGCGTTGTGTAGGTGGATTTATCATTAGAAACTATGTGATGAGCGCCATATTAACTTGATTTGCTCTCGAGGTTAGGTATGTAGTAGATGCGTTGTGTAGGTGGATTTATCATTAGAAACTATGTGCTTGGGTCGAAGCCCGTAGGCTACATTTATAAAGTTAAAGGCCTGTGTTCCAATGATGATGATGATGATGATGAAAGAGAATGGCAATAATGACGACAATGCTGTTGATGCATGGAATGGTGTTTGTAGAGCAGAAAATCAAACTAGGTACTTCACGACGGAGGTCAAACCTAACAACAATTAACATACAATAAGCACCACCCCCCCTAAAAACAAAAACAAAACCAAACCAACAACAAAGAAACAAAGCAAAACCCTAAGCAAACCACCCCCCCACCACCACCACCACCAACCCCACCCCCTCCCCAAACCAAACCATCAGAATACAATGACAAAGTATGTTAGTCACAAAAATGGCTACAATGACAAAGGGTCAACCTGGTAAAATAATCCTGAAACTGGTTTTTTTCTTCAATAGAGATATTTTTGTGTATGCGACCGTTTTTGCCCGCCATTAAGGTAGCCACATTTCCGACTTTGGGGATAGTATTCATTCATCGTGGTTAAAGCGTTGCGCTAGTGATCTGACGACCCGGGATCGAATCACCACCGAGGCACTCGTTCAAGAGAATTTCCCCCTTGGAGTTAACATCAGTACTGACTTCACTTCCCCGAAAATCCTTCAAATGATACTGTAAACCGAGATCCCGAGTGCGAACGCACAAAGAACGTCCTTTGCACACATTAAAACCCCGTTCCGTCTTTTGGAAGAGTAGGCCATCTCGTGTCAGTAGGAACGGATGACAACCATGAAAATGAAAAACCCGCATGAACACAGGTGTCGTATTTAGACACCATCCCTCAAGTCGGAATGTCCTAATGTCCTAATGTTGGATAAAAACAGTCACATAAGCACAAATATTTCCATTGGTGAACCTTGGAGCTCTAGCCCAGGAACGAAATAAGAGATATAATTATTGTCTCAACCGAAGGATGTTCATGGCAATGGACTCCGTTTCAAGACCGTACAGGGGGAAACAAAATCCCCAGGAACGAACAGATACATGTGGAGACACTACCTGTGCCCTCAGTAACGTCACATCACAGGATCCATGATGCTCTCACTATGAAGAAGTCATCCCACCCCCTATAAACAGATATTGTTTTGGTAGTTGCTGTAGCAGTTGTTGTTGTTGTTGCGTGTTCCCCCAGTTTAACAACCTGGGGGGTCACCCAGAATATGCACTCTGTCTCACTCACGGGGAACTGGGTGTAACCCCCACCCTCTACCTCCCTCCCCACCCCCCCCCCCCCACACACACATAAATGCTTATTCTTGATCCTCAAAGTAAAAGAATTTGACTTGACTTGACGAGACTTGACTTGGTTCAACCTGTTTGGGAAACACTGGGAGATCGTAAGTAAAAACTGGATGAAAAGTTTGAGTGTATGACTTTTTAAATAAAAAGTACTTCGGCATAATTACAGGCAGCCATACTCCTACTTCAGAGGACTTTCTTTTTCTATCCTCTAAAAGAGAATGCTGATTGTTATGTTAAAAACTTGTCATAGCTGAATATAATCTCAACATAGCGTTTTAAAACATAACATTTTTTTTTGAAATGTAGGCCCCAGAACTCAACTTACATCAATAAATGATAAAGCCTTTTTGCTTGGGCAGAACACTGTTTGTAAATAGTCGTTTATAATGCCTTAATATAAAGGCAGCCATATTACATTTTCGGAATGTCACGTCTTTCACTTTCAGGGGAACAGAGACTGTTTGGTAAGAATCGTTCGAAAGCCGTTAATTCTCCCATAACATTTCGATCATTACAAAACGTCAGTTTAATGCACAAACACTGACAGGGTTCATAAGCGTCCAAGGAAACCCCATTAAACTGAGTGATGAGTTTACAACTGTCTGGGACATTGTAACAACATTTCAGCACACACTTGACAAAAAAAAATGTATTCAGAGTTACATGCACACAGACTAGCACTTATAATTTAAAAAACCCCACCAAACCAATGCATCTTCTTTGCCTAGAATTAGTGCGCATCATAATACTTTCTCTATGTTTCTGATTAACTTGTAGCAACTTTCCGAGCAAAAAAAAAAAAGCTTCAACCAACCAATGAACCTATAGTCGAGGTGAGGCTAGGTGGTTGGTTAAGCTATGTAATGATACAGAACCCCCCAAAAAACAACAACACAAAACAACAAAAAGCCCCCCACAAAAAACAAACAACCACAACAACACAAACCCAACAACAAACAAAACAACAAACAAACAAACAAACAACAAACCAAAATGAAACTAAAAAAGAAAAGAGAAAGAAGAAGAGAGAGAAGAGGAGAGAGAGAGAGGAGAGGAGAGAGAGACGAGAGAGAGAGAGAATGGACAGCGTGTAAACAATGGAATTGAAAACAAGAATATTATTTTCTACGCTCATATTTCGGGTATTCCCAAAACAGGTCAAAATTAATTGTTCATTAGCAAATTGGCATAACGATAATGTATAGTGTGTGACAAAACAAACAAACAAACAAACAAACACACACACGCGCGCGCGGGCTTTGTTACTGAAAAAAAAATCATATTGAAAGATATTTTTAAAAACAAACTCCAATAAATCGTTTTTACTTACGTATTTTGTGACCATACAAATAATGATACAAATAGTAGTGCAATACATTAACCAATATTTTTCCATTTCGTGATTTTACACTCTCACTCCCTCTTCCCATCACGTCCCCTCCATTCAGAAACATCATTAATTAAAGATAAAGCAATATATATATATATATATATATATATATATATATATATATATATAGATCCACATCTATTGCTCAGGCTCATTCGTTCTGTCAGCCCCAAAACAACAAACTAAATTACTAAGAAACAGTTAACTGGAAAGATATAGAGCACATTTTTCCTTTTAATGAGAAACAGATATCAGCCTTTTGTGAATCAATAGTGGGAAAGAGATGCAACACATTTTGGGTGTTGATAGTGAGAAAGAGAGAGAGAACTCGAACTCGAACTCGAACTCGAACTTTTTATTGAGAGTAAATGGATAAGCTCAAAAAGAGAGAGATGAAGAGAGAGAGAGAGAGAGAGAGAGAGAGAGAAGTAGAGAGAGAGAGAGAGAGAGACCACGTTTTATTTTTTTTTTAAAAGAAAATTGATACTGTGAAAGAGATTTAACGCGTTTTGCTTATGCAACACATTTTGCATATTGATAGTGAGAAAGAGAGAGACCACATTTATTTTTGTATTGATAATGTGAAAGAGATACCACTGGTTTTGCGTATTGATGGTGTGAAAGAATCACACAATATGAAAGAAATATATGGTGTGAAAGAATCACACAATATGAAAGAAATACAACGCAACATGTGCATTGATTTTTTTTCTTTAGAAAGAAACCAGGCGTTTTACAGATTGACAGTGTGAAAGAATGATGCGTTTTGATAGTGTGACAGAGATCCCACGCATTTTTCAGATTGACAGTGTGAAAGAATGACGCGTTTTGATAGTGTGACAGAGATCCCAAGCGTTTTTACAGATTGATAGTGTGAAAGAATGACTCGTTTTGATAGTGTGACAGAGATCCCAGTGTTTTACAGATTGACAGTGTGAAATAATGACTCGTTTTGATAATGTGACAGAGATCCCACGCGTTTTTCAGATTGACAGTGTGAAAGACTGAGACGTTTTGACAATGTGACAGAGATTCGCGCCTTTTGGGATTGAGAGTTTGAAAGAACGACGCTTTTTGACAATGTGACAAAGATAGAGCGTTTTGAGGATTGAGAGTGTGAAAGAATGACGCGTTTTTGACAATGTGACAAAGATAGAGCGTTTTGAGGATTGAGAATGTGAAAGAATGACGCGTTTTTGACAATGTGACAAAGATAGAGTGTTTTGGGGATTGAGAGTGTGAAAGAATGACGCGTTTTTGACAATGTGACAAAGATAGAGCGTTTTGAGGATTGAGAATGTGAAAGAATGACGCGTTTTTGACAATGTGACAAAGATAGAGTGTTTTGGGGATTGAGAGTGTGAGGAATGACGCGTTTTTGACAATGTGACAAAGATAGAGCGTTTTGGGGATTGAGAGTGTGAAAGAACGACGCGTTTTTGACAATGTGACAAAGATAGAGCGTTTTGGGGATTGAGAGTGTGAAAGAATGACGCGTTTTTGACAATGTGACAAAGATAGAGCGTTTTGAGGATTGAGAGTGTGAAAGAATGACGCGTTTTTGACAATGTGACAAAGACAGAGCTTTTGGGGATTGAGAGTGTGAAAGAACGATGCGTTTTGATAGTGTGACAGAGAGCCCACGCGTCTTGCGCATTGATAATGTGAAAGAGACATAACGCGTTTTGATAGTGTGATTTAGCGGCCTCTGTGGTCAGCTTAACTAAGAAAGAGATGAATAATTGACGCTGAAATCAGTGTCTTTTATCGACCTCTCACTTATACACATACACACAGTCACACAGTCACACACACACACGCGCGCGCACATGCACACGCACACGCACGCACGCACGCACACACACACATATGCACACACGCTATGGAAAGTATAATCATTTTGCTCTTGGATTCCAAAAGCAAAGAAAAATACACACACACTTACCAGGGACAAACAGACATATTATTGCAAAAACTGCACTAACATCTAAGACAGTTCCCTTAAGTAACGCATAAAAGATGAGGGTGTTGTGTGTGATGGGTGTGTGTGTGTGTGTGTGTGGTGTGTTGTGTGTGTGTGTGTGTGCGTGTGGGCCTCGTATGTGTAGTATGTGTGTGTGTGTGTGTGTGTGTGTGTGCCACAGGCGAGTGTGTGTGTGTGTGTGATGGTGGGTGTGTATGTTATGTTGTGCTGTATGCTTCACATTACATGCCTGCAGGTGTATGATTGTGTATGCTAGTATACGTCACTGTGTACGCACGCCTGTACATGTGCGGGCATGCTGCCGTGCATGCCTCTGTGAGTGTGTGTATGTGTGTGCTACTTCAAACTTATCACCAGCTTTTAGCCCTCAGAAGCCTAGTTACGGTGGGATAGCGATAACTATACATCATCAAACATCACACAGTAATAGCCACACATCATCGAACAACAGTCTCATACATTATCCTCGAAGAGTTCACCACAAATACATAACGTGACTCAATAACAACATCAGTCTGACCTGTGTACAAAAGTTTTTGACGGCGATATTCACATTTTGTTTTTCCTCAACAGACACTCTACTCCCCCCCCCCCACCCCGCCCCAAATATCAATCCCCCCTCTCCCCCTAAACCAACCAACCAACCAACAAACAAACAAATCCGACAGCACAGAAACAAAACAGCACAAACCATAAAACAAAGAAAGAAAACAAAAACAAAACACAAAAAAACCACAGGCAAACCCCCTCCCCGCACCCCCCCCCCCCCCCAATAAAAAGAGAAGAAAACACCACACACACAACAAAATCAGAACCAAAACAACAGCAAACCTGTAACAAGGATAAGAAACATACACACACAAAATAACAACCAAACAAAAACAACAACAAACAAACAAAACACATACTCAATAATAATAACAACACTTTGTAGAGTTCATAATAATATCTAAGCTTTTATTTCCCCCCTTGTGGACAAAGGGGGGGGGGGGGGGGGATGTGAATATTGCCCTTACAAGTGATTTTGATACACGCACATATATATATACATGTACACAATACAGAATCAATAATGACCGTCAATCAGTCTTTGGAGTATTAGAGAAATAATTGGTCGTTAGTATTCTCACCGTATACACGTGGCGCTTGTCTATGGAACGTTAGCAGAATGTGATCAGGCCTTTAGATCAGCTTATTACTGAAAGCGCATAGCTAGTTGTCGTATGTTTGTTTGTCTGTTTGTGTGTGTGTGTGTGTGTGTGTGTGTGTGTGTGTGTGTGTGTGTGTGTGTGTGTGTGTGTGGTGGTGTGGAGTTTTGATAAGCGGATAAAGTGTGTGTGTGTGTGTGCACGCGTGTGCGCGTGTGTACGTGCGTATGTGTGTGTGTCCTGGCGAGCATGCATAGTGTGTGTATTGTGTGTGTGCGCGCGTGTACATGCATACGCGAATGATAATTATGTGTGTATGTACATGTATGTGTTTCGTATACACCCATACATGCCTGTCACAGCTTGTATATGTACAGGCGTGTGCATGCCTGCGTGTACATAATTCTGGTATACACGTGGTCTTTCGTCTAATATCATTCACAGTGAAAAACATGTTAAATGCAAGAGTGAACACGTGCTTTTCAATATTCATTGTGACAAAAATATCAAAATACACTCTCTACCCTCTCCTTCAAAATTCTAAAAGAGGCATACTTCATCTTCCAATGACTGTGAAGTATTAGCTGTTTATATATATTATCAATTTTCCCCTTTGTTATTAAGCCTTATGGAAAAATCAGAAAATGTGCACCTTTTCACACTTAAAGTAAAATTTCTCATGTGATTCAAAATGAACTACCAGCAAGTCTGGCACCACACTGGTAAACATGATAACATCATTTTTCAAAGTTGATAAAAAGATCCTGCTTTCTGTTTGATTCCAAAACGTAATTTTTAACGACATAAAAAAACTGATGTAAGGAAAACTATTTTATTTCTCAGTATGGAACAACATCATCAAACAGAAAATCTGATCTATAAGAAAGAAAGAAAAAAATCAAATAGAAAAATGTACTTTTTCTCGAAACTTTGAAAAATGGAGTTACGTGGAAAGTAAAGTCATACCTATTCCCCCCTCAATACTAAAACAAGCTTTATCCCTTTCCATTACTTTAACAAGCCATGACAGCTCTTCATCATCAAGTCATATCTATTTCCCCCCGAAAAAAACCCCTTCTATTCTTTTTCATTACTTGTAAAAGCCGTAACAAGATCTCATCATCAAGTCACACCTATTTCCCCTAAAAAACCCACCTCCCTCCCTTTCTATCACTTATAAAAGCTATAACAAGATCTATCATAAGCATAACGTATTTTCCCCTAAAAACATTCTGTTCCTTCATTACTAACAGCCATAACAGGGTTCACATTAAGTCACACCATTTCCCCCTCAATACCAAAAAGCTATTCCCCTTTCCATTACTTATAAACCGTAACAACACCACATCAAACATACCTTTTCCATAAAAACAATAAACAAAATAAAAAACCCAACTATTCCTTTTCAATACTTACAACCTAAAGGACCTCATCATCAAGTCATTCCTATTTCCTTTAAAAAAACCAAACAACCTGTCCCTTTCCATTACTTGTACAAACAAACAGACCTATCATCAAGCAACCTATTTCCCAAAAACCCAAACACAACACACACCCCAAACAAACGTTTCTAATCAATACTTAAAAAGCTATAACACGACTCTGTCGTTTCATTACTTGTACACCATAACCCGACTTCAAATCAAGTCATAATTCCCAATAAAAAAAACACCAAACTCATTCCCTTTCCATACTTGTACAAGCCATAACAGGCCTCCTCTTCAAGTCCTACCTATTTTCCACTAAATACCCCCACAAAATCTTTGGCTGTCCACTACTTTAAAGCCATAACAGGACTTCTCCTCTCTCCTACCTTCCCCTCCATCCCACTCTCCTTTCCAATCATCATCATCAACACATATAGACATCATCATCAAGTCCTATCTACCCCCCCCCCCCCTACCACTCAATACCCCACAAATCTTGTGCTGTCCACTACTTGTACAAGCCATAACCCGACTTCATCACAAGTCATATCTATCTCCCCAATAAAACCAAACAACACCCAAAACTCCATTTCCTTTCACTACATTTACAAAGCCATAAGACCTCTCTTTCATTCTGTCACATCATCATCATCATCAAGTCCATACCTATTCCCCCCATCAAAACCCACCACAAATCTCTGTCTCTGTTCCACTACTTGTACAAGCCATAAAAGGACCTCATCATCAAGTCCTACCTATTTTTTTCCCATCAATACCCTCACAAATATGTTGTTCTCCACTACTTGTACAAGCCATAAAAGGACCTCCTCCTCCTCCTCCTCCTCTTCCTCCTCCTCCTCCTCCTCCTCCTCCTCCTCATCATCATCATCATCATCATCAAGTCCTACTATTTTCCCCCCTCAATACCCCCACAAATCTGTGTGGCTGTCCACTACTTGTACAAGCCATAACCCGACTTCATATCAAGTCATATCTATCTCCCCCAATAAAAAACAACAACACCCAAACTCATGTCCTTTCCACTACTTGTACAAGCCATAACAGACCTCCTCCTGCCTCCTCCTCACTCCTCTCTCATCATCATCATCATCATCAAGTCCTACCTATTTCCCCCCCCCCCCCTCAATACCCCCACAAATCTGTTGTTCTCCACTACTTGTACAAGCCATAAAAGGACCTCATCATCAAGTCCTACCTACTTTTCCCCCTTAAAACCCACAAACTGTCGTTTTCCATTACTTGTACCAGCCAAAACACGACTTCATAATCAAATCATATCATTCTCCCCCAATAAAAAAACACACCCAAACTCATTCCCTTTCCACTACTTGTACAAGCCATAGCAGGACATCCTCCTCCTCCTCCTCCTCCTCCTCCTCCTCCTCATCATCATCATCATCATCATCATCATCATCATCAAGTCCTACCTATTTCCCCCCTCAATACCCCCACAAATCTGTGTCGCTGTCCACTACTTGTACAAGCCATAACCCGACTTCATAATCAAGTCATATCTATCTCCCCCAATAAAAAAACAACACCCAAACTCATGTCCTTTCCACTACTTGTACAAGCCATAACCCGACTTCATAATCAAGTCATATCTATCTCCCCCAATAAAAAAACAACACCCAAACTCATGTCCTTTCCACTACTTGTAGAAGCCATAACAGGACCTCCTCCTCCTCCTCCTCCTCCTCCTCCTCCTCCTCCTCCTCCTCCTCTCTCCTCATCAAGTCCTACCTATTCCCCCACCCTCAATACCCCCCCTCCCCAATCTGTGTGCTGTCCACTACTTGTACAAGCCATAACATGACCTCTCTCTCCTCCTCCTCCTCCTCCTCTCCTCCTCCTTCTCCTCCTCCTCCCCTCCTCCTACCCATCATCATCATCATCAAAGTACCTACCTATTTCCCCACCCCACCCCCTCAATACCCTCACAAATCTGTGTGGCTGTCCACTACTTGTACAAGCCATAACATGACCGCATCATCAGGTCGAAGTAGCAGTCGTCGTCCACAGTGGCAGAGACTCCGGCATAGTAGTTGTGGAACTCCTCCCGGGTGACCATGCCGTCGGGGCTACCCGGGGTATCCAGCGAGTCCAGGAAGTACTGCAGCGTCTGCTCCTCCGTCCACTCCCCGGACATCAGCTTGGGGTGCCTCTGCACGTTCTTCTTGTACACCACTGCAACAGCGTAGAGGAAGGGGGGTAGGGTGTTGGGGGTGGGGGGGTGTTGGGGGTTGGGGTTTGGGGGGTTGTTGGTCTGTTTTATAAAAGCTGTTTTTGTTGGTTTTGGTGGTTTGGTGGTGGTGGTTGTTGTTGTTGTTAGTGTTGTTGTTGTTGTTGTTGTTGTTGTAAGTGTAAGTGTCGTTCGTCGTCGTCGTTGTCGTCGTCGTCGTCGTCATCATCATCATCATCATCATCATCATCATCATCACCACACCACCACCACCACCACCACCACCACCACCACCACCACCACCACCACGAACGTCCTCATTGTTGTCGTCGTCATTATCATCGTCGTCGTCACTGTCGTCATCGTCGTTGTCGTCATTATCGTCGTCGTTGTTGTTGTCGTCGCCGTCGGTATTACAATGATGATGATGATGATGATGATTTTGATGATGATGATGATGATGCACGGCTGCTCAAAACAGGAAAAACCCGACTCTTTAGTTGGCGGCTGGCACTTTCACGCGGTAACCTAAACACCATCTGGCTGCTATCTAGGCACCGCGCGGTCAGGGGTCCAAGTCCAGCGTCTCGCGGTGCCAGCACACATTCCTTCTTTGCTGTCTATTAGCGACTGGGCGAATTTTTATTTGAAAGGCTTATTTATCATTCGCTGCTGGATGTCCTACTTGATTTGTACAGTACTCATACTTTAGTGAACAAAACTTTAATACCTGCTTTACTTGTTTGTGGTGACGGTTGTACAGCTAATTAGGTTAACTAATTTTAAACATTTTTTTTACAAACATGGTGTTTCCCAAGAAACCAACGGCTGAGTGTTTAGTGTGTTTTCTCTCTCTCTCTCTCTCTCTCTCTTCTTCTCTCTCTCTATCTCTCTCTCTCTCTCTCTCCTCTCTCTCTCTCTCTCTCATCCTTCTCTCTCTCTCTCTCTCTCTCTCTTCTGTGTGTGTGTGTGTGTGTGTGTGTGTGTGTGTGTGTAAGTAAGTAAGTAAGTAAGTCTTCAGACAACCCTAAAATAGGAGACTGAATAAGAGAGAGAGAGAGAGAGAGAGAGAGAGAGAGAGGGGGGGGGGGGGGAGGAGAGGAGAGGAGAGAGAGAGAGAGAGAGGAGAAGAAGAGGGGATGGGGGGGAGAGATCTACTTGGTGTGAGTGCGTGTGTGTGTGTGTGTGTGTGTGTGTGTGTGCGCGTCCCTGCATGCATGCGTGTGTGTGTGTATGTTATTGTGTGTGTTGTGTGCGGGGATGTGAGTGTGCGTGCGTGCGTGGGCGCGCGCGCGTGTGCGTTTGGCGCGTGGTGTGTGTTCGCGCACACGTGTGTGCGTGCGTGTATGCGTATGTGCCCGTGTATGCATGTGTGAACGTGTGTGTGTGTGTGTGTGTGTGTGTGGTGTGTGTGTGTGTGTGTGTGTGTGTGTGTGTGTGTGTACGTGTTTGTGTGATCGGCCACAGTACCTACATGTGCCAGGTGCTTCCTGGCTGTGTGTCAGTTTCAAGTTGTTAGTTATCTCAAGCACATGTGTGCCGTGCGCATCTTCTTGTAGTTACATGTGTGTGGTGTGCACACGCCCGCGTGTATGAGTGTGCGTGTGCGCGTATGTGTGAGTATAGGGTATGCGTACATGTATTTATGCCATTTTGTGTGTGTGTGTATGTTTGTCTGCTTGTGTGTGTATGTGTGTGTGTGCACGTGCGCTCATGTGTGTGTGTTTATTTATTTTGCTTATTCTTTTATTTCAAGGATAATGGAATAAGCACTCATGTGCTTTTTTAAAAATGTAGTTCCCGTGTATATGCAGTTTTGTAAATTTTGTCATCCGTTTTGTGTGTGTGTGTTTTCTTTCCACTTTTTTGGGGGGGTGTTGCTTTGATGTCAACGTGTAGGCCTGTGTGCAATTTTTTTTTTTTTTACACAACACAGGACTGATAAGTAGATAAACATTTGATCACAACAATTTCTTAACAGGATCAGAAAATGCTTTTTGAATAGTATCAGAAACATCAGTGAAATAAAAACCTGAGCCATTTGTGAGGTATCTTGGCTTGATGACAGTATAGGATACTGACAAGACATTTGTTTTCTACTGTATTCTCGGGGTTATAATTATGAGCTGTACTGGAATTGGTTCATGAACAAACCTTCAGCTGTAGCAAGGATACCGCTAAAAGCTGATGAAACAGTAGACTGTGTACGTACTGTAACGCCTGACCAGCAGGAGTGTTTATAGAGAAGTCAGATAGCTGACACTACTGACTGCGGCAGACTCTCTCCCCACACTCTCCATCACCCTGCCTCTCACGGCGCTGGCCGCGCGGTAGCCGGTAGCCGCTACGGTGTGTTTATTTATGGCCTCGTTCTGCCAACAGGTTGAATGTAACAGCCCCCCCAAAAGGTTAGTCTGCATGCAGACATATTCAATGTTTTCTCTATGTTCATTGTTTATAGAATATAAATATATGCTTTTTTGGAGAGAGAGTTAGAAATGTCTGGTTTTTGTGATTGTGTTTCTTCCTGCACCTCTCCTGTTTATCTTCATGTCTGTTTGAACTGCTGTCACATCAACCAGTATGAAAGAAAGTACATGGAGTTTGGAGTCAAAAGAAAGCTCGTTTAAAGCTCATTTTAAAGAGTGCTTTGCTTGTCCTTTTTAAATAATTCACTGTGCAAGAGGATGTGTGAAAGACACAAGGGTAATTTACGGCTGAACACGGCTACAGCTGCAAGCAGCTAATGCTGCCTTTCCTTTTGCCCCGTTTATTTATATCCACGCCCTGCCAGCTGCCGTCATGAACGTTGGCTGGGAAACTAAACGGAGGGAATGAGAAGCAGTGGATGATGATGATCATTGTTTTTATTTTTATTATCTCTGCAGAATACTAAACATCAGAAGGAGAAAAAAAATATGATCATATACCACAATAGAACACGTGCGCCATACAATCCAACAATACATTTACTTTTCATTCCTCGGATCGGCTAGAGCTCCGAGGTTCCCCAATGGTAAACTTTGAGTGTGCGACCGTTTTAGCCCTGCACCATATGGACAACCGCAATCCGTCTTCGGGATGATGTCTAAACACGACACCAACGTGCAATGGAAGGAAGGTGGCAGGATGGTTAAGACGTTCGCCTGCCAACAAGTAAACCGTGAGATTCTGGGTTCGATTCCCGGCCTTGCCCTTTCTTCCCAGTTTGACCCCACCTCCCAAAAAAAAAAAATCGAACTGAATGTCAAAGTCCTTCGGATGAGACTTTAAACCGAGGCCCCGTGTTCGAACGCATGCAGAACATCTTACGCACACGTTAAATCCTGTTCCGCTTTTCGAAAGAGTAGGCTATTGTGTGCCGGTGGAAAGAGATGACAACATTTACAAAACCGCATACACACGGGGACTGGATGTAAAAAAGCACATGAGTGCTTATTCCATTATCCTCGATATAAAAGAATAAATAATATTTAAAAAAAAAGCCTTTCTGAAAAAAAAAGTTTTCGCCCATTCCTATCACCACGAAATGGTCTACTCTTCCTAAAGGCGGAACAAGTTTTAACGTGTGCGCAAGATGTTCTGCGTGCGTTCTCACATGGGGCTTCGATTTCTGGTATAGTATCATCTGGACTTTCGGGGGAGTGGAGCAGGCATTGATGTTAACTGCGGGGGGTAAAACAGGCGCTTGGGTGGTCGCTGAAACCAGGACAGCATAATACGCACATTATGTTCTATAGACAAAAGTGAAGCACACTGAGCAAAGTACGTTGAATTGGCATGACCCATAAAACACAAGATGCACCGGCTTTGTAAACAGACTCCTGTGAGGAACTGCTGAAGGAAGAGAGAGAGAGAGAGAAGAGAGAGTGAGAGAGATGAGAGAGAGAGAGAGAGAGAGAGAGAGAGAGAGAGAGGAGAGAGAGAGAGAGGAGAGAGAGAGAGATGGGGGAGAGAGAGAGAGAGAGATGATAGAGAGAGAGAGAGAGAGAGGAGAGAGAGAGAGAGAGAGAGAGAGAGAGAGAGAGCGAGAAGGAGAGAAGAGAGAGAGAGAGAGAGAGAGAGAGAGAGAGAGAGAGAGAGAGAGAGCGAGCGAGCGAGAGAGAGAGAGAGAGAGAGGGGAGAGGGGAGAGAGAGAGAGAGAGGGGGAGAGCGAGGAGAGAGAGAGAGAGCGAGAGAGAGCGAGAGAGAGAGAGAGGAGTAACATTGAGGACCGAAGAAGATTGCAGTGTGGGTGTGTGTGGGTTGTGGGTGTTTTGTGTGTGTGTGGGTGTTTGTGTGTGTGTGTTTGTGTGTGTGTGTGTGTGTTGCGTGCGTGTGGTGTGTTTGTGTTTTGTGTGTGTTTGTGTGTGTGTGTGTTTTTGTGTAGTGTGTGTGTATAGGTGGATAATGCTTTCATGCACGCGTACCTACCTACGTACTTATAGAGGCTCGTGCGTGCACATGTATGTGCATATGTGCATGCGTCTACGCACGGGCAGGAAGGGGGAGGGGAAGCGAGAGGGGAGGAAATAGCTGACTGGAGAATTCACACGAGCTTTTTAACGTTTAGTCATTGTGAAGATAAAGATAACGCTATCAGGAACAACCCCCCGCCACACACACACACACAGACAAAACAAACAAATAACTCTGTCAGGGAAATACCACACACACACACACATTACACACACACACACACACACACGCACACGCGCACACACGCACGCACGCACGCACGCACACACACACCACACACGCACACACACACATATACACACGCACACACAAAACAAACGAAAAAACCCAAAACACCCCAACAACAGCAACAAAACAAACAAAACAAAACACACCAAACACAGCAAGGCTTATCGCTTAAATTGTTTTAATGCTAAGTTAGAGAATGTGCCCACACTTAATCATTTTAAAACCGAACTGACAGCGTAGCTGTGAATGCCAAGAAGAAAAGCGGAGGAGGATGAGGAGGAGGAGGAGGAGAGGAGGGAGAGAAGAAGGAAAGTTAAATGTAGAAGAGGAGGAAGAGGAAGAGGAGACGAAGAAGAAGAATGCAAAGAATTGCGAAGAATGCAAAAAAAAAATGCAAAGAAGAAGAGGAAGAATTGCGAAGAAGAAGAATTGCGAGAAAGAAGAATTGCGACAAATAATTGCGAAAGAAGAAGAAGAAGAAGAAGAAGAAGAAGAAGAAGAAGAAGAAGACTGGACAGCGTGATGGGCATTCGGGTGGGAGTGGAACTGGTAATTATCTAAAATGAAACGGAGGCAGCTGAAACGGGCGTGAAGCCAAACATTTGTTTTCAAAGACTCCCCAGGTCAAGAACAAGACAAAACAAAACAAAAACCCTGACATGAACTTCTTTCCCTTTTGTTCATTTGATAAATGGTCTTGGTTTTGTTTTTATCAGGTAGAGATTTCGTTTCAAAATTTAAAAGAATGTTATAAGCTGTTATCAATCGAGAATTTTAACTAAGAAAACAACATTTATTATTGTTATTTCATACATTTGCTTCGTGTTCTGTGTTAAAGCTGTGGAAAAGGATACACACACACACACGACGCTGAAATCATGATTGTCGGTGCGGGTGTTTTAAAATACCCGTTATTGTTCATGCATTTCTTCAAATACTAAAAAATGAAATGCTCTATCGCCCTTATCTTACAAGAGCTCTACAATCTGATGTTTCGTTAAGTGCATACTGTCACTCAGAGCGGAGATACATTCCAGGGAAAACACACATACACACACACACACACACACGCACACACACACACCCACGCGCGCGCGCGCGCGCGCGCCACACACACACACACACACCCACACACACACACACACACACACACACACACACACACACACACACACACACATACACACACACTATTTGCCGACAACAGCTACTTATTGTCAATGTAATGAAAAAGTTCAAAGTTGTATCTATTTAAAAAATTTATTTATTCTTTTATATCGAGGAAAATGGAATAAAGCACTCATGTGCTTTTTTATTATTTTATAAACATCCAGTCTTCGTGTGTATGCAGTTTTGTAAATTCTGTCATCTGTTCCCACCGGCACACAACGGCCTACTCTTTTGAAAAGCGGAACAGGATTTAACGAGTGCGCAAGATGTTTTGCGTGCGTTCACACACGGGCCTCGATTTATAGTCTCATCCGAAGGACTTTTTGGGAGAGTGGTGTCTGCACTGATGTTAACTCCAGGGGAAAAATCCCCTTGAACAGGATTCGAACCCGGGTCGTCAGATTGCGAGCGCAATATTCTGACCACTAGGCTATCCCTACCCCCCCCCCCCCCCCCCCCCCACCCCCCCCCCCCCCCCCCCCCCCCCCCCCCCCCCCCCCCCCCCCCCCCCTCCCCCGCAAGTCAGTGAAGGAGAGAGAGGAGAGAGAGAGAGAGAGAGAGAGAGAGAGAGAGAGAGAGAGCGAGAGAAGAGGGAGAGAGAGAGAGGAGAGAGATGAGAGAGAGAGAGAGAGAGAGATGAGAGAGAGAGAGAGAGAGAGAGAGAGAGTGCACCATCTTGATCTTCAGATTTTCGTTTTCGTCCCCAGGGCATTTTGGAAGAGCTGCTTGAGTTAGCAAGTCATGTTTTCTTTTTGAGAGTGAGATTTTTTTTTTTTGGGGGGGGGGGGGGGGCGTAAACATACACATACACACACACGCACAAATACACACACATACAAACACACACACACATACACACATGCACGCACACACACACACGCACAAATACACACACATACACATACACACATGCACCCACACGCACAAATACACACACATACACATATACATATACACACATGCTTGCATGCGCACACCACACATTGCACAGAGAGAGAGAGAGAGAGAGAGAGAGAGAGAGAGAGAGAGAGAGAGAGAGAGAGAGAGAGAGAGAGAGAGACAAACAGACGGACAGACAGACAGATAGAGACAGACAAACAGATAGACAGAGACAGACACAGACAGAGAGAGACAGAGAGACAGAGACAGACAGACATACAGACAGAGAGACACAGAGAGAGACTGATAGACAGAGAGACAGTGAGAGAGAGAGAGAGAGAGAGAGAGAGAGAGAGAGAGAGAGAGAGAGAGAGGAGAGAGAGAGAGAGAGACAGACAGACAGACAGACAGACAGAGAGAGAAAGCTGAGACTGAGACACAGATACAGAGTCAGACAGACAGACAGACAGACGGACAGGCAGACAAACTGCCTTGCTTCTGATGTTTTCATTGGATGTCCCTAGGTAGTAATGCCAACAGCTTGAAAGCCTTTCTTCCAACTTGTGTTTTCATTCGAAGACAGAGGTGTCATAGTAATAATAATAATAACAATAACAATAACACTACTACTACTACTACTACCAATAATAATAATAATAATAATAATAATAATGATAATAATAATAATAATAATAATAATAATGTATGGAATTTATATAGCGCTGAATCTTGTAAAGCAACAAATCAAAGCGGTCAGATGACATTTTGTTTGATTGTGGTTTTATCGAGGATAATGGAATAGGCTCTCATGTGCTTAGTAAACACATTTTGCCTATCTGGTCAACAGTGTGCCACGATAGTAAACACACACCACACACACACACGCACACACACATAACACACACACACACACAAACACACACACCAACACACACACATAACACATACATAAACACACACACAAACACACAACACACACACAATACGCACACACACACTAACACACACATACACACACATACAAGCACGCATACACGCAAAACACACACATGCACCCGTGTGCGCGCACGCACGCACGCATGCACACACATCCTCCTTACACACACACATTGATACACACAAACACACACAAACACATACATACATACATACATACATACATACATACATACATACATACATACATACATACATACATACATACATACATACATACATACATACATACATACATACACCCCTCCCCTAAACACCCCCCCGAAAAAACCACACCACGCACACACCACACACACACACACACACACACACACACACACACACACACACACACCACACACACACACACACACACACACACACACACACAACACACACCACTCACACACACAAACACACACAAAGTCATACATACATACATACATACATACATACATACATACATACATACATACACACACACACCCACTAAACACACACCCCCTCCAACACACACACACACACACCACACACACACACACACACACACACACACACACACACACACACACACCACACACACACACACACACACACACACACTGCCTCACAGACAGACAGACGAGAAAGTCTCCGTGTCTGACATTCGATTTGTCAATTCGAAGTCCAATATGATCACACACAAAAAGTCACTGGGCAGTTTTTGAAAACTTTCATTTTCTTCGGATCGATTTTCAGTGGAAACCCACTGCTGGGTAAGCCACTGCAGATGGAAATCAGGAACTGGGTGATTGGCTTGCAGGCAAAGGAAGAATGAGGGCGTAATCTGCAGAGGGAGCAATGGCCTTTATCTAATATTGAAATCTGGCGGCGGCCCTAAGAAATCACCATTTTTGCCAACATTCGTTCTGATTCTTCCGCCATGATTGATGTTTCTTACAGTTAGGAAAAGCTAAGTTTTCAGAATTCTCTGTCTGCCTGCCTGTCTGTCTGTCTGCCTGTCTGTCTGTCTCTCTGTTTACTCATGGCGTAAAGTCATCCTGAGGTTGTGCGCAGCTTCACTTTATATTTGTGTAAAGCTTTCAGAATAGGAGACATATTGTTGTCTTAAGTCATATTTTTGTAACTGAAGGTTTTTGTTTATTTGTTATACAATAACGTTTTGTTGTTGCTGTTGCTTCTTCCCTCCATCCCTACCCACCCACCCCCCCTTACCCCCCCAAATACTAAGCAGTTCGGCAACCCCCTTCATGTATGGGCCAATGGCCTTTTTGTAAATAAATCATTCGAGTTCTCTCTCTCTCTCTCTCTCTCTCTCTCTCTCTCTCTCTCTCTCTCTCTCTCTCTCTCTCTCTCTCTCTCCTCTCTCTCTCTCTGCCAGCCAGACACTCTGTCTAATAATTATTATTTTTTGTTTTCACGAAGTTAGGTGTTCAAAATGCCCAGTTGAAGGGCTCCCACCAGCAAAGTTGGAATGCCCGCCGAATTGCGCGCTGTAAAAGAAATGGTGTTGTCTCCCTTCAAAGTGATTTTTTTTTATAACGACAGAATTTCTTCCCTTCGCTGATGTTTACAATCCACAAACCAAATTCAAGACAATGCACAGTTTACGCCAAAGTGAGCGGTAGAGGCGACCAAACTGTTGTCTTACTCAGACTGTTCAGTAGAACTACCAGCCATACCCCTGTCACTCTACTTCAAAATGCAACTTTTCGAAGAAAGTGTCCGTCGCAAGTGAACAGGGAGAGAAGGAGGGCAGAAGCGCACAGAACCAGCCAGGAGGAAAAGGCAAGCAATGTTGTTCAATTAACCCTGGGTTAATATTACCCACCCACAGAGTCTGATTTACGCTGCTGATCCTACTACTAGTGATGTTGTTATGGACATGTCTGTATGTGACCATCATTGTGCTCTAGTGTCAGGCAATTATTTGTACAGTCAAGTCATTGCCATGACTTATCGGGACAAATCAAACAGTGACATTGTTGTAAGACAATGCTGTAAGTGAACAGACATGCACTGAATTTAATAATAAAATGAACACCCCCAAGGGGATGCCGAGGGCCTGTCAGTATGAATAGCATCTCCACCTTCTGGAAATTCTGTGCTATGAGTTTCCTCTTTTCTATCCCTCTCTTTGTTTCTGCCTTGTTCATTTTCTTCTTGTCACCACCTCCTTCTTATTTTCTGCCTTCTTGGTCCATTCTCCTGCCATTTTTTTCAGAAAGATTAATAAAATAACAATATTCTCTCCCCTGCTGAAGTCGGATGCACTAGGCCTGATTAGTCAGGTGCTTAAGGGCAGTGCAACGCGTTTTCGCTCATGTGACAGACTTGCTGTCTGAGCATTTGACGACAATAAGAAGATAATAAAATGAACAAGTATGATTGTTGTTTTTCTTCTTCTTCTTAAACACTCGGACAACAACTATTGTTGTTTGTCATATAAACGAAAATGCGTTGTGCTGCCGTTAAGCACCTGACAAGTCTGGACCAGTGTATCTGACTTTGGCATGGGAGAGAATTGTTATATAATATTATTATTTTCAGTCTTTCTAGAAAAAAAAGGCGGGAGAATTGGACCCAGAAGGCAGAAAATTGACAAAAAGAAGATGGCTAGGAGAAAAGATGCATAGCAAGTCCTGTCAAGTCAAGTCAGGTCAAATTTTTATTTCCAGATGGTACATTGAATAAGCAATGCATTTGCTTTTTTTCATCAAGCCATCTATCTAAGAACAAATTTCTTAATGATTATACTGAAATATTACATTATTGCCACCTTTACCAATAAATTTACCAATAGCAGAAAGAAAGACGCAGAATCAGACGCAGATGATTTATTCAAATAGGCCTCAGCCCCTTATGAAGGGGAATGTGAACAATATTATACATAACATAAATACAGTGAAAAGTCGTTTGATCACGAAGTTGTACGTTACATCACGATGTGACTATTTCTCTACGTTTGAAAGCCCTGTACAAATATAAAGAAAAGTTCTGTATAACTTCAGGATTTGTACAGGACATCAATAAATTCAATTTAAACAAGCATGGTTCCCTATAATATTTTGGTTGAATAAATTTCAATCTAAGGTCATGTAATTGTTGGCAACATAGAACAAAGTGTACTTCATCTTCTTGTGAAACATTGCATAATGGACATAACAAATCATGAACATTATATGTTCTGTATCTTAAACGATGTACATTCAGATCAGATATACCGAGTCTAAATTTTGCTGTGATATGTTTCAGTTGTCGATTCATGTCAAGTTGTATATAGCATTTTAAGTCATGACCATTACAGTATGTTCTATAAAAGTTAAACCTTTGGCTAGTATCAATGTGATGGTTCCAGTTTTGCCACCGGCAGTCAATTAATCGTTGACGAAAAACTTTAATGAATACACAAGCATCACCCACACCTTGATTCAACCACACATCTCCAAAACCATTTTCATTTAAACAGACACGCACCCTTGATACCCAATTTGTTTTTCCTCTTGCATCTAAATTATACAACATTTTATAAGCCTTATGTGGTAGTCTCAAATCTTCCATTTGTAGCAACTTAATCCAATAACGAATACAGTTAACTGCAGAATTTATGTACAAAGGATATCTGTTAGTTTCACCATAGATGATATCATTGGGTGTTCGTCTATCAACTCCTAAGTATTTCTTTATTGCAAACAAATGAACGGATTCACAGTGAACTGCTGCTTTGTCCAAACCCCATAATTCTGACCCATACTGAAGAACTGGTTGAATCTGTGAGTCAAATAGCTTCATTAACAGCCCAAAAGAATTGTTGTTAAGTGTATACAACCTTTGCATTATATATACCAACGCATTCTTTGCTCTACTAGAAAGGTCCTTACAAGCGGCAGTGAAACTCAGACGTGTAGAAAACAATATCCCTAAGTACTTATAAACATTAACCACAGGTAACAGATTGCCATTATATGTCCATCTTTCTCGTATACCCAAATAGCCTCCCTTACGAAACACAATGATGTTACTTTTCTTCATATTTACTTTCAACTGAAGTGAAAAAGCAGTGTGATACAGGTTGTTTAACTGATTTTGTAGCCCCACAATAGTCTCTGATAACAGCACTACGTCATCAGCTAACAACAGGATGAACAACTCCAAGGCATCATGTGACAAGACAGCACCATGTTTCCATTATTGATTATTTGTAATGCTAATTCGTTTATGAAAAGTGAAAATAAAATAGGGCTATATACATCTCCTTGCTTGACTCCGGCTGTGCAACTAATGTAATCTGTCAATTTAGAACCACATCTTATTTTACATTTTATATTGTCATACATTCTTCTAATACATGTGTGGAGTTTACCTCTTCTTCTTCTTCTTCTTCAAGTGTCCGGTCTGGTCCTGCAGACATCGACGATCATGGCTCTCCATTCTTCCCTGTTCTCGGTCCCTCTCATGAGCTCATTGTTAGTGCCCTCTTTATTCGTTGCGAATTTGTTTAAGCTGTCTGTGAATTTTGTGCGTTGTCTTCCTCTGCTCTTGTTTCCACAGATTTTGCCACTCCATAACAGTTTCTCTAGTCCGTCAGCCCTGATTATATGGCCGAAAAATTTGAGCTGTCTTTCTCTGATGGTGTTGAGAAGGGATCTCTTGTACCCAGCCATTTCCATTACTTCTGCATTAGTTTTTCTTTTTGTCCATGAGATTTTCATGATTCTCCGGATGAACCACATTTCCACTGCTTCTAGTCGCTGTTCTGTGTCTTTGGCTAGGGTCCAGCACTCAAATCCGTACAGAAGAATGGACCATACGTAGGCTCTCAAAACATGGATCTTTGTCTTGAGGCTTATCTTACTGTTGGTAAAAATGCATTTCATGTTGTTAAAAGTTGCCTTAGATTGACCGATTCTCTTCTTGATTTCTGTGTCACACTTGCCGTCCGGGGTGATAGTACAACCAAGGTATTTAAAGGTGTTTACTTGTCTGATTCTCTCTCCTTTACAGGCTATGTTGCATTGTGGTATAACAGCTTTTTTCGAGATCACCATGCATTCTGTCTTCTTTGCATTGAGCTGTAATCCTTTCTTTTCGCTTTCGTCTGTTACTGTTGTTAAAATCTTTTGCAGTTTTTCTTCAGAGTCGGCGATAAGGACTGTGTCATCTGCATATCTTAGGTTGTTGATGTTGTGGCCACCTACACTAATTCCCTCATGATTCTCAATATTTCGTAGAATTATTTCACTATATACATTAAATAAATCAGGCGAGAACACGCAGCCCTGCCTCACACCCCTGCAGATTGGTCTATATTGACTGATGTTATTGTCGACTCTAATGGCTGCCTCCTGTTCCCAATATATGTTTCTGAGGACTCGAAGATCTTTCCCGTCGATGTATAGCCCTGCCAGAATATCAAACAAGTCGGAGTGTCGTACTTTGTCGAACGCTTTTGAGTAGTCAATGAAGCAGAGGTACAGGTCTTTCTGGACCTCGATGGATCTTTTACCTCTAATACCGTTTTTTAGCAAAATGGGCCAAAGTAGATTTCTGTTAATGGAGTCGAAAGCTTTTTCAAAATCTATAAAAGCTACATATAACTTACGGTTGCATGAAAACTGTTTCTGTATCAATGCTAATAAAGTGAACATGTGATCTAATGTCGAATACCCCCTTTTAAATCCTGCTTGACACTCTCCAGTAATGTTATTTTCTTCTATCCATTCCTGTAGTCTTCTATTAATAATGGAACTAAAAATTTTGCTACTTATGTCACTAAGTGAAATACCCCTGTAATTATTAGGATCATTAACATTTCCTTTTTTGTATAAAGGTAAAACAATAGACTGTCCAATTTTCAGGGAACTGACCAGTCTCAAACAGTGTATTAAACAATTTTATAAAGAAATCCACTATATATTCATTTGAATATTTAAATAATTCGCCAATAATTCCATCTGGCCCTGCTGCTTTTCTACTTTTCAGTTTTCTTATGGCTAACAATACTTCTTCTCTTGAGATGGGACGATTCATGTAGTCATCACCATCATCGCCAGTTATATCTTCATTTAAAGGGCCATTACTAACATCTACATCTAATAAAGATTTGAAATGTTGGAACCACTTCTCAACACTAATATTGGCTCTTTGCTGTTTTCTTTTAAATGAAACTTTACGAACATTTTCCCAAAATTCTTTTTGACTCTTAACTGACGTGAGAAGTTTATCCAACATTGCAGTATTAAACTCTTTCTTCTTTTCTTTTCAGTAGATTTTTATACTCACGTCTTGCAACAGTGTATTTTTGCTTATCTTCATTTGTCAATGACCTTCGACTCTTTCTCAATAATTTTCTCACATTCTTTTTACTGATCTCACACTCTTTATCATACCAATCACTTCGAATCCTACTGTTATCAATATATATACTCTTCTTCATGCACACAGCGCTATCCTTGATCCATTCATTAAATAACTGTAATGCCCCATTAATATCAACATCAATTAAATTCATGGCACACTCTAATTTACTTTGAATGTTTTCGTGACATAGTTTATCATTATATGTAACAGCACAGTCATCATTCCAAATCAATTTTTCAATCACCATACATGTATCGTCTATGTTTTCTTCAACACTAACTTTGTTTTTCATATGGAAATACTATTCTGGCAGTAACAGGCATATGATCAGAATCTATTCTTTCATCTATTAACAGTTCACAGAAATCAAAAACAAGACACAGTAAATCATTTGAAAGAATGAAATAATCATTGACACTACACCCTGAATCTGAAATATATGTATAGCGACCCTGGAGGTCACCGTGACATAATCCATTCAAAATACATAAGTTTAAAGTGGTGCACATGTTCAACAAAAGTTTACCATAGTTATTCAAAGATATATCTTGAGAACATCGCTTGCACATTAGTGATTGACTTTTGCATTGCAAATCAGCAATTCCACTGTCTGACAGTTCCTGGTGCGAAATATTGGATGTTCTACTATTAAGATCTCCACACAGCATAATGTAAACATCATTTGTTATTGTACAATCAATCAAACAATCTTCCAACATGCTAATTCCGTTGTCTATGTCGAAGTGAGAATAAAAAGGTGAACACTCTGGTGGGACATATGAGCACACATACAAAACATCTTTATCTAATCCAAACAAACTTTTGTCAATAAGAAACACACAAGCATTCACATGGTCATTTATTTCAATACGTTTCAAAAAGGGAATGAATTCATTTTTAATCAAACAAATAATGCCCCCGGATCGTCTCCCCTTGACAGACAGCTTTACAGCATGTTTGCAGAATATCTTAAAACCGGGAAAGAAGTTTTGCTCACACTCATCCATGAATGTTTCAATCAAACAAGCAAAGTCAAAACGAGAAACATACGAAATAAAATCTTGATCTGCAAGTTTGGGCATCAGACCATTGACATTCCAGGACAGAAAAGAAAAAGGCGGCTTTGCCTCTGACCCAGTGTCATTCGGCACGTGCAAACTGTCGGATGAGCGCTCAGTTTCCCTATCGTGCTCGGGATGCGTGTGTGTGTTGACTGTGCTAGTCCGAGGACAAGAAGACGGTGTAACCTTAATTTGATCCCCTGTAAAATCGTTCACATGGGAACAAATATTTTCAAAAGTGGACCGGCCTCTTCCCTATTCGTTTTGTGCAGACGAATGCAAGTCTTTCAGATACATTTTCTTCCCATCAATGAGAAGATGGTCAAAGACCATGGTGGCTCTTTGTCCATTCTGTCTGGCACTTTTCAGGTGAGGTGACAGCCTGCGCCTTATTTCCCTGACCCGACTGGAGAAATCCTCTCCATCCCTACATTGCTGCCCTGCAATTTCTTTTTTGCCTTTAAGATTGCTACTTTATCTTTGTAAAAGCAGCAGCGAGCAATGATCGGGGAGTCAGGCTTGGCGCTAAGGCGGTGCACACGGTCAAACTCCACAGTCCTGAAAGAAAGAAAGAGCGAGACAGAAAAGAGGGAATTCGTAGCACAGACTTTGCAGAAAGCGGGGATACTGTTTATACTGACAGGCCCCGGGCATCCATACAGGGCATCCCTACATCCATACAGGGCATCCCTACATACAGGGCATCCCTACAGGGCATCCCTACATCCATACAGGGCATCCCTACATACAGGGCATCCCTACAGGGCATCCCTACACCCTACAGGGCATCCCTACAGGGCATCCCTACAGGGCATCCCTACACCCTACAGGGCATCCCTACAGGGCATCCCTACAGGGCATCCCTACATCCCTACAGGGCATCCCTACAGGGCATCCCTACATCCCTACAGGGCATCCCTACAGGGCATCCCTACACCCTACAGGGCATCCCTACAGGGCATCCCTACACCCTACAGGGCATCCCTACAGGGCATCCCTACAGGGCATCCCTACATCCCTACAGGGCATCCCTACAGGGCATCCCTACACCCTACAGGGCATCCCTACAGGGCATCCCTACAGGGCATCCTACATCCCTACAGGGCATCCCTACAGGGCATCCCTACAGGGCATCCCTACAGGGCATCCCTACACCCTACAGGGCATCCCTACAGGGCATCCCTACAGGGCATCCCTACATGGCATCCCTACATCCCTACAGGGCATCCCTACACCCTACAGGGCATCCCTACAGGGCATCCCTACATGGCATCCCTACAGGGCATCCCTACATCACTACAGGGCATCCCTACATCCCTACAGGGCATCCCTACAGGGCATCCCTACATCCCTACAGGGCATCCCTACAGGGCATCCCTACATCCCTACAGGGCATCCCTACAGGGCATCCCTACATCCCTACAGGGCATCCCTACAGGGCATCCCTACATCCCTACAGGGCATCCCTACAGGGCATCCCTACATCCCTACAGGGCATCCCTACAGGGCATCCCTACATCCCTACAGGGCATCCCTACATCCCTACAGGGCATCCCTACATCCCTACAGGGCATCCCTACATCCCTACAGGGCATCCCTACAGGGCATCCCTACATGGCATCCCTACAGGGCATCCCTACAGGGCATCCCTACAGGGCATCCCTACATCCCTACAGGGCATCCCTACATCCCTACAGGGCATCCCTACATCCCTACAGGGCATCCCTACAGGGCATCCCTACATGGCATCCCTACAGGGCATCCCTACATCCCTACAGGGCATCCCTACATCCCTACAGGGCATCCCTATATCCCTACAGGGCATCCCTACAGGGCATCCCTACAGGGCATCCCTACATCCCTACAGGGCATCCCTACAGGGCATCCCTACATCCCTACAGGGCATCCCTACAGGGCATCCCTACATCCCTACACGGCATCCCTACAGGGCATCCCTACATACAAGGCATCCCTACAGGGCATCCCTACATCCCTACAGGGCATCCCTACAGGACAGGGCATCCCTACAGGGCATCCTTACATCCCTACAGGGCATCCCTACAGGGCATCCCTACAGGGCATCCCTACATCCCTACAGGGCATCCCTACAGGGCATCCCTACAGGGCATCCCTACATACAAGGCATCCCTACAGGGCATCCCTACATCCCTACACGGCATCCCTACAGGGCATCCCTACATACAAGGCATCCCTACAGGGCATCCCTACATCCCTACAGGGCATCCCTACATCCCTACAGGGCATCCCTACAGGGCATCCTTACATCCCTACACGGCATCCCTACAGGGCATCCCTACACGGTATCCCTACACGGGAAAGTGTGATTGTGGACCACCGACCCAACTACTGCAGTTGCTGATAAGGCAGCCAGGCAGGAGGGATGATAGTGCCACCTCCAGAGTGCAATGGTGTGGGCTATCTGCGTCAATGGTCAGGAACTACATCAGCAGTGCTGATGTCAGCATCTGTGTGGGCCTGCCTTGTCCACGACTGTCTGATTTCCATCACTGAGGGTTTGCTTTGCTTGTTTCTAGTGTGGCTCTGTCTGTCTGTCTGTCTGTCTGTTTTTTGTCTGTCTGAGTTTTGTTTGTTTGTCTAGCTTTTAGTGTGTGTGTGTGTGTGTGTGTGTGTGTGTGTGTGTGTGTGTGTGTGTTGTGTGTTTTATGTGTGTATGTGCGTCTGTGTGTACGTGTTTTGTGTCTGTGTGTGTATGTGTCTGTTGTGTGTGTTGTGTGTGTGTTTGTGTGTGAATCTATCTGTCTGTGTATCTAGTGATAATGCTTGCGTGGCAGCACTAGTGTGTACGCATTTGTGGAGAGTAGTCACGATGCTATCTCATATATTATATATAAAATTATATATAAAAAAGGAACAAATGAATACAATTATTAGATGAAGATGAATAATGTAGCTACACACACACACACACACACACACACACACTCTCTCTCTCTCTCTCTCTCTCTCTCTCTCTCTCTCTTCTACACACAGACGCGCGCGTGCGCGCGCACGCACACATTGATACACGCACACACGCAGGAACATCTTTTGTACATGCTAAAACCCCCCGCTTTTCGGAAGAGTGGGCCATTGTGAACCGTTCCGGTTGACAAAATTTACAAAACTGCATACACACGGGGACTGAATGTAAAAAACCACACGATTGCTTATTCCATTATCCTCGAAATAAAATAAATAAATAAAAATAAAGCACGCACGCACGTGTACACACACACACACGCACACACACACACACACACACACACACACACACACACACACACACACACACACACACACACACACACACACACACACACACACACACACACACACACACAACACACACACACACACACAAATAATGACACTCCTCCTCCTCATCCACCTCCTCTTCCTCCTCCTCCTCCTCCTACTACTACTATTACTACTACCTTTTTCTAGTAATGTTTGTGTTTTCTATCTCCCCCGTGGGGATGCCGGGGGACTGTCAGTATAAATAGCATCACCACCTGAAAATTCTATGTTAGGAATTCCCTCTTTTCTATCCCTCTCTTTGTTTCTGCCTTGTTCCTTTTCTTCCTGTCACCTCCTTCTTGTCTATTTTCTGCCTTCTTTGTCCATTTTCCTGCCTCTTGTTTTCCAGAAAGACTTAAAACGTAACGATTCTCTCCCACGCCGAAGTCGGATGCGCTGGGCCTGACTTGTCAGGCGCTTAATGGCAGCGTAACGCGGTTTTTTTGCTCATAATATGACAGACAATGATAGTTGCTGTCTGAGCGTTCGACAAGAAGAAGTAGTTTCTTTCGAGTCCCTTTAATCATACATCAAGATTGTGTGTGTTATTGTGTTCTCTAGTTGATGGGCAGTAATGTATGCATTCTTTACTATGAATTGATTGATGGGTGGATCGGTGGTCTAGAGGTTACGCGCCTGCCTAAAAAGTGAAAAGTCCATGTCAGAAGTTTGCGATGGTTTGATGCCCGTTTGAGCCCGAAACTCCCCCCCCCCCCCCCCCATCCTTTAGATCGTGACTGGTGGTCTGGGAGCTAGTCTTTCGGATAAGTCGACAAACCAAGGTCCCGTGTGTTACACAAAATTATGTAGCGCATGTAAAAGAACCCCCGGCAACAAGAGAGTTGTCCCTGGCAAAATTCTGTAGAAAAAAAGCCTCTCTTCATAGGAAAACAA
>CM054134.1:71985105-71997605 GCA_028751875.1 Rapana venosa | reverse complement strand
GTGTATTACTTTATGTCACCTTTGCTATACGCGACTCGCCGCTGTTCGTGTGTTTACCTCAGTTCTAATTTTACTGCTGATGGAAAAGGGCATCACCGCAGCTATGTGAAATGATTCAGAGATAAGAGATTGCCACAGCTGATAATGAATGACCAAGGATAGCTGGTAGTGATAGATAGATAGATAGATAAACAAGGCTGTTTTGGGGGAAAGAAAAACAGTGTTTTGGTACTGCTTCTTCGAAATCTTTTGTCTCTGTCTGTGTGTCTGTTTCTCTCTCTGTTTCGTCTCTCTCTCTCTCTCTCTCTTCTCTCTCTCTCTCTCTCTCTCTCTCTCTCTCTCTCTCTCTCTCTCTATCTGTCTGTCTGTCTGTCTGTCTGTCTATCAATTTATCTATCTATCTTGGTGTCTTAAGTCTTTTTTTTTTAACTGAATTTTGTTGTGGTGGTTGTGGTTATACAATAAGATATTGTTTTTGTGCTTTTTTTACCACTAAAATACTAAGCAGTTCGGCAACCCCCTTCAACTATAGGCCAATGGCCCTTTTGTGAATAAATCTTTCGAGTTGGAGTCCTCTCTCTCTGTCTCTCTGTGCCTTTCTTTGTCTTTCTCTTTCTCTCTGTCTGTCTTTTTTGGGTCTGAATTACAGAAAGAGAGAGAGAGAGAGAGAGAGAGAGAGAGAGAGAGAGAGAGAGAGAGAGAGAGAGAGAGAGAGAGAGAGAGTCAAACAGAAACAGATTAGACAGAGACAGAAAAAAAGAGAAAGAAAAATACTCACAAAGGCACAGAGAGAGAGAGAGAAGAGAGAGAAGAATAAGAAAAGAAATGAGAGGAGAGAGAGAGAAGAGAGAGATGAGAGAGAGAGAGAGAGAGAGAGAGAGAGAGAAAGAGAGAGACAGACAAACAGACAGACATACAAACATACAGACAAACAGACAGACAGACAGACAGGCATTAAAATGATCTTATCCCTGAAGTTAGAATACGGTTACCTTAATTAATAGTGTGTGTGTGTAGGTGGGTAGGTGGATGGGTAGGGAGGTGGGGAGGGAACAGTCGCATACGCACACGCAAAAACTTCACCTTTGGTAAACCTCAGAGCTCTTCAAGCCAAGGAACGAAAGACAAAACAAACCAACCTTAATTCATTTTGCTCATTTTGGACGAAACGCAAAAAACATTGATTAAGTAAGTTCAAACGTAAGAGGTTCACCGGTACAAACTGCTTGACCTTCACTGCAGGGCAGCAGCAGCAGCAGCAGCAGCAGCAGCAGCAGCAGCAGCAGCAGCAGCAGCAGCAGCAGCAGCAGCAGCAGCAGCAGCAGCAGCAACAAAACTGACATTTCATCTACACCAAGTTCTCTTAGCGGGAAGGAGCCAAGGAGCACTTATTCAGCGCAGCCCATCTTTCAAGCAGGCAAGCATGTAGCAGGCACCCTCTGGGAAGACACTCTCGTGGTTACATCTGCATCTGTACATCTGCCAAGGCGGTTCCTGCAGATGTCTTATTCCTATTACCTGTAGCGGTGTGGTATGAAGTAAAGGTGTTAAAGTGTATTGATGGTGGTGGTATGAAGTAAAGGTGTTGTTGTGTATAGTAGTGTAGTATGAAGTAAAAGTAAAGATGCTGTATATGAAGTAAACATGCAGAAGTGTATTGACGGTGTGGTATGAAATAAAGTCGTGGTAATGTAAACAAACAAACAAACAAAAGAAACTCCTACTACCTAAACATCGCCCCTCTTCGCAGTCTTAGTACGTCAGAGTGGTGTATCGTGTGTGGGATTTTTCGCACGCAGCAACACTTTTTGTGGTTTGAATAAGGTTTTATTTTCCGAAAGAAAGAAACATCAATTACATACAAATTGAGCAACAACAATGTCATCGCCCTTCATGGGATGATTAAAGTGTTTTTCGACTTGACAACAAGCAAATAGCTTATAGTGTGTGAACGCTCTAACACAGAAAACATGATTAAACTAGATAGTACTCTGGCAACATTTCTTTTGTTAGGGGACGGGATAGCTCAGTGGTCAGAGCACTCGCTTTTCCCAGCTAAGATTAAGCAGCATCGAGCGTGGATACCACTTGGATGGGTGACCGTTTGCGCGCCTTGGCTTTAGTACAGTCCCCCCGTTCACCCAGCTGTAAATGGGTACCTGCCTCTTTAGGGACATGGAAGGTAAAGCAACGAGGGAGAGGAGATGAGTGCCGTCCTCATTATGCTGGCCCCTTGAGAAGCTGAGGTCTCTGATGCCTCGCTCCCCTACGACCACATAGGTTATGGGACACCTATCTTTTGTTCAAAAGCTTCTGTTAAAAAGTGATCGCAGTATAGATCTTTCAGTTCCGGAATCTGGAATCCGTTTGGTGTCATTCCTATACTTGATCAAGTCAATATCTTTATAACTGCCTGTGTGGGTACATTCAGAATGAAGAAGGAGGAGGAGGAGAAGAAGAAGGTGATGATGATGATAATGAAGAAGGAAAAGAAGAAGAGGAAGAAGAAGAAGAAGAGGAAGAAGAAGAAGAGGAAGGAAGAAGAAGAAGAAGAAGAAGAGAGGAGGAGGAGGAGGAGGAGGAGGAGGAGGAGGAGGAGGAGGAAGGAGGGAGAGAGGAGGAGGAGGAGGAGGAGGAGGAGGAGAGGAGAGGAGTAAGGGGATGAGGTTGAGGATGAGAATGAGGAAGAGGAGAGATGGTGATGATAATGATGATGATGACAACGATGACGGTGACAATGATGAATGGAGAGAAGATGAAAAAGCTTTCTTTCACAAGTTAGACATATTTCTAAAGACAGTATCATTAGTTCATCTTTTTCCAGCTCGTGGAAAACGTGATGTGTTGACGAGGGTCATGTACACCTTATCATGAGGGGCTGTGACTGATTAATTATAAACAAACCACATTTCTTCATTGTGTGAAGATGTGGGCAGGCGGTTAAGACGTTCAACCTGCCTAAAAAGTAAACTGTGAGGTTCTGGGTTCGATTCCCAGCCTCGCCCTTTCTTCCCAGTCTGACGATAAAAATCGAACTGAATGTCAAAGCCCTTCGGATGAGACTATAAGCCGAGGCCCAGTGTGCGAATGCACAGCAGAGCAGTTTGCGCACAACCCGTTCTGCCTTTCGAAAGAGTATGCCATTTCGTGCCGGTTGGTTCGAACGGATGACAAACTTTCAAAAACACATGGACATAAGTGTTGCGTTTAGACATCATCATGAAATCGAAATGCTGCTATCTAAACGGTGGGGGGAGAGAGGTTGTACACACAAAAATCTCACCATTGGTGAACCTCGGAGCTCTAGCCGAGGAACGAAACAAAAAATCTGTTCGTTTACTCTCTGTCTGTCTCTGTCTGTCTCTGTACTGTCTGTCTTGTGTGGTGTGTCTCTCTTGCTCTGTCTCTGTCTGTCTGTGTCTCTCTCTGTGTGTCTCTGTCTGTGTCTGTCTCTGTCTGTCTGTCTCTGTCTGTCTGTCTGTTCTCTCTCTCTGTCTCTGAATCTGTCTATCTGTCTCTCTCTCTCTCTCTGTCTCTGTCTGTCTGTGTCTCTCTCTGTGTCTCTGAATCTGTCTGTCTGTCTGTCTGTCTCTGTCTGTCTCTGTCTGTCTCTGTCTGTCTGTCTCTCTCTGTCTCTGTCTGTCTGTCTCTCCATTTCATTTCATTTCATTTCTCTCTCTCACCACGCCTTTCTCTCTCTCTCTCTCTCTCTCTCTCTCTCTCTCTCTCTCTCTCTCTCTCTCTCTGTGTGTCTCTGTCTGTCTCTGTCTCTGTGTTCTTTTTGGCTTGCTCACTCGACCAGAGAGCTGACAAGCTTTAATATCTAGCACATGCTGTGCATTATCGATTGGCTAATGGACTTTCACAGCAGCATGGGCACGGTCAATTAGATTTCTTTTTCTAAACCTGGGCATTCGGCGTGTGACGGAAATTAACGCTGCAACTGTTTCTTCTCTTTAGGTTTGCTCAATTTTCTCGGCTTCCTTTTTGTCGTCTTTATTTTGTCTCTGTTTGTCTGTCCGCCTGTTTGTCTGTCTGTCCGTCTGTCCGTCTGTCCGCCTGTCTGTCTATCTTTATTGTGTCTATTTCTAGCTCTGATTTACTTCATCTGTTGTTGTTTTTTTCTTCTTTTTTGTGGTTTATTTCTTTGTTTTCTACAGAAAGAAAAGAGGCAGACCATTAAAATCCTACATTACCAAAACATCACTGAGGTCGGTGGTCTGGGAGGACTACAGGAGATCGTAGAACTCAGCAGAGGAGAGAGAGAGAGAGAGAGGAGAGAGAGAGAGAGAGAGAGAGAGAGAGAGAGAGAGAGGAGAGAGAGAGAGAGAGAGAGAGAGAGAGAGAGAGAGAGAGAGAGAGAGAGAGAACTCGAACTCGAACTCGAATGATTTATGAGGGTATATGGATAAGCCAGTGACTTCATGGTAAGAGTAGGTTTGGCTTAAAATGTTCATGCTTACGTATTAAAGATGACTCCTTCTTTCTTCCTTTCTTCTGCAGTCATTCTGTCTGCCTCTGTCTCTGTCTGTCTGTCTGTCTGTCTGTCTCTTCCTCTCTTCTTTTCCTTTCTGTTTGTCTGTCACTGGTTTTGCGCTTTAAACGCTTCCACTCAGGTTTTGTAGCACATTGTGTGTGTGTGTGTGTGTGTGTGTGTGTGTGTGTGTGTCCATGCGCGCACGCGCGTTTGTGTATTGTGCGCGCGCCAGCGTGTGTGCAATGTCGATTTAAAATGAATAGAAAAGCTAAACTGGAGAAAGCAGGAGCACGTTCCTACCAGGAAAACTCTACAAGTGCAAGCAGGTTTCAGTGTAGATCACACAGCTGCTGTAAAGGAGTCAGGACACACTCTGTCTTCATCTTCACTCTTCTGTCTTCTTTGATTTCTCTTCGCTAGAGGAGGGAGGGAAGGTAGGTGTATGTGTGTACTGGGTAGCCTAGTGGTTACAACACTCTCCTCGTGATCTGACGGCAGCTAGGGACGCGGGTTCGAGTCTCCTTCGAGGCATGTGTTCTAGGGAACTTTTCTCTGGTACACATGCCGAAGTGGGATTGCCGGGCTTTACTTGTCAGGCGCTTAACTGGCAGCACAACGCATTTTCTCTCATTATGATAGACAATAATAATTGCTGTCCGAGCGTTCAACAAAGAAGAAGAAGGCGAATTCAGTACTGAGTCCACTCTCCTAAAAAGTCCACCGAATGAGACTATGAGCCAAAAGTCCAATGCGCAAACTCACGCAAAACATCTTGCGCGCACACTTTAAAATCCCCCATCCACCATTCATAGTAGTGTAGAGTAGGCTCGGTATAGATTGTAAGCTGGGTGGAATGGACACACCCAGCATGCATCATGTATCCTGCTACCTGGGAAAAAAGGATGGGGCTCTGCCAGGTTCGGCTTGCTCATGAGATATTTAATACTTGAAGGCTTCAGTGCACAGTGCAGTGTCCTAACGTACAACGCTTTCTTGGAGTTCCGGGAGAAATCAGATTAAGTCCTTTAGGGGATATGGCAGAGCGTCATTATGATTGTACAGGCACAGTGACACCTTCTTCAGAAACTAGGACTAAACACACACATACACACACACAGACACACACTGACATACACACAATTACAAGAAAATTGCAATTCCAAGAAAATGAGAGAGAGAGAGACTCTTTATTCTCAAGGATTACAGATAAGTATTGGCGCACTTTTTTCATGGGGGCCTTGCGCTGAGAAGGGACTATACATAATAATCACAGCGAATAGTCTCAAGTAAATGTAAGAGAGAGAGAGAGAGAGAGAGAGAGAGAGAGAGAGAGAGAGAGAGAGAGAGAGGCTGATTGATTGATTGATTGATTGATAGATAATCTTTATTCGCAAGGGTTACAGATAAGTATTGATATACTTTTTCATGCAGCCCTTGCCCTGAGAAGGGACTGTCCTTAACAATAATAATAATAATAATAATAATAATAAATGGAATTTATATAGCGCTATATCTTGCAAAAACAAACCAAAGCTAATAGTCTCAAGTAAACGTAAATGAGAGGGAGAGAGAGAGAGAGAGAGAGAGAGAGAGAGAGAGAGAGAGAGAGAGAGAGAGAGAGAGAGAGAGATACAGACAGACAGACAAACAGAGAGAGACAGAGAGAAAAGAGAAGCAGTTTTACGACCGTGCACTTTCGGCGCAGAATGCAGGCTGAAGCTCAAGCACTAAGCAGGGAACTCTGTTGTGTTGTGGCTCCAAGAATGACGAATAGGCCTACTATTCATGGCAGAGTTTGCTAATGGTGATGCTCAAGCATGTTCTTGTTGTTGTTGTTGTTGTTGTTGTGGTTGTGGTTGTTGTGCGTTCCCCAGCTTAACACTCTGGGGGTCACCCAGAATGTGCACTCTGACTCACTCATCCCACCTGGGAATCACTGTGAGATTGAAATTGCACACTGAATGAGAAGTTTTCGTGTATGACGGTTTTTAAGTGCCTCGCCATAATTATAGGCAGCCATACACCGACTTCAGATGACTTTTTTTCTCCTTTAAAGGAGAATTCAGGTTGTTAATTTAAGAGCTTGTCATGGCTGAAGGCAATCTCAATACAATTTTTTTTTTTTACAACATAACAACATATTATTAGTGTAGGCTTTGGCAATTAGCTGACCTCAATAACTGACGCAGCTGTTGGCTGTAGAATGCCATTCAGGACAGATTTGCTAATGGCGATGCTGAAGTTCAGGCATGGCCCCAAGGCTGTAGAATACCATGCAGGACAGATTTGCTAATGGCGATGCTGAAGTTCAGGCATGGAACTCTGTTGTATTGTGGCTCCAAGGCTGTAGAACAATTCAGGACAGATTTGCTGATGGTGAAGCTTAAGTTCAAGCAGGGAGCTGTGTTGTATTGTGGCTCCAAGGCTGTAGAACAATTCAGGACAGATTTGCTGATGGTGAAGCTGAAGTTCAAGCAGGGAGCTGTGTTGTATGTGGTCCCCAAGGCTGTAGAGTATCATTCAAGACAGATTGGCTAATGGCGATGCTCAAGCATCCAGTAGGGAACTCTGTTATATTGTGGCTTCAAGGCTGTAGGAACAAGTCATGACAGATTTGCTGATGGTGAAGCTGAAGTCCAAGCAGGGAGCTGTGTTGTATGTGGTCTCCAAGACTGTAGAGTATCATTCAAGACAGATTGGCTAATGGCGATGCTGACGCATCCAGCAGGGAACTCTGTTGTATTGTGTCCCCATGGCTGTAGAACAATTCAGGACAGATTTGCTGATGGTGAAGCTGAAGTTCAAGCAGGGAGCTGTGTTGTATGTGGTCTCCAAGACTGTAGAGTATCATTCAAGACAGATCGTCTAATGGCGATGCTCAAGCATCCAGCAGGGAACTCTGTTGTATTGTGGCCTCGAGGCTGTAGAATGCTGATCAGGACACATGTGCTAATGGCGATAGAAGCGACTGATGGCAGAATGGCGTGTGTGCAGAAAATTACTCTGCACCATCTCCTGTGTGTAGTTCCTGTGTGCCAAGCATATGTAATGTGATCCTCTCCTCTCCTCTTCTTCCCTTCCCCTGTTCCAGGTAATTATGGTCTCCCTGTTTCTCTGTTTCTGTCTCTTTCTCTGTCTGTCCGTTTGTCTGTTTCTCGCTAGTGCATGCGTGCGTGCGTGCATATGCATGTGCACGCACTCGCGCGCGCGCGTGTGTGTGTGAGAGACAGAGAGAGAGAAAGAGAGAGAAATTGAATGATTGATAATCTTTATTCCCAGGGGTCACAGCTTAGTATTGACATACTTTTTTATCACAGAGAGGGAGAGAGGGAGGGAAGGAGAGAGAGAGAGAGAGAGAGAGAGAGAGAGAGAGAGAGAGAGAGAGAGAGAGAGAGAGAGAGAGAGAGAGAGAGAACTGAACACTGAAACACTGAAAAGGTTTTATTGTACTTCGGCCTTGGGCCACTATACAAAACATGTTTGGGGAAGGGGGGAGGAAGACATAACAGAAAACAATGATATCCATTTTCCATTTTCAATTCTGCAAGCATACAGGATTACTCCCAATATCTTCTAGTCATAATCATCCCCATCATCATCTTTAGCATTTACATAATCATCACCATCAGCATCTTCATTACCTATAGCAGCAGCTGCAGCCAGTATATCAACATAACCATCATTACTTTCATCTTCTACATCATCATTATCAACATCATCATCTTCATCATCTACGCTATCACCATCTTCTACAACTGTATAGTCATTTTCGTCACGATTATCATCTTCAATCTCTGCATCATGGTCATAATCATCATCTTCATCATCGTTTCCATTGTTATCTTCAATATATACATCATTGTCATCATCTTCATCTTTGACATCTCCATCATAGTTACCGCCACCACTATCACCTTCAACAACCACGCCATCGTTGCCATCACCACCATCGTCACCCTCAGCATCTACATCAACATCACCTTCAACATTTCCATCTTCATCGCCATCCTCCTCCTAAACATCTACATCATAATCGTCCTTTCAAAAATAAATAGATAAATAATAGAAAGAAAAAAAAATCTTTTTTCATTTTCATTTTTTCACACACGCCGCGCCGCGCCACACACACACACACACACACACACACACACACACACACACACACACACACACACACACACACACACACACACACACACACACACACACACACACACACACACACACACACACACACACACACACACACATTCTCGTCTTCCCCATCTGTAACATCATCACCATTTTAATCAACTACATCAACATCAACCCCATCAATACTTACATAATTGTCACCATCATAACCCTTAACCTCTACTTCACCATCTTCAACATCCATATCATCATCACTATATTCAACATCTACCTAATCATCATCAACATTATTGACATCACCATCAATATCCCATCATCGTCAGACCACCCTGCAATCTCTGCATCATCCCTCAGAGAGAGAACTTTGAAGCGATTTAATGGTACTTCGGCCCTAGTCTACAATATAATCAGCAGGGGAAATGGGTATAGTACTACAGGAACATGTTGCTAAATTTCAAACATAAAACGATCCAAACTTAGAAACAGAAAAATTGGCATGGAACATTGAAACCAAAATTACATTGAAAATAAACTAACATCGTGCAACATAAACCTGTGCTTGACCCAGGATGTAAATTCAAGACATCTCGAGTGCACTATCAGAAGGGAAAAATAATAATCAATCAGCCAAGCTCACAAAACAACCTCAATAACATATGTTAAATTATATAATACATCTCTTTCTTCTGTTAACTGAGTGGAAGACATATCGGGAGACACTGTGCATCTTGTGAATATTTGACACTTGCAGCAACATATGGATGGGAACTTTAGTTAAATTACCCAAGAATTTAATTCTAAGATCCGAATACATGGGACAATCAAAGAGAAAATGCTGTTCGTCTTCGGTGACTGACACACAAAAAGGACAGTTTTTGTTTTGCAGAGAATCGCTGTAACGATGCACATTTGCATTTAGTGGCAGGACATTAAATCTTATTTGAGACACAGCAACCCTAAAGCAGTAGGTATCAATGTCATTAATGTATTTTTCTCTTTCAAAAATTGTTTTAAATGATCTATAGTCATTATATCTATTGCGATCTTCAATTGTGGAAAACCACGGAGAGAGAGAGAGAGAGAGAGAGAGAGAGAGAGAGAGAGAGAGATGAGAGAGAGAGAGAGAGAGAGAGAGAGAGAGAGAGAGAGAGAGAGTGACAGAAGACAGACAGACAGACAGACAGACAGAGAGGAACTGAAGGAGTTTTCTTTTTTCTTTTTCTTTTTCTTGATGTTCGCATTACTGATTGACTCTGGGGTGTTTTTTTTTGATGGATTCAAGAAATTCAAAGGATTTACAACTTTCATTGGTCTTTCTTTCTGTCTTTTTTCTGTCTTTTCCGTATCTTTGCCTGTTTGTCAGTCTGTGTTTGTCTTTGAAAGAAATTCAGATGCCAAGCTCATGTCATTGCTTGGCTTATGATAAACTTTCACTGAATAAAGACTTGACAGTAAACGACTGTATAAAAATACCTTTATAAATATGTTTTCACTTTCAAATGGGACTTACTCCCCCTCCCCCCCACCTCTCCCTCCCGCCTGTCGGGGGGCGGTCAGTATAAATAGCATCCCCACCTTCTGGACTTTTTGCGATAGAAATTCCCTCTTTTCTATCCCTTTCTTTGTTTTATTCCTTGTCATCCTTTCTTGTGGATGTTCTGCATCCTTGGTCCATTCTCCTGCCTTTCTTAAAATTTTTTTTTTTTTTTTTACCCAGAAAGACTTAACATATAACAATTCTCTCCCGCACCGAAGTCGGATACGCCGGGCCTGACTTGTCAGGTGCTTAACGGCAGCGCAACGCATTTTCGCTTATATGACGGACATCGATAGTTGCTGTCTGAGAGTTCGACGACGAAGAAGAGAGAGAGAGAGAAATGGGGCTATGACCTAACTGAACAAATATTCTGAAGTATAAACTCTCTCTCTCTCTCTCTCTCTCTCTCTCTCTCTCTCTCTCTCTCTCTCTCTCTCTCTCTCTCTCTGTCTCTGTCTGTCTCTCTGTCTCTGTCTGTCTGTCTGTCTGTCTCTCTCTCTCTCTCTCTCTCTTCTGTCTCTCTGTCTCTGTCTGTCTGTCTGTCTGTCTCTCTCTCTCTCTCTCTCTCTCGTCTCTTTCTGTCTGTCTGTCTGTCTGTCTGTCTGTCTGTCTCTGCTTTTGTAAACAGTGTAGTGCTGTTTTTACTGATGCGGATGAAATAAAGGAATCCACCTGTGACCGTAAAATCAAAGATAAAAAACAACCCTGTACAAAAAAATGCATTTCCCTAAGCGCAGGGTGAGTGTGCGTGCGTGCGTGCGTGCGTGCGTGCGTGCGTGCGTGTGTGTGTGTGTGTGTGTGTGTGTGTGTGTGGTGTGTGTGTGTGTGTGTGTGTGTGTGTGTGTGTGTGTGTGTAAGAAATAACACCTACTGTCATTTTGCGTGCGTGTGTGTGTGTGTGTGTGTTGTGTGTGTGTGTGTGCTGTGTGTGTGGTGTGTGTGTGTGTGTGTGTGTGTGTGTGTGTGTGTGTGTGTGTGTGTGTGTAAGGGTGTGTGTGTAAGGGTGTGAGTTTGAATGAGTGGTGTGTGTGTGTGTGTGTGTGTGTGTGTGTGTGTGTGTGTGTGTGTGTGTGTGTGTGTGTGTGATGGGGGGTGTATGTTGTTTGGATTTTATGGGGTATGTTTAAGCACTGAAGTCGTAAATCTCTTTGCATATTTGTTTATGAACGCTTGTTTATTTCTTAGATCTTTCCATCTCATCCCACCCCTCTGTCTGTCTGTCTGTCTGTCTGTCTCTTTTCCCGTCTCTTTTCTTCGAGGATTGGTATGAGCTAAACATTTTTTTAAAACTCAGATTTGGTCGTGTGTGTGTATGTGTGTGTGTGTGTATGTGTGTGTGTGTGTGTTTGTGTGTGTGCGGATGTGTGCGTGTGCGGATGTGTGCATGCGCGTTCCTATGTGTGGATATATGTGTACGTGTGCACACGCATACGCGTGTGTACATGAGTGTTTATAATATGCATACGCGAGTGTGCTAGTGTGTGTACACGCATTTGCCTGCTTGTGTGTGTGTATGTGTGTGTGAGAGAAAGAGAGTGAGAGGCTGTATGTGTGTTGTGTGACTCTGTGTGTGTATGCGTCTTGTTGTGTTGTGTTTGGTGGTGTGTGTGTGTGTGTGTGTGTGTGTGTGTGTGTGTGGTGTGGTGTGCGTGCGTGGTTGTGCGTGTTTTTTTTAATTTAATTTTTATTTATTTTTTATTTTATTCTTTTATATCGAGGATAACGGAATAAGCACTGAGTTTACATCAGGGGCGACTCCACTTCCCCGAAAAGTCTTTCGGATGAGACTATCAACCGAGACCCAGTGTGTGAATACACGCAGAACATCTTATGCACACGTTAAAACTTGTCCTGTCTTTCGGGAGAATAGGTCATTGCCTAACGGTATGAGTGGATGACAAGGTGTGGAAAAAAAACACCCAACCCGCATGCACAGTGGTGTCGTGTTAAGACACCATCCCTGAAGTCGGAATGCAGCTGCCTTAACGGTGGGCTAACAGTCGTATACGCAGACATCTTACCGTTAGTGAACCTGGGAGCTTCAGTCGAGGAACGAAAAACAACGACTACCCCTCCCAACCAACAACAACCACAATAAGAACACTATCAACACAAATACAAAGACACACACACTAAAGCTGCAAAGCGCTGAAAAGTTTATGTAACCGTCTCTGTTTCTGTCTGTCTTGTTTCTGTTTGTCTCTGTTTCTGTCTGTCTGTTGTCTGTCTGTCTGTCTGTTTCTCTCTCTCTCTTTCTCTCTCTCTATATATATGTATGTGTGTGTGTGTGTGTGTGTGTGTGTGTGTGTGTGTGTGTGTTGTGTGTGTGTGAGTGTGTGTGTGTGTGTGTGT
>CM054134.1:71940105-71982605 GCA_028751875.1 Rapana venosa | reverse complement strand
TAACAACACTCTGTGATCACGCTCGCTCTCTAGCGTGCTGAATCAATGACGGCTTTTGTTTGCAATGATCCCAGATTGGCTAACATGCAAATCCCATCCCAGATACCAGCCGGGCCATTCGCTTGCTTCCCTGACAGAACGAAGCAATAGAGAATAATATATGCTGTATGTAGATTGATGCATATGCACAAGATAAGGTCAGTACTTTAATCCACTTCTGGACAGTTTCCTCTGAGGAATGTCCTCTTTACAACAGTGACAGAGCAACTCTCATTCTTACCAGTTCCCTTTACCAATCACTGTTCACTGTTTCTTGGTTCCGTTACTGCGCAGTGTTCGTATCAGGGGCTGCATGGTGGACGAACGGTGGACCAGTGGATACTTGTTCTTAAGATACCTAGATTCCACAGGTCCACACGTGGCGGTCGCTCTTTTTGTTTCTGTCGTGATCGGAAATGACCTCACTCCACTCCCTTCGTCAAAGCCTTCTTATGATGCTTTTAAATCCGGCCTCAAGACACATTTTATTCCAAACCTAACATTCTCCCCTCTTGTTCCATTTCATTTTTGTTCCTGCCCTCATCAGCCAAAACCCCATCACCCTGCTGGAGTGTACAACCTTTATGTGTGCGCGTGAGTGTGTGTGTGTATATGTGCATGCGTGCGAGCGTGTGTGGATACATTTGAATTTAATTTTGTAACTGGCTGCATGTGAATGAGTAGGATGAATGAAAGCGCTTTGATTTGTTTTTGCAAGATATAGCGCTATATAAATTCCATTTATTATTATTATTATTATTATTATTATTAATTCATGGCAGATTTCTCTGCATGAAATTCGCGCTGCTCTCCCCGGGGAGAACGCGTTGCCACAAGAGCAGCACCACCCATGACTTTTTTCTTTTTCCTGTCTGCAGCTGTATTTGTTTCCCTATCAGAGTGACTTTTTCTACAGGTATTTGCTAGGGACAACTCTCTTGTTGCCGTGGGTTCTTTTACGTGCGCTGAATAATTTTGTGTAACACACAGGATCTCAGTTTGTCACCTCATCCAAAAGACTAGCACCCAGACCACTACTCATGGGTCTAATGGATGGGGGAAGAGTTTTGGCCCCAAACGGGGATCGAACCACCGCACACTTGTGACCCAGACATTTTGCTTTCTAGGCAGGCGCGTTACCTCTAGACCACTGATCCACAACAGGTTGAAAGTCTATGTCTGCTTTTTGTAGAAGAGTAAGGTAGATCTGACAGGCAGGATAAATGACATGTACATGAACATACCCAGCATGCACACTGCTACCTGGGAGAAAGATGGGCTCCGCCAAATTTAACTTGCCTAGAAAACAATGTCAGAAAAATTCAGTACAGTGTCCTGCAGAGAGCCATCTTCTCAAGGATTTAAGAGAGAAGACAAGTCAAATAAAATGAGTGTGGTGAGCAGATCGGCTCAGTGATCAAAGCGCCAGACCTGTGATCTGAAATAACCTGTAAGCAGAGGTTTGAGTTAACACTAAACTCTTCGTTTAAGAAGAGGGGAGTGTGGGGATGGCCATTTTATTGATTCCAGCTCTATTCCCCTGCACGTTCTTCAGCTGAAAGTAAACAACCAATGTCCTCACACACACATACTATCTTGCGCACACATAAAAAAAAACCCACATAATTTTAAAAAAACACAAAAAACCCCAGTTCGCTAGCCATGACCAGCAAGGAGGAATGACATAACATACCCAGCATGCAATCTTCGACTTTGGAGAGGAGTGGGCTCCTCCAGGTTTGAGCTTCCTGTAATACAATGCTTGAAAGTGTCAGAGCGATGCATCAACAACTCCCCAGGGAGTTTCAGGAAAGCAGAAAAGGAATACGAAACTGTTATTCACTTAGCGCCAGCAGAAAGTCCCACGTGCATAATTATTATGTTTTTCTGACAACACCTCGGGGGAAAGGTTGGAAATCCCATTGCAGAAGCATTGAAGGCAACGCTCCAGTGCATCAGACATTGTTCGTTTTTTTGGCTTGGAAAGTAAGCAGCAGTGAGTGCCTTTGCCATTGTGTAGTGACATTGTTTTTTTGGCCTGGAAAGTAAGGAGTGAGTGTCTTTGCCATTGTGTAGTGACATTGTTTTTTTGGCATGGAAAGTGAGAGCCTTTGCCATTGTGTAGTATCATTGTTTTTGGCTTGGAAAGCAAGCAGTGAGTGCCTTTGCCATTGTGTAGTGTAATTGTTTTTGGCATAGAAAGTGATGAGTGGGTGTCTTTGCCATTGTGTAGTGACATTGTTTTTGGCATGGAAAGTGAGCAGTGGGTGTCTTTGCCATTGTGTAGTGACATTGTTTTTGGCCTGGAAAGTGAGGAGTGGGTGTCTTTGCCATTGTGTAGTGACATTATTTTTGGCCTGGAAAGCGAGGAGTGGGTGTCTTTGCCATTGTGTAGTGACATTGTTTTTGGCCTGGAAAGTGAGGAGTGGGTGTCTTTGCCATTGTGTAGTGACATTGTTTTTGGCATGGAAACTGAGGAGTGAGTGTCTTTGCCATTGTGTAGTATCATTGTTTTTGGCATGGAAAGCGAGGAGTGGGTGTCTTTGCCATTGTGTAGTGTCATTGTTTTTGACATGGAAAGTGAGGAGTGAGTGTCTTTGCCATTGTGTAGTGACATTGTTTTTGGTATGGAAAGCAAGGAGTGAGTGCCTTTGCCATTGTGTAGTGACATTGTTTTTGGCATGGAAAGTGAGGAGTGGGTGTCTTTGCCATTGTGTAGTGACATTGTTTTTGGCATGGAAAGCGAGGAGTGGGTGTCTTTGCCATTGTGTAGTGACAGTGTTTTTGGCCTGGAAAGTGAGGAGTGGGTGTCTTTGCCATTGTGTATGACATTGTTTTTTGGGATGGGAAAAAAGGAGTTGGGGGTCTTTGCCATTGTGTAGTGACATTGTTTTTGGCCTGGAAAGTGAGAGCCTTTGCCATTGTGTAGTGACATTGTTTTGGCATGGAAAGCGAGGAGTGAGTGTCTTTGCCATTGTGTAGTGACATTGTTTTTGGCATGGAAAGTGAGGAGTGGGTGTCTTTGCCATTGTGTAGTGACATTGTTTTTGGCCTGGAAAGTGAGGAGCGGGTGTCTTTGCCATTGTGTAGTGACATTATTTTTGGCATGGAAAGTGACGAGTGAGTGTCTTTGCCATTGTGTAGTGACATTGTTTTTGGCATGGAAAGTGAGCAGTGAGGAGTGCCTTTGCTATTGTGTAGTGTCATTGTTTTTGGCATGGAAAGCGAGGAGTGGGTATCTTTGCCATTGTGTAGTGACATTGTTTTTGGCCTGGAAAGTGAGGAGCGGGTGTCTTTGCCATTTTGTAGTGACATTGTTTTTGGCATGGAAAGCGACGAGTGAGTGTCTTTGCCATTGTGTAGTGACATTGTTTTTGGCATGGAAAGTGAGCAGTGAGGAGTGAGTGCCTTTGCTATTGTGTAGTGTCATTGTTTTTGGCATGGAAAGCGAGGAGTGGGTGTCTTTGCCATTGTGTAGTGACATTGTTTTTGGCCTGGAAAGCGAGGAGTGGGTGTCTTTGCCATTGTGTAGTGACATTGTTTTTGGCCTGGAAAGCGAGGAGTGGGTGTCTTTGCCATTGTGTAGTGACATTGTTTTTGGCCTGGAAAGCGAGGAGTGGGTGTCTTTGCCATTGTGTAGTGACATTGTTTTTGGCATGGAAAGTGAAGAGTGGGTGTCTTGCCATTGTGTAGTGACATTGTTTTTGGCATGGAAAGTGAGCAGTGAGCAGTGAGTGCCTTTGCTATTGTGTAGTGTTTGGAGGCTTTAGAAAGCTTTCTGCAGTGACGATTTCTGCTTTGTTTCTTTCTGCTTGCTATGTTTATTGCTGGTTGTTAATTTCGCTGGCGTTGTCATTACTGTTGTTGTTGCTTGCTGCTGCTGCTGCTGCTGCTGCTGCTGCTGCTGCTGCTCTGTGTGTGTTTGTGTGTGTGTTTGTGTTTGTGTATGTGTGTGTATTGTGTGTGTGCCTGATTTGGCTTAGGAGAATTTAGCTTCCAGTAAGCTTCACATGGACATATTTGCCTTTCTGTTTGTCTGTCTGTCTCCCTGTCTCTATCTGTCTGTCTCTCGCATGGCCATTGTTCGCTAGTGGGAACGGATAATAAAATGTACAAAACTGCATACAAACGGGGACTGGACAAAAAGTAAGCACAAGAGTGCTAATTCCATTATCCACGAAATAAAAGAATACATTTAAAAAAATAAATTAAATCTCTCTCATTTGGCTATAGAGGATTTAGTTTGAGCTAGCTTGACCTAGACTTCATTGCTAGTAATGGAGATATTGATTAGAATTCCAGCCATTGAGTTTTTGTTTTGTTTTTGCTTCAGTCCATATGTTGTACACACACACACACACGCACACACACACACACACACACACACACACCACACACACACACACACACACACACACACACACACACAAAAAACAACACACACACACACACACACACACACACACACACAGGAGAGAGAGAGAGAGAGAGAGAGGGGGGGGGGGAATAGGACGACCTCTCTCTCAGAGACAGAGGCAAACACTTAACACTTTTCATTCAGAATCACTTCACTCCCCTTCCAATCTACAAATACAAACCCGTCACCTGAACTGAGTTGCAATGAATACACAGGAGAAAAACAAACGATTTTCTCTACCGCCCGGGGCAAAGCTGGTCTTAACAACACTCTGATCACGCTCGCTCCAGCGTGTTGAATCAATGACGGCTTTTGTTTGCAGTAATCCCAGATTGGCCAACATGCAAATCCCATCCCAGATACCAGTTGGCCATTTTGTTAACTTCCTCTACAGAACAAAAACGGAAGGAAATATTCTGGTGTACAGGGACAGCACAGAAGTGTCGATACTGATTCCCCTCTTTCCGATGTTCTTGAGGGAGGTTCTGTTGGCAAGCAGTCACAGAACAACTGACACTCACGTTATTTTATTATTTTCCCTCTCCTCGCTAGAGTTCTGAGGCTCACCAATGGTGAGATTTTTGCGTATGTGACTGTTTCACACACACACACACACACACACGCACGCACGCACGCACGCACGCACGCACGCACGCACGCACGCACGCACGCACACACACACACACACACACACACACACACCCAACACACACACAATTTAGGAAGTGACATTGCGACTTCAACAATGGTGTCTAAACTGCACACCTGTGTGCATGCATTCTTTTTTTTTTAAACAAAAATGTCATCCATTCCTACTAGCATGATATGGCCTTCTCTTCCGAAAGGTGGAACGGGTTGTTTTTTAAACATGACTATGCACAAGAAGTCCTGCATACATTTGTATACGGGACCTTGGTTTATAGTCCCAGACAAAGGATGGTGACATTCAGTTTGATTTTCCCATCAAACTGGGAAGAAAGAGTAAGGATGGTAATCGAACCTAGAACCTCACGGTTTACTTGTTAGGCAAGTGAACGTCTTAACCGTCCCGCCACCTTCCTTCTGACTCACGTTAAAACCCTGTCTGCTTTTGGTAGAAGAGTAGGCTAGATCTGACAGACTGGACAGATGACATGCACACGATATGAACATACCCAGCATGCATCTTGCTACCTGGGAGAGGAATGGGCTTTGCCAGGTTTAACTTGCCTATGAAACAATGTCAAATAAATTCAGTACATTTTTCCGAGGAAAGTTAACTCCTCAAGGAATGAAGGGAGAAGTCAAGTTCAGTAAAAATTGTGGGCAGATAACTTTAGTGATCAAATTCTCGAAATGGAGATAAAGATGTGTGTGTGTGGGAGGGTGGGGGGGGGGGGGGGGGAGTTGGGGGGGGGGGGTGTGTTCTAAGCTGTTGCTAAGACTGTCTGCGTGAGAAAGAAGGAAGGGGGTTGGGATGGGGAAGAAGGTGTCCATTTGATTGATTCCAACTTTATTCCTCTGTTAATCCTTTCTACGATACTATAAATCATAATCCCGTGTACAGACACACACACCATCTTGCACAAACACTAAAAAGCAAATGTATTTTTCAAACATCCCCAAAGTCAAAATGCGGCTATATTCATGGTGGGCAAAAACGGTCACATACGCAAGATCTCACCATTGGTGAACCTCGGGCTCTAGCTGAGGAATGAAAAAATCTTTCAAACAACAGTATGCCAGCTATAATGGCCAGCAGCATGGATATCATGAACAATACCTAGCATGCAATCTTCAAATTAGAAGAGGGATCAGCTCCGCCAGGTGTGACCTACCCCTGACACACTCCATGAAAATTTTATTGCAGTGCCTCAACAATTCCTTAAAAAAAAAAAAAAAAAAACAAAACTTGTAACGACAGCAGACGTCCCGCGTGCACATTCTGTTTTTCTGACAACACCTCGGGGGGAAGATGGGAAACCCATTGCAGAAGCATTGAAGGCAACGCTCCAGTGCATCAGACATTGTTTTTGGCCTGGAAAGTGAGCAGTCAGCGCCTTTGCATTTGTGTAGTGTTGGGAAGTCAAGGCATTTGTGCGTGCGTAGGTGTGTGCTTGTGAGTGTGTGTGTGTGTGTGTGTGTGTGTGTGTTTGTGTGTGTGTGTGTGTGTGTGTGTGTTTCTGGTATTTGATTGATTATCTGTCATTTTCTAATCAGGATACAACTAATGATAATAATGATAATAATAATAATAATGATAATAATAATAATAATAATAATAATAATAAAAAATGGAAGTTATACAGCGCTTTATCTTGTAAAAACAAAACCAAAGCGCTTAAACTGGCTCCAATCAAGGATTAATTTGCTACCGACTCAGTAAGGAGACTAGGGCCACACAGATGAACATCGATGACTTTATCAACTCTCCGATTTTTAAAGTCTTGCTCAAATTGCTTGACTAGTACTGCAGGTGTCTGAATCTCTCAGGCCTGTTTTTTCTATTGCAAAGACATGTCATGATAAGAAGAGTGGAGTTCAAATCTGTCTCAAGGAGTCTGAAGGCAAGCAAGATGCACTTCCATAGCATCATCATTACTTCATCCTCATCAACACCGGTTGTTATGGAATTCAAGAAGATGTCCCTGATTTAATGGCACCTGGTAGCTCTGGTCTCAGTGTGACTGTATTTATCTATTTTGATTTATTTATTTTATTCTTTTATATCGAGGATTATGGAATAAGCACTTATGTGCTTTTCAATCATCCAGTCCCCGTCTGTATGCGGTTTTGTGAATTCTGTCATCTGTTCCCACCGGCACACAATGGCCTACTCTTACGAAAAGCGGAACAGGATTTAACGTGTGCGCAAGATGTTCTGCGTGCATTCGCACACGGGGCCTCGGTTTATAGTCTCATCCGAAGGACTTTTGGGGAGAGTGGAGTCTGCACTGATGTTAACTCCAGGGGAAAATATCCCCTTGAACGTTAATCGAACCCGGGTTGTCAGATTGCGAGCGCAATGTTCTAACCACTAGGCTATCCCGTAAGTTTGGTTTTCACCTCAACTTCTGTACTTGTGATGAGTTTGTGACAAAACCTTTAGGGTCTGGGGAATTCATCGGGGATTGTCGTTTGAAAGAAAGACAGACAGGAAAAGGAAAGACAGATAAAACATACAGAAAAGAAAGAAACAAAAGAAAAAATCCTCAGAAACATTACCCAACTCCAAACAAAAGAATGAAAGAAAAAAGAAGAAAAGACAGCTAAAAGGAAAAGAAAGAAAGAACAAAAGAAAGGAACAAAAAAAAAGAAAGAAAAAAGAAAGAAGAGAGAGGAAGAGACAGACACACACACAGATAGACAGACGCAGAGACAAAGACAGACAGAGAGAGAAAGAGAGAGAGAGAGAGAGAGAGAGAGAGAGAGAGAAGAGAGAGAGAGAGAGAGAGAGAGAGAGAGAGATTTTCAAGATTTCAAATGTTTAATGTGTTTTGGCCATAGGCATACATACACATTGAGGGAGGGCGGAGATGGGGTGGTCCATTAATGTATGACAACCGAAATGTAATAACCTTTTCCCAATCAGAATACAAAGTACAACCCATTTATATCTACAAACAAGCATTTAGATATTCTACACTATTGCTGATATACAGCTTTTTATCATCTGTCCTTCTTAGAAAAATTAAAACAAAATATATATCAAGTGAACAAGAAAATCACTGAACAAACCTCAAGTTAATATTCGGAAAGTGGTGGGGGTGGAGGTGTCGAGACTGAAGATGACCTAACTTTCAAGAATAGCCTGTCTTCTTCTAATAGCATGAAACACATATTTATCGACATGGCGACAGACATCTTCGCTCTTTCCATCTAGCAGTCTTGACAGAGGTAAATCAAGAAAATCTTTAAGGAACTTTTCTCTCATGTCATTATATAATGGACAAGTAAGTAAGAAATGTCGTTCATTTTCTTCTTGAAAACCACATGCACATTGCTTATCCATCGGGTTTTCACTGTACCTATCCATATTGCAGTTTATAGGTAATACACCAAGTCTTACATGTGAAAATGCGACTCTAAAACATACTATATCAATGCATGAAAGATATCGTTCTTTGCCAAAGACATCTACTATACATTTCATATCTACTCCCATCACGTAGGGTAGATGACCATTCCTGCATGAATATATCTACTAATCTCTGTTTGAACTCACTTAAAAAACTGCGTTCATTACTGGTACCTTGGTTCATCCATACAAACTGAAAACCTGTGCTATATAACATGTCCTTAATATCTGTCACCCAACATTTTTTACCCTGATTATCCAAAGACAAAAGCATCTGATAGCATTGTTTTGGAAGTCTGTCTGCTTCCATCTGCAGTAAATGCAGCCAATACTTCACAGATCTGACAGTTGTGTTGATGAAAAAGAGATATCTGCCTAGCTCACCGTACACTAATTTGTTTGGCGTTTTCAAAGGTACGCCCAGATATCGTTTGCAAGCTAAAAGGTGTACTTTTTCAAGGTTATCGAGTCTATTAACTCCCCAGACTTCAGAGGAGTATAACAATATCGACTGCACTTTTGCATCAAATATCTTGAAGAAAGTTTTTTGCGTCATTTCTTTGTATTTTGAATAAGCTCTACTTAAAATATACAACGCTCTTTTACCTTTTGTAACAAAAGCAGCAGTTCCAAGTTTGCAACTTAGTTTAGTTGTAAATGTAAATCCAAGGTAAGTGTAACTGTTTACCACTTCCACAAGATCACCATCATAAAACCATTTTCATTTTTTGATAGGTGTCCACCTTTTCTAAAAACCATAACCTTAGTCTTTTCTTTATTAACTCTAAGTTTTAAATTATCACAACAAGTTTTTAGATAATTCAGTTGAGTCTGCAATCCTCTGGGAGTGGTTGACAACAATACCACATCGTCAGCGAATAAGAGAATAAACAATTCAGTCACAGTTGGAATAAGCTGAATACCATGAACACCAAATTCATTAATATGATGAGCTAAGTTATTTATAAACAGTGAAAAAAGGGTCGGACTAAGAACACAACCTTGGCGAACTCCCGTAGGACAATGGAAAAAATCTGTATAATCGTTATTAATTCTTACACAGGATAGGAGTGAGCTATACATAGCTTTGAGGGAGCAAAAAACCTTTCCCCTCACTCCAGCATCAAGAACAGCTTCAAGTAGTTTTTGGTGATGTACAGAGTCAAATGCTTTCTTGATATCAATAAATGCCACGTACAGCTTTCTTTTCCCACTATTTAGACATTTCTGGATAACAGAATACAATGTAAAGATATGATCGACTGTGGAATAATTTCTCCTGAAACCTGCCTGGTTTTCAACAATACTGTGCGTGCCTTCCAACCACAAGTACAGTCGTGTGTTAAGAATTGATGTATAACATTTACATAGTATACTGATTAACGAAACCCCTGAGAGAGAGAGAGAGAGAGAGAGAGAGAGAGAGAGAGAGAGAGAGAGAGAGAGAGAGAGAGAGAGAGAGAGAAGAGAGAGAGAGAGAAGAGAAGAAGTAGAAAGAGGAAAGAGAAAGACAGAAGCAAAAACCAAGAACAGGAAATGGAAGTAATAACTATAAAGAAACTTCAAAAGATATTCTTTTGGAAAGCTAACAATTTAAACCCGGAAAAAACTTGAAAAGACACTCCAAACAAACAAACAAAAACATTCCGACGTTTAAACATAGCAAACACAAAGCTAAAAACAAAACAAAAAAGCACTAGGAGCAGAAAATCTGAAACATCTTAAAACTATTCTACAGACTTCTCACATGCACTGGGTGAGACTATAAACCGAGGCCCCGTGTTCAAACGCATGCAGAACATCTTGCGCACACGTTAAATCCTGTTCGCTTTTCGGAAGAGTAGGCCATTGTGTGCCGGTGGAAACAGATGACAAACTTTACAAAACCGCGTGCACACGGGGACTGGATGTAAAAAAGCACATGAATGCTTATTCCATTATCCTCGATATAAAAGAATAAATAAAATTAAAATAAAAAAAGTATTGGCTCTGTGTGTGTGTGTGTGTGTGTGTGTGTGTGTGTGTGTGTGTGTGTGTGTGTGTGTGTGTGTGTGTGTGTGTCTGTCTGTCTCTCTCTCTCTCTCTCTCTCTCTCTCTCTCTCTCTCTCTCTCTCTCTCTCTCTCTCTCTCTCTCTCTCCCTCTCACTGCACAATCACTGAAAGAAATAAAAAGGAGTTATAGAGCAGTGTACTCAGTTGTTGTTGTTGTGCGTTCCCCAGCTTAACACTCTGGGAGATCAACCAGAACATACACTCTTGACTCACTCATCATCCCACCTATAGGAATCACTGTGAGATAGAAAGTACACACCGGATGAGAAGTTTGCCTGTATGACTGTTTTCAAGTACCTCGCCATAATATAGGCAGCCACACTCCGATTTCAGAGGACTTTTCTCCTTAATGGAGAGTGCAAGTTGTTATTTTAAAGAGCTTTTCATGGTTGAAAGCAATCTCAACACAACATTTTGCAATATAATAAATATTTCGGTTGAAGACAATCTCAACACAACATTTTACAATATAATAAATATTTTGGTTGAAGACAATCTCAACACAACATTTTACAATATAATAAATATTTTGGTTGAAGACAATCTCAACACAACATTTTACAACATAACAACATTTTAATGAAGGCCTTGGCACTTAAGTTAGCTGACATCAATAACTGACAGAGCTTTTGGCCTGAGCCAGAGTGTCTCAGTGACTTGCATTTGCTTGTCTCTGAAAACAGAAGAAAATAATAATGATATATGACTTGCACGTTTCCTTCTCCTGATGTTACTTTCAGCCTGTCTGCCTGCCTCCCTGTCTGGCGTCTCGAAAACTGTCAGCTGCCAATTGACTGTTAAGAGAATTAGCACCCTGTGTGTGTGTGTGTGTGTGTGTGTGTGTGTTGTGTGTGTGTGTGTGTGTGTGTGTGTGTCTGTCTGTGAGTCTGTCTGTCTGTCTGTCTGTCTGTCTGTATGTCCCTCTCTCTCCTCTCTTTCTCTCTCTCTCTCTCTCTCTCTCTCTCTCCCCTTGTGCGCAGCCTTGCTTTATATTTGTGTAAAGCCTTTAGAATAAGATATATCTGATATATAGATATAATAAGAGATATTCAGCGCTATATAAATTCCATTATTATTATCATTATTACATCTTGGTTTCTTAAGTCATATTCTTTTGTAACTGATTTTTATTGTGGTGGTTGTGGTTATACAATAACATTTTGGTGGTTTTTTGCGCTTCCTTATTTTTCTCACTAAAATACTAAGCAGTTTGACACCCCCCCCCCACCCCCGCCCCCTTCATATATGGGCCAATGGCCTTTTGTGAATAAATCGTTCGAGTTCGAGTTCTCTCTCTTTCCTTCCAACCACAGAGTGGATCAATATCCATGCTGTTGTTAAAGTTGATCATGACACCCCCTCTTTATATTGACCGCAGAATGCAACTTTGATATGGTTTATCACAGATGTATGTTATTTAATCCACGGTATTGGAAAACACGTATGAACAAAATCATAGAAAAATGTTGTAAACTGACAGATTGAAAGATGTAAAAAAAACAACCAACACCAACAACCCAGAAGTGTGTCAAAGTGGCTTGCAACAATGTTGTGTCTCGCTCTCTGTAGGAAAGAGCACCTCGAAATTTACGAAGAAATAAATCTGCTGTAGATTGCGAATGCAATGCAATAAAATACAATGCAATACAATACCACACAACATAACACAATACAATACAACACATCCACAACGCAGCCAAAAATGCAAACCCTGCACAATTTACATTTTCTTTTCAAAACAAAGTTGCAAATCACTAACCAGACTCTTCACCTCAATATCTTTGTGTGGAGTACTGATGTCCTGTGGCACTACACAAAAAGAAATGATACACCGAGACTATCAAGGTAAAAAAACAAAAACGAATCCACATATTCCACCCTTTTTCATGAATTAAACAAAAAAGATTTTAGCACCAGCATAAATAATACCTTTGATTGCAACATCTTCATTGGTGCAACCATGGTCCATGAGACTACTAGATAGGTGAAGGTGAGATGAAGGAAATAATACAACCAGCAACCCACCCCCCAAAGAAGAGAAAAAACACAACAAAGCAAACAAACAAACAAACAACCATCTCCTAAAACTGCAGTCCACACCAGCTGCACACCACCACAAAACAGAGAGCAATTTATTCCTTAAACTGCCAAGCTGTTAATGAGTTGCTCTGAGTTGAAGCGTGGCCCTGATTACTGCCAAATCTGTTTGCCATGTTCCCCCCACAGTGCAGGCAGATGGCGGATGTCATGTCAGGAACAGACAGGAGTTCTCCTGCCAGCTGCCTCACCAGAGGGGAAGTCACCCACCCACGTGGGAAAGGAATAGCAGCACAGAGCTAGACAGCGCACTGCTGCTGCACGTGTAGTGTGTGTGGCTGGTGTGTAGTCAGAAACATTCCAGCATCTTAACTACACAAAATATCATCATCATCAATGCCTTTGTGCCTTATTGGCACGTAGGGCAGCAACAAATGTTCTCCACTCCTGTCTGTCCTGGGCCAGCTTCTGAATGGTTCCCCAGGTATGTTGGAAGGTCTTCAGCTCTGTTTCGACAGTCCGACGCCAAGTGTTCTTGGGTCATCCTCGTTTGCGTTTTCAACACAAAATATACAGGTCAACAAAACTGGAAAGTCGTCTTTGCTTTATCAGACTGAGAATACGAAATAGTAGAATAACAAATTCAGTATTCAGGTTTACCTTTTTTTAAAAATGGTTAAGGTAGGATAGAAATCATAGATGCTAAGTCAAATAAGGAGAAAACATTTAAACTATGTGAGGTAAAAAAAAAAAAGCCAAACTTTCTTTGATTTATGAGCAGGTGTACACACACACACACACCCTCTCTGATTCATAGAATCAGTTGCCTGTGAATCATTTAAACAGGATTCAAAAGCTTCTATTGTTGAGAATGGCATTGCTTTACTGAAAAACATTTTTTTTTTAAGGAAACGTTTCCTACGGGAGTAGATGGTGGTAAATGGGAAAAGACTTTTTCACGTTTTCTGATAAGGATTTATAATTTAAAAAACAACACAACTGATGATGGATTCTCTAAGCAGACAACCTCAGCCTTGGGCAGAAAATCCCAGTGCAGGGTAGAACTAGGTGGAGATAAATGTGGAAATACTTTCCCACACTTTCTGATCAATGATTGCCATTTGCAAGAAAGAAAACAACAAAAACAATAACAACATGAAACAATGTCTGATTCATCCAGCAGACAAACACAGCTTTGGTCAGAAGAGCCAATGCAACAGGAAAGAAACATATACCCTTGCCTCCCTGCATTGTCTAGTTAAGTAGTACCCAAGGGGACACGGGTCTGGTACTTCAGCTGCGCAGTAAGGATAAAAACAGAAGGGGAGCGGTAAGTCTCAGTCAGTGTGCTTGTTAGTACTAGTCAAACACTTCTGAGCAAGTTTATGGACTTGGGTTTTGAAACACTGATGCCCTTCAGCACAGATTATGTGAAACATATTAATGAGAAAAATCTATTTAAAAACAAAGCAAAACAAAGGCCAAAAGTCCATTTTGAATAAGGAAAAAGACATTTTGTGTTGACATGATCCAAAATCCTCAAAGTAAGGAATCTAGGATGCTATCAGAACGAGCTCAAAACCAGTACACAAGAGAAGACAATCCATTCATTTCAATAAACTACCAGGGTTATCTTTTAAAAAAAATGGGGGGGGAGGGAGGTGAAGGTGGGGGAGGAGGAATCTACGATGCAATCTAAGCCAGCTGCAGACTACCACATGGCAGCTATTTCATTTCGTTAAACTGCCAAACTGTTAGCGAGTTCCTCTGTGTTGAAGCGTGGCCCTGATTACTTCCAAATCTGTTTGCCATTTTCCCCCCACAGTGCAGGCAGATGGCGGATGTCATGTCAGGAACAGACAAGAGTTCTCCTGCCAGCTGCCTCACCAGCGGGGAAGTCACCCACCCACGTGGGAAAGGAAGGGAAGCACAGAGCTAGACAGCGCACTGCTGCTGCACGTGTAGTGAGACCGTTGTGTAGCCAAAGATAGGTTCCAGCGTCCACCCAACAAAACTGATTATCTGGTTCCACAAAATCACAAAGTCGTCTTGTTCTGTGAGACTGAGAATATCAAGATTGTAGAAGAGAAAATCAAGTTTCAGGGTCTAGTTTTTAAAAGCATGAAGAGCTTTTATAAACTTTTCTCAAATTCTATGTCAACCTCTCCCTCCCACCCTTCTGGAAAAGTAGCTGAGGTAAAAATAAAGCCCCCTCCCTCCCCCTCCAATCTTCTGAAATTTACTTTGAGAGTATGCACACTCACACACACAGACACACACAGACACACACACACACATACACAGCAACACGCTCACAAGCATTCTCACTCAGTAAATCAATTCCCTGTGATTCACTGAGCGTAGTTAAAAGCCTGCTCCTGTTTACAGTGGCACTGCCTGCACTGAAAGACAGTGATCAAGGCCTAGGTCTCCCTTATCCCAGAATAGCTATGGAGTGGGCTGCTGCACTGATGATGTCAACACCAGCTATTTCCCTCTGTGGCGTTCCTGGGCCAGCACAGAGTACTGCTGGTGGTGGTGGTGGTGGTGACTAGAAAAGAGATCTTTCCCACATTTTCTGCTCAGGGATGCTCATAAAAAACAGAACCCAAAAAAACCCTCAAACCAGAACAAAAGGAAGCCCAGTGACCAATTCACCAAGCAGACAGCCTGGGTTTGGTCAGAAAAACCCAGAGCAAGGAGACGCGATTCCTTTCTTTCCTGCATTGTCCGTTCAAGCAGTACCCAGGCCAGGGGAACAATGAAGTAGTACTTCTACCACACAGGGCAGTGACTGCAGCAGATCAGGAATGGGAAGTGTCCGTCAGTTTGCTACTTAGTTTCCTGTCAGACTTCTCTTAAAACCATCAATGCATGTGACTTTGACACACTGATGCCTTACAAATACTCGCAGACTGACATGCAAAACAGGCTGAGAAAGTTTAAAAAAAATTTGGAATAGAAAAGGAAGTAAAGGAAATGAATCTCTTGAATCAGGGAAAGAATTTGTGTGCCAATGTGTCATCCCCCCCCCTTCCCCCAACAAAAAAATCGCAAAGAAAGGAATCAAGGATGCAGTTGAAATGAGCACAGGGCCAGAACACAACAGAAGCCAGTTTATTTAAATAAACAAGGGGAATGGAGGGCGGGATAGTCTGGTGGGTGGAGCACTGTGTTTACAGTTTGATGGTCCAGGTTCAAGCCTGGGTTTGAGCCACCATCACAACACCCACTGACGAGGATTTTGCCCTGGTGTTAACATCAGTACTGTACTGTCTCCACTCTTCCCGAAAATCCTTTAAATAAAACTATGAACCGAAATCTCATGTGCAAATGCACACACAACATCTTGCCCACACTTTAAAACCCATTCTGCCTTTTGGAAGAGTAGGCCATTCATGGCAGTAAGAATGGATGACAAAAAGAGAAAAATATTAAAAAACCCACATGCACACTGGTGTTAGTGTTTAGACATCATCCCTGAAGTTGGAATGCGGCTACCTTAACAGTGGACAAAAAACGGTCGCATATGCAAAGCATCTCACTATTAGTAAACCTCAGAGCTCTAGTCAAGGAATGAGAAACACTTTTTTTAAAAATAAACTGTCAGGGTTGTTTTTTTAAAGGAGAAGAATTTGGGACGCAGTCCAAGCCAGCTGCAGACTAGCACAGGACAGAAGCAATTTAAACTGCCAAACTGTTAGCAAGTTTTGAAGCGTGGCCCTGATTACTTCCAAATCTGTTTGCCATTTTCCCCCCACAGTGCAGGCAGATGGCGGATGTCATGTCAGGAACAGACAGGAGTTCTCCTGCCAGCTGCCTCGCCAGCGGGGAAGTCACCCACCCACGTGGGAAAAGGAATGGAAGCACAGAGCTAGACAGCGCACTGCTGCTGCACGTGTAGTGTGACCGTTGTGTAGTCAGAGGTCTATTCCAGCATCCTCAAACATCTATCAAACAAAAGCCACTGCCACACAAACGCGCCTGAAACAAAGAAACAACTCTTCACCACCACCAATGTCAGTGTTGCAAAATTGTTCACTCGGTGTTTCGTAGATTGGGAATACAATTGTAGAATAGCGAATCAAGTTTAAAATCTAGTGTTCATCATATTATGAACATTTTATGTACATTACACAACAAGTGCTAAGCACAACAAAAATAATAATAACAATAAGAGCAGGAAGAAAGAAAAAAAGATGACAAAGCAAGGCAAGGTAAAAAATAAATGCAAAATGTCTCCTAAAATCCATTCTGCCAGTGTGTATATGTGTGCATGCACAGCGCGCAGGCGCAGGCACAAACACACACACACACACACACACACACAAACACACACACAAAAACAAATCATTCACCTGGGGATCCTTTCTCTTCTGAGGGAAAGTAACAAATATTCTCCCATGTGCAGGTGGTGGTAAAAGAGAAATGGATTTTCTATATTTTCTGTTCTGACATAATGTTTATTAACACCAACAACCACAGCTTCAGCAAAAACAAAAACTAAAAAATATTCATTTGGCTGCACTCTAGAGTTAGCTTCTGGGTGCAGTAGTCTCTTCTACAAAGTGCTAATCAGACTTTTTCTTGTGCTAATTTAAAAAATATAATCCCCCAAGTCGGAATGTTGCTACCTTAATGGTGAATAAAAACGGTAACATATGCAAAATCTCACAATTGGTAAACCTCAGAGCTCTAGCCAAGTAAGGTTAAAAAAACCCCACCCAAACAAAACAAAACACACAGTTATTACAAAACTGCATACACACGGGGACTGAATATAAAAAAGCACGAGTGCTTATTCCATTATCCTCGAAATGAAAGAATAAGATGAAGAATAAGGAATGAAAAATGCATTGTGTGATTGCTTTGGTGGTCGAGGAAATAGACCGATGCTAGATAGCCATGAGAAAGTTGGAGAAGATCATGATCTGAGCATGGCTTGCGTTCCCATACCGATGACTCCACTCATGCATATTGTAATTGGAAGGTCAGCAGACAGCAAAGAAATGAGGGCGGGGTGGGGGGTGGGGTGGGGGGTGGGCGGGGTCAGCGTTTTGCAGAATATTTTTTCTCTAAAAATTCAAATAAACCAAATGTGTGCAAAATGACATGAGCTGTAAGTCAGGAGCTAGTCTTTCACAAAAAATGTTGTTGTTTTTAAAAATTGGGCGACGCAATGATATTAAGCGCTGTATGTGTATGAGTATATATATATAATTATATGGCTGTGTTGGGTGGAATGAGTAGTGCCTGGTCTTCTCCTGCGCTTGTGACTTTGCAAGGCCTGCCCGACTTCAGGGCATCGCATTAAAAAAGGTTTATAAGGAAAGATTTCAGATTTCCTTGAAAAAATGGTAGGGTAATGGGCTGGGTAGGCAGAAAATAAGCAAGAGAGAGACAGAGAGACAGAGAGACAGACAGAGACAGACAGAGAGACAGACAGACAGACAGAGAGAGTATCTTTATTGGGGATAAAAAATTAAGCTTAAGACAGGTTTATTTTTCATCCTGCCCTCGCCGCTGAGAGAGAGAGACAGACAGAGAGAGACAGAGACAGAAAGACACACAGATAGAGACAGACAGACAGAGAAAGACATACAAAGACAGACAGACAGAGACAGACACAAACAGAGACAGACAGACAGAGACATACAAAGACAGACAGACAGACAGACACAGACACAGACAAAGAAACAAATGGCACTCTCTTACTATCTCAGACTCCCTATGTACGTTTGTCTGGTCCTATCAGTATGTTTCCTCGTTAGTTCCTTTCAGCTGCTGTACGTGTATCTATCTCCTCAGTAATCCATTCAGTCGCCAAGAAACCGCTGATAGGAAGAGACTCTGAAACCTATTCTTGATTGGCGCGACCAGTGTTTCTACTGAATGACTGTAATCAGAATGGGATGTCTTCTCCTTTACTTTCATGCCCATCCCCTCCCCCCCCTCCCCCCTCCCTCCCCCCCACCCCCATATTCCACAGTGTTTCCACAGTCTGGGGACACGGGAGAGCTCAGTGGTCAGAGCACTAGCTTTCCCCAAGCAAAAGGTTAAGCAGCGTAAAGCGAGGTTACCAGTCGGATGGGTGACCGTTTGCGCGCCTTGGCTTCAGTACAGTTCCCCCAGTTCACCCAGCTGTAAATGGGTACATACCCTCTTCAGGGTCAGGGAAGGTAAAGCAGCGAGGGAGAGGAGATGGGTGCCGCCCTCAACATGCTGGCCCCCTAGAGAGGCTGAGGTCTCTGACATCTCGCTCCCCCAAAACCCGCATAGGTTATGGGAACACCTTCACCTTTCACAGAGTTTGAATAGTGGTTTAGGGATGAGAGAATGGTCTCCTGGAATGATTATTCCACTTCTTTCTAGGAAATCCCCGATGAGCTTTTCTTGCCTTTTTCTCTTTTTGAAAACAAAAATATTTCGAGTATAAAGAATAAGCACTCATGTACTTAACGGTTTTTTTTTACACCCAGTCCCGGTATAATGGTATTTTGTAAATTTTGTCATCAGTTACCACTGGCACACAATGACCTACTCTTCCGAAAGGCGGAACAGGTTTTAAAGTGTGCGCAAGATGTTATGCGTGCGTTCGCGCACTGGATTTCGGTTTATAGTCTCATTGGAAAGGACTTTGGGGGGATGGGGGGGGGGGGGGGGGGGAGTGGAATGGGCACTGATGTTAACACCAGGGGGAAAATTCTTGTTGAATGGGTGTCTCGGTGGTGACTCAAACCCGGACCTTCGGATCGCGGGCACAACGCTCTAACCACCAGACTTTCCCCGTGGGGATGCTGGGGACTCTCTCAGGATAGACAGCATTCTCGCCTTCTGGAAATTCTTCGCTACAAATTTCCCCTTTTCTATCATTCTCTTTGTTTCTGTGGCTCTCTAGGACGGGACGAGAACTGAACGGGCGTGCTGTTAGTAAGCTGCTGCAAATTTTTGCATTTTAGCTTCAAAATGTCAGTTACTGGCCTTCCAGCAACTGTAATAACAACTTTAAACGCCCTGCTGATCGACAACGTGGTATCGAGTTGGAAAGTCGCAGTGGAGAGTGGCAGCGTTGTGTTCGTCTTGCGAATGAAGCCAGCTGACAAGTCAGTGTCAACAGAAATGGCGGACCCAGTGCTGAACTGTAACTCCCGAGTTCAGTACTATCGCAAAAAGCCCCCTTGTCAAATCCGTCGCGACCTCCAAAGAAGCAGACAACACCAAGAAAGACAGGCAAGTCGCCAATGTGACAATGACAGTGTTTTGGAAGAGCCGGTCTTGTGTAACATTGACTCCCTGCTCGATGTGGAAACAGAAGGAAAACAAACCTGTGTGTACACAGAGCTGTGTGTCAACAGTGCAGTGAATGCCTTGGCCACACCAGATTCACTTGATCTACTGCGTGATCCAGCAACAGACAGCAAGATCGGTGTGTCTTCTGAGGTGTCTGATGTGCAGGAAGAGCTGACAGTTGGCTGCACAGTGGATGGTTCTGATACTGGTATTGTGAAACAGTATGTGTCTACTCTAACTGACAAACGTGTGCAGCATTGATTACGGGACAGCAAGAGAAACACACGGTTTCGAAAGGTTGTGGTACATAGTTCAAGCGATCAAAACATTGTGATGTGTGAATCAGATGACATCGCCCTGGAATACTCTTGTAATGGAGATACTGGCGAGGAATCTAAGTGTGTGTTCTGGTACATCAAGCAAGAAGAGAAAAACATGTTTCCAGAAGAACGTGTCAGGCTTGCTAAACTTCGTAAAGGGAAGCAGCATCCTAACACACAACACGCAGATACAGTGGTGAGTGCTGAGCAGGAATTACATCTACTTCGGGACCTGATCCGGTTTTACATGGGCTGACTTCGCTGGCTGCAGACTGGAAAAGGAAAGGCTGTTTTGAAAATTGAGACACGGACAATAATGTATCGAATCTTGATGTACATACCACTACTGCCATGGTTTCCATGTCATTGTAATCGTGTGGCGTTGGATATCGTTTGTTACCGTGCCGCAGTGCTATATGGCTTGATTGCTAAATAGCAATAAATTTTGTCTTTGTTTCTGTGGGGTTTTTCTTCTTGCCTTTCTATCATTTTTCTTTTGCTGCTTTCCCAGCCCATTCTCCTGCCTTTTACTTTTTTTACCGGCAAATCTTAAATACTGTTTTCTTTCCGTACTTTATACATTCTGCCTGTATTGTTTTGTTCTGGCGCCCAGGCAGTGATACAGTAAGCACGGGGCTGGGAACGGGTGTCCAATTCTGGAGTGGTATTTCCCACATGGCATTCTTCTCACGATTTTCTTTTTTTTTCGGTTGAAAATGTTTCATTGAAATGCGTTAGTAATTAGCTCTTACACAAAATATTAACTTTAAAAGACGAAAGCATATGAACAAAACAGCTGCGTTTTAACAAGATGATTGATATAACAGCACACACCTTGTCAAAAGGAATGGAGGTGTTTGTTTCTTTTCAAGTTTGTTCATCTTCAAAGTAAACGCCTTTTGGCAGATGTTTAACTGAACACGAAAAAGGTTTTGTGCACTCTTAAGAGAAAATCCCAGTACATGTGCACTCTTGAAACATGGCATTTAGGAGATTGACTGCTATTAAGTTGTATTGATCTAAGCGGGAGTAAATTCTTCCTAACACTATAACGCTAAAAGAGAAAGCATGTTATTACATCAGTCCCAACCACCCCTACTTCCCTCTTCCTCGCCCCCCCCGTCCTCTCTCTCTTTCTCTGCCTCAGTCTGTTTCTGGCTGTCTCTTATTCTGTTTCGTTCTGTTTCTGTGCTGTTCTGTGCTGTTCTCTCTCTCTCTCTCTCTCTCTCTCTCTCTCCTCTCTCTCTCTCTCTCCTCTCTCTCTCTCTCTCTCTCTGTGCGTGCGCGCGCGCGCGCGCGCGTGTGTGTGTGTGTGTGTGTGTGTGTGTGTGTGTGTGTGTGTGTTCAGTATCTTCCTTTTTTTTCAATATGAAACTTATTTCTTCCTTGATTACAGTGGATCAATGTTTAACGTTAGAGTCAAACCAAGTCAAGTCAAAAACACTTTAATCATCCCACGAAGGGCAATTATAAATTAGAGGCAACACATCCGACCTGAAGCATGATATCACGGATTCGATCCCTCTCTGAACCCCAACTTTTCTCCCCTTCCACTACACCTTCAGCGGTGGTCTGGGTGCTAGTCTTTTGAATAAGACGATAAACCCAGATCCCGCGCACAACACACATTTTGCGTACGTAAAAGAACCCACGTCAACACGACAGGTGTCCGTGGTAAAATTCTGTATGAAAAAAACCCAGATAAACAAATACACAGGTAGATTTTAAAAGATCACGAGTGGCGCTGTTTCAATGGCGATGCAGCCTGGATTTTTTTTCAACCAAAGAATTCTGCCGAGACTGAAAGTCGTATACAACACTTCAATGACTGTGCATCGTCTTTTGTGTATTTTTCTCTCTTGTGTTTACCAAACTTTGCCTGCGTATCTCTCCACATAGTCCAGCAGTTAATGCCAGGATACTGGGCAAAACCTGCAAATGAGGGTGACAGCGTGCCTCTTGATATATAATATACATGCTTTGGACCCTTTGTATATATATATATATATATATATATATATATATATATATATATATATATATATATATATATATATATATATATATATATAGGCCATGATAAATGTCACCTTCCCCTAACCTAGCCCTTTCTCCTAGCCTACCCCCTCCCCCTCCTTAGCTACTCCTCCCCCTAACATGCATCCTCACCTCCAACTTATCCCCTCCTCCCTCTACATCCCCTACCTTATCCTCCCTGTTACATCCCTCCCCTATCTCCCTACATTACATCCCTACCACCCTACCCATCCCCTGTACTATTTCCCCCTCCACCCACAAACTCTACCCCCTATACATCCCTACCTTATCCCCCTCGTCCCTACCTTATCCCCCTCGTCCCTACCCATCTCCCCTATACATCACTTCTCCCTACCTTATCCCCCTCGTCCCGACCCCTCATTCTACCCTTCCCCCCCCCCCCTTCCTCCCTATACATCACTTCTCCCCCACCTCCCTCAAACTACTCTTACACTCCTTTAATGTTCAGCGTAAACAACTTTCGACATTCACATAGAATCAACCTTCCTTTGCCAACAATTTCTCTATTCAAATCAACATCTAGTTATATTCTGGGAGCTGGTTTTGGAATAGGCTCCCAACATTTATTTAAAAAAAACAAAAAACAAAGTTGTCAAGATTTAACATTCTGTTCTATGATTTTCCGATGACTCATGAAAATGTCACACTGCTTTCAGTGCAAATGTTTTGATCAAACCGCTAGTAGTCTCAGTTACAAAAATTGTCTCCTCGAGTGGCACAGTCAGTTTCTGTTATTATGCAGTTCTATCGATTTTGTTTTTCATTGTTTTCCTCTCTCTCTCTCTCTCTCTCTCTCTCTCTCTCTCTCTCTCTCTCTCTCTCTCTCTCTCTCTCTCTCTCTTTTGTTTGTTTGTTTGTTTTGTTAGGGATTTTTGGGGGGTGGGGGTAGGGTGGGGTATTTTTTAGGATTTTCTTGTAATTACTTGCTTTGGGGGGGGGGGGGGGGGGAGTTGTTGGGGGGAGCTGTTTTGAAAAGGGTTATTTCCCCTTGTTTTTATTGTGAGACTGTATAAGTATTGGGTTATTATTATTAAGATGTATCCCTAACGGGCGGGGACTGGATGTAAAAAAGCACATGTGTGCTTATTCATTATCCTCGAAATAAAAGAATTTGTCATTGTCATTGTCATTGTCATTGTCTCTCTCTCTCTCTGATGCTTTCTATATTTTTCCTGTCTTTGGTGTGTGTGTGTGTGTGTGTGTGTGTGTGTGTGTAGGGGGGGAGGGGGGGTGTTTGAGTGAGTGAGTATTGTTTTCTACGAATATTTCATGTCATTATGCATATTTCCCCCTCTTATTCATTGAGTTTTGTTGCTGTTGGGTTTGTGTGTGTGTGTGTGTGTGTGTGTGTGTGTGTGTGTGTGTGTGTGTGTGTGTGTGTGTGTGTGTGTGTTGTGTTGTTGTTTTTTGGTTTTTTTGGGGGGTGTCTCTTTCGAGGGCTGGATGTAAAAATTTAAAAAAGCTTGCAATGCTTAATCTATTACCCTCTGAACAATAAAAATTTGTTGTTCAAATTTGTTCTCTCTCTCACACACACACAAACACACACACAGTATCTCTCTCTTTCTTTTACTTTCCTTCTCTCTTGTCTATCTCTCCCGTTGGCTATTTCCGATTGCATCTCTCTCTGTGTGTCTCTGTGTGTCTGTCTATCTGTCTGTCTGTCTGTCTGTCTGTCTCTGTCTCTTCAAGGTAAACACTGATGACTGTCTCAGCTGACAGTCTAATCTGATGCTGGTTGACTGGCATGATTAATTAATTACACCCTGCCTGCAGGAGATGGTCCCTGATCTCCTAACCTGATGTAGGCTTTCAACATCACTGTCCTGTCTGTCTATCTGTCTGTCTCTTTGTCTTTCTATCTGGGTCTCTGTGTCTCTGTGTCTCTGCATCTGTCTGTCTGGCTCTCTCTCTCTCTCTGTATAGATCTGTATCCCGCCCCCTTCTCTCTCTCTCTCTCTCTCTCTCTCTCTCTCTCTCTCTCTTTGTCTCTGTCTCTTTTTTGTTTTTCTCTGATTCTGTCAATCTCCTCTGTCTTTGTCGGTCTGTCTTGTGTGTCTCGCTCTCTTGCTTTCTGTCTTGTGTGTGTGTCTCTTTTTTTCTATTTCTGACGGTATCTGTCTGTCTGTCTCCCTCCCTCCCTCTCTCTCCCCTCTCTCTCCCTTTCTCCTCTCTCCCCTCCCTCTCTCTCCATCCCTCTCTCTCCCTCCCCCCTCTCTCTCCCTTTCTCCTCTTCCCCTCCCTCTCTCTCCATCCCTCCTCTCTCCCTCCCCCTCTCTCTTCCTTTCTCCTCTCTCCCCTCCCTCCCTCTCCTCCTCTCTCTCTCCCTCCCCTCTCTCTCCCTTTCTCCTCTCCCCCTCCCTCCCTCTATCCCTCTCTCTCTCTCCCTCCCCCCTCTCTCTCCCTTTCTCCTCTCACCCCTCCCTCCCTCTCCATCCCTCTCTCTCCCTCCCTTCATCCCCCTCTCTCTCCTTTCTCCTCTCCCCCCTCCTCCTTCTCCTCCCTCCCTCATCCTCTCCCTCCCTCTCTCTCTCTCTAAACACAAGTGTTGGCTGAGTGATTGTTTTTACTGCCCGTGCTGTGCTGTGCGATACGTTGACAGCGTAATCTGAGGCTGGCTACACTGCCACCAGTCAGTCCCTAGTGCCTCCTCCCTCTGCTTGCTGCATGCAGGAGAGAGAGAGAGATAGACAGACAGGCCTTAGCTTGCTTGTTTTCCTCCTGGTAGCAAGTAGGCTTTCAGGGCCATCCACGTTCTGTCTGTGTCAGCTGATGGTCTGTTATGTGTCTGTTTTGTTTTTGTGCTGCATGTTTGTTTGTTTGTTTTAGATTGTTTTGGGTTGGGGCTTTTTATTTTTTGTTCTGTCTTTCAGTAAGTCTGTTAGATTTTTTTTGTTCTTGTTGTCTGCCAGGTTGTATGTTACATTTGATCCTGTCAGTTGTTGGTTTTTTGGTTTTTTTTTTATTAGCTTGTCTTGTTTACTGTCACAGTCACTATTACTGTTTTGGACGTTGTGTGTATTTGTGTGTGTGTTGTGTGTGTGTGTGTGTGTGTGTGTGTGTGTGTGTGTGTGTGTGTGTTTATGTGTGTGTGTATATTTCTGCCTGCCTGCATGTCTGTCTGTCTGTCTTTCTGTCTACCTGTATGCATCTCTTTCTGTCTCTCTGTCTGTCTTTCTCTATGTCCGCCTGTCTTTCTGTCTGTCTGTCTGTCTTTCTCTCTACATCTCTTTGTCTGTCTGTAGATTTTTTCTCTGTTTGTCTGTCTGTCTGCCTGTCTGTCTGTCTCTTTCTCTGTGTCTCACTCTCTCTCTCTCTCTCTCTTCTCTCTCTCTCTCTCTCTCTCTCTCTCCAAGGTAAACACTGATGACTGTCTCAGCTGACAGTCTAATCTGATGCCGGTTGACTGGCATGATTAATTACACCCTGCCTGCAGGAGATGGTCCCTGATCTCCTAACCTGATGTAGGCTCTCAACATCGCTGTCCTGTCTGTCCGACTGTCTGTCTCTGTCTTTCTATCTGGGTCTCTGTGTCTCTGTGTCTCTGCATCTGTCTGTCTGTCTGTCTGTCTGTCTCTCTCTCTGTGTATAGATCTGTATCCCACCCCCCTCCTCTCTCTCTCTGTGTTTCTTTCTCTCTTTTTGTCTCTGTCTCTTCTTGTTTTTCTCTGATTCTGTCAATCTCTCTGTCTTTGTCTGTCTGTCTCTCTGTCTCTGTCTCTTTCTCTTGCTTTCTGTTTTGTGTGTGTGTCTCTCTCTCTTTTCTATTTCTGTCTGTCTGTCTCCCTCCCTCCCTCTCTCTCCCCCCTCTCTCTCCCTTTCTCTTCCCCTCCCCCCGCCTCTCTCTCTCCGTCCCCCCTCTCCCTCCCTCCCTCTCTCCCTCTCCCTCTCTCCCTCTCTCTAAACACAAGTGTTGTCTGAGTGATTGTTTTTACTGCCCGTGCTGTGCTGTGCGATACGTTGACAGCGTAATCTGAGGCTGGCTACACTGCCACCAGTCCCTAGTGCCTCCTCCCTCTGCTTGCTGCATGCAGGAGAGAGATAGACAGACAGACAGACCTTAGCTTAGCTTGTTTTCCTCCTGGTAGTAAGTAGGCTTTCAGGGCCATCCACGTTCTGTCTGTGTCAGCTGCTGGTCTGTTAGCGTGTCTGTTTTGTTTTTGTGCTGCATGTTTGTTTTTTAGATTGTTTTGGTTGTGTGTGTGTGTGTGTGTGTGTGTGTGTGTGTGTGTGTGTGTGTGTGTGTGTGTGTGAGTGTGTGTGGTGTGTGTGTGGGTGTGTGTGTGTGTGTGTGTGTGTGTGTGTGTGTGTGTGTGTGAGTGAGTGTTTGAGTGAGTGAGTGATTGATTGAGTGAGTGAGTATTGTTTTCTACGAATATTTCATATCATTATGCATATTTTCCCCCTCTTATTCATTCGGTTTTTGTTGTTGTTGTGTTGTTGGTGTTGGGTTGTTTGGTTGGTTTTTGTTGTTGTTGTTGGTTGTTGTTGTTTTGTTTTGTTTTTTTGGTGGGGTTCTCTTTCAAGGGCTGGATGTAAAAAGAAAAAAAGCTTGCAATGCTTAATCTATTACCCTCTGAAAAATATAATTTGTTGTTCAAATGTGTTCAAATTTGTTCTCTCTCTCTCTCTCTCACACACTCACACTATCTCTCTCTTTTTTTCTTTCCTTCTCTCTTGTCTATCTCTCCTGTTGGCTATTTCCGATTGTATCTCTCTGTCTCTCTGTCTCTCTCTCTCTCTCTGTCTCTGTCTGTCTGTCTGTCTCTGTCTGTCTGTCTCTCTCTGTCTGTCTGTCTCTCTCTCTCTCTCTCTCTCTCTCTCTCTCTCTCTCTCACTCTCCAAGGTAAACACTGATGACTGTCTCAGCTGACAACCTAATCGGATGCTGGTTGACTGGCATGATTAATTACACCCTGCCTGCAGGAGATGGTCCCTGATCTCCTAACCTGATGCAGGCTTTCAACAACATCACTGTCCATTCTGTCTATCCATCTATCTAGATACCTGTCTGTCTCTTTGTCTTTCTATCTGGGTCTCTGGGTCTCTGCATCTGTCTGTCTGTCTGTCTGTCTGTCTGTCTGTCTGTCTGTCTCTCTCTCTCTCTCTCTGTTTCTTTCTCTTCTTTTGTCTCTGTCTCTTTTTGTTTTTTTCTGATTCTGTCAATCTCTCTGTCTTTGTATGTCTGTCTGTCTGTCTGTCTGTCTGTCTGTCTGTCTCTCTCTCTCTCTCTTGCTTTCTGTTTGTGTGTGTGTGTCTCTCTTTTCTATTTCTGACTGCATCTGTCTGTCTGTCTCCCTCCCTTCCCCCCTCTCTCTCCCTCTCCATCCCTCTCCCTCCCTCCCTCTCTCTCCCTTTCTCATCTCCTCCCTCCCTCCCTCTCCCTCCCTCTACCTCCCCCTCCCCCTCCCTCTCTCTCTCAGTCTCCAGTTGTCTGAGTGATTGTTTTTACTGCCCTGCTGTGCTGTGCGATACGTTGACAGCGTAATCTGAGGCTGGCTACACTGCCACCAGTCAGTCCCTAGTGCCTCCTCCCTCTGCTTGCTGCATGCAGGAGAGAGATAGACAGACAGGCCTTAGCTTGCTTGTTTTCCTCCTGGTAGCAAGTAGGCTTTCAGGGCCATCCACGTTCTGTCTGTGTCAGCTGCTGGTGGTCTGTTAGCGTGTCTGTTTTGTTTTTGTGTTGCATGTTTGTTTGGTTTGTTTTAGATTGTTTTGGGGTTGGGGGGCTATTTTATTTTTTGGTTCTGTCTTTCGCTAAGTCTGTTAGATTTTTTTGGTTCTTGTTGTCTGTCAGGTTGTATGTTACATTTTATCCTGTCAGTTTTTGTTTTTGGTTTTTGTTTATTATTAGCTTCTCTTGTTTACTGCCACAGTCACTGTCACTGTTTTGGACTTTGTGTGTTTTTATGTGTGTGTGTGTGTGTGTGTGTGTGTGTGTGTGTGTGTGTGTGTGTGTGTGTGTGTGTGTGTGTGTGTATCTTTCTGCCTGCCTGCCCTCCTGCCTGCCTGTCTGTCTGTCTGTCTACCTGTATGCATCTCTCTGTGTCTCTCTCTGTCTATCTGCATGTCTCTCTGTCTGTCTGTCTGTCTCTCTCTCTCTCACTGTCTGCCTGTCTTTCTGTCTGTTTTTCTGTCTTTCTCTCTACCTCACTTTGCCTGTCTGTAGATTTTTTTCTCTGTTTGCCTGTCTGTCTGTCTGTCTCTCTCTCTCTCTCCCTGTCTTTCTGTCTATTTGTTTGTCTGTCTGTCTGTCTGTCTGTCTCTCTCTCTCTCTCTCTCTCTCTCCCTCTCTTTGCCTGCCTGTAGATTTTCCCCTCTGTTTGCCTGTCTGTCTGTCTGTCTGTCTGTCTGTCTGTCTGTCTGTCTCTCTCTCTCTCTCTCTCTCTCTCTCTCTCTCTCTCTCTCTCTCTCTCTCTCTCTCTCTTACACCAGGCAACTGACTCAGGAGGAAAAAGACATTTATTCCAAGCTGCAGCTGTGGACACCTGCCGATCGTGACAGAATCAAAGACAGAATTAGTGCTGGACTGGATGTTTTACATGTTATGATGGATGCTATCAGATTTTTTCTGGGTTAGAAGTGACTGTGGTTGCCTGTATATGTGCGTGTGTGTGTGAGTGTGTGTGTGTGTGTGCATGCGCACCCTCTTGTGCGTGCGTGCGCGCGTGTGTGTATGTATGTGTTGTGTATGTTCGTGCGTGTGTATGTGTGTGCGTGTGTTTGTGCGTGCGTGTGTGCGTGTTCGTGCGTGTGTGTGTGTTCGTGCGTGTGTGTGTGCGTGTGTGCGTGTGTGCATGCATATGTAAGTGCATATGTGTGTGTGAGAGAGAGAGAGAGAGAGAGAGAGAGAGAGAGAGAGAGAGAGAGAGAGAGAGAGAGAGAGAGAGAGAGAGAGAGAGAGAGAGAGAGAGAGAGAGAGCAAAACAGGAGGTTAGGCATATTGTGAGTTAGGTTTTTCACGTGTTGGAAGGAGCATGAGTTACCGGATCAGACGGAATGTAGGGACAGGAAGTCCTGTCACAGACTCGGTGTTTAAATGATGTTTGTGGTTGTTGTTACCCTCCCCCCCCCCTTTCCCCATTAGCAATGGGCGAAAGTGTTAGGCACCAATTCATCTGAATCGTAATGTAAAACACTTCACCATGTCGTGGAATCCATGCCATGTCGACCATTTGGGCTGTAGAAATGATACATCTGTATTTCTGAAAATACGTGTTTTGTGCCCAGTCCCCTTCCCACTGTCCCCTTGTAAATGGGCTTTAACAGCTTATTACAATAAAATAAAAATATTGTCTCTCTCTCTCTCTCTCTCTCTCTCTCTCTCTCTCTCTCTCTCTCTCTCTCTCTCTCTCTCTCTCTCGGTATATTACATGCTGAGCAGTTTCGGTACCCTCTTTCCTATTGCATGGGCATGAAGCTTCAGACAGTAAACCAGTGTCAATGTCAGTGTGTGTGTGAGTGCGCGCGCGCGTGCGTGGTGTGTGTGTGTGTTGCCAATGTGTGTGTGTTTGTGTGTGTGCGTGTGTGTGTGTGTGTGTTTGTGTGCGTGTGTGTGCGTGCGTGTGTGATTTTTATGTAAAAGTAAAAACTCACGAAAGCTATATCTTTACATTCCACATGGTCCGTTTCTCATTTTCTTTTGGGTGTTTAGATAATTAAACTGATTCAATCTAAATAATTACTTTGGGGGAGGGAGGAAGGGGGAGAGGGAAGGGCCTGGATAGCCTAGTGGTTAGAGCGCTGCGCTCGTGATCTGTCGGCCCGGGTTCGAGCCACCACTGAGGCACCCGTTCAAGGAGATCTTTTCCCTTGGAATTAACATCACTACGAACTCCACTCTCCCCAGAAAGTCCTTCGGATAAGACTATAAACCGAGGTCCCGTGTGCGAACGCAAGCAAAACATCTTGCGTAAACGTTAAAACCTGTTCCGCCTTCCGGAAGAGTAGGCCATTGCGTACCGGTAGGAACCGACCAAAAAACAAAAAAATAATTTAAAAAATAACACCCCTGTATGCACACTGGTGTCTGGTTTAGACAATCATCCCCGAAGTCCTACCACTTTAAGTCACAGCAGATATCACTGCGTGAAATTCGGGCTGCTCTCCCCAGGGAGAGCGCGTCGCCACAAGAGCAGCGCCACCCTTTTTTTAAAATTATATTTTCCTGTCTGCAACTGTAATTGTTCCCCTATCAGAGCAGCTTTTTTTCCTACAGAATTTTGCCAGGAACAACTCTCTTGTTGTCGTGGGTTCTTTTACGTGCGCTAAATAATTTTGTGTAACACACGGGACCTCGGTTCATCGTCTCATCCGAAAGACTAGCACCTAGACCACCACTCATGGTCTAATGGATGGGGGGGAAAAGTTTTTGCCCAAACGGGGATCGAACCACCGCACACTTCCGACCCGGACTTTTCGCTTTCTAGGCAGGTGCGTTACCTCTAGACCACCGATCTAGCAGTCGGAATACGGCTACCTTAATAGCGGGAAAATAGGTCGAATACACAAAATAATTATCAGTATTGGTGACTCTCGGGCCTCTAGCCGATGAACGGAAAACAAAAAAGCCATTTAAAAAGGATACCCTCATGATTCTCACACATATTGTAGTCTGGGGTTTTGTGGCAGTGTGTGTGTGTGTGTGGGGGGGGGGGGGGGGGGGGGGGGGGGGGTAATTTAATATTTAATCTTAATGAGAAAATAGTAGTGGAGGGAAACAAATAACCACTTACAACTTCTCAATCATTTTGAAAAATGATTTATCAAAGATTCAATTTGTAAAAAAAAAAACACAATTAACCCCCCCCCCCCCAGAAGAAATAACATCTTTCAACAACAGTTAAGGCACTGAGTAAGAGCTTTACATATCATTTAAATGATTAATCTTCTTAAGAATTGCGCTGATCATAACTATTATTTCGTCTGGAATTCTTTGTATCTTAATAATAATAATACTGTATGGAATTTATATAGTGCTGAATCTTGTAAAGCAACAAATCAAAGCGCTCAGATGACATTTAACGGGGTTTTTTTTTTTGCGTGTGTATGCGGTTTTGTAAATTTTGTCATCTGTTCTCACCGGCACACAATGGCCTACTCTTTCGAGCAGCGGAACAGGATTTAACGTGTGCGCAAGAGGTTCTGCATGCGTTCGCACACGGGGCCTCGGTTTATAGTCTCATCCGAATGATGAACCTGGTTTCAATTGACGCCAATTAAACATCAAAGAATATTCTGGATTTCTCTAAAACCCTTCCACACTGTAATAGTGCACACACAAAGCTTCCTACCGAGACTGATCAACGTTTTAATCGGCTGCCTTCGCCGTGTCACTAGGACAACAGAATGAAAAGTGCGCGGAGAGTTGACAGGAACGAAAATATTGGGAAATATCGGGGGTCGTTGTTGATTTTTCCCAAGCTAATACCCGTAGTATAATTATGAGCTGCTGAGTGGTGCAAGCAAGTCCACATTGAGCAATAACTCTACATACCATTTTCTGTCGGGAGAGTGGGGGTAGAGGGGTGGGTGGGTGGATGGAGGGGGGCGGGGGGGGGGGGGGGGGGGGGGGGGGGGGGGGGGAGAGAGTGTGGTGGAAGAAGCCAGTGGTTAGAGTTTCGTTTTCGTGATCTGAAAGAAACTGGAGAGGCACGGGTTCAAATCTGCGGTGAGGTGTCCGGTCGAGGGCTTTGTTGTTGTTGTTGTTGTTATTGTTGTTGATGTTAGGTCTTTTTCTTTTTGTTTCTTTTTAAAAAAAAATCTCCTATGGAGTTAACACATCTGACTCCACTCTCTCGGAAGTGCTTCAGAGAAGCTAATAAACTTAAGTTCCATACGTAAAGCGCTTGCAGAACATCTTGTTGCACGCTCGCGACAGTATTTCTGCCATAATGCTTGTGTGTGTGCATGTGAGCGCCCACATGAGCGCGCGCGCGTGTATGTGTGTGTGTGCGCGCGCGCACATGTACGTGTGCCCGTGTGTGTGTGTGTGTGTGCGAGTACACGTGCGCGCGTGCGTGTGTGTGCGCATGCGAGTGTATGTGCGCGTGTGTGTGTGCGCGCGCGTACGTGTGTGTTTGGGAGGTGGGGTGTCTTTGCTAACAAGATCTCTCCCACAATGAAGTAACTGTCAGGGTGTACTCTGGGGAAAGACAGACATTTAGACCAGCCAAGGTCTCGGGTTCACGGGCGATCGCTGACTGCAGTGCAGACAGCCAGACAGACAAAACAGACAGACAAATAAACAGATAAACAGACAAGACTAGACAAGACAGTCAGATAGAGAAGACAGATAGACAAATAAACAGATAAATAGACAAGACAGCAGACAGACATGACAGATAGACAAATAAAGAGATAAACAGACAAGACAGAACAGCCAGATAGGCAAATACACAGACAAGACAGACAAGACAGTCAGATAAACAAGACAGATAGACAAATAAACAGATAAACAGACAAGACAGACAAGACAGATAGACAATAAACAGATAAATAGACAAGACAGACAAGACAAACAAATAAACAGGTAAACAGACAAGACAGACAGACAATAATCAGATGAATAGACAAGACAGACAAGACAAACAAATAAAAAGGTAAACAGACAAGACAGGACAAGACAGGCAGACAAATAAACGGATAAACAGACAAGACAGACAAGACACAGACAGATTAGACAGACAGGCAAATAAACAGATAGATAGACAAGACAGACAAGACAGTCACATAGACAAGGACAGATAGACAAATAAACAGATAGATAGACAAGACAGACAAGATAGTCAGATAGACAACACAGATAAACAAATAAACAGATAAACAGGACGGACAGACAAGACAGATAGACAAATAAACAGATAAACAGACAAGACAGACGAGACAGTCAGATAGACAAGACAGATAGACAAATAAACAGATAGACAAGACAGACAAGACAGACAGATAGACAAAAAACAGATAGACAAATTAGACAGACAAGACAGACAAGACAGTCAGACATACAAGACAGATAGACAAATAAACAGATAAATAGACAAGACAGACAATACAGACAAATAAACAGATAAACAGACAAGACAGACAAGTCAGTAGACAGGACAGTCAAGACAGATAGACAAATAACAGGTAGATAAACAAGACGGACAAGACAGACAGACAGACAGCAGACAGACAAGACAGTCAAGACAGACAGACAGATAGATAGACAGATAGACAAAACAGACAAGACAGTCAAGACAGACAGACAAGACAAACAGAAAGGCAGACGGAAAGACAGACAAGACAGACAGTTAGATAGACAAGACAGATAGACAGACACGACAGACAGCAGTGAAGCCATACTTACTGCCCACAACCACCCTCCGTCTGACCAAAGTTCATTTCATTCTGCTAGCCGGCCCCAAGGCGCTGTTGTGCTTAGCTGCCTGGCCAGAAGGTCGTGGGCTTGAATCCCATTAGAGGAATGGGATTTGGGAGTGGGGGTGGGGAGTGGGGTTTGGGGGGTAGGAGGTGGTGATGGGGGGGGGGGGGGGGGGTGCTACTCAGGTTGACTCTTATCTGCTCCTCCTCTGAGTGAGTTTTGAGCTGTAGGATCATTTATTAAATTTGAAAACTTGGGCCCATAATACCCTTGAGCTTCATCATCTTTAAAGATGTAATTTTGAGTGAGTGAGAGAGAGAGAGAGAGAGAGAGAGAGAGAAGAGAGTGTGTGTGTGTGTGTGTGTTTTGTGTGTGTGTGGGGTTTTGTGTGTGTGTGGAGTTTGTTGGTTAAAGGACTTAAAACTTCACTGCAGGGAATGTACCTCTTGGGCCTTGTTGACAGAGAGAGAGAGAGAGAGAGAGAGAGAGAGAGAGAGAGAGAGAGAGAGAGAGAGAGGAGATCGAATCGAACTCGAGAGATTTATTCACAAAAAGGCCATTGGCCCATACATGAAGGGGGTTGCCGAGCTGCTTAGTATTTTAGGGGGAGGGAGAGAGAGAGAGAGGAGAGAGAGAGAGAGAGAGAGTTTGTTGCTCAAAGGACTTGAAACTTCAGTGCTGGCGTCTGTACTTCTCGGGCCTGGTTGACTTTGAAGTTGTGTGTGGCTGTGGATATTTTTGTGTATGTGTTCCTTGGCTGGAGCTCTGAGGTTCATCAAATGGTGAGATTCCGCGTATGCAGCCATTTTTGCCCACAATGAACGTAGCTGCATCATTCCAACTTTGGGGATATAATATTAATAATAATAATAATAATAGTAATAATGTATGGAATTTATATAGCGCTGAATCTTGTAAAGCAACAAATCAAAGCGCTCAGTAATATTCTGGGTATGTTCGTCTTTCCGTAACCCATAAAACACTGACATGAGTTATGGGATCTTTTACGTGCATATTTGATCTTCTGCTTGTGTATAAACACGAAGGGAATTAAGGCACTGGCAGGTCAGCAGTGAAAGTTGACATGGGAGATCGTCCAAAAAAATCTTTATCCAAACTTCACCAGACACCACTGCCAAGATTCGAACCCACGACTTCATTGACCAATGGGATTGAAATCGAACAAGTCTTAACCACTCAGCTACAGCACCTGTTGGCTGTGGAGATGAACTGGGATGAGCGGTATGGGAAGGGCAGGAAGCCATAGAAGACAAAAAGGAGGAAAACCCCACCACCCAAAAAAAGGGAAGCCAAGTCCACCCACAAAGCAATACTCAAAAGTATAGGAGCAGCTCTACTGCACATCATCGTAATCGACATTGCCATCTCGGCAGGGAAGTTAAAGGCTACACACCGGTATTAATTTGGGGGTCGTGTATAGAGTGCGAGTGGGGGAAAAAAAAGTTGGTGATTTTCACATACTTTTTAAAGCATGAAAAAAATAGACTGTGCACTTGTTTTGGGGATTGATTGATTGATTGATTGATACCAGGTAGTCGCGAGAAAGTTGGAAATAATCATCAAATGAGGATTGCCTGTATTTCTACAGCGTAGACCCCGCGCATGCATTTTGCGGTAAGGAAGCTACCAGACGACAAAGGACTGAGGGGGTACATACAGTGTTTGCTGAAAAATTTTAAAAATTTCAAACCTACCAAATTTGTTCAAAATCACATGAGTTTTGAGTCAGAGGCTAGTTTTTCACAAAAAGTGTTGTTTTTTAAAAAATTATTTCTGTGGATGCCTTAGTACGTGCGGTATGACTATAAGAGTCACATAGAAAAACAGAAGGAAAAAGAGTTGTTTTTTTTAATACCGGTGTGCAGCCAAAGTGTTACAGTACTGACTAGGCCTACTCCCTGAGAGCTTACACAGCCCGTTTTCTGCCGGTCTGTTATTTGGAGTTACGCAATGCAGTCATTAAGGGGGGACGCGGTCTGCACTTTCTCCCCCAATGCCTGTCGTTAAAGGCCTGCAGACCCTGAGTTGGCACTGACATTTTCAGTGACTCAACTGATGCTGGCTGGAAACACACTGTGGTAGAGGAGAAATGTCGGTTTTATGTCATTACCGGCTGTCACCATTCTTTATGTTACACAATTATTCAAAATGCAAACCATATAAACGGTTTTGTTGAGAGAGAGAGAGAGAGAGAGAGAGAGAGAGAGAGAGAGAGGAGAGGAGAGAGAGAGAGAGAGGAGAGAGAGAGAGAGAGAAGAGACAAGACAAACAGCAGACAGACAGACAAGACAAACAAACAGACAGGCAAACAGACAGACAGAGAGAGAGAGACAGACAGGCAGTCTGACGGGCAGGCAGACGGGACAGAGAGAGAGAGAGAGAGAGAGAGAGAGAGAGGAGGGAGAGGAGAGAGAGAGAGAGACAGACAGACAGACAGACAGACAGACAGGCAGGCAGACAGGCAGTCTGACAGGCAGGCAGGCAGAGAGACCGCTTTCACAAATCTTGTTCCCCAATTGCTCTGTTCAACCTTCACAAGCTATGTGGGTTTGGTGGTGGAGTAATTCTAATGCATTCATTCAGAACGTGAGGGGTCGTTGAAACCTGTTCTGCCTTTTGGAATGATAGGCCACTTGTGCCAGTAAGAACAGATGGCAACAAATAATAATGATTTTTTTAAAAAAACGTATGCACACTCACGTGGTGTTTAAACATCATCCCTGAAGATGGAATGCTGCTACCTTAATGGTGCGCAAAAAAAAAATCTCCATATGGTGAACCTCAGTGCTCTAGCCAATGAACAAAAAAGACCCCCCTCCCCAACAAAAAACCCCAAACAAACAACAACAACAAACCACAACAACAAAAAACAAAAACAAACAAAAAACGAACAACAACAAAACAAAACAAAAAACCCAAACCAAACAAAACAAAAAACAACAAGCAAACAAAACACCCCCAACCAATAACAATAAAAACAGAACAAACAAAAATAACAATACTCACCTCCCACCCTCCACCCCCCCCTTCACACACACACACACCCGAAACCCACCCCCACCCCCACCCTCCCACACACCCCACAACAAAAACAAACAAACAAAACCGACAACAAAAACCAAAACAACAACACACACAAAATAACGACCACCACCCCACCAACCCCACCCCACCCCCACCCCCAACCCCAACACCCTATTACGAAACCCAGTAATCGGCGTTTCCATCCTCCATCCTCCTATCATTGTGATCCATTATTCTCCTCAGCCAACTCCATGCTCACTGACGCGTTCAGCTGCTTTCTGAAAGCTTGCAATGTCTGGAACCGAAGAGTTTCGCAACACAGTTAGAGTTGTCTTGTTGCAGGCGCTTCCTGATAATGCATCTGCAAAACTCAGACCTTTATTTTTCCTCCCGTGGGGATGCCAGGGATATGTCAGTATAAACAGCATCCCCCACATTCTGGAAATTCTGTGCTAGAAATTTCCTCTTTTCTTTCACTCTCTTTGTTTTATCTGCCTTGTTCCTTTTCTTCCTGTCACCTCCTTCCTGTGTATTTTCTGCTTTCTTGGTCCATTCTCCTGCGTTGTTTATTTTGGGTTTTTTTTTTCTAGAGAGACTTAAAAGATAACAATTCTCTCTCTTATGCCGAAGTCGGATGCGTTGGGCCTGACTTGCCAGGCGCTTACAGGCAGCATGACGAAATTTCGCTCATATTACAAACAACAATAGGCCTAGTTGTTGTCTGAGCGTTCGGCGAAGAAGAAGAAGAAGACCCTTATTTGAGGCTGAGAGAGAGGGGGGGGGGGGGGAGAGGGAGAGAGAGAGAGAGTAGGGAGAGAGAGAGAGAGGGAGAGAGGGAGAGAGAGAGAGAGAGAGAGAGAGAGAGAGAGAGAGAGGAGAAGGAGAGGAGAGGGAGAGAGGGAGAGAGGAGAGAGAGAGAGAGAGGGAGAGGGAGAGAGAGAGAGAGAGAGAGAGAGAGAGAGAGAGAGAAGAGAGAGAGAGAGAGAGAGAGAGAGTGAGAGAGAGAGAGAGAGAGAGAGAGGGGTGCTGGATAGCTTAGTGGTTAGAACATTGAACTCGCGATCTGATAGCGCAGGTTCCAGCGACAACCGAGACGCCCGTTCAAGGGGATATTTTCCCCCTGGAGTTAACATCAGTGCCAACTCCACTCTCCCCAACAGTCCTTCGGATGAGACTTTAAACCGAGATCCTGTGTGCCAACGCATGCAGAGCATCTCGCACACATGTGAAAACCCGTTCCGCTTTTCGGAAGAGTAAGCTATTGCGTGCCGACAGGAACGGATAACAAAATTTTAAAAATCACATGCACACTGGTGTCGTGTTTAGACACCATCCTCGAAGTCGGAATGCGACTACCTTAATGGTGGGGCAAACAGTTGCGTGAACCTCGGAGCTCTAGCCGAGCAAAAGAACAAGAACAAGAACAAAAACAACAATAACAACAACAACAACAACAAAACAACAACAAACCTCACAACAACAACAACAACTGCCCCGCTCAAAAGCTCAAGGCTCAAGTCCTTCGGATGAGACTATAAACCGAGGCCCCGAGTGCGAACGCACGCAGAACGTCTTGCGCACACGTTAAACCCTGTTCCGCTTTTTGTAAGAGTAGGCCATTGTGTGCCGGTGGGAACGGATGCCAAAATTTACAAAACCGCATACACACGGGGACTGGATGTAAAAAAAAGCACATAAGTGCTTATTCCATTATCCTCGATATAAAAGAATAAATAAATAAATAAATAAAAATAAAAAGGCGGAAATCAGTACATGCCATGCGTATAAGCGATTTCGCCCGAACCTTTCATTGATTTCAGCACAGTTCGTTCCTTCACGTGACAGACGCTTTTACTTCATCGGCAATGTGTGTCTCCAGGTCAGTCAGTTCCAATCTAAGCGAACAAACACCAATGATTCTCCACCGGAAGAGGCTGTGTCGGGATCAATACTTTTCGGTGGGTTTTCCCCCCCTAATGTATGTAAATAAACTGGCATGTTCACAAAGAATAGCTTGATGAGTTCATTTACACAAATATCTATTCCATGAAAGCACAATGCATACACACACATACACATATACACATATGCGCGCGCGCGCGCGCACGCACACACACATTTAAATATATACAAATCATAGATTACATTTTATATAGGTTTCAAGTTTGATATAAAAATAAATATTGTCTTTAGTTAACATAATTATATAGATCACAATCGTATGATTTTTTTTATAAAAAGATAATAAACGGTCACAAAAACCCGTTTGGTTACGATGCAAATACTGTGCGAAAGTATGTTTCATATCTGATTCTAAGATATATAAAAACAAAAGGAAGGTTTAACAACAAAAATTTAACTTTCATTATACTTTGACAGAGCCCTAAATCTTGAAATTTCAAATTTAAACTGAAAAAAAAATCACTTCAATACAAACTGAGAAATTGGTAGTGGCAACACCTATGAATTTAAACCATGACATCAAACAACACGCGAAACAATTTCAGAGTATTTTTTCTAACTTAATCCTCCTAAGAATCTAAGAGCTGCTGCTAATGTGTCACTCCGCCTGATCTCACCACACTCAAGATAATTACAATCTCAAACACAAGAAATCCAACAAACAAATGTAAACCTCAATTCAAAATAGACAGCATCTCAAAATCAAAAGAAAACCAGCTACAATTCAATCTATCACAGATGGGATATTTAATGTATACATTAGCAAACTTACGAAACATATTCAAATGCAGCCATGACCACAAAAAAGGTTTACAAATAGCTCCTGTTAAGAATCTCGCCCGAAAGTTGAAAGCAAAGTGTCATACTGTTTGTCATACAAGTTGGAGTGTAAAACTATACCGCAGCATTATTGCATCAATCTCCATAAAACAACAACAACAAAACTCCACAATAGCATGGCATCAATTTCTTCTTTCATTAATCATTTAAGAAAAACCCAGCGCCATGTCGACAGATGACGAAATACATAGAGGTGACAGGTATTGCGTGCATCGTAGGCTGTGGGTTGCAACTTGTTGATCGAATTTTATCAGGAAAAATGGAATCGGATGTTTGCTGTCTCAAATTAACCAAGGACATCTGTCTCTGTCTGTCTATCTTGTCTGTCTGGGGCCTCTCCCATGTGTCTGTGTAACTGTTCCCGCTCTACTCAAACTACGTTCGTCCCATCCCCACTGAAATACTTTTAACCACTATGCTATTCCAGCTCCTAATCTACTGAGTGCAAAGACAAAGGCAGGATACAAATGAAAAAGGTAAAGATGTCCTTTAACCTAAGTGGTCGTAGGGGAGCGAGGCATCACAGATCTCAGCTTCTCCAGGGGCCAGCGTATTGAGGGCGGCGCCCATCTCCTCCTCTCCCTCGCTGTTTTACCTTCCCTGACCCTAAAAGAGGACAGGTACCCATTTACAGCTGGGCGAACAGGGGGAACTGTACTGAAGCCAAGGCACGCAAACGGTCACCCATCCAACTGGTAACCACGCTCGATGCTGCTGAACACTAGCTGGGGGGAAAGCGAGTGCTCTGACCACTGAGCTATCCAGTCCTCTGATACAAATGTAGTCGGGGAGAAAAGACAGAAAAAAAAGCACTCTCCAACTAATCTGTTCTTTTGTCTGCCAGCACTGCGTTCGTCTTTTCTTCTCTCCGTCTGAAATATTCATGCCTTCGTTCCATTCGCGCCTCCAGTTTGTTTTGTCCGTCGTATTGGGCGAAGACAGGCATTGCATGATTGATGGCAGAGAGACTTGATGTGTTGTTGTTTCTTGTTGTTATTGTTGTTGTTATTTTTCTCGCTCGTTGATGTGAGTGCGGTGAGATTGTTGAAGGTTATCTACAGGAAAGAGTCTTGGTGTGTGTACTTTGTCTCTGTCTGTGTTTGGTGTTATTTTGTGTGGTTACTTTTTTTCTCTGTCTCTTTCTCTGTTCTGTGTGTGTTTTGTTTTGTGTATGTGTGTGTGCGTGCGTGCGCACGCGTATGTGTGTGTTATTCATTTATCTATTTTACTATTTAAAGCCTTTTATTTCGAGGATAATGGAATAAGCACTCATGTGTTGCGTTGTTCTTCTTCTTCTTCTTTTTACAAGTCCCTATGTGCGTGTGATTTGTAACTTTTGTCATACATTCCCACCGGCACAATAATTATAATGGCCTACTTTTCCGAAAAGCGAGGTGCATATCGGCAATTTTCGAGTTTCCGTAACCCACCGAAAACGATTACAAGTTAACGGATGTTTAACGTGCATATTTGATCTGCGTGAATGAGATGATGGTGCTGAAAGATATGTAATCCGGGAGGGGTTTTTTGTTTGTTTGTTTGGAGGGTTTTGTTGTTGTTTTCGGATCAAGCTCCGAAGTTCACCAATGATTGACATTTTGCGTAAGCCGAAAGAGATCTAAAGAAACCATACCCTTTATTCAGGTGGTGCTTCTGGGATTCGAACTCAGCTCTCAAGGATTCTAAGTAACTCAAGTCAATCGCTTGAGGTTTTTCCATTCGTCACCGAGACCGTATTCAGTATTTGAAAACTGAGCAAAGTATGCCCCCCACCCCCTCAAAGAAAGAAAAAAAGAGACACAAGTTCATAGTGCCTGTCTAATCTAACCCATCAACATCGTCCGACAACCGAAAAACACAAGCAACAACAACAATGAAAAAAACACAGAGGCAAGCAAGCAAACATCACTAGTGACAAAAATCTCTGGACAAAAATCACGTAGGAGCACTTTGTTACTGACAGCAAGCTGCTTTAAGATGCAAATTAACGTTTTGAAAAGAAATGTTATTTCCTGCAAGAAATTTGTTCAATGCAAAGACTGAGATTCAAAGCGGCTACACACACGTGCGCGCGCGCGCGCGCGGACACACACACACACACACACACTCTCTCTCTCTCTCTCTCTCTCTCTCTCTCTCTCTCTCTCTCTCTCACTGAGTGTGAGTCTGTATGCTTTCAGAATTGGAAATGTGAAATGTTGATAAACACATTTTCTGCTATGTTGTCTACCTTCCCCCTGCCCCAAAAATGTTTTGTATAGTGGCCACAGGCCGTAGAACAATAAAACTTTCAGTACTTTCTCTCTCTTCCTCCCTCCCCCCCTCTCCCTTTCTCTCTCATGGTGTCTTGCAGTGTTTTGATTATCACCCCATTTTTATCACATAAAATGTTGTATGCCATGAATGAACACAATGCATATCAATATTTTTGCATATTGCACTCTGTCTACATTGCAGTAACCTAAGGCTGACATCATTATATTCATTAGGCACAGTTTTCTAGTATGGTAACTGTTCTGAAAATACAATAGTTTGTGAAGCATTTCAGCGGTTAGATGCACGCTGCACTTGATGTTTGCATTTTATCTGCTCGTGTGTTGACATTGTCAGGTATAAGTCTGTTATTATCAACTTTGGTCCCTGTCGTGTTTTGTTCTGTAACCTTGAGCTAAGATTTGTTTGAATTGTTGGTCTAAGCCAGCACTTTATTGATGATATTGGAACATGCATTTTCAGGAGCACAGTGTGGGGTGCATGCCAAGGTGTATAATTATGGCAAGGTCTTATCAAAGATTATGTGAGGTTATATTTCATTTTCTCTGTTTTCTCCGGTGTTTTTTTGGTTTTTTTGCTTTTGTTCTCTTAGAATTGTATTGTGGCCAAAAGCCGAAGTACAATAAATCATTTCATAGTTCAGAGCGCGCTCTCTCTCTCACTCTCTCTCTCTCTCTCTCTCTCTCTCTCTCTCTCTCTCTCTCTCTCTCTCTCTCTCTCTCTCTCACACATACACAGCAATAG
>CM054134.1:71922605-71927605 GCA_028751875.1 Rapana venosa | reverse complement strand
ACAGTTCAAAACAAACAAATTAACTTTTCATCCAAACAACATTACATCATTTCCATTTTACAGGCGTACAACGGTACTAGCTACACAAAGTACAAAAAGAATCAATCATCATTTTCGCTGTCAAGACAAGATTTATAGATTACATACAGAATTTTACTAATGTTTTGAAATGGTACTCAACTTTCTGCTACGTTTATGTACTTGAACCATTTTTTCTGAAAATAAGTAAACTGCATTTGTTTGCAGTTCTCCAGCTTTTCCATTTCATATCTATATTTTAGGTCATTTAGAAAATTACCAACATTAGGTTTTGTTTTTCCAACCCGACATTAATTTATAAACATAGCATCCGTGTTCTCAGTATTGGCAGTAGAACACTAGTGCAAGAAGTCACTTCCGAACAAAACAGCTGCGCTGCCTTATATGTTTCCATTCCTTCGGTTGATTGGAGAATGTTACAAAGCTGTTGATATGCACTGGACTTCTTGTTTTTCTTACGTTCCTCGGCTTGAACTCCGAGATTCACCAATGATGAGATTTTGCGTATTCGACCGTCCATCCCCCCTCATTTAGGTAGCCGCATTCCGACTTCGGGGATGGTGTCTAAACACGACACCCGTGTGTTATGTGTTATTTGTTAAATTTTGTCATCCGTTTCTACCAGCATGAATGAAATGGCCTACTCTTCCGAAAGGAAGAACGGGTTTTTAACGTGTGCGCAAGATGTTGTGCGTGCATTCGCCACACGGGGCCTCGGTTTACAGTCTCATCCGGAGGGCTTGGACATTCATTCAGCTGAAGTTTATCGTCTAGCTAGGAATTGTTTCTCATTTACAGGTTCATCCTAAAACAGGTGCACACGTTGCGCGATTTGCAAGAGGAAGCAACTTCCGTAATCATATAAAATTGTAGATTTTTCGTTTTTAAACACTTCATCATAAAGTGAGCGCTTTGATTTGTTGCTCTACATGATTCAGCGCTATATAAATTCCATACATTATTATTATTATTATTATTATTATTATTAAAGTCCAGCTGAGCGCACACAGACACGCCCGGGGTTTGTATATACATTCAAGAATACGAATGAGCCATCCATGCACATTCATATAGTTTCACACACACACCCACCCACCCACCCACCCACCCACACACACACACACACACACACACACACACACACACACACACACACACACACACACACACACACACACACACACACACACACACAGCGCTCGCGCACGCATATGGAAGTATACAGACGCAGAGAGAGAGGAGAGAGAGAGAGAGAGAGAGAGAGAGAGAGAGAGGAGAGAGAGAGAGAGAGAGAGAGAGAGAGAGAGAGAGAGAGCACTGAACACTGAAAGTAGTTTATTTCCATAACAATATAGTCTTTTTGGCAAGGAGCACAATATCCCCAAAAAATGTCATCAATTTGTTTTTTGACAGTAAAGAAACGAAAACTTAATGATAACTGAAAGAGGAAAAAGGAATCTCTATTAAGTACCTTCAACTGAATATATCAATTTCTCTCTCTCTCTCTCTCTCCTCTCTCTCTCTCTCTCTCTCTCTCTCTCTCTCTCTCTCTTCTCTCTCTCTCTCTCTCTCTTCACACACACACACACACACACAACATACACACACACACACACACACACATACACACACACGCATGCACGCACGCACGCACGCGCGCGTGCACCCATACATTGACTTGAACTTGGTTTTGTCTATGGTGGCTACGTTTTGATACAAAACCAGCAACAGTATGGGAGACATCGACCACCTGACCCCTATAATAATTTTATCTGGTACGATTTAGTTTTAAAACCAAGTTCAAATTTGTTTTTAGACATTTGGAAAACAAAAGGGTGATCAGTTTTTGTAATGCTGATTTGAAAGCTTCTATTACTTCACTGTAGTTTTCTTTCCTTTGCTATCCCCAAGCAAGGAAAAATAAATTTTGCGAAAGATTTTAAGAATTCTATATCTTCAATTGATTGAGTGATTGATAATCTTTATTTCCAAGGGTTACAAATAATGACAATCTTTATTTCCAAGGGTTACAGATAATATTGATATACTTTTTTTCCATCCGGCCCTTGCCCTGAGAAAGACTATCTAATATTTGAGCTAATAGTTTCAGTTAAACGTAATTTTTTTTTAATTAAAAATAATAAAATATAGAACAGACAAGACAGATAAAGAACACTTGTGATTAATACACTACCATAGACATGAAAACCTTAAACTATCAGTTGACAATAATGCATATCTTTATACTACACTAGTACAGTTAAGAACAATCTGCATCGATCGATGCAAAGAATCATTATTTTTCCTACCTAAGCATACAAGCATAACACTGCTCAGCGCTGACAGTAGTTCAATTTGTATTGTCGACAGGCAAACCTCACTAGCTCATTTGAACAGTCAATTATCGATGGTTAAAATAAAGACTAGATATCGTTTTGTTCTTAAGCACATGCGAAAAGCAATGATCATGCATCACTATAGGGGGTGATTCTCTGCATGTCGAAGGAAAAACGAAGTGCATCGATTGAAGAAGAAGAAGAAGAAGTAAGAAAAGAAGAAGAAGAGATCGGATTCTTGCTGAAGAAGAATAGAGAAGAAGATGAAGAAATAGGTGAAGAAGAAGAAGAAGAAGAAGAAGAAGAAGAAGAAGAAGAAGAAGAAGAAGAAGAAGAAGACTTTTGAAGAAGAAGAGGAGGAGGAGAGGAGGAGGAGGAGGAGGAGAGGAAGAGAGAAAAGAAGAAGAAGGAGGAGGAGAGAGAGGAGGAGGAGGAGGAAAAGAACAAAACGCAAAACCAAACCAAAATCAATGCAGCCATTGTCTGTAGCGAACAAAGGAGCGCAGACACATTACCAATGTCGGTTGAAGATGAAGGCAGCAACACGTCAGACATTATTCACATTCCCTCTCCACGTGCGGGCAATGTTGCTGCATGACAAAACAGTCTATCAACCCAAGCCCACAGCAAAGACTAGGAGTTAAAGCATTTCTAGCATTTTCTACAAGAAGAAACGAGCTGTTATATAGCGGTGGATGAATTGGAATATGTTCAGAGCTGAAAAACAGAATATTGCTCTATAGCATTTGTCATGTTTGTACAGATAGGTTTTTTAAAAATCCATAATACTGGTTATTTTTTGTTGTTGTTCGTCGGCTAGAGCTACCAGGTTTACCAATGGTGAGATTTTTGCGTATGCGATCGTCTCCCACCCATCTCGGGGTATCCACATTCCGACTTCAGGGATGGTGTGTAAACACGGCACCTATGTTCATCCAGTTTTCTTTAAATCAAATCGAAATCCGTTCCTACCGACACAAAAGGGCCTACTCTTCCGAAAGGCGGAACTGGTTTTTAAGTTGTGTGCATTTGCACACGGGGTTCTCTGTTTATAGTCTCATCCGAACGACTTTGACATTCAGTTCAATTTTCTCGTTAAACTGGGAAGAAGGCTGGGAATCGAACCCAGAACCTCACGGTCTACTTGTTCGGCAGGTGACCATCTTAACCGCCCTGCCATCTTCCTTCTTTGTAAAAAAAAAAATGTGAACCATATTACTTCAGAAGATACTCATAGCCGAGACAGAACGTACGTAGCTGAAAGAATACACCTTTATAGCATTTGCCTTGCATAGTTATTTATACAGATAGTTTTCACCAATAACACGAAATCATATTTCAACTGAATAACAATCAACTTAGAAAACTCCCTGTCCTGGGAAAGTTTTTATCAATAAGTAAAATCCCGTTTCAAAATTGTTTCAATTGAGATTTTATCAGTAAGCAAAATCCTAGTATTTTCAAAATTGTTTCCATTGTGATTTTTATCAGTAAGCAAAATCCTGTTTCAATTGAGTTTTTATCAATAAGCAAAATTATGTTGCGATTGAGTTTTTATTGATAAGCAAAATCTTGTTTTAAAATCCTGTTTCCATTAAGTTTTTAATAATAAGAAAATCCTGTTTCAGTTGAATTTTTATCAATAAGAAAAATCCTGACTCAATTGAGCTTTTATCGATAAGCAAAATTCTGTTTAAAAATTCTATTTCAATTGATTTTTTATCAATAAGCAAAATCCTGCTTCAGTTGAGTTTTTATCAATAACAAGATCTTGTTTCAGTTGAGTCTTTATCAGTTAGTAAAATTCCGTTTCAACTGAGTTTTTAATCAGAAAGCAAAATCACGCTCCAAAATCCTGTGTCAATAGAATAGCATCCAACAATAGAAATATCCTGTCTGTAATCTCTCTCTCTCTCTCTCTCTCTCTCTCTCTCCTCTCTCTCTCTCTCTCTCTCTCTCTCTCTCTCTCTCTCTCCACACACACACACACACCACACACACACACACACACACACACACACACACACACACACACACACACACACACACACACACACACAAGAAACCGATCAAGCATGTACAGCATATTTTCATCATGGACAAGTTTTACATACTCATAGCAGAAAGCTTTTAGGAACCAGTTGCAATATTGCAGACGTTGCCCTGGCTACCATCTTTTATAATTATATAATGGTGTTTTCAATACTTTGCAGACGACAGCGAGTGTCATGTGGTCAGCTCTTTCTCTGTACGGGGTCGGTGGCCTTTGATCAAGGTCGAGTAGATGGCATATTGACACTGTTATTCTTCTCCGTCGAACGCTCAGGCAGCAACTACCATTTTCTGTCATATGAACGAAAATGCGTTGCACTGCACTGCCTGACAAAGTCATGCCCAGCGCATCCGACTTCGGCGTGGGAGAAAATTGTTATCTTTTAAGTCTTTCTGAGGGGAAAAAGGCAAGAAAATGGACCAAGAAGGTAGAAATAAAGATGAAGAAGGTGACAGGAAGTAAAGGAACAAGGCAGAAAAGAAGAGAGGGATAAAAAAGAGGGAGTTCAAATATAAGATTTTTGCCCTCTTGTTTCATATAAGAAATGTCCCTTTCTTCACTAGCCCATGTCC
>CM054134.1:71912605-71915105 GCA_028751875.1 Rapana venosa | reverse complement strand
TTTTGTTTCTGTCTAGTTTTCTTCTTCTTCTTTTTTCGCCTTTTTTTCTATTTTTCGCTTCCCTATTTAAATTTAGTCCTCTGCAAAATACACGGGCGCACACACATACACAACACACACACACATACACACACGTACACGCACTAAAACACAACACAACACATACAGACAGACTCCTCCCCCTCCACACACACACCTGGGTGTTATTACACTCGGAAACCAAGCAACAGGTACAAACAACTAACACGTTAATAAAACCGTCTGCATCAACACTTTATGAAGCTATCGACTGTCTGCTTCCGAACAAAAAACCCACAGCAACTGCCAGACTAACTGTCATATCGATTAGAATGACGCACAAGGATATGTCACACTTCCCTTGAGTCTATGACATTTGTCATTCTGCTGCATACAATTTTTGAACTGACAGCTCAGTGGTTAGAGTGGTGTGCTAGCAATCTGACAGCCCGGGTTCGAGCCACTTTCGAGACGTCTGTTCAAGGGGATCCTTTTTTTACCCCCCTGGAGTTAACATCAGTGCTGACTCCGCTCCCACAAAAGTCCTTGGGATGTGACTATAATATACAGAGGTCCCGTTTGAAATGTCCCGTGTGCGAAGACACGTTGAGCATCTTGCTGAGCGTCTGCCGTTGGGTGTTAAATGTTTTCGATTACAAATGTCTATGTCGTCAAAGAAAATGAAAAAATAATAAACAACAAACAATTGAAGTCAGCCGTCGTTTTGTTGTGCGTTTTGAACAGAGAACAGTAAATGTCATCAGACTCAAGATATGTGTACCATGTCTTTGTTGTGTCTGTTCAGTGGCAGTTTCTTCTTCTTCTTCTTCTTCTTCTTCTTCTTCTTCTTCTTCTTCTTCTTCTTCTTCTTCTTTCTTCTTCTTCTTCTTCTTCTTCTTCTTCTTCTTCTTCGTGGAACGCTCAGACAGCAACTAGTGTCTGTCATATGAGCGAAAATACGGACACATTCCCCACCTTTCATTCTATAAACATGTGAACACGGACACATTCCCCACCCGTCATTCTATAAACATGTAAACACTGACACACTCCCCACCCGTCATTCCATAAACATGTCAACACGGACACACTCCCCACACACTATATCTGTCATTCTATAAAAATGTAAACACTGACACATTCCCTACACACTATATCTGTCATTCTATAAACATATAAACGCGGACACATTCCCCACACACTATATATGTCATTCTATAAAAATGTAAAGTCGGACACATTCCCCACACACTATAATTATCTGTCATTCTATAAACATGTAAACACGGACACATTCCCCACACACTATATATGTCATTCTATAAACATGTAAAGACGGACACATTCCCCACACACTATATCTGTCATTCTATAAACATGTAAACACGGACACATTCCCTACACACTATATCTGTCATTCTGCAAACATGTAAACACTGACACATTCCCCACACACTATATCTGTCATTCTATAAGCATGTAAACACTGACACATTCCCTACACACTATATCTGTCATTGCATAAACATGTAAACACGGACACATTCCCTACACACTATAATTATCTGTCATTCTATAAGCATGTTAACACTGACACATTCCCCACACGACTATATCTGTCATTCTATAAGCATGTTAACACTGACACATTCCCCACACGACTATATCTGTCATTCTATAAGCATGCTAACACTGACACATTCCCCACACGACTATATCTGTCATTCTATAAGCATGTTAACACTGACACATTCCCCACACGACTATATCTGTCATTCTATAAGCATGTTAACACTGACACATTCCCCACACGACTATATCTGTCATTCTATAAGCATGTAAACACTGACACATTCCCCAAACGACTATATCTGTCATTCTATAAGCATGTTAACACTGACACATTCCCCACACGACTATATCTGTCATTCTATAAGCATTTAAACACTGACACATTCCCCACACGACTATATCTGTCATTCTATAAGCATTTAAACACTGACACATTCCCCACACGACTATATCTGTCATTCTATAAGCATTTAAACACTGACACATTCCCCACACGACTATATCTGTCATTCTATATACATATAAACACTAACACATTCCCCACACACTATAACTATCTGTCATTCTATAAGCACGTAAACAAGTACTTTTAAGAATTCTTCTTCTTCATCGAACGCTCTGACAGCAACTATAGTTCTCTGTCATATGAGCGTAAATGCGTTGCACTGCCGTTAATAATAATAATAATAATAATAATAATAATAATAATAATAATAATAAATGGAATTTATATAGCGCTATATCTTGTAAAAAACAACAAACCAAAGCGCTTGCATCCATTCCACTCCTACACATGCAACCAACAATGATTAATAGTTTAAAAAGTTCAAATACACACAAACACACGCCCAGTACATCCAATTTCCGTATGGGAGAGAATTGTATAGCTCAATGTAGACAGAGTCAAGAC
>CM054134.1:71887605-71895105 GCA_028751875.1 Rapana venosa | reverse complement strand
GTGATGACCAAGAGAAAACATCGCTATGGGTGATTGTCATCCAAACACTCACCATCATTATCCTGAGAGAGAGAGAGAGAGAGAGAGGAGGGGGGGGGGGGGAGGGGGAGGGGGGAGAGAGGGGGGGATGGAGGAGGGAGAGAGAGGGGGGGGGGGGGGGAAGGGGGGAGAGAGAGAATTGAATTGAATTGACATGAATTGAATTTTATTGCCGTTAAGCTATACAGGCCATACAGCAAGCGCCGGTTTTACATATACTCCGACGCGATGTCTATCATTGACATGGATACCACAGCAATGACAATGCCGTATTTATTTTAATGAAGTTCTATGACGGCATTTCAAAAGAGCGAACTGTCACTGACACACGCAGCGGCGCGAGAGGAGAGAGAGAGAGAGAGAGAGAGAGAGAGAGAGAGAGAGAGAGACAGAGAGAGACAGACAGACAGACAGATAGATAGATAGATAGATAGATAGATAGATAGATAGATAGATAGATAGATAGTCAGACTGACAAACAGACAGACAGACAGACTGACTGGACTGACTGACTGACTGACAGACAGAGGGAGAGAAACAGGGAGACAGACAGACAGACAGACAGAAAGAGAGAGAGAGAGAATAAGAGACAGAACAGACAGACAGACAGACAGACAGAAGAGGGGAGGAGAGAGAGAGAGGAGATGAGAGGAGAGGAGGGGATGAGAGAGAGAGAGAGGAGAGAGAGAGAGAAAACAAGCAAACCTGATCAGTTTATAAATAATTCAGAAACAATTCCTGGACAATTAAGAAACCGAATGAAACCTGCTTGCATATACAATTCAAAAGAAAATAAATACTACAATCATAATCACGATGCCATGAATATAGTTTCTTCCCACAGAACATGACAGATAAAGTAACAAATAATTTTTTTAAACTTTAAGTGAATAGGTAGATAAGTACACAAACAAATAAACACCCAACGAAATAAACAAATTTAGAATTGAAAGGAGGATTAAACACACACACACACACACACACACATGTGCAAGATATATAGAAAAATCAGTCCAAAAGAAAAGGTGGAAACACTCGGTAAAGGATGTCTTGAGTCAAACCAGAGGGTGCCTGACTGAAGCAGAACCCCTAAAACGAAACAATAAAGCAAAACACTAAAAAAGTTGTCACAGTTTTGCCTGTCGTCTGCTTTTGTTGTTTCCAGTTGGCAGAGTAACCTACCCTTACCACAAGGAGGGAACGAGACACACAGAGAGTTACGAAAATGACGTGAATACAACCACTTCTCAAAAAGGAAAACTGACGAAATTGAAAGGATCTGCATGCCAGAATGACTGTTCTACGTAACAAATGAAAAAAAAAAAAGAAAACCCACAGCCATTGATAGGACTACACTGCTTGGAAACAGCCGCTGTACTGATTTCAAAGTTCAAAAGCCTCCCTGACGCTTTCACCATGTAGCAAAGTTTGGGTATATGCTCCAAGGAGTTGAAGCTGTCAGCTACCGGCAGCAGCAATACAATACCATGGCTTGCGTCTGTGGTCTGTCTGCAGGCCTACTATCCACGTTTCCGCAAAGCTGCACGGAACAATGGTTGATGAACGAAGGTTAGGGCCGTGTGCTATCGCCAGATCAGTGATGGGAGGAGATAGAGGGAAGCGATGTGTGTATATTTTATACCAGGCATGTGGGCAGCAGCCCTTGCCGTGTCTGGTGGAGCTGGGGGACCTGTCAGTAAACAAACAGTATCCCCACCTTCGGGATATTCTGTGGTAGGAATGTCCACTTTTCTGTCACTACCTTTGTTACTGTCTTTCCACTTGCCTCTCTTCTCTCTCTCTCTCTCTCTCTCTCTCTCTCTCTCTCTCTAGTCCCTAATCAGGGCAAGGGTCGGATGAAAAACACTATACGAATATTCAACCCTTGGAAAATAAAGATCATTCATTCATTCTCTCTCTCTCTCTCACTCTCTCTCTCTCTCTCTCTCTCTCTCTCTCTCTCTCTCTCTCTCTTCTCTCTCTCTCTCTCTCTCTCTCTCTCTCACTCTCTCTAGTCCCTAATCAGGGCAGGGTTGGATGAAAAAAACCTATACGAATACTTACTCTGTAAACCCTTGGAAAAAAAAATCATTCATTCATTCATTCATTCATTCATTCTCTCTCTCAATCTCAATCTCAATCTCTCTCTCTCTCTCTCTCTCTTCTCTCTCTCTCTCTCTCTTCCTCTCTCTCTTCTCTCTCTCTCTCTCTCTCTCTCTCTCTCTCTCTCCCCTCTCTACCTCCCCCACCCCCTCCCCTCTCTCTCTCTCTCATTTTCTGCCTACCCAGCCCATTCTCCTGCCTTTTCAAAAAAAAAAAAAGCAAAAGATTTGGGCTTTGAATATGTTGATTGAGCTGTTCTGCCCTGAAGTCGGAACGTGTCGGCTGAGGCCAGCGGGCAGACCTCCTGCAGAGTGACAAGCACAGGAGAAGACCAGGCACTACGCATTCCGCCCACTATGACCATGTCTTATCGATACCATCTTCCCTTATATTGTCACCCCTCTTTCTGCTTTCCTCTTTCATGTCATCCCACGCAGGCACACCGAGTTGTCTCCCTCTCCCCCTTCCCTTCTATTCTAGCCTTTTTGACGTTTGTGTGCATGTGTATGCTCGTACACACACACATACGCACCCACGCACGCACGCACACACACACACACACACACACACACACCACACACACACACACACACACACACACACACACCACACACACACACACACGCACACACACGGACACATGTGCCATTGTGTGCCGGTGGAAACGGATGACAAAATTTACAATACTGCATACACTCGGGGACTGGGTGTAAAAAGAAAAGCACATGAGTGCTTATTCCATTACCCTCGACGGGATAGCCTAGTGGTTAGAACATTGCACTCGCCATCTGACGACGCGGGTTCGATTCCCGTTCAAGACACCTATACTACACACTACACGATACAAGCCACAAGAGGAGATCCACCCCCACTACACATTGTGGACATGCAACAACCCCCCCCCCTCACACACACACACCCCACACACACACACACACACACACACACACACACACACACACACACACACACACACACGCACGCACGCACGCACGCACACACACACACACACACACACCTACACATTGTGTACGCGCAGATCAACCACGACGCTCTGAAGAACACAGACGCAGACACAGGCAATGTGCAGCATGCCTTGCCATTTCCCACACACCAATCTGCTTGGCATCAGGCTCTGAACAGTTTTCCTCCGGTGGTCTTCTCCTGACGTCAGCTTTCCGCAGGTTTTCCTCCGCTGATTCCTGCATTCTTGGCATCCAGCAAACAAGTCTTTCCATCTGGTATAGCCAGGATCTTGTGGGGGGGTTAACCTTTTTAGTGCCTGTTGTGCAGTAGGAGATAAGGAGTCGAAGAAGAAGGGAGGTGACGAGGAGAGGGAGGAGAGGGAGAGAGAGAGAGAGAGAGGGAGAGAGAGAGAGAGAGAGAGAGAGAGAGAGAGAGAGAGAGAGAGAGAGAGAGAAGAGAGAGAGAGAGAGAGAGAGAGAGAGAGAGAGAATGATCTTCAGTAAGAAAGGATACAGATTTATTTAAGGCTAATCTTAATCTTACAACAATGTAATCCTGTGAACACGAATGTCTTAAAACAATCAGTAAAACGTGGCAAGGGGGAGGGAACAGGAGGGGGAAGGGTAAAGAGAGAGAGGGGGAGAGAGAGGAGAGAGAGAGTAAATGAATGATCTTTGTTTAAAATGTATATAAGGCCAGTCTTAATCTCACAACATCTAATCCCGTGAACACGAATGCCTTAAAATAATCAGAAAACATGGCGGGGGGGGGGGGGGGGGGGGGGGCGGGGGGGGGGGGGAGGGGGGGACCAAGAGAGAGAGACAGACAGACAGACAGAACAGACACACAGGAACAGAAAAACAAAAACACAGAAACACAGAGAGTGAGAGACAGACAGACACAAAAAGACAAAGAATAAGACAGGCTTAAATCTAACGAAGGGGGGGGGGGGGGGGGGGCAGTCTGAATTCCACACACAAAGGTGATAATTATGCCATGTGACTGACTATAGGCCTAACCCTAACCAGCGGTAGACAGACAATACATTAAAAAAGGTAAAGGTGTCCCATAACATATGTGGTCGTAGGGGAGCTAGGCGTCAGAGACCTTAACTTCTCTAGGGGCCAGTTTATTGAGGGCGGCGCCCATCTCTCTCGCTGCTCTCCCTCGCTGCTTTACCTTCCCTGACCCTAAAGAGGCAGGTACCCATTTACAGCTGGGTGAACTGGAGGACTGTACTGAAGCCAAGGCGCTCAAACGGTCACCCATCCAACTGGTAACCACGTTCGATGCTGCTTAACATTGGCTGGGGGAAAAGCGAGTGCTGTGACCACTGAGCTATCCGGTCCCCAATACACTACAGTGCAGTGTGCAAGTCAGTTTGGGGCAGGGTGGCTAGCTACATACAAATCCATGGCGTATTGCTATCAGGTCATCATGAAACATGACTGTCCTGTCCAATACCTAATCAATGAGCTCACGGCGACAAACTGCAGTATACATCTTGTCAGAGACTGCTTTGAAACCGTTTGTTTGTTTGTTTGCTTGTTTTATGAGGGGAAAGATTATTGATTTCTGTGTGTGTGTGTGTGTGTGTGTGTGTGTGTGTGTGTGTGTGTGTGTGTGTGTGTGTGTGTGTGTGGAAGAGTCTGAGAGAAAAGTTGAAGTATGATTTTTCAGACTGTACTTCTAAGGTGTTTGTTTGATTGATGGAGAAAGGGCAATGTGTGTGTGTGTGTGTGTGTGTGTGTGTGTGTGTGTGTGTGTGGAGGAGGAGTGGGTGGGAGGGAGGGTTAAGTGTGTGTGTGTGTGAGTGAGTGAGTGAGTGAGTGAGTGAGAGAGAGAGAATTGTGTATGAATGTATGTAAGTATGTATGTATGTGTGAAAGAGAGAGGCAGGCTGACACGCAGAAAGAGAAAGAGTAAATGAATGCTAACAAAGCAAATCAGTTCAGACACATTTCAGGCATAGTTCCCCAGACGATTTAACACGAAACCTGATTAAAACGGCTTGCATTGCACAATTTCTCGAGCCGATATTCTATGTTCAATGAAAACAAGTATTAAAACTCTCATCATGGTACTGTAAGTGCAATTTTCCAGAAAACATTCCAGGTATTGAATAAATAAATGGATAAGATAAATTAAACCATCCAATGAAATTATCAGAGTTGTATTTAAAAAGACGAATACGTGTTAAGTTGGATACGTGTTAAGGCATCACAGAGAGAGAGAGAGAGTGAGAGAGAGTGAGAGAGAGAGAGAGAAGAAGAAGAAGAAGAAGAAGAAGAAGAAGAAGAAGAAGAAGAAGAAGAAGAAGAAGAAGAGAAGAAGAGGAAACAAGCAAAAGACAGAGAGAACAAATCAGTGACTTAGGGAAGGAGAAGAGTAGTAAAGGATCTCTTGAATCTAACTGAAAGCGCCTAAGTAAAACAAAACCCACACCACAAAGCTTTTCAAAGACAGAGCAAAGCAGCAAGCCAACAATTACACTGCCTGACAAGCAGACAAGACAGACAGCAATCAAGTATGGGAGGAAAAAAAGCCGGAAATTCCTCCCTTCTTTCTTGTGCATGCCAGTCTGTCAAGGTAACACCAGAAATCTTTTGTTTTGTTTTGTTTTGTTTTGTTTGAAACAGAAACTGTTACATCCAAGTTATGTAACCACGCTGGTGGAGAGAGGAGGTGGAGTGGAAATGGAGGGTGGGGGTAAAAGGAGAAAGGGAGGGGGGAGATGAGAAGAAGGGGTGGGGGGGAGGGAGGGAGGAGGGGGTTGAGGGAATGGGAGGTGGGTTGGAGGGAAGAGTAAAGGTGAGAAGTCGAAGTGTTTTGTACTTTGTGTACTTCAGTTGTGTTTGTTGGTGTAGTTGGTTGTGTGTGTGTGTTTGTGTGTGTGTTGTGTTGTGCTGTGTTGTTGTGTGTGCTCTCTCTCTCTCTCTCTCTCTCTCTTCTCTCTCTCTCTCTCTCTCTCTCTCTCTCTCTCTCTCTCTCTCTCTCTCTCTCTCTCTCTCTCTCTCTCTCTCTGTGTGTGTGTGTGTGTGTGTGTGTGTGTGTGTGTGTGTGTGTGTGTGTGTGTGTGTGTGTGTGTGTGTTAGGCTAATACCAAACTAAAGAACAAAACAAAACTGTATAGTCTTCCAAATTATGAAACATTTATTTATTTATTCATTTATGTATTCTTTTATTTCGAGGATAATGGAATAAACACTCACGTGCTTTTTTCCCATCCGATCCCCGTGTGTAAGCAGTTTGTAAATATTGTCATCCGTTCCCACCGGCACACAATGGCCTACTCTTCCGAAAAGCGGAACGGGTTTTAACGTGTGCACAAGATGTTCTGCGTGTGTGCGTTCGCACACAGGACCTCGGTTAATAATCTCATCCGAAGGACTTTTGGGGAGAGTGGAGTCTGCATGATGTTGGAAAAAAATCTTCTTAAACGGGAATCGAACTTAGGTCAGTAGGGGGCCTGCAGGCCGAGCGGTAAGGATGTTTGATACTTGATCCACGTGTCTGTGGTTCGAAACTGTCTGGTAGCTACCAGACTTCTTGTTGCTGTTGCTGCTGCTGCTGCTGCTGCTGCTGTTGCTGCTGCTGCTGCTACTGGTGCTACTGCTGCTACTGGTGCTGCTACTACTGCTGCTGCTGCTGCTGCTGCTGCTACTGGTGCTGCTACTACTGCTACTGCTGCTGCTACTGCTGCTGCTGCTACTGCTGCTGCTACTGGTGCTGCCACTGGTGCTACTGCTGCTGCTGCTGCTGCTACTGCTGCTACTGATGCTACTGGTGCTGCTACTGCTGCTGCTATTACTGCTGCTACTGTTGCTGCTGATGCTGCTGCTGCTGCTGCTACTGCCACTGTCACTGCTGCTGCTGCTGCTGCTACTGCTACTGCTGCTACTGCTACTGCTACTACTGCTACTGCTGCTACTGCTGCTACTGCTACTGCTGCTGCTGCTACTGCTCCTGCTGCTGCTACTGCTGCTGCTGCTGCAACTGGTGCTGCTACTGCTGCTGCTGCTACTGCTTCTGCTGCTGCTACTGCTGCTTTGGCCTGGACCGAAACTCTTTGTTTACTATAAGAGAAGGGATGCTTGGTATTTTCGCATATTTTTTTTTATGAATTTACCGTCTAAGCCGTGTGTCTATCTTAGGTTGAGAAACACCGGTATCTCTAGGGTCTACCCATGAAATGAATGATCAAAAGCAAATCAGTTTTAAATCCTCTCCCCCATACAACAACAGCAAAATAAACTATACAGCAAAAAACTAAAAAGAGAATGCTTAAACGAACCAGCAAAAGGATGAAGGAAGCAAGGAAGGAAGGAAGCAAGCCAGGAACAAACGAAACAAAGAATCAATCAAAGAGACAGAATTAGAGAGAGACAAAAG
>CM054134.1:71855105-71860105 GCA_028751875.1 Rapana venosa | reverse complement strand
GGATCTCTAAATCCCCGAATTCCGTACAAGCCAGCCCACCTCCACAATCTCAGAATCCTGCTGGAAGTCTAGGAAACAAGATAAATTTTGAAAACCCCGAACACTGCAGAGTTAAGAGCTTCAAGTTTTTCTCTGGTACTATGTCTCTAAACTGCCTTCGTCAAAGAGCTTGGAGTGGTGATGAACTTGAACAACATGTAGAAACGAGCGTTAGGCTTTCTTGTTCAGGTTTTATAAAGGAGAGAGAGAGAGGGAGTTGCTAGAGTAACGCAGTGCTACGTACCAGGGTGTAGTACTGCTCTCTTTCTCTCTCTCACACTCACTCACACACTCACGCGCGCGCACTCTGGCAGCACACACGCACACGCACAACGCGCTGCTCTGTGATCGGGAGTATCGGTCCAGAAACGGTATCGGTTTCCTTCTTCGATCTTGTTCTGTCCCTGTTTCTCTCTGTCTCTGTCTCTGTCTCTGCCTGCCTCTCTCTCTCTATCTCTCTGTCTCTGTCTCTCTCTCTGCCTCTCTCTCTCTCTCTCTCTGCCTCTATCTCTCTCTCTCTCTGCCTCTATCTCTCTCTCTCTCTGCCTCTCTCTCTCTCTGCCTCTCTCTCTCTCTCTCTGCCTCTCTCTCTCTCTCTCTCTCTGCCTCTCTCTCTCTCTCTCTCTCTCTCTCTCTCTCTCTCTCTCTCTTCTCTCTCTGCTGCCTATGTCTGCCTACCTGTATGTCTGTCTATCTGTCTGTCTCTCTCTCTATGTGTTATGTCTGTGTCTGTCTGTCTCTCTCTCTCTCTCTCTCTGACTCTCTCTCTCTCTCTCTCTCTCTCTTCTCTCTCTCTCTCTCTCTCTCTCTCTCTCTCTCTCTCTCTCTCTCTGTGCCTGCCTGCCTGCCTACCTGTATGTCAGTCTATCTGACTGTCTCTCTCTCTATGTGTCTGTCTGTCTGTCTGTCTGTCTGTCTGTCTGTCTGTCTGTCTGTCTGTCTGTCTGTCTGTCTCTCTCTCTCTCTCTCTCTCTCTCTCTCTCTCTCTCTCTCTCTCTCGCTCTCTCTGTGGCAAAGGCCTGATGAAACATGTATGGCAAAACTTATCTGTAACTCTTGGGAATAAATATTAGCAATCAATAAGTCCGTCAGTCAATCAATCAACAATCAATCTCTCTCTCTCTCTCTCTCTCTCTCTCTCTCTCTCTCTCTCTCTCTCTCTCTCTCTCTCTTCTTTTCTCTCTGTCTCACACTCCAGGGCAAGGGCCAGATGAAAAAAGTATGTCGATACTTACATGTAACCCTCGGGAATAAAGATTAACAATCAATCAGTTTGTCTGTCTGTCTCTGTCTCTCTATCTCTCTCTCCCTCCCTCTTTCTCCCTCTCTCTCTCTCTCTCCCTCTCTCTCTCCTCTCTCTCTCTCTCTCTCTCTTTCTCTCTCTCTCCCTCTCTCTCTCTCTCTCTCTCTCTCTCTCTCTCTCTCTCTCTCTCTCTCTCTCTCTCTCTCTCTATGTTTTCTGTTCTGCTTTCCTTCTTACGTGTTGCTACTTTTTTTTCTTTCTCTCTCTCTTCCGGGATTTTTGTGGGGATTTTTGTGTAGATATTTTTTCCGTAAGCTGTGTAAGTGTATTGCTATGGGCTTTATTTTATTTTATTATCATATATATCCTTAAGGGCGGGGACTGGATGTAAAAAAGCACATGGGTGCTTATTCATTATCTTCGAAATAAAATAATTTGTGTGTGTGTGTCTCTCTCTCTCATTGCGCCAGCCTCTTTGCATCTATTACAGCAGCTTTCGCGTTGCTGTCGGTTAGTTCTCATTATTTTATTCTAATTATGCATCAGCCTCTCACACACATAATATTATTGTTCCCTTATCTGGCTGGTCATGTTGACAAGGACATCAGTTACTGACTGACTGGTGCTGCTGTACTGGCTGAGTCTGAAGAGATGGGAAAACTTGGCACAGATGTATGCTAGGCTTAGCAGTTGACCAAATCACACCCAGAGAGCTTCCAGGGTAGCCTATGGTTTACTTGCTGATTCTACTACTACTACTACTACTACTACTACTACTACTACTACTACTACCACCACGACGACGATGACGACGACTACCACTACTACTACTACTACTACTACTGTTTTTTGTTGTTGTTGTTGTTTGTTGTTGTTGCTTTGTTTAGTTGTTGTTGTTTGGGTTTTTTGTATTTGTTTGGGGTTTGCTTGTTGTTGTTTTTTTTGGGGGTGACAGCGTATATAAGTTTTAAGATGAGCTTTCAATTTAGCGCGTATGACAAAAGTAGTTCTTAATAGATTTCAAAAAAACAAAACAACAACAAAACTCCCACACACAAAACAAACAGCCAAAACAAACAAACACAAACGAACTAACATGCTATTTCGGATAGCTTGTCTGTTCCATATGATACAGCTTTTCTTTGGTGTGTTCACTTTGTAAAAACAATTTTTCCTGCTTGTATGTATGATAAAACGACTCATTCCCCTTTAGAGATACCGCGTAGGGGGGGGGGGGGGGGGGGGGGGGCAGTCAGAATTAAAAAGCATCCCCCACCTTCTTGAAATTCTGTGGTAGGAATTTCCTCTTCTTTATCCCTCTCTTTGTTTGATAGAACGACTTTTGTTTTGGGTTTTTGGTTTTTTTTGTTGCTTTTCACTTTGAAAGATTTTGTTTCTGCTTGTCTAAATGATGCTCGCTTTTAGTTCAAGATTTTCTCTTTGGGTTTTCTCTTCCTTTTTTGTATTCAGGGGTTGTTGGGGATGGGGTGTTTTGTGGTTGTTGGGGTTTTTTTGGCGGGGATGGGGGGGGGGGGGGGGGGGGTTGTTAGGGTTTTTTGTTATTTTTAGTTAGGTTTTGTTGTTGTTGCTTTGTTTGTCTGCTTGAAACAATCTTTTTCGTTTTGGTTATCACTTACGTTTTCAAATACAAGTATTTATCTTGCCTTTTCATGATTTTTATTTTTTAAAAACCACCATACTCAGACTGAGTAGTCTGCCATTCCTAAAAGAGCACAGACGTTAAAAAAAACAACCAACAACTTCAAACCATACAATCATAAGCACCACTTCTCATAAGTGTTCAGAATGCGTTTGGGAAGAAACAGCTGAAAGTAAATGGTGGAGGATATTTAGGAAGGCGAAATAAAGAAGAGGGGTACGGCAGGGAAGGAAGGAAGGGGGGGGGGGGATTGAACGGAAAAGCGGCAGGCAGGCTTCTTGTGGGAAAAGGGAGTTACGATGAAGAGAAAAAGAAGAAGAAGAAGAAGAAGAAGAAGAAGAACAAGAACAAGAACAAGAACAAGAACAAGAAGAAGAAGAACAAGAAGAAATGGAATTTATATAGCGCTGAATCTTGTAAAGCAACAAATCAAAGCGCTCAGATGACTGCTTTTTTTTTTTAAATATCGAGGATAATGGAATAAGCACTCAAGTTCCTTTTTTTTTTACATCAAGTCCCCGTGTGTATGCGGGTTTGTAAATGTTGTCATCTGTTCCCACCGGCACACAATGGCCTACTCTTTCGAAAAGCGGAACAGGATTTAACGTGTGCGCGCAAGATGTTCTGCATGCGTTCGCACACGGGGCCTCGGTTTATAGTCTCATCCGAAGGACATCCGAAAGTCGCGGAAAGTTCCTGGGAACCAGACTTTGGTTGCATTCCAAGAGAATGCGTGCACTGCACTTGGAAGTTATCGGGAGTGCTGATGAGAGAAAGATGTCATAAGGAAACGATTCAAGTAATGTTTTTGTACTTTGGGAGTTTCTGGCGAGTTGACTCATAATTATAGTCTCTGTTATCTCATATAAGTTACACATATTGTGCATGCAAACGAACACATACACACACACACACGCACACGCGTGTGCGCGTGTACAAACACACAAATACACGCATGCATATACATGCACGTGCACACACACACACGCGCGCTCGCGCGCGCGCACTTACACACACATGCACGCACGCACGCACGCACGCACGCACGCACACATACACACACACTCATAAAGGAGAGAGACAGACAGGCAGGCAGAGAGACAGAAACAGAGACAGAGAGACAGACAGACAGACAGAAGTAACAAAAAGATTCCAACACACACACACACACACTTTCACATACACACACACACGCACGCACGCACTCGCGAGCACGCGCGCGCGACACACACACACACACACACACACGCACGCACACACACAACACACACACACACACGCACGCACGCACGCACACACACACACACACACATACACACACACACACACACACCAATCAGCAGTATTTTTAGTGTCTCTGAAACAGAAGGTCACAGAAAATGTCAGCATAAAAGTTACCCTGTAACAGTAGAAAGAATAGCATCCCTCGTGGGAATGCCGGGGACCTGTCAGTATAAACAGCATCCCCACCGTCTGGAAATTCTGTGCTAGGAAATCCCTCCTTTCTATCACTCTCTTTGTTTCTGCCTCGTTCCTTTTCTTCCTGTCACCTCCTTCTTGTCTATATATTTTGGGGGGGCCTTTTTAGTCCATTCTCCTGCCTTTTTTTGCCAGAAATATTTTAAAGAAAACATTTCTCTCCTATGCCGAAGTCGGATGCGCTGGGCCTGACTTGCCAGGCGCTTAGCAGCAGCGCAACGCATTTTCGCTTATAAAATATATGACAGACAACAATAGTTGCTGTCTGGGCCTTCGAAGAAAGAAAGAAAGAAAGAAAGAAAGAAAAAAAGAACAGAAAGAAAGAAAGAAAGAAAGAAAGAAAGAAAAGAAAAGAAAGAAAGAAAGAAAACAAAACAAAACAAAAACAAGAAAATCATGACAAGCCCAGCAGGAAAAAAGATGTTGAGCGTGACTTGAAGAACAATGTTTTAAAAAAAATTCTATATTGATCTCCTATGTCTTCACACGCACACACACACACACACTCACTCAGTTTCCAGACAGTCATCTGGTCCTTTGAGTAGGGGAAGTGGGGGGGGGGGGGGGGGGGGGTAGGGG
>CM054134.1:71842605-71850105 GCA_028751875.1 Rapana venosa | reverse complement strand
TCTAATCTAGACTGCAGTCTGTGTTTGTATGTGTGGAATCGCCGTGTGGTTTCTGTCTTATCTAGACTGCAGTCTGTGTTTGTATGTGTGGAATCGCAGTGTGCATTTTGTTTTATCTAAACTGCAGTCTGTGTTTGTATGTGTGGAATCTCAATGTGCATTCCCTCTATCTTGTCTGCAGTCTGTGTTTGTATGTGTGGAATCGTGGTGTGCATTCTCTCTTATCTTGACTGCAGTCTGTGTTTGTATGTGTGGAATCGCGGTGTGCATTCTCTCTTATCTTTACATCCAGTCCCCGTGTGTTTGCAGTTGTGTAGATTTTGTCGTCCGTTCCCACCAGCACACAATGGCCTACTCTTCCGAAAAGTGTGTGTGTGTTCTGTGTGTGTGCGTTCTGTGTGTGTGTGTGTTCTGTGTGTGTGCGTTCTGTGTGTGTGTGTGTTCTGTGTGTGTTCTCTGTGTGTTCTCTCTGTCTGTCTGTCTGACTGTCTGTCTGTCTATCTCTCTCTCTCTCTCTCTCTCTCTCTCTCTCGTCTCTCTCTCTCTCTCTCTCTCTCTCTCTCTCTCTCTCTCTCTCTCTCTCTCTCTCTCTCTCTCTGCTTTTATATTCATGTCTGGAATCAAAGCTGCATGCTGTCAACCTGAACTATCTGTGTGTGTGCGTGCATGCATGCGTGCCTGCGTGCATGCGTGCCTGCGTGTGTGTGTGTTTGCGTGCGTGTGTGCCAGCGTGAGCGCATGCGTGCGTGCGTGCGTGTGTGCGTGCATCTGTGCCTGCGTGTGTTTGCGAGTGCGTGCGTGCGTGTGCGCACGTGCATGTATGCGTGTATGCATCCGTGTGTGTGTGTGTGTGGACTGGTACGTGCATTCTCAACTCTTAACGGCTGTACCACTGGACAGTCTGGCATGTATATTGCAATGGCTGGCGGCTGGCTGTCTTGTTCAGTAGACTGTAATCGCTTGCAGGCCAGCTTCAACTCCAGCTGTCTTCAATTTAACGTCTGTTCACTCTAAGTGATATTAGAACTCCAGCTGTGTTGTCTGTTATGTGTTGCTTTTTTGTTATTCTTTTGTTATTCTTTTATATCGAGGATAATGGAACAAGCACTTATGTACTTTTTTACATCTAGTCCCCGTGTGTATGCAGTTTTGTAAATTCTGTCATCTGTTCCCACCAGCACACAATGGCCTACTCTTACGAAAAGCTTGAAGAAAAGAGTCGGTCGGCATGTACCGAAGATCTTATTATGTTCTTTGTAGTCCCTGAGGCTCGTCTTTTTCATTGTCACTTTCTGCTGATTAGACTTTTTCTTCTATGCAGTAATCACCGCAGTTACTTGGAGGGAGGGAGTGAGTGAGGGAGAAGAGAGAGAGAGAGAGAGAGAGAGAGAGAGAGAGAGAGAGAGAGAGAGAGAGAGAGAGAGAGAGAGAGACAGACAGACAGACAGACAGACAGACAGACAGACAGACAGACAGACAGACAGACAGAGAAAGAGAGAGATTTTTTAAAATTATTTTATTCTTTCATATCGAGGATAATGGAATAAGCAATCATGTGCTTTTTTACATCCAGTCCCCGTGTGTACGCGGTTTTGTCAGTTTTGTCATCTGTTCCTACCGGCACACAATGGCCTACTCGTACGAAAAGCGGAACAGGATTTAAGCGTATGCGCAAGATGTCTGCGTGCGTTCGCACACGGGACCTCGGTTTATAGTCTCATCCGAAGGACTTTTGGGGAGAGTGGAGTCGGCACATATGTTAACTCCAGCGGGAAAATCCTCTTGAACGGGATTCGAACCCGGGTCGTCAGATTGCGAGCGCAATGTTCTAACCACTAGGTTATCCACAGAGAGAGAGAGAGAGAGAGAGAGAGAGAGAGAGAGAGAAGAGAGAGAGAGGAGAGAGAGAGAGAGAGAGAGAGAGACAGACAGACAGACAGACAGACAGACAGACAGAAAGAGATAATATTGAAGAAAACGCAAACAATAAAGAATACACAGGGACAAGCATCTGATTCATGACACGGACTCATTCTTTATATGAGTTTGTTTTGTTGTTTTTTAAAGAGAAAAAACCGTGCTAATTCAAAAAGAAGACATATGCTGCTGCCCACTCCTGTTCTTTCATAATATATTATCTTCAGTGGCTACCTGCTTACAGAAGAATGCTCTCTAAAGTCTTTTACTTGTGACAGGTTTGAAAATCATGAATGACATGGAAGACTCCACAACCCCACCCTTTCACCCGGTATCTGCAAGTTCTACATCTTCTTCTTCGTCGTCGTCAAACGCCCAGACAGCAAGTATCATTGTCTTGTCATTTTGAGCGAAAATGCGTTGCGCTGCCGTTATGCGGCCTGACAAGTCAGGCCCAGCGCATCCGACTTCGGCGTGGGAGAGATTTGTTATCTTTTAAGTTGTTCTAGAGAAGAAGAAAAACAGGCAGGAGAATGGACCAAGAAGGCAGAACATAGACAAGAGGGAGATGACAGGAAGAAAAGGAAACAAGGCAGAAACAAAGAAGAATAGAAAAAGAGAGGGAATTCCTAGCACAGAATTTCCAGAAAATGGGGAAGCTATTTATACTGACAGCCCCCGCCCCCCTCCCTCCCCTGTTATCCCATCCCCACGGGGGGAAGTTCTATATCTGATTCCGGCCCTTATTCATCACTTCTTGCCAGTCGTGGTTTTAAAGGTTAATAATATATTATGCGAGCTGAACCGAATCAAAATTCATATGACCAGTGCCTGTTCTCTTTTCTTGAATGAAAAATGACAGAATTTTTCTCATTGAGAAAGAAGAAACATGCTGCTGCTGCTGCTGCTTCTGCTGCTGCTCCTATAATAATTATAGACATACACAAGTTCAGGGAACTGACTCTTTCATAATGGAGTCAAAAATGAAATTAGGTTTCTGCTCAGTTAGAAAGAATGAATATGCTGCAGTCACTCCTGTTCTGCTGCTGCTGCTGCTGCTGCTGCTGCTGCTGCTGCTGCTGCTGCTGATTATGATGATGATGATGACGACGATGGCGGCGAAGCGGCAGCAGCGGTGGCGACGGTGGTGGTGGTGGAGGTGGTGGTGGTTTTTATTTAATTTTCAAGTGTGATAGAAGATCACTGACTAACTTAAAGAGAGACAAAGATGGGAGGGGTCTAAAAGAGAGAGACAGACAGAGAGGGTTGGTAGTGGTGGAGGAATCACACAGCTAGACACATAGACAGAGAGTTAAAGAGATATAGGGGGGGGGGGGGGTCAAGGACAGAGAGTGATAGATAGACAAAGAGTGTATGACAAGAATAGAGAAACAGATGAGCAAAATGATAGAAAAATAGAAAAACAGACAGACAGACCGACCGACAGGCAGGCAGACAGACAGTCAGACAGGCAGACAGACAGAAAGACAGGCAGACAGACAGACAGAAAGACAGGCAGACAGACAGAAAGACAGGCAGACAGACAGACAAACACGCAGTCACGCAGACTTACAGACGCAGTGAGTTCTCAAGCTGAGAAAACACATCGATTCACTTGCATCATGAGGAAAAGAAAAGCCGATTGAAACTACTCACAGCTCATAACTCCTCGTGGAAACTTTATTAAGGACAAAGTATCAAAACTCTAATCATCATTCTGTTGATAGATGATGGAGGGGGAGGAGAAAGAGGAGAAGGAGGAAGAGAAGGAGGAGAAGGATGGGGCAAAAGTTTGAAAACTCCGGCCATTAATTTGTTGATAAAAATATCATGGTGGTGGTGGGTGGTGGTGGTGGTGGTGGTGGTGGTGGTGGTGGTGGTGGTGAAGATGATGGGAAAACTTTGAAAAGTCCAGCCATAAGAAAGAAAAAAAGAAAGACAGACAGACAGACAGACAGAAAGACAGACAGGCAGACAGACAGACAGACAGACAGACGGAAAGAAAGAAAGAAAGAAAGAAAGAACGAAACAAGAAAGAAAGAAAGAAAGAAAGAAAAGAAAAGAAAAGAGAGAGAAAGAAAAGAAAAGAAAAGAAAAGAAAAGAAAAAAGAAAAAGAAAGAAAGAAAACTGATCGACAAGTTTAAAGAATAACGGACTTCTAAATTAATAAACAGTTGAATTATTGACTAACTAGCTAGCTAACTAACTAACTAAATAACCAACCAACCAACCAACCAACTAACTAACTGACGAGCTAAATACCAACCTAATTAACTTATTAACTTACTAACTTACAAACTGGCTAAATACATTAGTGAATGAATGTAAGCATTTTGTTTTTAGTTATTTGACATGATGAGACAGAACAAGTAATCATGTCAAGAACATGAAGCACAGAGGGAGGGGGAGTGAAAACAAACCAAAAACAAAAAACCAACCAACAAACCAAACAAACAACAAATGAAGAAGAAACAGAGATGGCGAGAGAGTGAGAACAACGTCCAACCCAGAACAAGCTAAACAGATCAATACAGACAGCAAGAGAAAGAGACTAAGACAAATAGGAAGAGAAAGAAAGGCAAAGAACAAAGGAAATGAGTACAACAAAGTAAATGAGTACAAAAACTGGAAAAAGACGCTTAAAAAAATACAGAAGAAAGGGATACAGATGGGGTAGTTGTTGTTTTTTTCAAATGAAATTACTTAAAACAGCAAGAAGCATGGTAAGTGGAAAAAACAAAACCGAAAAAAAAGAAAGAAAATTAGGAGTGGAGAACAAAACATAATGATAGAGTGGGAAGACAATCAGAGAGACAAGAAAGAATTTAACCCCCCCCCCCCCCTAAAATACCAGGTAAAACAAGCAAATTAAAAAAGAAACAGACACGAAAGAAAGACAGACAAAAACAGAAAGAAAAGAATCAAGAATATATCAAGAATAAAAGAAACGACACTATCCAAAAAAGACCCCCAAAAAATTTGCCAAGAAACTAAATTCAAACCAAAACATCAAGAGCATCACACACACACACACACACACACACACACACACCACACACACGCACACGCACACACACACACACCAGAAGAAAAACAAAAACAACAAACAACAAACACAAATGGCAGTAACTATAATAACATCACACCGAGAACACCAGCCCAAACAACCAAGCAAAAAGCAACCCTAAACCAAACGATATCTCCAACCACAGCGAAAGTAAAGAATTACAACACACAACGAGCTCCAAGACACAGAGCGAACAAAACACAAGCAACAGCCAGACACAGAGCGAACAAAACACAAGCAACAGCCAGACACAGAGCGAACAAAACACAAGCAACAGCCAGACACAGAGCGAACAAAACACAAGCAACAGCCAGACACAGAGCGAACAAAACACAAGCAACAGCCAGACACAGAGCGAACAAAACACAAGCAACAGCCAGACACAGAGCGAACAAGACACAAGCAACAGCCAGACACAGAGCGAACAAAACACAAGCAACAGCCAGACAGAGAGCGAACAAAACACAAGTTACAGCCAGACACAGAGCAAACAAAACACAGCCAGACAGAGAGCGAACAAAACACAAGTAACAGCCAGACACAGAGCGAACAAGACACAAGCAACAGCCAGACACAGAGCGAACAAGACACAAGTAACAGCCAGACACAGAGTGAACAAGACACAAGCAACAGCCAGACACAGAGCGAACAAGACACAAGTAACAGCCAGACACAGAGTGAACAAGACACAAGCAACAGCCAGACACAGAGCGAACAAGACACAAGTAACAGCCAGACACAGAGTGAACAAGACACAAGCAACAGCCAGACACAGAGCGAACAAGACACAAGTAACAGCCAGACAGAGAGTGAACAAGACACAAGCAACAGCCAGACACAGAGCGAACAAAACACAAGTAACAGCCAGACACAGAGGGAACAAAACACAAGTAACAGCCAGACACAGAGCGATCAAGACACAAGCAACAGCCAGACACAGAGGGAACAAAACACAAGCAACAGCCAGACACAGAGGGAACAAAACACAAGTAACAGCCAGACAGAGAGCGAACAAAACACAAGCAACAGCCAGACACAGAGCGAACAAAAGTAACAGCCAGACACAGAGCAACAAAACACAAAGCAACAGCCAGACACAGAGCGAACAAAACACAAGTAACAGCCAGACACAGAGCGAACAAAAGTAACAGCCAGACACAGAGCAACAAAACACAAGTAACAGCAAGACACAAGGCGAATAAAACACAAGCAACAGCCAGACACAGAGCGAAACAACAAAGCCAACACACTGCCTGACAGAAGGTACACAAGACAGACAAAAACAGTAAATTCGGGGGGGAAAAGTCGGAAACGTCTCTCCTGTTTCTTGCATTGCATAGCATAGTGTCAAGGTAACTCACAAGGATCAGACAGGATGTGATTGCCCAGGTTGTTGTTTTTTGCTTGTTTGCTTGTTTGTTTGTTTTTAAGGCCATTGAGGAAGATCTGTTATCTAGCAGTAACACAGCTGTTTAGAAAGCCAGATGCCGTGGGTTCGATTTACAACTAAACCAGAATGTTTCTCCCATCCTCTAGACCTTAAAGTGGTGATATAGGAACTTTTTTGGATGAGACCATAAACCAAGGTTCTATATACAATGTTCCTTAGCACATGTTAAAGAATCCACAGCAACAACTTATCCCTTGCAAAATTCTACTCTTTGGGGGGGGGGGGGGGGGGGGGGGGCGATTTTCAAAGGGATTTCTCAAAGGGATTTCTTTTAATGCTCGTGATCAGAAAACTTAAACACACAAAGAACCCAACAACAGAAAACGAAAATAGATTCTATGGGGAAAAAATCTATGGAAAAAAAAGAAAGAAAAGGGGCTATTTTCAAAGGGAAATAAAGAAAAATGCTCGTACTCAGAAAAACTTGAACACGAAAAAGAATAAGTCCCCAAAAACCCCAAACCCAAACAAACAAACAAAATCACAAAAAAGAAGAAGAAAAGATGGCGCTGCACTTACTTAAGACGACGCGCTCTCCCAAGGGAGAGTAGCCCGAATTTCAACGCAGAGAAAATCTGCCCTTGACTGTCAGTGGTACGCAACACAACAGGGAAGAAAACAGAACATTATTTTTTTATTTTCGGAGAGGGGTTGACTAAGGGTTAGAGAGGAGAAAAAGAAAGGAAGAAGTTGTTTGTTCTCTCTTCTGACTGAAAACATGATGAATGGTGCTTTTTCTTACCTTTGTTGTCATTGTTTCGTGGTGCTATTTTGGGTCTGGGAGATAACTGGAAAAACAGCAGTCAGAGAAAACCAACCCAACATTTACAAGTAGAAGGATGAAAGAAAAGGAAGAGTACGAAGGTGAGACGGGAGATGAGAATATGAAGAATCAAGTCATAATGAATAGGCACCCATGTGTTGTTGGGTTGGGAAAGGGGAGGGAGGGGGGGGTGTTTACATGCAGTCCCAGAAGAAAAAGAGAAGAAGAAGAAGAAGAAGAAGAAGACGGAGGAGGAGGAAGAGGAGGAGGCGAAGAAGAAGAACAACAACAACAACACCATC
>CM054134.1:71777605-71840105 GCA_028751875.1 Rapana venosa | reverse complement strand
CACTCCTGGCAAAGAAAGTGGCGTACATTGGTATTCTGCGCCGCTGTTTCAGTACTCACTGTTATTTTATTATTGTCTTCCTATCTCCCACTGCAGGGTTGCACTGTCACTGCCTCTGGCGCTTTGTTCCTTGCACGAACAGAAGCATTCTCGTGCGTTCCCTTTCCTGCGCGTGCCACGACTGGCTGGCTGGTAGCTTGCTTGGCTGTGTCAAACACCGTGAAAGAAAGAACGACAGTAAAACAACAGAAAAGAAGTGGGGAGAAAAAGTCTACAGGAAAATAAAGAAAGAAGGTTGTATGTAGTTCAGAAAGAAAAAAAAAGTTGTCCCTTTGGCTGAGTCAAGGAAAGCGAGAAGAGACATAATTTCAACCAGCTTTGTAGGAAAGAAAGCAAGAAAAAATAAGAGTCTTAAAGAGAGAAAAAAAAACTATATAGAAAAGAAGCAGTCTCTTTGGATGAGTCAAGAAAGGAAAGAAGGAATAAAATTCAACCCCACCCTGCGTAATTTTATGAAGACTGGGACGGGATAACCTGGCGGTTAGAGTGATGCATTCGTGATCTGTTTACCCGGGTTCAAATCTCGTTCAAGAGGATTTTTCCTCTGGAGTTAATGTCAGTGCTGACTCTACTCTCCCCAAAAGTCCGTCGGATGAGACTATAAACCGAGATCCCTTGTGCGAACGCACCCAGAACATCTTGCGCACATGTTAATACCCGTTCCGCTTTTCGGAACAGTAGGCCATTGCGTGCCGGTGGGAACTGATGACAAAATTGGCAAAACTGCATACACACGGAGACTGGATGAAAAAAGCACGTACATGAGTGCTTATTCCATTATCCTCGAAATAAAAGAATGAAATAAAAATAATAGAATAAGACAGAAGGAAAGACAGAAACAGTCTAAAAGAAGAAATAAAGTGTAGAAGAGCAGAATCTCTATGGCTAATTCAAGAAAAGAGGAGAACTTTATTGAACCCCCACTCTGAAATATCATAAGTAGTAAGGGAAAGTCGGTAAGTTAGCTGTGAACTCTATTTGTGGGAGTGTGGCTTTGCTGTTTTGGATGCTGAATCTATATTTGCAAAACTCAGTGTTCTTGTATAATCATCAGTCCTGTATGCAGCATCGAGCGTGGTTACCACTTGGATGGGAGGCTGTTTGTGCCCTTTGGCTTCAGTACAGTCCCCCAGTTCACCCAGCTGTAAATGGATACCTGCCTCTTTAGGGTCAGGGAAGGTAAAGCAGCGAGGGAGAGGAGATGGGCGCCGCCCTCAATATGCTGGCCCCTTGAGAAGTTGAGGTCTCTGATGCCTCACTCCTCTACGACCACATAGGTTATGGAACACCTTTACCTTTACTTTTTTTTTACCTGTGTGCTGACTACTGATGTTTAGCTGCATGGTGATATTGAAGATGATGTTTCGATTTTATCAAGCTGTAGTATGGGCATTTGGAATGAAGGTCAAAAACAAAAAAGACTGAGGTGCAACATATAGGATGGTTGGTTGTGTGGGGGGTTTTTTACTGCTCATTTGTCAGATGGGTTTGCAGAGGAATTGTTTATTGGTTCATTTGTATTTCATTCATGTATTAATTTGTTAATTTATTATTATTTTCTTTGCTTGATTCTTTGGTTGGTTGGTTGCATGGCTTTTTGTTTGGTTATTTGTTTGGGGGGGGGGGGGGGGGGGGGTTGTTTATGTTTTGTTTCTTCGCCCGGTTTGCTTAATCATTCAAAACATAAACTGTCTATTCATTCCTGTTCATACAGTTAATGTCGATATTTTATTGGCCACTACTTTCCGCCCGCCCCCAAAAGTGCCTGCCGTTACAAAACCTTGTGTGTGATTTTTCGGCCAGTTTTATTTATTTCTTGTTACAACACACGTCCCCATCAGTGCTCAAACCAGTTTAAGTACCCTTCCATGCCAGTGCACCTTTCTTAGGTGCACTTCAAATCATGTACAATAGCAAGAAATTATTTATATCAAAATTGTTTTAATTTTCTTCTTATTTTGTGTTATTTTCAGTTCCAATCATGTTGGGTTTTCTTAATGTAAATGTTTGATTTTTTTACAAGTTTGTTTTGCGAATTAATGGGTAAACGCTGTGGCAAAACCACTGAGCTATAATTATGTATATGATGTCTATGGGCAAAACCCCATTCTCACGCAATTACCGCAGTTATTATTGGTGCACGAGCCTTCGACCTCCGATACCATCAGGTCACAAGAGGTCGATGCTCCAAAGGGAAACTACTCTTCTGTGAAGGAAAGGCATTTCCGGAAAAATCGTCTGATTCTGCCTGACAGAATTTACGATGGAATTGCAAGATAACTTTTACACCAATGCAGAATACATTGAAACGGTAAGATTTGTTTCGTAGCGTAGCATCTAGTCTTTCTCCTTGTCTTATCTGTAAACCAAAGTATATTCATAAATACAGTTCAAGCTGTTCTAGTTCCACTGGTGTGTCGGCAGCAGTATACGTTAGAAATATGTTTAGAAATTGTCTGACGTTGTCTGCAAAAAAATGATTTTAAATATATATAACTTACCGCTTGAAATAACGCTGGTCTAGTAGTAAACTGAAGTGTTAAATATGTTATTAAAGTCATTCATCCGTGATAATGAGTGTGAACACACATGAATTGAAAATAGCTGTCATCAGATGGGTTTGTTGTTGCGATAAAAGCTGTGCCAGTAAGATGGATTGGCCACCAGATTTTATTATTTTTTATTTGTGAATTCCCTTTCAAGTTTTTGTTGCAGTGTACATCCCAAATAAATTATTTTGAATTTATTAAATTTATAGAAATATTTAAATGATAAGGATTATTGAATATATTATTATCTATAATTTACTTGCTAGAAATATTTGGGAGAATCATAAATTCATAATGTGAACTTAACATTTTATATAGAAAAAAAAACACATTAACTATTTGTTTTGAAAGTAACTTCCAACTCTTATTTTTACAGGCGTCTGGAAATAAAGTGAGCCGACAGTCAGTGCTCTGTGGTAGTCAAAACATTGTCATCAATGGCAAGGTAAGTGAGATTGTTTTGTTTCTGTTTGTTTTAGGTTGATATGCCAAAGACTAAGAGTAAGTCACTATACTACTTGATTTTTAAAAATTCATTTTAAATGAAGCGTACAGTGTGATTGATACACATTAAAATGATCAGCCATGCACATGTACACACACACACACACACACGCACACACCAGTTCACACACACAGTGACTTGTGTGTGTGTGCACACACACACACAACACACGGCACATGCATACACACACACAAAGTGACAAACACACATTATTTTTGTTTAAAAATAAGGAAAAGTAATTATTTCTTTAATGTGCAAAGAAAACACAAACAGATTGGGTTTAATTTACATGATTTTTTTTATACACATTGTATAATATATTCTAGACTTGACTTCTCCCTTTTTAAACATCCTTTAAAGAGTTGTCAGGGCACAGCTCAATTTATCAGGTAGTGTGTTGTTAAGTTGAATCTGGCAGAGCCTCTTCATCTTCAAACAACAGGCTGCATGCTGGGTATATATCTATTTGTGTCATTCACCCCACTGGCTTTACATAGCTAGTCTACCCTTCTACCACAAGACAAATGGATGGGGTTTTAACTAGTGTGCAAGATGTTCTGCATGTTGTACATTGTGTATGAGACCTTGGTTTTTAATTATACTTATAGTCTCATCTGAAGGACTTTCAGGGAAATGAAGTCAGTATCAATTTTAACTATTTAAAAAAAAAAAAAAAAAAATATATATATATATATATATCCATCCTTGAAGTCAGAATATGGCTACCTTTATCATTGTCAAGAACAATCCCATATATATAAAATCTCCCCATTGACAAACCTCGGAGCTCTAGCTGAGGAACACAACTTCTTTCTTTTTTTTAAGAATATTCTTTCAAATGGATAGCTCAACATAATCTTGAGCCCATGCCTTCAGACTGTCAATTCATGAGTTGAGTACTCAGTCAATAGGCTATCCCACCTCCTGAAATGAAACATTCATCAATGTTGTAAATTGTGTAATATTAGTGCTAGTGGTTAAAATTCAAGTTACTGTTCTGAAAAAAAATTACCATACAGTATACTGTATCAAATTGATATATATATTTAAAATCACACTACTTTGTAAAATTAAAATTGTAAATTGTGTAATATTAATGCTAGTGGTTAAAATTCAAGTTACTGTTCTGAAAAAAAAAATACTATTCTTTATCAAATTGATATTCAAAATCAAACCATGTTCGTTTTGTCATGTGCAGACAATAGTGATGACAGACTGTGTGATCCGTGGAGATCTGGCAAACGTGCGGATTGGCCGCTTTTGTGTTGTCAGCAAGCGTGCTGTTATCAGGCCAGCCTTTAAAAAGTTCTCCAAAGGGTAAAAGCATGATTTCTTCTTATCTTTATGGCTAAGAGTTTGTTCTTCAGATGGATTTTTTGTTTGTTTTCTGTATAACTTTGAGTGTTTGGTTATTTTTGCACATTTTTTTTACCATTCATAAATTATTCAATTAGCATGCAATGTTGATAAGTTAAAATTTTATGTAAGACATTGCATCTGAGTCAGTGGATGACCCCCCAAAAATTACATTGTGTTGTTTTTCTCTCTGTGTGTGTGCGTGTGTGTGTGCATGCTATTCTGTGCTCAAGTATCCTTTTTTGCTTCCAATTAGGCTGGAATGGGCTTTTAGCCTGTAACTAGTGTAAGTATAAGAAGGGACTGCAAATTGTTGACAATGACATAGTAGAACTGACATAAAGCATTATTATACTTATTCATTGAGGAAACATTTATAAATTTGCCAAAGGTAGTGACAAGTTATTGAAATCCGTAATGTTAAATCTACCAAATGAATGATATGCTCATATTAACACATATTGGGTCCACTTTCTTTTAAACTTTTCACTTTCAGTTTCACTGTATGAGCATCAAAATTATCACCAAAAAAAGTGAGGGAAAAAAGTTTTTATGTAAAAAGAAAAGATTAGCATAATGATATGCTCACGTTTTATCAGAGCTTCCAAGAATAATTACAATTGTGAATTGATAATTACTTGGAAAATGGAATAAAGAATGTGTTTATTGCTTTGCAGAATACTGAATAGCCTTCTTTCCACTACACACTGCATGAAAAATGGAATTTTATAAAGAAGTGTGCATTTATTGCTTTTCAGAGTGGCCTTCTTTCCACTACACATTGGGGACCATGTGTTCATTGGTGAAGACTCCATCGTCAATGCTGCACAAGTGGGATCCTATGTCCACATAGGCAAAAACTGCGTCATTGTAAGTCGTGGGCATTGATGGGCTTCTGCTCAGTAGACGTGTGTAGCTGGGTTGGGGTTTTTATGTTATTTATTGTATGTAGTATGTTGCTATTATTTACTCAGATTTTGGCACACAACTGACATAGATAGGGGAATCTGATGAACAGCTCTTTGAAACGGCATCACACTGAAAAAGAATTCTTATATATATATATAAAGATATATACCATGCTTCCTGCAGACAACCATATGGTGCTTCCTATGCGCAGACATAATTGTAACACTTTTATACACAGACGTATAGTCCAGTGTTGATTCTAGGCTGCACCATTGCAAGATTCACTCATACATTGTCTTCTGGGCGCAACAAAATTTGCAGTTTTTCATTTCATCTGTTTTGGAATTTGCTCTCAGGCACAAAAATAAAACCAAGGCTGTATAGATCTCTGAATGATGAGTGTGCCATTATAGCTGCCATATGTATAACCAGTATCAACATCTATGACAAAGTTCCATTTTCTGTCCTTATTTCTGATTGGCCAAGGACTTCAGTTGTGACCAGCCACTGTTTTCATTTTACCACTTCCATATGAAAACAAGATGGCAAGCAATGGGAAAGTTTGGAGGTGTGATTCAGAAAACGATGTACAAAAGAGAACAAGTGTGACAGCAAAAGAGAACCAGAGGTTAAATCTATGGTTACAAAAGAATTTCTGTTCCTACTCTTCATCATGTTGTCAAGAATAAGTGTTTCGCTTTGTGCACTGACTGATTCAGTGTAACTGCTATCTGGTTTTGGTACTTAAATGATGTGTGAAGGTGGCTACTTGTACGGAAGACAGAATATGAATGACATCAGATATTGATAACTCACTGAAAATAGAAGCAGTCACATGCTTTTTCTTTGTGAATTCCTAGAAGTTGACCACAGCTGTTATTTTGATGCAACTTTTCCATAGAACATTTAGTATGCAGATCTATATATATATATGGTGAAACTGGAGGTTGGCCTGCACAGTTTGTGTGAGCTTAGGAGGATGGGGAGAAGCTAGATTGTAGGGCAGGGATAGGTTATAGGATTATGTACCCCCATTTTTCCTTTTTCTTTTTTAATTCATCTGTGCTCCCATGTTTATTTCTTAAGCTAGTATGATCAATGAATCATGGAATACGTTCATAAGTTAAAAAACAAAGAAACATCTCCCCTCTCAACTGACACCCACCACCCAAACACACAACACACACACACACACACACACACACACAGGGGGGATGTGTGGGTGTGTGTGTGTGGCTAGGGTTGGGGTTTTGTTTTAAAGGTGAAATGAGCCACCGATGCAACAGCCAAACTTGTCACTTCTCTCATTCTTTCACGTCTGGACTATTGCAATTCTCTTTTGTCTGGTCTGCCAGCATCATCTATCCACTCCCTTCAACGTATACAAAACTCTGCAGCTTGACTAGTTCTCAGAAAGAAAAAATCGGAGCACATTACCCCCCTCTTGCGATCTCTCCACTGGCTGCCTGTGCCACAGAGAGTAGAATATAAGATCAGTACCCTCTGTTACAAATGTCTCCACAAAACTGCACCCTCCTACCTCTGTGAATGTCTTAGCCTGTACACTCCTTCACATTCCCTCCGCTCTGCTGCAGATACCTTGTGCCTACGAATACCTAGATTCAACCAATCTACTGTTGACCGCCGCTCTTTCTCTATTTTGGGTCCATCGACCTGGAATGAACTCCCTCTCTCTCTTCGCCAGAAGCCTAGCTATGACACTTTTAAATCAAGCCTCAAGACATATTTATTTCAAACCTAAGATTTCCCCCTCCTGTTTCATATCAGAACTATCCCACCCTTCACTAACCCATGTCCTATCACCCTGCTAAAGTATATGACCTGTGTGTGTGTGTGTGTGTGTGTGTGTATGTGTGTGTGTGTGTGTGTGCTTTTGAAAAACATTTGACTATTGCAATTTTATTTCATAGATTTGGTCTGCAGTACCATGTTTGTAATATCTCTTTGAACTATTGATTATTTGTCATTGGTTGTATGACTGTGTAAGATTAGGTCGAATGCATGCGCTTTGATTTGTCTTTGCAAGATATAGCGCTATATAAGTTCCATTTATTATTATTATTATTATTAACTTGGAGAGGGCTATACAAGTACCAAGACTCATTTGAGTTATTACGGATGGTGGATTAAACTGAAGCATGGACGTGGGAAATAAGAGAGGCACAGTGGCGTATTAGTATACACATATTGCATGACATCAAAATAGTGTACATTTTCTGTGCAAAAAATCAAGCCAAAGTGAGATCCGCTGGGTCTGTCTTTTCAGGTGCTTAACGGCAGCACAACACATTTTCACTCACATAACAAACAACAATAGTTGCTGTCTGAGCCTTCAATGAAAAAGAACATCATGGAACAAATTGTCAACATTTGCTTTTGTCCCTTTTTTTTTTCATTTCAGGGGGCCCTCTGTCCCCCTTTTTTCAATCCTAGGATCAGCTCTGTAATGCCGCCTAAACACAACCATATATCTCCTACATAGACATAATTATAACACCCCCAACATAGGTATTACTATCTCCTATTCAGACGTAATGATATCTCCTACATACAGACAGTCAAAGATTTCCACACATAACAGCCGGTACTGCACTAGTAGTGATGTGCTCTCCACAGGGAGAGCAGTCCTATCTTTTATGCACAAAAATCTGCTGTGACTGTAAGTGGTAAAAACAATACAGATATACTGTACAAAAGATGCCATCAAGTACAATACAATCCAATGCAATATAGTACAATAGCGTATGCTATAGTATAACAGTACAACACAATAAAACACAACACAATACCTCTTACAATTGCACAGAAGTGCCTGCTATACACAGACATAGAATACCTCTTACACAGAGACATTGGTTGCTTATTGTCGCTGTTGTGTTTGCTATTTACTTATCGTCACTGTTCTGTTTGCTGTGTGGTGGTACCAGGGACGCCGGTCAGTGCTGAAAGACTGTTGTGCCATTGCCGACAACACCGTGCTCCCTCCAGAAACTGTGGTGCCCCCTTTCACCGTCTTCTCAGGGTCCCCAGGTAACCCCTTTTAAAGGCCTTTCTTTCTCTGTCTGAGGACATGATGTTGGTATCAAAATAGGTAGACTTTTAACAGAAAATGTCACTGCAGATTCTGTAAAGGCTGTGTTTCACAAGGGAGGAAAGCTTTCAGTTGCATGTGTTGGAGTGTAGAGCTCCGGCCATAAGCTTTCAGTGCCATGCTCTCATGATCTGTTTCAACTGTTTTGTTGGTAGAGGCAGACATGTCTCCCTTCACTGTTTTAGTCTTGAAATCATTTTCTGTAAAATTTTGGTGTTCATGCATGCCTAAGAAATCAGTAGCCTTTTTTTTGTTTTGTTTTGAATAGTAAGGTAGGGTTTTGTTGGGGGGGGTTTTCTTCCCAGATTTGATCTTTGATTTTTTTGTTTGTTTGTCTGTTTACATATTTCTATTTACTTTGTGTGAAGATGCTTGCGTGTGTGAGTGTGTGTTTGCATGTGTGTGTGCATGTACACACATGATTGTGAGGCAAAGTGTGGTACTTTTTGTTTTGTTTTTTGTTGTTTTTTTTAATTTATTCTTTTATATCGAGCATAATGGAATAAGCACTTATGTGCTTTTTTACATCCAGTCCTCGTGTGTATGCGGTTTTGTGAATTCTGTCATCTGTTCCCACCAGCACACAATGGCCTACTCTTACAAAAAGCGGAACAGGATTTAACGTGTGCACAAGATGTTCTGCGTGCGTTCGCACACGGGGCCTCGGTTTATAGTCTCATCCGGAGGTACTTATGTGCATGCGTGCGTGCGTGCACGTGTGTGTGAGTGAATATATGAGCACATGCACATACAAACATACATATGTTAGGTAGACACTTGCCTAGGTATCAACGGAAGGGGTGTGGATGTGCAGGTCAGCTGAGTGGTGAACTGCCAGAATGTACGCAGGATCTGATGACCGACGTCACCAGCAGTTACTACCAACACTTCCGGCCCCACGGCAAAGGAAAATGAACAGGTCTGAAGCAGAGACTCTCTGGTGGTGGTCTCTCTGTGAAGAAACGTCCTTCAGGCAGAGAAAACTTGTTATTCCTGTGGATGAACTGAAATGATGAACGTTTCTGTCTGGTGTTGCGGGGGTAAATTTGGAAAAAGGTTTCATTAACATTTCAGTTCGCTAACTGGTAGTATTTCTCGTTTGTTATGGTTTGGGCTGGTTCTTCAAAGAGTAAGAAGTTTTGTGTTGTTGATATGCATTGACAGTATATCTGTGTGTGTGTGTGTGTGTATGTGTGTGTGTGTGATAGTACTGATATGCTTTGACAGGGCGTATGTGTGTCTGTGCGTGTGTGAAGCAGCTTGTGTAGTACATTGGGTTTTTCTAGATCATTGGGGACATAGTGATACATTGTTGTGCATGTAATACTGAGTTACATCTAATGTGAATACACTTTTAAATTTTTGCTTCTTAAGTCACCATTTGTGTTGATGTGATACAAATGATGGTATGCTTACGCAGAAAGGGGAAAAAATGAATAGAAGCAACTGTACAGAAAGGGGTAGAAAGGGTTTAGAGTCTGTTTTATCAACAATGTAGAAGTGATTTGGAAGAGGAGAAACACACAAACACAAAAAAAGTAGAGGAGTTAGATTTACTCCTTGGGCAGGTGTATGCACTCATGCTTTCAGTTGGAAGCTGTTTTTGCTTAAGTACAAGGAATGTTGAGTCTTTTTAGTCAGTCACTGTTTACAGATTTGCTTCGTAATTCTGTGCAAAAATCAATAGACTCTTAAAGAATTAAGTCGGCAAAGCCAGGGTTTAGCTTTAATGGAGAAAGGATAGTTAAACAGCAGTGATATACATCAGGAACATAGGCTGTTAAAGGTCTTGGCTTATGATAAGGAATTCATCTTTAAAACATTAATGCAGCTTTCATACGCAAAGAAGACATGACTGAATGTTAAGTACAGGTCACTTTTTAAAGTTTTTCATTATTTGACTAGTAAGCTTTATCTTTTTTTTTTCTAAATGACTAGTATTGCTTAGTTTTTTTCTTATATTGTTGTAGTGTGGGTTGTAGTGAACCTTATTTCAGTAGTGAATAAAGAAATTAATCTTTTTTCAACGGAAGTGAATGAGTGTAAAAGCATATCAAAACATAGGAGGTGATCGGTTTCTCTTGCATACTGCTTACAGTGATCCCCTCCTTACAGCTGTTAGCCTTGGTGTCAGTTTCCTTTTCTATGTTTTGCCTTGGGAGGGAAAGGTGGGGGGGGGGGGGTAGTCCTGTATGGATGATAGTTTTTTCTTGCTTTTAGGTCCAAGCTTAGGTAGACTTTTGACTCAATTTTATGAATAAAATTATTATTTTCTGAACAGAACAATAGTTTTGGTCTACCAAAACTCGTCAAAAGACTTTGTCACTTCCAGAGATGAAAACCTGCCTTTTCACCTGTGTTGAAACCATTCAGTGTATCGGAGATACATGACAGGCAGACCTACAGCAGTAGAAGGAAGGACATTCACAATTCTTGATGTGGGTGCAGCCCAGCCTTCAAGAAAGTAAAAATAGTGTGAAAAGGGTCAACACATTCACTAGAAGGAGGCCTCTTCTCTGAAGGCCTGAGTGCTTATTCCATTATCCTCACAAGAAAAGAACAGAAACGGCCAGCTGCTATCCAGCTCTCTCCGGAATGTCTGTCTTCTCTGTGACAGTTCATAACTGGTGAGCAGAGGATGGCAGGAAACTATGTTTCTGTTGTTTTAATAATTATCAATGGTCCTTTATGTGGTTTCACCATGCTCCGAGTGCTATTTATTGATGACGCACTGGCGTAAATGGGTGTTGCTTTATCTGTGCAATAGTACAATAAAAGATGACGGAATACATTTTTCTTGTGTGAGTTTTTTTAATCCACTTTGCATTATAGTAAGAAAGAAAGTATGAACTTGGTTTTTGTGGTCAGTTGTAACTAGCAAAAGTATAGAATAAGATGAAAAAGAAAAAAGAGATAACAGAAATTTTTTTTTGTTATTCTTGTATGGTGAATATGAATATTCCTACCCAAAGAGGTCTGTTTCATTGCTGGTATTCATAGGCTGTTGAATTTTCACAGTATTTTGTTGTTGTTGTGGGTGTTGCTGAACATTCTTGAGCTTAGAGGGCTCACCCATAACCACTCTTGTCTCACAAATCACACCTGGAAATCACTGTGTGACCATTTTTTGGTGTGTTTGGTTTTAAAACTCATGCGAGATAGATTTCAATAGCCTGCTTCGGTCACTTTTTGGATAAGGTTGTTTAGCGTCTACAGTCACAGCCAATTTCTGTGCATGAAACTCAGACTTCTCTCCCTGGGGAGATTATATTGCCAGAATCCCCAAAGTTGGAATGCGGCTACCTTCACGATAGGTAAAAGAGGTTGCATATGATGCAAGATCTCGCCATTGGTAAACCTTGGAGCTCTAGCTGAGAATAAAAATCAATAATAACAAAAATATTTGCTCATTGCAGTGCTGCCTCTTTTTTTCTCTCTCTCTAAATTGTTTCCCTTTGAGAGAGGTTATTTCAACAACTGAATGTTGAAAGACACTTTTGTTTTGTTGCCACATGCTCTTTTACATACACTCAATGCGCTTTGCTCTCAGGAACTTAGTTTATTGTCTCATCCAAAAGACTTGTACTCAGACCACCACTCATACTTTCATGAAGAGTAGGCCATTGTATGCCGGTGGAAACAGATGACAGAATTTACAAAACCGCATACACATGGGGACTGGATGTAAAAAAGCACATGAGTGCTTATTCCATTATCCTCGATATAAAAGAATAAATAAATAAATAAATAAATTAAAATGGATTGAGGAAAGTCCAGCTTAAGAAGGTATTTGAACCAGGGCTCCTGCCTTTTGGACAGATGTACTACAGGTAAACCTCTGATTGACTAAATATTTAGACAAACAATATATATATATATATATGTGTGTGTGTGTATTAAAAAAAAAAGTAAGATGGTTGGCTGATAGTAATAGTCTCTAAATCATGCTCTTTTGGGACTTTAGTACTATCAAATCAACCAACCAACTGATATAAAAAAGTTATGCATTTATAAAGCTCGCAAATCATTTTTCAACTTTTGTGTTTGGGAGACTCTGTGTGTGTGTGTGTGTGTGTGTGTATGTGTGTATGTGTGTGCGTGTGTGAGGGGGAGAATGGTGCCTACAGACAATGCCTTGTGCTCTTGAGAATAAAAAGAAAACGTAGTTTTCAAGCTACGACCAAACAGCCCAACAAAGCACACACGCTCTTTTTACAGACTCATTCACTGATCCCTTGTCAAACAACCCACTTCAAAAGTTTAGTTCATACATTCTTTATTCAGAAACCAATTATTCTTATGCACCACAAAGCTCTAGGCACACTCTCTGTATATATTTACAGATAAAATGGAAAGGAAAACAAGGAGGTATGCATGATGACAAAACACAACATTTTGACATTGATTTTTCAAATGAGTTGACCTTACAAAGGCACGACATAAGGTATTTACATTCAATGCTTCCTCAAACTTATAAACTGACATAAGTGACAGTATGTACAAACAATATTGCTTTCTTTGATCAACCTTCCATCTGCAAAAATAAGACCTGCCCCTAAAACATACACAGCAGGCCTCACATGTTGCACGTACCTAAAACTACTGATTAAGAAGTGACATTGTTGTAGACACATTCTGGGGTGTGGACGGTCTCCACAGGCTGGTTCAGGGAATTGGTGAACCCTTCCTCGCGGAGGAACTGGAGAACCTCTGCCTGGTACTTCTCACGGAAGACCTGCACGTCACGGGCAAGGACGAAGAGCGTGGCCTTGATGTTGTCCGTGACCACGGAGTACTGGTACTGGCCGTTGGGGCCGTAGGTGGCTGGGCCCAGCTTGACCACCCAGTCTGGGGGCATCATAATAATGATAATAAATAATGATGTATGGAATTTATATAGTGCTGAATCTTGTAAAGCAACAAATCAAAGGGCTCAGATAACTTAAAATTTTTTTTTTTTATCGAGGATCATGGAATAAGCACGCATGTGCTTTTTTTTTTTTACATCCAGTCCCCGTGTGTATGCGGTTTTGTAAATTTTGTCATCTGTTCCCACCCGCACACAATGGCCTACTCTTTCGAAAAGCGGAACAGCATTTAATGTGTGCGCAAGATGTTCTGCATGCGTTCGCACATGGGGCCTCGGTTTATAGTCTCATCCGAAGGATGGGGCATCACAAGAGATCAATCATTTTACACCTGCTGCTATCAAGATCATGTACGCTGTGTATTTGTGAGTGTGAATGAATCTGTGTGCATGTGAGCATACATATATATTACCTTTGAGTGCCTGGTCTCTTCCTGTAGTTATGACACTGCAAGAGGTCTGCCTGCTGCTTCAGCCAACACAGTCTGACTTCAGAGCAGCTCATGACCAGTGTAGCCTGTGACTCCTTTTGGTGGAGAATGCCTAGAACTAGTTCTGTTATTGCCCTGGTCATACACGCTCTTGCCGCGTTTGCCACAGCTTGAGGCTGTGCCCACCCTGCCCCGGGTCCCAACACCCACATTAACAAGGCGTGGAGGTGCAACTATGGAGCTCACTCCTAACTTAAGGGAATTGAAGATCTTTACAGGGCAAACACAAAGACAGAGATTGCTAAGGAGAAGGCACTAAAAAACCTTTCAGGTTAATAATCTTACACAAGGGTCAGAACAGTGAGTGACCATACAGTTTCAGAAAGGACTTACAGGGGGCAGCCACGGGCACGGTCTCCAAGTTAACGGTCAGCTGTCCAATGTGAGAGGTCTTGGAGGCAAAGCCGTGAATGACGTCCAGAGGCCCAGTGACCGATTCCAGTCTGTCAGAGTTCAGCACAGTGATGCGGCCGTCTGGTGCCACTCCGTCTGTACAGAGAGAATGGTGTGATGATGTTCATGGATTATGCTGATGGTGGTGGTAGTAGTAATGATGTAGGAGTGTGAGCGTTTGTCTGTGACAGTTTGCTTGAGCTATGTCTGTACAGTGAATGGGGTGATGGTGAAAGTGCATATCAGTGCAAACGGCGGTGTTTGTGATGATAGGTTTGTGGGTCTCTTTGACTGATTGGTTGGTTGTTTTCCTTACTTGGCCGTTATGTTACATTTCTGTCGTGTGTATGTGTGAGTATGCACATGTGTGAATGCATGGATGTGTGTTTTTAACCGCTTTTTGTGGACAGTGAGCATAGGAGATTAAACTTTTCTGAGAGGAGTACATCATGAATGAGATGTGGAGACTCCACACATAATGTGCATGAAGGTTAAGGGCCTTTGTTAGCCTATGTTAGTTCTACATGAGATTGTAGAAAAACTTATTTCTGTAATAGCATTTTTGTCTGGTTTTTTGTTTCAGGAACTGATTATATGTTAAATTATGGGAATTGCCCATTATGGGGGAGACCAAGGAGGGGTATGGGGGTATTGTAAGCAACATGCCAAGCCCTATATTAAAATGTAGTTATGCTATAAAATATTAATTAATGTGAGACTGTCTTCAGCCCTGACAACTTCTTAGCATGACAATATTTAATCTCCTATAATGGAAAAACATTCACATAAGTCGTAACTTTGCTGTGTATATGATAAGGTACTTGAAACAGCCATACACACAAACTTCTCATCAAGAGTGTCTTGCATCCTTACAGTGGTTCCCAGGTGTGATGAGTGAGACAGAGCATACTGTGGATGACCTCCAGGGTGTTAAGCTGGGAAATGCCCTACTTAATTAATTTCCCTACCTCCCAAATAACAGGCTTTTATGTGGAGTTATGGCCATGCACGTTTGAAATTGTCATGAGACAGACATAATTTGTCTGATTTCTTTTTAAATATTTTTGTACGCATTTTTACTTAAAGAAATACTGCCTATTTTCTTTTATTCCATTTAATATGCATGATATTTACAAAACTACTTTACATGTTCCCTCTCCTTGCTTTCAAATTTTCAGCCATGCAACAATACACAAGGAAAGGTGTTTTAAGTATATAATATTTGTTATTGTTTTGAAATTAATTAATACTGCTGATACCACTTTCTATCCTATTTAATGTTTAATATTTACACCATTTTATGATTATATCCTGACCATGTTCTCAAATGACATACTCACAGTCAGCTGTCACGCAAAAGGCATTCCTCTCGAACGTCAGTGCCACAGATTTGCTGGCATAAACCTGTAAACCAGGTCGAAAATGGCAATATACACACATGCACACTGTGAAATGAGTCTCTCTCACACACAACCTTTCCCTATCACAGACCTACCTCCCCCCCCCCCCTCCCCACATCACCAGCCCAGTCCCATCACATACACACATACACTTAAAAACTAAACTTGCACACACATTCAGACCAAAAACTAGGAAGGAAGGTGGCAGAATGGTTCAGACGTTCCCCTGCCTAACAAGTAAATCATAATGTTCTAGGTTCAATCCAGTCTTGCCCTTTCTTTACAGTTTGACAGAAAAATTGAACTAAATATCAAGTCTTTCAGAGGACACTCCAAACCAGTTGGACTGATGTGCTCACAGGCTTGTGCATGTCAAAAGAACCCTCAGCAGTTGAAAATCAAAAAGAGTATGGAGACATCCCGACTGTCCTGGCAAAATTGCTAATCAACTCCCAACTGTATTCCCAAAGTCCAAATGCAGCTACCTTAATGGTGGGGACAAAACGGTCAGGTACTCAAAAATCTAATCATTGGTGAACCTCAGAGCTCTAACTGACGAACAGGGCAAAAAAACCCCAACAAACAAAAACTCACCTGGTACCACCTGCCTAGGTATTTGCTGTCTTCCAAATCAGAGACAGTAACAGGGGATTTCCCGGTCAGAAAGATGCTGAGAGCAGAACCGACAGCATTGCCCACAGTGTCTAGAATGAAGCCACTGGCCACAGCCACACAGCAAAGAATCACCGCAACCTTCAGCATCATGTTGGAATCGAGTTTTTGTTGCTGCACGAGACTGAAGACCTGGAATGTTTGAGATGTAAGTCTTCCTAAAACTTAGGGAGCGTTTTCTGGAGTCTCTGTAACCTCTCGGTTCTTTTATACAGAATTTTGGGGACTCTGGTATCTGGTGGAGATATGTAGAAAACACGTGTGGGGACGTGTGGAATTTGAGATAAGAGTGTTATGTGAAGTGGGAATTTGAACAAAAGGTTAGATAGGTTGGGTCCTGTGTTTCTCCATGCTTCCAAACACGTGACTGCTTACATAAAAGATAAGGAATTCAGGACGGGTAAGATGAAAATAGTGTTACGCAGGTTGTCAAGTTGTTATGGGACATTTTTCATTTTTAGGTTTGCCCCATTCTTTTATCAAGAAAATGGAAATATTTCATTGTTCTTAGAATGTCCTTTGAAGCACATGCTTTGTCTGCAGTTTGAAATATGGTGCCCTTTATTTGCAGGTGTTTTTTTCCATATCTGTTCAATTGTAAAAGTTAGGTGTGGTGCTTTATGTAACCTGTGTGGCCTTTTCTTGTCAAATGTACCGCTTGCAACAATGGCCTGAGTCTGAGTACAGAGAAAAATTCAAAGCAAGGTTTTCTTTCATACAATGAAAAAAGAACAACAAAGGCATTTTGACTGTCGACAACTTTATTCATTGTAAACCTTCATGATTTTGTGGGCATTTTTTCAGCTAGTACAAAATAAAGATACAACAGAAGAAAAAAATGTAGTTTGTCTCTCATAACATTTAGATAAACACATTCATCGTTTGATCATTTACTAAATCTTACAAGTTCCTCATGAATGAAGTTCATGAAGAAATGAACAGATTGATAGGGAGAAAAAGACAAACGGAGAGAAAATAGGAAGTAAAAAACCCCCAAACAAACAAACAAAAGGAAAAACATCTTATTTACATTTACAAATATTTTAATGTGTAACTTGATGGTTCAGAATTTACAGATATTTTATTTCGACATCCTTTTTTCTTTTTACATACTTACTTTATAAAAAAAAATTTAAAAATTAAAGAAACAAAATCTTTAATAGCCCGTATTCAAAACTCATTTTTGCCGTCAATTTGCATTCATCATTTTATGATTAATCATTCAAGATCACCCCTCAGTATCAATGGGAAGGGAGGAGGGAGGGGGGGGGGGGGGGTAGACAATGCTTGAAAGATTGATTATGGTGTAATGATTTGCTCATAGTGTGGGAACAAGGCCGAAATTTTCATTAAGAGGGGGTGTGTGATCCATGTGGTACCAGATAAAAAGTGTTTGTGTGCATATGGATATGTATACTTGTGTGCGCACATGTACACACAAGTGTGCATATGGATATGTGTACTTGTGTGCGCACATGTACACACACGTGAATGTATTTGTCTCATAGCATTTACATATGTGTGCATGAATGTGAGTATGTATGCGCGTGGGTAAGATGTGAACATATATCTGATATGTATATGTAATGTATGTATGCATGTGTGTGTGCATGCATACATGTAATATTGCATGTATGTATGTGCATGTGTGCACACAATGCATGAAGGGGCATATTGTGCAAGTGTGATCACTGTATGAACATTCCCCAGGTCATAATCATGAGGTAAAAAACTGCAACACCCTTTCCTTCATACTTTCAACAAGACAAACTTTTGACTTACTTGTGGTGGTGGGAATTTTTGTTGTTGTTTTTGTTATTTTAGATTACTATTGCATGAACATTATCAACACTCACTATTATCGTCATCATAATACATTATAAATACTGGTACCATATTCCATTCAATAACAACGAGATTTAAACTGTGGTACACTTAACATACACGTATCAAACATAAGCTGCCAACTTGCCAAGTTCATTATTATGCATTCTGCCTGAATACAATTTTTTTTCTTTTTTTGTTCTGGTAAGAATGCCATAGTACATGTGCATACAAATGCAAATGTGTGACCCCCCACCACAAAATCAGTCGCATTGCACCAGAGGTCAAATCTTTGTTGTTAATGTATTTATCTGCTTTTTATTTTATTTTTTAAAGCTATTCAATGAAAGAAAGAAAAAAGTTAGAAAAATCAGACAATTCAATGAAAAGTTATTACAAACTGAAACGTTCCGACTCTAGAAAGTGACAAAATGATAAACTGACGAATTTTGCATTGCAATGGGTGGTCAGGATGAGGGGTTGCGTTGCACGTTTTTAAAGCGAAAAGAAACAAAACTCTGCCTTAACACTTCAGTACAAGGTAGAAGAAAGCTTACAGCTTTATAATCCATCAAAATCTCAAAACGAGACAACCTGACCCCCACCTGCCTAAGATGGCTCCTAGCAGAAAAGTGGGTCAGGTGCAAAGCGACTCGTTTTGTGGTAGAGGGTCACGTCATGTAACATTCATGAGTAAGTTCACAAGCCTACCTGGAGAGGGATAAGCGGGCTCTAACTAGGTTTTAACATGCCCACAACACACTGCCTCAAAAACTCAGTGTAGTGTTTCAACCGCTCCTCGAGGAGTTACGGGAGAAGTTCAGTCAAACATGCGTATATATAGCTAATACGAATTTGGTGTTTTCATGATATGAATAGTTCATGTGATGTTGATGTTGCTGTTTGTATCCCAGGCCACAGAGGTCTAAGGCTTTATTAGGGTTGTCACACACACAAATCCCATGTTACACGAAAACCAGCCTCAACAAATACATCATAAAGGCCATACAGAAGAAATTTTTTTAAAGAAATGAATTTAAATCAAATTCTCGAAACACCAAGCATCGCTAACCTGCAAAGCAAAGGTGGGCCAGTGGTGTAGTGGTAACAGATCCTTCTGGAGAACAAGAGGTAAACAGATTTAATCCCGCCTCAAGTCAGACTTCCCTACATCCACAAGACCATGCGAGCGAGTCTTTCAGATGAGATGATAAACTCCGGATCCATGTGCAACATACAACCTAGAGCAACAAAAGAATTGTCCTTGGCAAGAATGAGCTACTCTTAAAAAGGGAAGCAAACAGACATCATGACAGGGGGGAAAACCTAACAAAAGGGTAGCACTGAACTGTGGTAGGAAAGAATCCCAATATTCCTGGGAAGAGCATCCCAATATTCCTGGGAAGAGCATCTCAGTTCTTGGGAAGAGCATCTTAGTTCTTGGGAAGAGCATCCCAATATTCTTGGGAAGAGCATCTTAGTTCTTGGGAAGAGCATCTTAGTTCTTGGAAAGAGCATCCCGATATTCTTGGAAAGAGCATCTTAGTTCTTGGGAAGAGCATCTTAGTTCTTGGGAAGAGCATCTTAGTTCCTGGGAAGAGCATCACAATATTCTTGGGAAGAGCATCGTAGTTCTTGGGAAGAGCATTCTGATATTCCTGGAAACAGCATCCTGAGCAGAGAAATCTGTCAAGACTGCGAGAGAGAAACAATGCAATACAAAACATTTGTGTAACAGTAAAATTCCTGTAGGCAAATGAGGCTAAGCCATAAGAAGTATATTGCCTTTTCAGCTTGATCTATCACCTGCAAAATACTCAGAAAGTGTGTACCAAAGAAAATTTGCAATTAAAAACAAAAAACAAAACCCTTCTAGACAGTTATCTAAAACATGAGACATAGTCATACCGACAAACAGAATCGCAGAATGGACACAATGCGTGCGCCCATCACAGTGTTTATAACAGTATCACAAAACAGTGCAGATACCATAGATATACCGTCAAAAACAGAAGAACAACAACAACAAATAAACCAATTTCCAAGAATTGTTCAGGTTTTGTTCAAATAAAAAGAAAGGATATTAAAATGGAAAGAAAAAATAACGAAAGGGATATCAGTGACAGATTAAAAAAAACAACAAAATCCAAAACAAAACAAAACAAAAATACAAAACCCAGTAATAAAGAGGAACAGAAACAGAGAGGCATTTTCTAGAAAGGAAATTCTTGGTGGGGATACTGCTTTTTCTAGTGACACAGAGTTGCCAGCATCTTCAAGACTAGAGGGAATGCGAGTGTTTATATATATATATCAAAATATATATATATATATATATATATATATATATATATATATATATATATATATTTGATATATCGTGTGTTTGTGTGTGTGTCCATTTTTTTTCTTTTGAGGATAATGGAATATAATCAGCACTCATGTGCTTTTTAACATCCAGTCCTCATGTGCATGAAGTTTTGTCAATTTTGTTATCCGTTCCCACTGCAAAAATGGCCTACTCTTCTCAATGTGTGTCTGTGTGTGTGTGTGTGTGGGGGGGGGGGGGGGGGGGGGGGGGGTTGTGTGTGTGTGGTTGTGTGTATGTGTGTGTGTGTATGTGAGAGAGAGAGAGAGAGAGAGTGTGTGTATGTACATGTAAACATGCATGCATGCGTAACTTGATAATGTGCTTGTGTACATAATTTGAAGGCGGTGTATGACTTCTCCTATCTAGCTTTCTTTACACCCATTACAGATTCCCTCCCCCCCTCCCAAAAGAAAAGTACTAGTAACCAACACTGTAAGTCTATTGTGTTGTGAGGCAGGTGACCATTTTAATCCACGGCGAATGAATTATATTTAATCAACAACATACACAGACTACACAGACCGTAACTATTTTTTGTGGCTCATAATAAGTGAAGACTTCATTGTGTCAATACTTGGAAAAATATAACCATTTATTATCTTATCAGTGTATACACAAACATTTAATCAAAAGAATTATTTACAACAATATACTGAACATGCTTTGGCTGAATACTTTTATCCCAAAAAATCCCACCTCCTCCTCCAAAAAAACCCCCAACCACACACACACACATCCCATTCAAAACCCCCTTCCAACCCCAACCCCCTGACCCCTCCACCGCCCTCCCAACAACAACAAAAACAACAACCCTGCCTCTCTTCAAAGCAAATAAACCACACACGTTTACTACATATACCTGCTAACACGTCAACATGCACATTCAGACAAAAGTACATATCATATATATATCACTTTGCACCGTTCAATATAGATTATACATCTGACCAGACAAAAACAATAACCAAAAAACCAGGACAAGAGCTCACTTTGATTAGAAGGGCAAATTTTCAGAGTTGACACGAAATCGCAGACTACTTCAGAAAAGAAAAAAATCAAACAACAATGACAACAAACCAAGAAAGCAAGACAATGCCAAAGGAAACGGTACACGCAAGGAAAAAAATACATATAATCATACACACTGATTGATAATATATGTTTATACTGATGATGATTCCAAATATGTCAGAACAACACAACAACATGTACTTGTCATGATGTATTATGATGTAAAAAGAAATGAGTTTTTAAAAAATCAAATCAACAACAAACAATAAAAAATAGAAAAAAATAGGGGAAAAAAACACCTTTTGAATGTGGAACAGTTAAAATCAAAATGAAAGCAACCGACCAACAATCCAATATGTCATGAATGTGATCATACGTGAAGGAACAACTGGAAATATCATTCCAAACCTTCTTCTTCTTCAAAAACGTCAATGATAAACACAGCATGGGGAGGAGGAGGAGGACACACACAATGGAGAAAAAGGCTTGTGGAGGATTTATACCTAACTGTTGACAACAAGTGGATATTCCTGACAAAACATATCCAGGAATCTGATCTAGTATCTGGGGACTCTGAATCCACACTTAACTAATCACACTATCACTACTGTGCACTTGTGCATCAACTTCTTAGCTTGTTCCCAATAGAAATTGCAGCTTGCTCTCTCTGCTGAATGTTTTCTTTTTTTTTAAGTGGAAGACACTTTCATGGCAGATATTTATGACCAAATGACAACACAAAAGTAACAAACATGACAATCTAATTGGATGTCTGATATTACAATGAGACATTGAGGATATTTTTTTAATAATAAAACCCAGACATCGATAAACAAAATAAGCTTGGATATATATTTAAGGCTGTGAAGCAATCACCATATTAAGCAAGAGTGAAAACACAGAAGGCAAGCAGCAACACAGCCATTTTCCCCAAACATCACTCTTACACAGGAGGTGCTAAGTCTTGCCGCCACCCTCCTGAAGACAAACTACATTATTGTCAGGCCATAAAGTGGAGAGTTCAGCTGCCTCTAAAGAAAAGAACCTATCAAGGTGTGGCACTGTCACAATATCTAAATAAGAAACAGTCACTGTGGTCAGGCACTTTTCAACTGGAATATATCATCGCAAGATGTGCGGAAATCATCAATAATGATGTCTTTTGTTATCTGAACATCTTTCAGAACAATACTTTGACTTCTACTCAAGTTTGATATGAAAACTTAATAACTGATATCAACACTGATGGAGCATCTAGTTTTCGATGATCGGCACCTTCAAATAGAAAAAGATAGCTGTATCATCTAATTTAGGCTTTTTTTTTTTTGGTCATGTAAAAATGAAGAGGTAGACAATAACCAGCACAAACTACTTAAGTACAACACAATCTCCTTTTTTCTCTTAAATATTTGATCTTATAATTCTGTTCGTTTCATTTCTTGTCAAGTTTTCTTCACGCGTTTATGAGTTTTATTGACTGGCTGATATCCTAGGCTACCATTGCTACTTTCTTCACTGAGTTTTGTCATGATAGGGATCACAAGCCACCATACAAGTGCACTTGAACATGATATAGGCAGGCTTCTAGCTTGTTGTCACTAGTCTGCTCAGGACCTTGTTGTGATGTTTGTGACTCGTTTCATGAATGAATCACACTCTGTTAAAACCATCATCAAAACTTGCAAGTGCTATGGAAGGGGAAATCCCATGTTTCATGAATGTATCAAACTCTGTTAAACCCATCTTTAAACTTGCAAATGCTAGAGAAGGGAAAATCACAAACCTCATTAACTCTAAAGTTGATTAATCCTCTGATTTTAAACCTTTTTTAGCTTAGTTTTTCAAGACATGTGGGATACACATAGGAAGGGATAAAAAAAAAAAACTCACAAAGAACCAAGTCTGATCTGAAAGGAAGAGAGTAAAGAACACACCTGTAGAGAATTGGAACAGGAGAAAAAGAAACTGAATCACACACTTCCGATCAGGAAAAAAAAAATAATGACAACAGCAGCTCACAAACAATAACCACAAAAAGCAAATAAAAACTGTGTGTCATCATCCAAAGCTGCTTCACATTCACCTATCAAGCCAGTGCAACAGTACATGTGTTTTTGCTTCCACCGCCAAACACTGGGTTGTTTACTCCACTGTGGGCATAATGACTGAACAAACGGACAGTGCCACTCAAATCACCCGAACATGATGTGAGAACAAACACAGAGGCACTCAAATCACCTGGCAAAACAAAAACGAATAACGCTGTCCAGAACAAACACTGTGGCACTCAAACAGCCTGAAGATAATAAGCTCACGAACGGCAGTGTACAAAAACGATCTGAAAGTTCTCCAAAGTGTACTACACCACAAGAAGAGAGGAGAGGGAATGGAGGTTTCCCAACATTCTGAAGTGGTTTGAACAATGATGCGGTGAATATACTTTTTAAAAAATAATCAGAGAGACCTAATAATGGAAGACTACCCGATCAATAGTTTTATGTCGTTCCTCTGTGTATAGATATATATATATATATTATATATATATATATATATACTGAACTCATGATTGAGACATCGTTGCATGGCCACAATAACACTATGCGGATTGAACATAGTGTATATCCATTTGTTACATGATTCATACTTAAAAATTACACCTATGCAGACTGAACATAGTGTATATCCATTTGTTACATGATTCATACTTAAAAATTACAACTATGCAGACTGAACATAATGTATACTGATTTGTTACATGATCCATACACAAAAATTACAACTATGCAAGTTGAACAAAGTGTACACCCATTTGTTACATGATCCATACATGAAACTGATCAGTAAAAAAAAAAAAATTCACAAAGTCAAATGCTGACCGTTTTTAAAGAGGGGAATTTTTAACCCAAAAAATATTTAGAATTTCAAAGTAATCCTACACGTTGTAGATAAGCTGAGCATACTTCTTCTCCACCCCCACCCCTTTTTATAAAAAATAAAATTATCTCAACCTGCAATACAACCTACCATTCCATAGAACCATTTTCCTTGAACCCAAACCCAAACGTAAACTGAACAACCCTCGTCAAAGCTTCGACTGCAACATCTGAGTTCTCAAGGTAGGTTCCTTACAGGTGTTCCTAGATACAGGTACAAACACTTAACAAGGGACTGTATTAGGGCAATGGGAGGGGGGAGGGGGTGGGGGTGCACACCTTCAGTGCTGCAACCGCTCTGTTCACAAAAGTGTTGAGACTACAGACTGTTGCAATCCAACAACATCATCTTCCAAGTACCTACATCTGAAGACTACTCATGCCAAGTTCTTAGCGCCACAGGCATGTTATGATGCACATGTATACCATTTCAAGGCAACTGTGCACTGCTGCTCCTCAAGTACATCTTCGGTGATTTATCTACATATTTTTTATTGCCTAGTTAAATAGTTAAGGAGAGGGGAACCAAAACCTTGTTCATTTGTTTTCCCCCAACACCTTTGCTCTCAAAACCATTATGCTGTTTGTGTGCATGCACTGTACTGATAAACTTGTCAATCCAACACTTCATCATTAAAGCTCAAATTAAAATAAGAAAAGTGGGGGATTTACAAATGACAGCTTTCAAAGTACATGATTTTGACATTCATCGATATCATAGATATGTTCGTTGCTCCACAGGTTCTCATTAATTTAAATGATCTGCATTACATCAACCATATTAAAAATGCTTTTATGTTCATTTAAACAGACAACTGTGTAAATAATGTTAATTGAACAGTGATTTGATCAAATCCATTCATGAAAAATTTACCAACAAATCCATTCATGAAAAAAATACTAACAATGACATACCTTTAAGACAGCAAATTCAAAACAAAAATATCAGGCTTTGAAAAAAAATACATTATGTATATCCTCTCTCTATCCACAGGAAAGTGGGTGCGGTGGGGTGGAGTGGGGTGGAGGGCTTAACTTAGAAAAAGACAAAAGGCCTTTGCAAGAAGGCAAACTGTGCGTCAAGATGGAAAGGAAATGAAGACTGCATCCTTAAGAATACATATATTTTGCTGCTACATTTTTGCAAGCACATCCCACTTTTAATTTTGTCACGATTTTCAATACATTTTCTTGTTTCCCTTATCCTTTGGAATTCATACGATTGTTGGTACATTTGATTGTTTTCATGATTTTCAAAATATTTTCTTTCTTCCCTTCACTCCTTAAGAAATCCACCACATAAAAATGTCATGCATGTGTCTTGCGCTAGTCAACCATAGCACAGCATACACACTCCTTATCTGAGTCAGACTGTATGCTAGTTGTGCTTTTGTCCCCAGTACCATGACCTGTCATAGTTCGCCTGCTCGTCCATTAAAGATGGGTAGGTTTTGAATTCGTGCACAAGATATTATGCATGCATTCACACATGGACCTCAGTTTATAATCTTATCTGACAAACGCTATAGCTCGATGACGAAGACCATTCAACTTGAATCCCAAGGGTCCAAGAAGTCATGGGTTCGAATCTCAGCAGCATCTGGTGAATTAAAGGTGGGGATTTTTATGATCTCCCAGATCAACTTCAAGTGCAGACCTGCCAGCAACTTAATTCCCTTCGTGTAATTACACATGCAGAAGGTCAGACATGCACATTCAAGATCCCTTAATTCATGTCAGCATTTGGTAGGTTACAGAAACACAAACATACCCAGCATATATCCCAAAAGTCAGAATGTGGCTACCTTCATGGTGGGCAAAAAGTCGCATATGCAAAATCTCACCATTGGTGAACCTCAGAGCTCTAGCCAAAAAACAAAACAAGAAAAACCAGTAAATAAAATAACCTCATCCGAAGGCCTTGTAGAGGACTGGAGTTGGCACCACCGTCAGCTCTGGAGGGATAAAATCCCTGCACATCGCTTACAGCAATGCCAACTCAGGTGCTCTCATTTCTCCACATCAGGAACACAGCAATTCTGCCCCAACTTTTCACATGATAATAAATCACTAAATGCAGCTGTAGTGATTTATTATCATGTGAAAAGTTGGGGCAGAATTGCTGTGTTCCTTTATCAGACCTAGAATCCAGAATTCTATCACATCTTCTTTCATAAGATTTTCTCCACGCATAACAGCACAACACAACACGCATCATAATGACAATTGTACACGTTAAGGCACCGACTTCACCTACTCACTAACACATGCGGTAGTATTACATGGATAAATTTTTCTTTTTCTTTGATCCCTTAAAAAATTGTTGATCGATGCAAAATCTGGTGGATTTTTTAAAATCATATATATATATATATATATTTCTTTTGTAAAGGCAAAGAAAGCATGCCATGAGGCAAAAAGTATGATATTCTGATAAAGATTGTTCATAGTTAATTCTTGGATAAATTTTTTCCACTAAAACAATGGTGACCAATGATGTACATTGATATCCATTCAATTTGTGAATTATGTTAAACATACGTAATATTTAGGACAAGAACATATACAGGTCTACATCTGTCTATCTCTATATGCACACACTCTGTGTGTGTGTGTGTGTGTGTGTGTGTGTGTGTGTGTGTGTGTACATGTGTGCATGTGTGTGTACATGCATGCATGTGTGTGTGTTGTATGAATGTATGTTTGTATGTATGTTTATATGTATGTAAGCATGTACATTTACTCCAATGAACAGAAAACATATATCATATATACCCCTCCCCCCCCCCCCCCCAAAAAAAAAAGTTTGTCTGCAGTCCATAACCCTTTACTGCCATACTATTTCTATTACAATGTGTTCTAGGTCATGGATAGTTTTCTTTTCACTTGCCAAAAAAAAAAAAAAGGAGGAATGGTGAACATTACATTTCAAACCAAAGAAAACTATAGATCCTAAAAAATATTCTATACTTCTTGGGCGTTTTCAGGTTTCGAGAATTAAAAAAGTATGCTTCAGTTTGTTCCTGGAATGTATGCTCACCAGTATGCTGCCATTTCAAACTTTGGTGTTACAGATGACGATCTGGGATTATTCAAAAAGCACTTCTTGTTTTCAATGTAAAACTACAACAAAAATGTACGATAAGGCAATTTCTTTTTCCTGATTACACACTACATGAGTCCTATAACCAGGAGTGGTCGTGAGGGAACGAGCCAGGAACAAAGATGTGAACATTTGTGTCTGATATTCAACTCCCTTGCCTTTCCTCCCTTTTAATGATATTCAACTTTACATAAGAAGGACAGTGGCAGGATGGTTAAGACAATTCCCTGCCAACAAGTACACAGTGAGGTTCTGGGGTTGATTCCCAGCCTTGCCCTTTCTTCCCAGTTTGATGAAAAAAATCAAACTGAATATCAAAGTCTTTTGGGTGAGACTAAAAACTGAGCCCCCATGTGCGAACACTCGCAGAACATCGTGCGCAAACGTTAAAAACCTGTTCTGCCTTTTGAAAGAGTAGGCCATTGTGTGCCGGCAGGAATGGATGACAGAAAAAAAAAATCAGCATGCACACAGTTGTCATGTTTACACACCATCCCCATAGTCAGAATGCAGCTACCTAAATGGTGGGGGGGGGGGGGGAAATCGGTCACATGTGCATACATCTCACCAATGGTGAACCTCAGAGCTCTAGCCGAGGAACAAAACAAAAAATAAGCAAACCCAAAAAAAACTTTACATAAACAGCATCATAACCAGCAAACATTCGAAGCCTATGGCTAAGACAAGTTCATCTTGGTCTATTACATTCTGTGAATAAACACGATATTGGTCACAAAACCTTTGCACCGATTTGCTTTGCATTAATTAAAATGAATGGATTTTCTACTTGAACAGTCAACACACTTGAGATGCATTGCTCTCTGTTTTAAAGTAACGCTCATTCATTCAACTTTTAAACAGATTTCAATCAGCACTGATATGTTCCCTATACATCACGCTGTGACAGACAGACAGACAAACAGAAACAGACAGAGACAGACAGACAGACAGACAGAGCTAGAGACAGAGACAAAGTAAAGTACCACATATGAAAATCAATTTTTCAAGGAAGAAAAAATCTTAAAGATTACCATTTTATCTCAGCACTCAGTCTCTGTCAAACCAGAGATGTTGAACTGTACTGTATATATAACTTTCAGTCAAAGCAGATTTCTCTGCATGAAATTTGGGCTGCTCTGCCCGAGGACAGTGCATCGCCACATGAGCAGTGCCACTCTCTTTTAGAAATAACCTTCCTGTTTGCATTCATATATATGTTTTCCTATGTGAAGGATGGAGAGAAAAACATCTGCAACAGCACTCTCAATCCTAAGAAGAAAAACAACCCCAAAACACACACAAACTTGACAGAATAAAGAGAGAGGAGGGAAAGACTTGAAAATGGGTATGCACATATCTATAAAATTTTTAAAAAACTTGACAGAATAAAGAGAAGGGAGGGAAGGACTTGAAAATGGGTATGCACATATCTACAACTTACCAGCACCAAAAAAAAAATCCTGCTGTTATATCACAAACAGGAGGGGGGAGAGGTGGCAGGAATAGCCTAGTGGTTAGAATGTTGAGCTCATGATCTGACGGCCTGGGTTTGAGCCACCACTGAGGCACCCATTTCAGGGAATCTTCCCCCTAGAGTAACTCCAGTATCGACTTCTCTTAAAGTCCCTCTGGATGAGACTGAAAAACCGAGGCCCTGTATGCAAACACACATGTACACGAAAACCCATTCCGCCCTAACAGAAATGGATGACAAAATGTAAAAAAAAACATGCACATTGGTCATCTATAGACATCATCATCATCAAAGTGGGAATACCGCTACTTTAAAGGAGGACAAAACAGTCCTGTATGCAAAACTTTATCACTAGCGACCCTCAGAGCTCTAGCCAAAGAATGACAGAAGAAGGAGGAGGAGGAGAAGAAGAAGAAGGAGGAGGAGGAGGAGAAGAAGAAGAAGAAATGCAAAGAAATGACCCTGTATTATAAACAAAACACCAACCAATCCCTACCCTCCTCCAAAAGGAAGAAACGCAAAAAAACATGCAAGTAACCCCAACCTCCATCACACAGATGTAACTAGTTCTGCTTCTCTTCACTTGTTCAAAAATGGATCCCTGTATTTGGTTTTTTGCTGTTGCTGTTTTTGTTACTTAAGCGTATTACACAAGGTGAACTTTTCAATCTTCACTACTCAGAAAACATCTTGCATGTACTGCAGATTTGCTCTCTTGAAACAAAGCAAAGTGCAACAGGACTTTTCAGAAAAAGGATGAAAAATTGCATACTTGATTTACAACATTTGCAAAAAAACTAAATATCTGCATCTAAGTGCTTGAAAATACACGCACTCACACACACACAAACATACGCACGCACACACAGGCACGCGCGTGCACACACACACACAATTAAACAATTTTTTGTCTGTGAAGTAATCAATCACATTACAAAAACTTAACATTAAAAAGAAAACATACAAAACACATTAAAAAAACATGTGCGTGATTAAACACGATATTCTTTGTTCCTCGGTGCAAGTGTTGAAGTGCAGTATACAATTGAAGAAAGAAAAAAATCACACTTGCTTACCTTTTTCTCTATAGATAGATCTTTATTTATTTATTTATTCTTTTATATCGAGGATAATGAAATAAGCACTCACATGCTTTTTTACATCCAGTCCCCGTGTGTATGCGGCTTTGTAAATTCTGTCATCTGTTCCCGCCGGCACACAATGGCCTACTCTTACGAAAAGCGGAACAGGATTTAATGTATGCGCAAGGTGTTCTGCGTGCGTTCGCGGGGCCTCGGTTTATAGTCTCATCCGAAAGACTTTTGGGGAGAGTGGAGTCTGCACTGATGTTAACTCCAGGGGAAAATATCCCCTTGACGGGAATCAAACCCGGGTTGTCAGATTGCGAGCACAATGGTCTGACCACTAGGCCATCATGTCCCCAAGGAAGAGAGAGAGGGACAGACAGACAGAAAGGGACAAAGAGGCAGAGACAGAGACATAGAGTTAGAGACTGAGACAGAGAGACAGAATGAGACAGACAAGACAGAAAAAGAGCCAGTGAGAGACAGAGACAGAGTAGGGCAGGCAGAGAGAGACTGTACAGGACAGAGAGAAAGCAGACAGACAGGTGACAACCACAGGGACAGAGCTGCTACAACAGCAGCGCTATCACGACTATGCACGACTGATGAAAAGATCAGAACACAAACAAAAGCAGAAACAGAAAAAAAGCTAAAGAGGAATTACTAGCAACAAAATCAGGAACATGGAACAAAATGACTTCATGATGCAATTTCAAATTAGCTGTGCACTCTGTGATTTGATGTATGAGACAGCATAGTGGAAAACGAAACCCACCCCAAAACAACCAGGCTACATATTTTAAGAGTTGTGGTGATCGATTGTAAATTACGTATATGCCTGGATGTCTATATACTTTTTCTCACACACAAGTACATATACACACATACACACACACACACATGCTGTGATCATAAGCAAATCTGTACAGATGGATGACAGCAATAATATAGTTCACACACAAACACACACACACTAACAATGCTGTGATCAAATGTAAAGATGTAGTTTGAATTATAGCGCACATGCACGCACACACACATAAAGTGACACATACACACATGCACACACACTCTCTCCATATAATAATCTCCACACACACACACACATTTTATAAACTAGCATGCCCCCCCAAAACAGCTTCTATCACAATCATACACTTTCAACAACTTCACACAAAATTCCTACATTGAGAACAGAACACAAAGCCATACTACAACAACAACAACAACAGCATAACTCTAAATACTTTTCCATCTCATCATGTGACTACACGTCCTGTGTGAAAGACCGTTTCAGTCCAAGAGGTAACAGTAACTAACAACAAACATCACACAGGAATTAATATGATACATGTGTACACACACACAACATTCAAGACAAAAACAAAAACACAGGGTTCTTTTAATGGATGGCAGTTTTGTGGTTCAGGATCCGAGCGAAGAATGAAACAAACATTTTCTTGTCTACAGCCTGCCAGTTTCTGAAAAAATTTATTTCCCTTCATCCCTTCTACCCCCCTCTTCCATAACAATTCACCCCTCCTGCCTCACTCAGTCTCTGCAACAGATCTTTAGCCGTGATATAAAACCTTGTGTTTCGGATTCTGTGCTAGCAATGCAATTAAGTCCGTGACAAAAAAAGGCTGCAGTCTCTTGTAGTCTACAGGTTTACATCAACATCTACCTTAAAAATTGCTGAAATTGAAAAACAAAAAACCCACACACACACGCACACACAAAATCTCCTTAGAGTGTTGCTGTTATCAGGGTGATGAGCTCTCCTCACCATAACGTGCACCATTTTCATACCAGAATTCTACACTCGGAAGAAAAAAGGATACAATAAATGCATGCACACACAAATCACCCTCATGTCCATAGCATGCGCACAGTTCGAAACAGGGCGATGGTCCAATCTGAAAACACACCCCTAATCTGTGTGGACAGGCAAGGAAAGAGATGTCGCTTTACACGATTTTGTTCAAAACAGCATAGGGTTGGAACATAGCAAGGGAAAATAGAAGAAGAAAAAAAAAATCAAAAGTTCTTACCTTAGCCATAATTATAAAGTCACATTTACAAAAGTAAATGATTATTTTCAATGGTAATCTTTTGCTGTTCACTTGCCATGGGTGGGTTTTATACATTCTTTTTTGATCCACATTGTACAGATATAGAATTAATCTTAGGGCACAGAACACAGTCTTCTTGGCATTACACCGACTTAAAAACTTGTTTCTTGTATTTTGTGAGGGGAAGTGGAAGTAAAGGACCATTTCACACCAATTCTTTTTCAAAGTTTTTTTTTTTTAAATTTTTTTTTTGTGTGTGGGGGAAGAGACAAGGGTTGGGGACCACATTCATGTTAAAGCATCCCGTGAATCAGCACCTTGGAGACAAATGAACCCTGCACAGTTGTTGAAGATTTTGGTGATGTCTGTAGGCACAGGCTGAAGCTCCCCCTACCACCACCAAACCCCTTCCTCCCTCCCTCACCCCCCCTCCCCAATTCCTCCAACCTCCAATCACCCCCCCCCCCACACCCACCCCCCACCCCCCCCTCCGGCTGCTCACACGTGCGTCATTTCACACCCTTCCCATTCATTGTCGCTCTCGGTGTCAGACAAGTCGTCCTCCATGGGGTCAATATCACTGGAGCCCCCTATTGAGATTCCTTCCACGCTGACGTTCTCCCCTAAGGACGTGGAGTCCATCACCATACCGTCCCGCTTGGAGGGCGTTGGCGTGTAGTGGGTGATGCCCGGCGTCAACAAGTGATAGCGGTCCAACAGAGTCAGGTTGGCGGCCGCGGCGTGGGGAGACTGGGGCGGGTTCTGGGAACTCACGTACAGGTGTTCCGACGTGCGCGAGCGAGGCTGGTGGACGTGCTCCTCCTGCCGCCTCAACTTGTCGCCCACCACGTCGTCGGCGCTCTTGCTGCGTTCCAGGTTCTGCTCGGGTTCCTCCATCGGCTGGAAGAACACTTTCACCTGTATGCGCCACAGCAGCACACGCAAGTTAATGACCCACACTTCAATACCACAAATGCACCAAAAAAACCCCAAACAAACAAAAACACCTTCAAATGCAAACAAATTGGTTTCCAGTTTTTTTAAACACGCTGCCTGCCAATGCCTTAATTCCCTTCGTGTATACATTGTCAACAACCAGAAGATCAAAATATGCATGTTAAAGATTCCTTTACTGACGTCCATGTTCGGTGGGTTATAGAAACACGACCGTACCCAGCATGCAACATGTATACTAAAAATGAACTGCTTTAAAGTCGGAATGTGTCGGCTGAGGCCAGCAGGTAGACCTCCTGCAGAGTTACAAGCAAACAGGAGCAGGCCAGGCACAATGCACCCCACCCAGTAAGGCTATGTACACACTATCTAAAACTTCTGTAGACCTCCTGCAAACTTATAAGCAAACAGGAGAAGGCCAGGCACTGTGCACCCCACCCAGTAAGGCTATGTACACACTATCTAAAACTTCTGTATGGTGTTCATAGCTCCTCATATAGTTCATGAAGAAATCGAGTCAAGTCAGGAGAGGAGCCATCTGTTAAAGAAAATGTCTTCAGTTGGTAGTTTTTCTTTCTTTTTTTTCAGGGGGGAGGGGGATTACGTCAGGAGAGTCAGATTCATGATCAGGTCAGCCAGAGATTTAGGTGCAGAAAAACTGTCCGTTTGTAAAGTTTCTTCCCATGTGTTAAGTCAATTCTGACTTCACTTCTCAGGGAGAAGTCAGTCAAGTGAAATAACACTGAAACGTCTGAATACTGTTTTCACACATACACACCGGTGGGAGCAGATGACAAACTTTACAAACTGCATACACATGGGGACTGAATGAAAAAAAAAAGCACATGAGCGCTTATTCCATTATCCTCAAAATAAAAGAAGACAAAAAAGTACACACACACAAACCAAATACTTAGTAAAACTTGTTTCACTGTTATTTGAATAATAGATAAGCACACAAAACAACTGTTCAACAAACACACAACTTATATACACACACACACATTCTTTTTGCTATTTGTAAATCTCTTGCACATAGCCCAAACTGTTTCATGACTCTCTCTCCATATCAACTTTCTATTACTTCTGCTATCAGTCCCTGTCTAATATCACTTATGGGGACGGGATAGCTCAGTGGTCAGAGCACTCCCTTTCCCCCAGCCAAGTTAAGTAGCATTGAGCATGGTTACCACTTGAATAGGTGACCGTTTGCGCGCCTTGGCTTCAGTACAGTTCCCCCAGCTGTAAATGGGTACCTGTCCTCTTTAGGGTCAGGGAAGGTAAAGCAGCGAGGGAGAGGAGATGGGCGCCGCCCTCAATATGCTGGCCCCTAGAGAAGTGAGGTCTCTGACGCCTCACTCCCCTACGACCTTATAGGTTATGGGAAACCTCTACCTTTTTAATATCATTTGTAGTGAACAGACGTTAAACACGAGAACGAACACACACAAGCTAGGCATGCCACCTGACCTCGAAGTTGGGGCTGAACAATTTGTGAGTCTTGTCCTTGTTGGCCCGGTCCAGTTCCATTTTGGGCAGCGTGAGGACCAGCGTCCTTTCCGCTCCTCTCGCGCACCCGGCACCGTTCCTGGGTATCGCGCTGGGCTCAGCCATCTCACTCACAAAAAACGTGTTGAACCAAAAGTGGAACATCTTCTCCTGCAAACACACACACACACACACACACACACGATTGTCAGAAAGAAAATCGAAGTTTCTATAATGCCTTCTTCTCTAAACTGCCTTTGAGTGGCCATAATCTTTTTTTTGAAAATGGTTTTTGGTTTTGCTTTGGGGAATTTAAAAAAATTTTTTTTTGTCTTTTGTTCCTCAGCTAGAGCTCCAAGATTTACCAATAAGAGATTTTTGCGTATGTAACTGTCCCCCCACCCCCCATTAAGGTAGCCACATTCTGACTTCAGGGATGGCCCTATTCTAACAGTTCCTTGTTTAAGTCTCAATTTCTGTTTGTTCTTGTTGCTGCTGCGCTTTAAGACTTACAAAAGAGAATAAATTGACAAAATGAACAGTACAGTTATCATTACCATTGCTATTACCATTTATTGCTTGCTACCTCTGCAAGAGTAAAAGAATAAAACAGTACACAAGAGCGTGATAAACACAACACCAGCATATAATATAACTGATTTTATTCGAGATTTATCTTAATTTTGATCCCTCACAACCCAATCTCCCAATTTATCTTCACCACTAAGGCAGCCATACTGCATATTCCGAGAGTTCCTAGTAATAAACACCACCACAGCAGTCTACTATTCTAGTCCAGGAGACAAAATCATGTGATCTATATTAATTTTGATCCCTCACAACCCATTCTCCCAATTTATCCTCACCACTAAGGCAGGCATACTACATATTCCGAGAGTTCTTAAAATTAAAAAAAACACCACAGCAGTGTACTATTCCAGTCCAGGAGACAAAAATCATGTGATCTATATTAATTTTGATCACTCACCCCCATCTCCCTATTTATCTTCACCACTAAGGCAGCCATACTGCAAATTCAGAGAGTTCCTAAAAAATAAACACCACAGCAGTCTACTCTTTCAGTCCAGAAGACAATAATAATAAATGGAATTTATATAGCGCTATATCTTGCAAAAAACCAAATCAAAGCACTTGCATCCGTTCCACTCCCACACATGCAACCAACAATGATTAACAGTTTAACAAGTTCAAATACACACAAACGCACGCGCGCGCACACGCACACACAATCATCCGTACCTTCTTGGTCATGAGGGTTTTGTTGAAGAACTCGATTTTGATGTCCCCACAGAGGGGCACTGGGTTCTGCACGTCCATGTAGAAGACTGTTTCCCCTTTGCCGATGTCGTACACCGGCGAGGAGTACACCTTCACCTTCAGCTGGTGAACCTCAAAGAATGGCGCTGTCAGGAAAACGGATTAAAAAAAAATATATAATAATAGAATGAAATCCAAATCCAATCCAATCATGTTGTTGAGAGCCTCGCTGACCAGAAAGGTCTTAATCTGGGTAGTCCTTTGGATGAGACTATAAACCGAGGCCCCGTGTTCGAACGCAAGCAGAACAGGATTTAACGAGTGCGCAAGATGTTCTGCATGCGTTCGAACACGGGGCCTTGGTTTATAGTCTCATCCGAAGGACTACCCAGATTAAGACCTTTCTGGAAGAGTAGGCCATTGTGTGCCGGTGGAAACAGATGAGAAAATTTACAAAACCGCATACACACGGGGACCGGATGTAAAAAAGCACATGAGTGCTTATTTCATTATCCTCGATATAAAAGAATATTTAAATAAATAAATAAATAAAATAAATAAATAGTCACCTCATCAATTTTTAAATCTCAGAATAAAACTGTACAACTATATACAGATCAAAACAGCGTTTCCAATCCAATCATGTTTATAGCCTCGCTAACCCAGAGGTCTTATCTGAGCTGTCACCTTATGAAAATGTAAATTTCATCTTCATGTAAAATGAAATGAAAGATAATTAAATTGATTTTTTTTTTTAATGAAATCAACAATAATAGAAAAAAGGGAAATATTTTGAAATAAAATCAAACGTTACAACGTCATAAGGAAAAAATATCTCTTAAGTCTTAAGTTTTCATAGCCAGTAGGAGAGTTTAAAGTCAACAGTACTAAGGAAACTGACAAAACACTAGATATAATGACTGCGTTAACTAAAACCAGGAAGAAATGTCTTTATTGAAACAAATTTCAGAAATATTGTTTGAAAGCTTTCTTGTATATATGTCTAAAAACCATAAGTGCTTAATCTCATCATCTGCAAAAAGCACACACACACATCCACTCACACATACACTCACACACACATCCAGCCACCCACACACACACACAGCCACCCACCCACACACAGGGTTCATACAGACTTGGTTGGAAAAAATTTAGGGCCTTTTTAGGGCTTTTTAGGGGCCATTATTTCCAAATTTAGGGCCTAGCCACAGGGTATCAAAGTACATTTTATCAACCTGTGTACACGTTTACATTGATAAACTAATCTCAAACTCATGTAAGCAAAGTCTTCTTGTCTACAACTGCATGTTGGATATTGATTATTGACACAAATTCAAGTGAAGTTCTAGAATAAAATGTCTTTCACTCATAGATACTACAATGAAAATCCTCACACAGTAAAACATCCATGGTGTGATGGAAGTGTCCATGTCTTGAAATACGAAGTAAAGTGAAAACTGAAATAAGTGTCTCTGATTCTAAGATGTTTTTCACAAACAGCTAGCAAAGTGAACTTAAAAGACACTATCCCTCAAACTTGTGAACTAGTCTCCTTGCCTTATCAAAGATGCAGATGATTGCCTGGTACTAGAACTGTAATAACAATACCCTCACACAGTCACAGTGCCTCTTCCAAATTCTATTATTTTATTTCAATCTCACACATGCCTACATGCAGGCATTCACACACGCACACACACACACACACACGTGCATGCATGCACACGCATGCATGCACAAGAGAGACAGAAAGACAGAGAGAGAGGCTGCTGGATGCAAGTTCTCTTCACTATGAATACATGCACAAGTCCCGTATCGTCAATGCAGACAGAGAGGTGGGCCTAACACTGGCTTGAAAAGGATGCCAACACCCTCTCCCCATAGGTTTTTTCTTTTTAAGCAAGAATCTTCAAATCAAGTTGGCCAATAACTGAATAATCTGCGAATTTTAAAGTAAAGTCAACTGAATCGACTACATTGAGTGGTGGAAAATATTCAAATAATATTTGTATTTTTCCTGTACATTTGTAAATATTCAGGCATTTGTGACTTGCCTTATGAACTGGATTCATTTCTGTATGCGTTCTGCAGGAAATCTGTGGGATAATCTCCTCAAATAAAGAATAGATCTGGCTACAGGTTTTATTGTATTCCCATTCTGACACATGACTCTATCACTGACTGCCATTTTTTTGTAAACTGCCCACAGGAGAAACAATAGGCCTTGCTATTCACAGCACAGCTGTGCTAAAATTGACAAATCTCGTAGAGAAGGACTGTAGCGCAGTAAACAGAAAACTGGTATGTTTTTGACTCATGATTGCAGTTTCATAGTTAAACATCATTTTCCAAGCAAATTACGGGCATACCATAGGGGTAGGTAGTTTTCGGCATGTAAAAAATAACTGGTGAAAGCAAAGGAATATGCACCTTCCAATGGAGGCAAATTATCTCCCTTGGCAAAATAGGTGGCGCGACATGAATAGCAGACGACAGGCTCTATCGGCGATAATATGATCTTATGGACACCCTTCCTTGCTTTCATTTCTCGTAAGTGTTTTAGTGTATTTGTTTAATCTACATTTCAACAGAAACTCTCACTCATGTTCCCAATTTTAGGGCTTTTAGGGCCTCAGGGCTAGGTATCATTTTTGGGGCTTTTAGGGGCCTATATTTGGATCTTCAAAAATTAGGGCCTTTAGGGCTTTTGAAGATTGTACTGAACCCTGCACACTACACCACCCACACACTACAAACATCACATTTCCACCCACACCCCCTCCACCCCTCTTTACACCCACACACAAACACACTTACAGCAAGCTTTTTACGTTAACATGGGATGGTTCAAATTGATTCCTTCTCAGGAGCTGACTGTTTGTACAAACCAGTTAACTCAACAGATCCCCATATAATCACGTACCGCCTCTCGACTGGTTGGACACCCGTGATCAATAATGAAGAGAAAAATAGGGAACTAGTTTATAGCATTCAACCATTAACAATAAAATAATAAATAAGAAAGTTTATGGTATGTACATCTTGTTTTTTAAATAGATAAGAACAAGTTTATAGCTTCGTACATTAAAAAAAAAAAAAAAAAGAAGAAGAGATAAGAAACAACGTTTATAGCATGTACATTAAAAAAACCATAAACAAAAAGACAAGAAAAAGATAAGAACCAAGGGTTTACAGCAATGTATATAAAAAAAAAATAAAAAAAAATAGAAATAATATAGAGAACCAAAGTTGAAGAAGAGAGAGAAAGATAGAGAATAAGAAGAGAAATAGAGAAGAGAGAGAGAGAGAGAGAGAGAGAGAGAGAGAGAGAGAGAGAGAGAGGAGAGAGAGAGAGAGAGAGAGAGAGAGAGAGAGAGAGAAAGAGAGAGTGGGAGAGAGAGAGAGAGAGATCAGAACTAAGTTTATAGCATACATATATATTATGGACAGCAACAGTTTCAACCAAACCTTCCAAAAACAATCTGGCTGATTATACTGCAAGGCTGGGGGGCAGGATAGCCTGGTGGTTAGAGCATTGAGCTAACACCCTGAGAGCCTGAGTTCAAAACACCAATGAGACACCTATTTGAGGGAATTTTTCCCCAGGAGTTAATATCAGTACTGACTCCACTTCCCAAAAAGTCCTTTGGATGAAACTATAAACTAAGGTCCTATGTGCAAACACACACAACATCTTGCGCCCATGTCAAAACCCACTCCGCTTTTCAAAAGAGTAGGCAACTGAATGCCAGTAAGAACAGATGACAAAATTTTTCTCTGAGGAACAACCAAAAAAAGTCTGCAAGATTGTCTCTCAAGACAGAATTTTGATAGTCACAAAGAATGAATGAATAAGAGGGTGGAGATGGATGGATGGATGGATGGATGGATGGATGGATGGATGGATGGATGGATCTTCTTCTTCTTTGAACATTCAGACAACAAGTATTGTTGTCTGTCATATGACCAAAAAATGTACTCACTTCATTTTCATTTTTTTCATTTTATTCTTTCATATCGAGGATAATGGAATAAGCTCTTATGTGCTTTTTTACATCCAGTCCCCGTGTGTATGCGGTTTTGTACATTTTGTCATCCATTCCCACCGGCACACAATGGCCTACTCTTCCAAAAAGCAGAACGGGTTTTAACGTGTGCGCAAGATGTTCTGCATTGCTGTTAGGTACATGACAAGTCAGGCCCAGCACATCTGACTTTGGTACTGAATGAATGAATGAATAAACGAATCCTTTAGTACAACAACAACAACAAAGACCTCAGGCCCTACATAAAAAAAAGTTACAATTCTACAAGTATACTGAAAAGAAATGTCGAGAATATGATCATGCTTCACATGATTCAAAACAAAACACACCCGTTACAGAACTAAATCACAGTACAAGTTTCTCTCCTCAAGGCCTCATTCAGATCGAGCTACTTACTGGTGAAATGATATACATAAGTATCTAGAGCAAATTTTTTTTTTTATGAGCATTTTATATTTTGCCAGCGTATGTTTAATGGCAGCAATCTAAAAATTTGGTGGTCTACCATTACACCTACAGGGAATGAATTCCTTCTGTAGATCCTCAAGAGCTGCAGGGGTGGGGGTAGTGAGGCTTGCAACAGCGAGGAGGGATACAGTTGACGCGAATGCACACACACACACACACACACGTGTAGAACTCGAACTTGAACTTGAATATTTTAATTAGGGTAAATGGATAAGCCAGAGGCTTCTTTACACCAGGCCCTCATGGGGGAAATTTGAAAGCAAACATGAATAAATCAATAAATTAATTAGAGGGATGGTGAGAAGGGGGGTATTTCTTTCTTTATTTATTTAATCTTTTATTTCGAGGGTAATGGAATATGCACTCTTGTACCTTTTGTTCATCCAGTCCCTGTGTGTATGCAGTTTTGTCAATTTTTTCATCCATTCCCACCGGCACACAATGGCCTACTCTTCCGAAAAGCGGAACGGGTTTTAAATAAGTCAGTCTTCAATTTTAACGTCTTTCCACTTTAAGTGATACCAGACGGCCCTAAAATAGGAGACTGAATGAAAGAGATAGATAGATAGATAGATAGATAGATAGACAGAGATAGATAGATAGATAGATAGATGACAGACAGACAGACAGACAGACAGACAGACAGACAGACAGACAGATAGATAGATAGATAGATAGATAGATAGATAGATAGATAGATAGATAGATAGATAGATAGATCGATCGATCGATCGATCGATCAATGGATCGATCTATCTACTCTGTGTGGTGGTGCATGCGTGTTTATTTATTTATTTATTTATTCTTTTATATCGAGGATAATGGAATAAGCACTCATGTGCTTTTTTACATCCAGTCCCCGTGTGTATGCAGTTTTGTAAATTTTGTCATCTGTTCCCACCGGCACACAATGGCCTACTCTTTCGAAAAGTGGAACAGGATTTAACGTGTGCGCAAGATGTTCTGCATGCGTTCGCACGCGGGGCCTCGGTTTATAGTCTCATCTGAAGGACGTGTGTATAAATGTGTGTGTGTGTGTGTTGTGTGTGTGTGTGTGTGTGTGTGTGTGTGTGTAATAAAGAGTAATAACAAGGGAAATACACAAATAGTATTCTTAACATAAACAAATCAAGAACATTTAAAAAAAATGAAATTTGAAGAGAACTACAACTACAATAAGTGCCCTATAGGACTTAACAATAAACCTTTAAATGGGTTTTAACATGTGTGCAAGATGTTCTGCGTGTGTTTACACATGGGACCTCGGTTTATAGTCTCATCTGAAGGACTTTTACACACAGAGAGGGATAAATGCGAGAAACTGGCAAAGAGACAGAGAAACAGACACAAAGAAAGAAAGGAGAACACACACATACACACAGCACTTGACACAAACATTTGCGCGAGTGTGCACACACATACACAGACAGGGAGGCAAGAGGTGGGAGAGAGCGAGGGGGGGGGGGGGGGGGGGGGGGGGAGAGAGACTGACAGAGAAAAAGAAAAACAGAATGAGTAAACTGAGAAGGAAAGAGGGAGGGGAAGAGAAATAAAGAGAAAGAGAGAGAGAGAGAGAAAGAGATGGATCACATACATGTATACTATTCCATTACCATGTACATAGTGTAAATTTAAGATATATACAACAGCTTTCAATCATTAAATCACTTAAAGCAAGTACATGAACATACTCATATAAACGCATGTATTATATATTCACACATATGACACTTTTTCTTCATTGAACGTTCAGACAGCAACTATTGTTGTCTGTCATACGAGCAAAAATGCACTGCACTGCCTTTAAGCTCCTGACAAGTCAGATATGGTGCATCCAACTTCAGCATGGGAGAGAGCTGCTCTTTAAAGTCTTTCTGCAAAAAAAAAGCAGCAGAATGGACCAAGAAGGCAGAGAAAACAGACCAGAAGGTGACAGGAAGAAAAGGAACGAGGCAGAAACAAATTGAGGGATAGAAAACAGGGATTTGTCAGCATAGGGTGGGGATGCTATTTATACTGACAGGCCTGTGGCGTCCCCACGGGGGAAACGCGTATGACACAAGCTTACCTTTTCGTCCCTTGTCCTGCTTCTTCCATAGTGCCGCAAGGCATCATCGGCATCTTTGAAGTGGCCCCGATGCAGCAGGTAAGCACAGATCATCACACCTGTACGCCCCTGAGACATCAACACTAGTGTTAACTTTTGAATTTATGAAGAAAGAAAGACAGACAGAAGGATGGAGAGGGAGGGAGAGATCGAGAGGGGGAGAGGGAGAGAGAAAGAGAAAGCGAGACGGAGGGAGGGAGAGATTGAGAGGGGGAGAGGGAGAGAGACAGATAGAGCGAGACAGAGATAAAGATATAAAGGAAGAAGGAAGGAAGGAAGGAAAGAGGAAATGAAAGAAAGAAACTGAAAAGAAATATGAAGCACAGTATGAAAATCAGTAGTTGTTATGATGATAAAAGTTCATTTGTATGAGTGTGCATTTATTTATTTTATTTTATTCTTTTATATCGAGGATAATGGAATAAGCGCTTATTGCATGTGTGCATGTGTGTGCGTGTGTATGTCTGTGTATGTGTGTGTATGCACACGCATGCATTTCTGAGTGTGTGTGGTGTGGGGTGTGTGTGTGTGTGTATGCATGTGTAAATATGTGTGTACATGTGTAAGAGTATGAATAGGAGTGTGTATATATATATATGATACATATGAAATGAATATATATATGCATGTATACATGTGAGAATGTGCGCAAGAGTGTGTGGTATATATATACATTTGTGATTGTGAGTGTGAGTGCATGTGTGTGTGTGTGAGTGTGTGTGTGAAAGCCTTCAGGGTTGGAGGTTCACAAGAGAAGGTCACTGAAGGGACGTTGTGGTGGTCACCACCTCAGGTGGGCGTCTCACAGTCTGGCGGTGCAACTAAGCTACTGCTGTCATCAGCAAGGGGCTAAGTAGGCGGTGTCTTGGGTAACTATGTCAGCTCAGAACAAGCGCTACTGAAAACCACCAAAGTGACCCAACAGCAACGCAGGGCCCCTCTGGCTGGTGGCCCTATGGCAGCCTGACATTGATAGACTCCCTGAGGACTGCTGGCCCTGAGGATACAAAAATGAATCTGGGGATGGCTGGAATGGGGAGCTCCAGATGAGGTGCATGGGTACAGCAGGCAGGAGCATGAGGAAGATGAGGCATCAGCCATCTCCCACCTAAAAAAAAAAAGACAAAAAAACAAAAACCGCACCCCAGCATACAAACCTATCTCAGTAAAAAAAAAAAAAAAGAATGAATAGTGTGTGTCCAGCTATTTGTACTAATTCCGCACCCACATTACAAAGACGTGCACACACGTACACACATACCGGTAAAAACGCATCTTCTCTTTCTACAGGTCTTTGACCGAAACATCAAAGGGAGCCTACTTTTCCCGCCTTGCAGTGAATGGCAGCGATGTTGTCTCTGTGCTGGGAGAGCCATTCGTCCAAGTCTTCGCAGAACGGTCGGATCAGTTCCAGGCGGGGTGGGTTGTGATCTTCAAACGGGAAGACAGCTACCCTCTGGTGGAACTTTTCCGGGTGGTATTTCCGCTCCGAGCACCTTCCATTCATAAATCGTGTATTTTATTTAGTTATATATATATACATATATATATATATATATATATTATATATATATATATATATACACACACATATTTATATATATATATTATATATATATATATATATATATATCACGCATGCGCACGCACGCACACACACACACAGGGGGGACGGGATAGCCTGGTGGTTAGAGTGATGCATTCATGATCTCCTGACCTGGGTTCGATTCTTGTTCAAGAGGATTTTTTCCTCTGGAGTCAAAGCCAACTCCACTCTCCCCAAAAGTCCTTCAGAAGAGACTATAAACCGAGGTCCCGTGTGCAAACTCACGCAGAACATCTTGCGCACACGTTTAAACCCGTTCTGCTTTTAGGAAGAGTAGGGAATTGTGTGCAGGTGGGAATGGTTGACAAAATGTACAAAACTGTACACACACACACAAAAATAAAATAAAATAATAAAAACAACACACACACTCTCCTGCAATCAATTTCTTGATTCACTCCAAGTGTTTGCTATTCGTAAAATGATTCACTGATCACATTATAGGTCTGCAATCAATCACTCAATCTGCTTCAAGCATCTGTCATTCGTAAATCATTTACTGACATGGGCCTGATATCAATCACTCAATTGGCTCTGAGCATCTGTCATTCATAATAAATCATGTACTGATGACAGAGATTGCCAACTAATCTATCTATCAATCCAGACTCCAAAATGAGATTAAGTATTTAAAGTACGTTGACTTCCTACACATGATTAGATACTGACTCCAAATAACTGTGTTTTAGTAAGGAAAGGTAGTTTTCAACTTTTTTTGTTTTGGTTTTGTGTTGTTGGTTAGGTTTGGATAAGTTTTTCTGGTTTCATTTGTTGGCTGGCTGGTTGGTGTTGTTTGTGTGTGTGTGTGTGTGTGTGTGTGTGTGTGTGTGTGTGTGTGTGTGTGTGTGTGTGTGTGTGTGTGTGTGTGTGTGTGTGTTATATATATATATATTTATATATGAATATATTTTTCTGTTTGATTTGTTTGTTTGTTGTTTTTAATGCCTTTGATCTGAAATTCAGAATGACATCTTATATTAACATTTATCTCATAATCGAGTCATATGACAAATTCTTGTATGTCTTCCTTGGTAGTCTACAACACCCCTATTCATCTCATACATCAATACTCGTGAATACTGAATAACTTTCTTCTTTTTAAACATGAAACATGCATAGATCTCAGGCAGCAATACAACATTTTCTAAAGATATATTCTGAATAACTTAACATACGCTCTGGCAGGTTTCCCAACACAAGAATTACAAGATCCTTTAGAATGTACTGTGCCTTCTGCAAGCGCTTACACAGAAAGGGGATTAAGACACTTATGGGTCTGCATGCAATGTACATGTTGACCTAGCAGATCAGAGAGAAACGTTATCTGCCTTTGACCCAGCAGATGGCGCCGCTGACAATTCAACTGCGTTAACTGTACAGACCCTTGGGACGGACTTTCAAGTGTGCTGCAGTAATGGCTACACCAATCACATTCTATGTCCCTTAGTTTACACATACTTAAACTCTTAAGGTTTATTTTTTAAGGTTTGTGTGATAAACAATGAAATCCTATACAGGGTTGGGTTGGGTTTGGGTGGGGTTTTTTTAAGTACAGCTGAAAGGGTTGCTTGTTTACTTCAGAAAAAAGAATTCTTGAGACAGATAAAAGAAAACTTCAAAAAACAGCATTCATTTTCAAGCAAAGATGGTTTCCTACATATTACAGTGTCGGTCTACACTTCCAAGATAAACAGACCACACTACAAACCCTCTTTTGTATTTTAAAGTCCTCAGTAATGACTGCTGAACAATGAAAGAAATCAAAATATAACCACCAGCAGTGTTATGTTTCGATACATACAGTGTGTGAAATTACATAAAAATCAAATAGGGCATACCAGGTTGCCACATTCATTATGCATACATGAAGAACTTTACGTGAAATAAAGTCAAGCCTTTCAAGTTATGCTATGCATGTATTGAAATAGTTCATGTCTAATATCATACAAGTAAGGGGGAAACTGTAAGTTTATTCCGAAAGTTGTTTTTTTAAATGCACACAGTTTGTCAACTATACAGTCTTGGCAATGTTTCATTTTTTCAACGCTTGGATATTTGGAACAATGAAATATAGTCAGGATACAAGAATAATATTGGTATATGACAGCTAAAAGTAATGAGCGCAGGTCTATGTTAAGCTGCTTTCCTCCCCCCCCAAAAAAAAAACCAAAAAAAAAAACTGTGGAAAAATAGTTTCAACAAAACAAAAACAATATCAAACAGATGTACACTAATTCAACAAAATAACCACTCAGTAAGTACAAGAACAAAAACCAGACAACCACAGGCAACAAACCTGACATGCACTATACAGAGACTACCAAACACTTGTGTGTGCTTCCATTCCCCTCCCTCACCAAACACCCCCCCCCCCCCCCCCCTTCCCACACACACATACAATACATACATACAGTGACACACACACACATACACACACACACACACACACACAACACACAGAGTGACACACAGTCACACACACATACACACTGAAGAGGACATTACAACACACACACACATACACACTGAAGAGGACATTACATTACACACACACACACACACACACACATACACACTGAAGAGGACATTACACACACACATACACACTGAAGAGGACATTACACACACACACAAACACACACAACACACAACACAACACACACACACACACAGAGTCTCTTCTCCATCTTTCACTGGCACTACTCATGCAAAAAGACTTAATCATACTCACAAATTGTAGACTTTATAATGATCCTTGTGCTTTTTCTCCAAGAACCTGCAAAAGTCAACATATATACATATATATGATGCAGACTGTTGCCAACTGTTTCATGGTTAAGAACTTAGATGAGTGAGAAAAATACATAAATTGTAATAAATCAAATGCCACCAAATTTCTGCAAATAAATATCAAAATCTGTATGTAAGATCAGATGTACAAGTATAAAAAATATGTATTAATATAATGAACCTGTGACAGTATGAGAAAATGTATTCATGAGAGAGGCTTCAGAGAGAGAGAGGGGGGGAGGGGGAGAGAGAGGGAGGGGGGAGAGAGAGATTTATTTATTTATTTTTATTTATTATTTTGTATCGAGAGAGACAGACTCAGACAGAGAAAGAGAGAGGGGGGAAGAGAGAGAGGGGGGAGGGATGGAGAGAGAGAGAGAGGGGGGGGGCAGAGGAAGAGATAGAGAGAGAGGGATGGGGAAGGGGAGGGGCAGAGGGAGAGATAGAGAGAGATAGAGAGATCTATATACATCAGAAAGAGAGAACGAGTGTATATATTTGTGTGTGTGTATGAGTGTGCATGTGTGCGTGTGTGTGCATGTGTGTGTGAGTGAGTGCATAATCTATGACTATGAGCTGCTATTTTAGTTGAAAAGGGGAAAACACACACACCACATCCAAGAATCCAAGAACTGTAATGAGTACATGTATGTGTGTGTATGTCAGTCTTCAGGGCCCATGGTATTGGAGGGGGCTTTCTTTTCTGCACTTTCCCTTTGAATGGGACGTTTTGTGCCTGGTCTTCTCCTGTGTTTTAAAGTAAGTAACTCAACGGAAAGCCTTCTGTTGGCCTCAGCAAATACAGTCCGACTTCTGAGCAGCTCATTTGTTTTTCTAACAGGATGCATGCTGGGTATGTTCACTTTTCTCTAATCTACCGAATAAAGTAATGGGTGGCAGTGCTCTTGTGGCGACACGCTCTGCCCAGGAAGAGCCACCTGAGTTTTACGTTGAGAAATCTGCCATGACTTAAAGCGGAATGAAAATGAAAATAAAAAATGAAAATGTATGGTGACATGAATGTTTACAAGATCTTGAATGTGCAATATATTTGATCTTCTACATGTGTACACACTATCCACAAAGGGAACTAAGGCACTGGCAGGTCTGCACTTGGCAAAAATCCCCATCTTTAAATTCACCAGACACTGCTGCCGAGATCCGAACCTGACTTAGTGGACCCGCAGGAATGAAGTCAAGCGGTTTTAACTACTTGGCTACACACACACACACACACACACACACACACACACACACACACACACACACACATACACACACACACACTAATACAGCATCTGCCATCATAGGGGACAGCTGGTGGAGGAATGCGGTTATGATCACACCACTCACAGAGAGTGCTCCTACAGATCTCATTAATTAAGTCCTCTATACCATGGATTCCATGACTGTGCCAGCCAATCTCTTGATTGCTGGTTCATGTGTACTGTCTATACCCACTCTGCAAAGTGTTATGCTCTGCGTGTGTTTACATCAGACACCATGACACCACCCAAACTTGGCAACAGATCCATTGGTGGTGCAGCACTTCCTCTGGCTAGCAGCCTAAAAGTGGTATCATGATTCTTTTTTTTGTTTTGTTCCTCGGCTAGAGTTCCGAGTGAAACCTGGACATTGACTGCTGAAACAGCAAAGCGAATCCAGTCATTCGAAACAAAATGCCATAGAAAACTACTGAGCATATCCTGGAGGGAACGAAAGACCAATGAATTTGTCAAGAGTCAAATAACACGGCTGGCAGGTCCACAGGAACCCCTTCTCACCAACGTCAAGAAGAAAAAGCTGACATGGTTCGGCCACGTCACCCGCCACAACACTCTGCCAAAAACAGTACTGCAGGGAACACTCGAAGGTGGCAGAAGGAGGGGAAGACAGAACAAGTCATGGATGGACAACATCAGAGAATGGACCAGGATGAATGACTCGGCACTACTGCGCAGAGCCGAGGACCGAGATGGATGGAGGAGGCTTACCATGGCATCGTCTTTCGTGTCTCCCCCACGACCGCCAAGGTCACAGGTCTGATGATGATGATGATGATGAGAGTTCCGAGGTTCACCAATGGTGAGCTTTTTGCGAATGCGACATTTTTCCCCTCAACCATATACGTAGGGCTCTGTATTCCGACTTCAGAGATGGTGTCTAAACACGATACCTGTGTGCATTTGTTTTTTAAATGTTGTCATCCATTCCTCAGATTCCTGCTAGACAAAATGGCCTAGTCCCCTCCCCTCCCCCCCATCACCTATCTATGTTAGTCCGTCGTTTTCAACGATGACCTCCAAAACAGCAGAGGAGGCAGCTGCTGTTTCGGAAATTGGGCAGAAATTTTATTATAGTGGAGATGCCTTGCCCACAGTACATCCCCACTCTCTCGGCCAAGTGGGCATAAGGACAGTCAGCGTTGGAGATGTTCTCCAAAGGCCAACTAGCCCCCAGGGCTGCAGCACATAAGGACTGTACAAGTCAAGCCTCCTAGTCAGAGAGTCATAGTCGATCACTAAAGACTAAGCTATAAAGTGGAATTCCATGAGTGGAAAAGCCACTGGTCATACAGCCTCTCGCTTTGCTGTTGCCCCCAGCGACAATGGTTTAATCAAGAACTGTGATAAATCACCACCACCACCATTAAGGTAGCCATATTCTGACATCGGGAATGGTGTCTAAACACGACACCTGTGTGCATTTGGTTTTTTAATTTTGTCATCCATTCCTACTAGATGAAATGGCCTACTCTTCCGAAAGGTGGAACGGGTTTAACATGTGCGCTTGATGTTCTGCGCGTGTTCAAACACAGGACTTCGGTTTAAAGTCTCATCCGAAGGACTGTGACATTCCCTATCGAATTCAGTTTGATTTTTTCGCCAAACTGGGAAGAAAGGGCGAGGCTGGGAACTGAACCCAGAACCCCCTCATGGTTTACTTGTTTGGCAGGTGAACGTCTTAACCATCCTGCCACCTTCCTTCTTGTATCATGACACATTTTAATACTGACAATGGTAGCTGGGCCCAGGTCTGTAAAATGTGGCCTAGAGAATGTCACCGTATGAAATGTGGGTACTGGCCCATGCCAAAGGCTATGTCAGTTATTGATGTCAGCTAATTGCCAAGGCCTACACCAAATGTTAAGTTGTAAAATGCTTTGTTGAGATTGCCCTCAGACATGACAAACTCTTAACAAAACAACCTGCCCTCTCCTTTAAAAGAGAAAAAAATCCTCTGAAGTCAGAGTATGGTTGTCTATACGGCCAGGTACTTAAAAACAGTCATACACACAAACATCTCATTCAGTGTGCAATTTCAATCTCACAGTGATTCCCAGGTGGGATGAGTGAGTCAGAGTGCACATTCTGGATGACCCCCAGAATGTTAAGCTGGGAGACGCGCAACAAGAACAACAAATGTGGGTATTGTATATGTTTCAATGGAGCTGTGGTCAAGCTGCATAGAGCATTTACATCACTACATGTATACGCACACATGCACATACACAGTGACACAAACACACACACGCATACACACAAACACACACACACATATAGTCACACAAACACACACACAGACACACTAGAGTACAGATGGCCAAGACAAAAAAGCATAAACAGTGACGACTTACTTGTACACATCTTCCAGGTTGTTCCTGTAGACACCTTCCAGCTTTTCTGAAGGGAAGCCCATAGCAATGATGTTGGGCGTGATATCTGAGCATCAACTTAAGGAAACACACATGTGCAAAGTTGATGATCTGAAGTCTGTAGCTAGTACCAACAGACTGCGCTGGTTTGGGCACGTTCAACGGAAAGCAGACCACCACATCATAAAAAGAGCAATGAACTTCGTAGTGGATGGAAAGAGACCAAAGGGAAGACCTAGCAAGACTTGGGCTGCCTGTATTGCAGATGATCTTAGAGAAAGGGGCATAAATAAGGAGGAAGCTCAAAACAGAGAGAGATGGAGAAGGCTCATCAATGTCAAACCTCCCCTGGGAGAAACATGACAAAAAAGGAAGAAGAAGAAGAACTTCAGGAAACACACCTTCTCCTGTGCCTTCATGGTAAAGATAACAAAACTTGCAACAAAAAAACAAAAAACAAAAAGAAGGAAAGACAAACAACACAAAATCAAACAAAAAAATGTGTTTCACAATTCTTTTTTTTTTTTTAAACAAACCAGAATGGGGCCACGGAAGAGAAGAGTGTGTGCTGTGTGTGCATCTGTGTTTGTGTGTGTACTCAGCAATTTTGCGTGTGCTGAGAAAGGAAAGAGGAGAGAGGGGGTAAGAAGGAGAAATGGAAGGAGGAAGGTCAGGGAGAGGGAGGGAGGGAGAAAGGGAGGGAGGGGGAGGGGAAGAAAGAGAGAGAGAGAGAGACAGACAGAGACAGGCACTGAGACAGAGCGAGACAGAGGAAGAGAGAGAGAGAGGGAGAGAGAGAGCGAGAGAGTGGGGGTGGGGGGGAGGATGCAATATGCAAGTCTAATCATAGTAGTAAGTATCAATGAGGGCAGAGTTAGACAGAAAATTACATTTTTCACATATTATATTTTATAATCTTCCTGTTTCAAAATGAACACTTCAGATCTTGAGAGTGCCTCATTGTCAGTACTTAAGCTTGGAATGTTCCAGTCTATACCCTAGTGTAATTCAGCACACACTCATGCACGTGCGCATGCGTGCGCACACGCACACAAACACACATGATGTACATACATGACGTACACACACACACACTCATGATGTACACACACAGACACACAATGTATTATTCTATGTATCATCTGAAAATAAAAAGTTTGACTTGACTTTTAGTTGTACAGTATACACACACCCACGTATGCACGCATGCATGCAGGCATGCACACACACACAAACATGTATACCAAAAGGAAAACAAACCCCCAAAAATCCTTTCAAATTTGTCTACATCTGTGCAAAAGTATGTAAATGTAATTAATAACCGGTCATACAAACACACCAAATAGAAAAAAGTTTCAACTGTCACAGTATGCTACTTGTTAATTTCCAAAGGTTCTCAGGTGTCAAGGTTGAGGAGGGGTTTATTCCTGGGCTACAGCTTGGAGGGAGGTTCACCGATGGTCACCGATGGGGGGGAACAGGATAGCCTAGTGGTCAGAACATTGCGCTCGCAATCTGACGACCCGGGTTCATTTCTCGTTCAAGGGGGATGTTTTCCCCTGGAGTTAACATCAGTGCAGACTCTACTCTCCCCAAAGTCTTTCGGATGAGACTATAAACCGAGGCCCCATGTGCGAATGCACGCAGAACATCTTGCACACACGTTAAATCCTGTTCCGTTTTTCGTAAGAGTAGGCCATTGTGTGCCGTGGGAACAGATGACAGAATTTACAAAACTGCATACACACGGGGACTGGATGTAAAAAAAACCACATAAGTGCTTATTCCATTATCCTCGATATAAAAGAATAAAATATAAAAAATATAAAAACATAAAATAAATGGTCAGTTTTTTTTTAGTATGCAACCATTTCCCCCACCCACCCATCCATCCACCATTAAGGTAGCCGCATTCTAACTTCGGGAACTCGAAAATTGAGCAGTTCCACCAATTTTGCCAAAGGGAAAGGCCAGGAATCAAACCCAGAACCTCACGATTTACTTGTTAGGCAAGTGAATGTCTATTTAAACCGTTCAGCAGTTGATTACCCCTTTGATAAATCAGCTTTTGTGTGTTTTAAATAAATGATTGATTAAATCGTTCATTAATTCATCAATTGTACACATGTATGCTGAGCTCTAAAACCTAAACAAACACATGATCCAGGAACAACAAGCCTGAAAAAGAAAAAAAATCAACGACAGTCATACAGTGCTGACAATGGCTACTGCTGACAATGTTTTGGGGTGGGGTTTTTTCCCCTTTTTCTTTCTTTTTTTCCCTTTCTTTTTCTTTTTATTCTTGGACACTTTAAAAATGAAGGAGAGACTGATGGTTTTATGACTGGGCAAAACACTTCAGCTCCTTTATGATAGCAGCAATGATCAGACAGTCATTGATTACCATACTGCTGTTGTCAGCAGGGTTCTCTGTGTATCAGATGTTGTGTGTTTCATGTGTGTATGTGTGAGTGTATGTGTTGTGTGAGTGTGTGTTGTGTATGTGTGTGTGTGTGTGTTGTGTGAGTGTGTGTGTGTGTGAGTGTGTGTGTATGGGGGGGGGGGGAGTGGGGAGAGATTCTCTGTGTGTTGTGTGTGAGTCTGTGTCTCTGTGTGTGTGTATTTGTACATGGGTGTGAGATCAGAGAGATGGAAAGAGAGAAAATGTGTGTGTGAGAGAGAGAGATCAGAGAGATGGAAAGAGAGAAAATGTGTGTGTGTGTGTGTGTGCGTATGTGCGTGTGCACATGTGAGACTGTGTACATGTGGGTGTGTGAGATCAGAGATGGAAAGAGAGAAAATGTGTGTGTGTGTTTGTGCGTGTGTGTGTAAGCAGTCATATGTGCATATATGCCTGTGCCCTCATGCAGTTGTGTATGCATGCGTGCTCATGTGTGTAGTCTATGTCTCTGTGAAAGTACACAATATGCATGCACATCACATGTGTGCCAGCATGCACACACGTGTTTGTTTGTGACATACATGTGCGTGCATGCATGTACACATGCGTGCATGCATGTGTGTGTGTGTGTGTTTGTGTGAATAATGACCAAACACCCTGACAGGTATACTTGCATATGTATCAATTACAACCCTATTGTTGTCTGCGTAGTGTGTGTGTGTGAGTGTGATAGTGTGTGTGTGCACGCGCGTATACGTGTGTGTGATAGTATGTGTGTGTCTCGTTATGTGTGTGTGCACATGTGTGTGTGCATGTGTGAGTGTGTGTGTGCGTGTGCACGCATGCATGCACACTTGCATGTAATGTAAGTGCCCTCATGAATAGCCTAGAGAGACTACATGTAATGAAACTGATGAATAACTGAGTATGTTTAGTCTAAATACCTCACACCCACCCCCTAATTTTTTTTCTTTTTTCTTTTTTGTTTTACAGCAAAGGATTATTTTGACAGATCTAAATGAAAAAGTTCAAGCAGCCAACAACAATAAAGACAAACAACAACAACAACCTCAATTCATGAGCACAAGACATAAAAACATACTTTGTTTTGACATATTAATATTATATAATACATGTGATATAACATAATCCTACTACAACAACTTATTTGAAAGAGAGAGAGAAACTCTGAAATAGTTTAATTAGTACATCGGTCTTAGGCCACAGTACATCAAAAGGGAGTTTGGGGAGAGGGGGGGGGGGGGGGGGGGGGAGGAGGAGAGGAGAGAGAGAGAGAGAGAGAGAGAGAGAGAGAGAGAGAGAGAGAGAGAGAGAGAGAGAGAGAGAGAGAGAGAGAGAGAAGCAGACAGACAGACAGAGACAGACAGACAGAGACAGACAGAGATCATTTTTAGAGAGAGAGAAGCAGACAGACAGACAGACAGAGACAGACAGAGATCATTTTACAGCTTAGTAAAGAACACACTTGGCAAAAAAGTATGACAAAAACAAAAAGACCTTTCTTTCATGAACATGACAACATATTCAGTGTTTACACAGAATCAGTATGTAATTTAACTAAGCCAACATTTGCAACATGTATTCTACTTTCTTTACCCATTTCTATCCAGGTGAAAATGGAGCTGATCACTGGAAATAATCCCACAGAGACTATACTGAAAAACTGTGTATTTTTCTGAGTTATGAATGTAAAGAACTGAATACATGTGTACTGTAAACATGATACTGACATTAGTGACAGGCATCCATACTGCAGTGCAGGCAAACACAGCCATAATAATACACACACACACACACACACACACTCACACACATACATGTACACACACACTCACACACACACACACACACCACACACTGTTTAGTACTATTTTCTATATTATTCAATGATCCCTAGAACACATTTTGAATAAAGTCATTTCTAAAATGTTCTTCCTTAATGGCTTTCTATTCATTTTATTTTCTTTATTTATTTCGTTTTATTCTTTTATACCGAGGATAATGGAATAAACACTTGTGTGCTTTGTACATCCAGTCCCCGTGTGTATGCGGTTTTGTAAATTTTGTCATCTGTTCCCACTGGCACACATTGGCCTACTCTTACGAAAAGCGGAACAGGATTTAATGTGTGCGCAAAATGTTCTGCCGTGCATTCGCACACGGGGCCTCGGTTTATAGTCTCATCCGAAGGACTTTTGGGGAGTGTGGAGTCAGCACTAATTTTATCTTTTCTGTTCATGAATTATATATTTTAGACCATATAAATTCATAACCACTATAACTCAGTATACTATGAGTTTAGCAGTCCAGTGAGAACAGGAAATATTCTGTTATCTGATGTTAATTGAAATGGCTTAATATATTACATTATCAGTTATAAATCATTTTGTTAACCATATAAGTTTTCTATTTAAGACCTGTGAGTGCGCGCACATGAGTGTGTATGTGTAAGTGTGTGTGTAAAAACTGCAATTTCCTTTAAGGCTTTATCTTACAACAAAATGTACACTAGCATTGGGAATCAATTTGAATTTCATTCAATTTCAAGTTTCAACTGTAGAGGCAGCCATATTGAAGATATTCTAAATTTCTATTTATGATTTGAATTTTGAGGCAGTACAATACCAGAACATTACCGTAAGGAAAAAAAACACGCTCCATATCATATTACATGGACACATGACAAGTGATCTTTGCTTTCTAAAGATTTGCCCTCACATGCAATGCATTCATGTAGCTCACTCCTTTCCTTATTCCTCATGACTCCTCTTTACCTCATGGGCTTGACCCACTGTCCTCCTTTACACTAGTCACTACACCACACTATTTTTCTTCTGCAGTCACTACTATGACTACAGTGTGGTGGTGCTTCAATCAACAACTAAGCATGCACACACGCACGCACGCACACACGTATGCAGGCACACACACACATCACACACATGCATATATATAAAAATTATAATTATATATGTACACACATGCATGCACATACACACATGTACACACACACACACAACAACATATATTTGACTTGACTTCACACACACACATGCATGCACGCACACCACACACACACGTGCATATTATATACACACACACATATTATGTACACACACACACACACACACATACAAACATGTACACACACAACTTCCTCACCTTATTTTCTTTTATAACCTTCACCTTCCTGTCTCCCTCCTCCACCCCCTTTTTAATTAATTTACAAGGAATGGAAGTAATCTGATTACTTCTCCAGTTAAAGTTAAACTGGAGAGGAAAATCATTAAATTTAAAGTGGAGAAACACACACACACACACACGCACATGCATGCACACACACATGTATGTGTACACAAACACGTGCATGCATGCCCGCATACACACAACACTCATCACAACTGCACACACACAAACACATGCAATGCCTGCAAGCATCATTGCATGCATTTACACCTCTCTCTCTCGGTCTCTCTCTAAATACATGTATGCAGGTATGCACACACACACAATGACAGCTCTCTCTCTCTCTCTCTCTCTCTCTCTCTCTCTCTCCTCTCTCGTCTCTCTCACATACACACACACATAACACACACACACACACACACACACACACACACACACACACACACACACACACACACACAGTTTTGAATCACACAATAAACAATATAACTTCTTTTTATATTAGGGTCAATACAAATTACAATACATGTGCACCCACACAAATGCACAAGTTTGTAAATTACAATTGGCATAGAATTTGTTTTGACAACTGATTTTACACAACATGCACATTGTTCTCCTCCCTGATCTGCGATCACTGAATAAAAGAATCATTTTTGTTTCATTTAGAAGGTATTTTTATATTATAAGCCAATGATTGAAAAACATGAATACCGACCATAATCAGATAGAGGGAAAATGATCGATCTGAAAATGAGTCATTCAACAGTCTTCAATTGGATTGAGAACCACAATGAACGATTATTTTAAAACAGGGCTAACTGAAAGTGAAACTTTGATAGAAACTATCACAGCAATCCACTGTAATCTTCAACAACAAAAATCAACAACAAAAGAAAAGAATTAATATAAAGCTTTCAAGGCATACAATCAAACAATTGCACAAGCAATATACATAACCATAACTGGCATAAGATAAACAATTATTTCAGTTTTTACATTAAATTTAATAACAGTTAACACACCCACACAGAGGCACACATGCTAGCACACAAACACACACAACATATACTCATACACACAAGCCACACACATATTATTGTGCATACTTCCTTAACCGTCAATAACGTCTTTTTCATGTAAAAACCAACTTTGACACCATTCTTGGCATCAAATCTGTTTTAAATCATAAATGAAAAATTGAAATGAGTGTTCTGCAAATAAATAATAAATATTAAAATTAAAAAAATGAATAATTCACTCCTTCCTTTGGGTTGGTTGTTGTTGTTTTGTTGTTGTTGTTTTTGTTATGCGACCATTGGCCCTCCATTATTAAGGCAATAGCTCTGCATTCCAATTTCAGGAATGATGTCTTAGAAATTTACATGACACCAGTATGCATGCACTTTGTAAATTTTGTCATCCATTCCTTAACGTACTTCCTACTGGTACACAATATATATATATATATATATATATACTGGGTACTCTGGCACACCAGGTTTTAACGGGTACACAAGATAGTCTGTCTGCATTCATGTATATTAAAATTACTATATGAGACCACAGTTTATATTACATACACTGATACAGTCTCATCCAAAGCAATTTACTTAAGTTACACTATGCTTACAAACTTGCATCCACTGGCTTTACTACAAAGACACACACATATATACATAAACTTTACACGTCAACACTGTGACTATTGTGACACACACTTCTTCAACTGTGACTATTGTGACACACACTTCTTTACACATCAACACTGAGACTTGTGACACACACTTCTTTACAAGTCAACACTGTGACTATTGTGACACACCTTTACACGTCAACACTGTGACTATTGTGACACACACTTCTTTACACATCAACACTGTGACTATTATGACACACCTTTACACATCAACACTGTGACTATTATGACACACCTTTACACGTCAACACTGTGAGTGTGACTATTGTGACACACACTTCTTTACATGTCAACACTGTGACTATTGTGACACACACTTCTTTACACGTCAACACTGTGACTATTGCCACGTATTGTGACACACACTTCTTTACACGTCAACAATGTGACTATTGTGACACACACTTCTTTACACGTCAACACTGATTATTGTGACACACCTTTACAAGTCAACACTGTGAGTGTGACTATTGTGACACACACTTCTTACACGTCAACACTGTGACTATTGTGACACACCTTTACATGTCAACACTTTGAGTGTGACTATTGTGACACACACTTCTTTACACGTCAACACTGTGACTATTGTGACACACCTTTACACGTCAACACTGTGACTATTGTGACACACACTTCTTTACACGTCACGACTATTGTGACACACCTTTACACGTCAACACTGTGAGTGTGACTATTGAGACACACACTTCTTTACACGTCAACACTGTGACTATTGTGACACACACTTCTTTAATCCTCCTTCTCTTCCCACCCATGTATGTAAACAAACACACACAATGCAAAGTCACAAACAAATGCACATGCACGCACTTACATGCATATGCCCACATGCACACACTTACATGCATATGCCCACACACACACACCAAATACCTACACACACATGTACATGAACACATTACACACACACACACACACACACACACATTTTGTAACAAAACCTCACTGTTCAAAAGTCAATTTGTTCCTTAAAAATTTTTTTTTAATTAGAGCTTAAATAAATTAGTGAAATTACTTAAGTTCAACTGGCCAACAAATTATACCCTTTTTTTCTTTCTTAAAGTTAAATGCTGACTGCTTGACTGAGAACTGTTACTGATTACATTTTCTTCCTCAGTTTCTACTGTATATTTTATGTCTACTAGGATGACTGCTAGTTCAATTCCTTTAATTTAAATCCCGCACTATTCCAATTTGTACACCGTTTTTGACTCATGAGTCATCATAACAATAACACAATGATCAATACACTCGCATTTTACCTCGAGTTTAAAGTCTACCTATGAATAATCCTCACTTATCTGATATATATATGTATATATATATATATATATATATATATATATATATATATATATATATAGAGAGAGAGAGAGAGAGAGAGAGAGAGAGATCAGATACAAAATATTTTTGTTCCTCAGCTACACCTCTGGGACCAATGGTGAGATTTTTTTGATTTTTTTTTTACTATTCAACCATTTTCCCACAGTGAAGCATTCCAACTTCAAGGATGATGACTAAATAGGACACGTGTGTCTGATGTGTGCATGCTTTAAAAAAAAAAAAATTCATCATCCATTTTTGCTGGCACACAATGGCCTACTCTTCTATAAGGCAGAATGGGTTTTAATGTGTGCGCAACACGTTTTGCAAGAGATCATGAATGCACAAGACCTCAGCGCACAAGACCTCACCTACATATATATATAATATATACTGATATAGTCTCGTATGAAGGATTATGGGGGAAGTGGATTCAGTTCTGAGGTTAACTCCAGGGGCAATTCTCATTAATCAATAACATTCTACATCATGTAAAAAACAGAACCATCAGGAGAAGGGGGTGGGGTGGAACTTAGGGGGGTTGGGGTGGAGGTGGGGGGATGATGATAACCAAGTGGTCAAAGCATCTTGATGTGGTGGTGACTGAGGGTACAGGTTCCAGTCTCCCTTGGAGTTCACACTGGTACTGACTCCAGATTATTCTTCATAGTCAGAATGCGGCTACCTACATGGTGGAGAGGGGGGGGGGGGGGGGGGGTGTTGCATACGTAAAAAAATCTCATTCTTGGTGAACCTTGGAGCTCTAGACAAAGGAACAACCAAAAAAAATAGATGAGATCACAAACCTAAGTCTCGTGTGTGATTCAAACCCACACAGAAAATCTTGTGCACGAGTATTAATATTAAAACCCCTTTCACAAACCAGGCCAACTAGGGCTGGGAGCATGAATGACACGAACATAGCCAGTATGCACCCTGTTAGTGTTACATCAACAAAAGAATTATGAAGCAGATTTATTATTTTTGTGATCTGTCAACTGATGTGATTAGCTGACTTCACTGAAGAAGTAGATTACATCATTACGCTTGCAATGTATCATACTTATAGTATACCCGCTAGAATTAATTTTCATGGTCTTTATCCAAAGGACTTACAGAAGAATGCAGTCGCGCCTAATTTTTCACTAGAGGGGAAAATTCCCTCAAATGGAGAGCTAAGCAGTAACTCAAATGCATGTCCTCCAATTACTTCAGATCGTGAATATGACACTGGTGGTGCCTACTTCAACTTGTAAACTTGTATGTCTAAATTTGTTTACATAAATGATAAAATAAAAACTTTTTTTTTATTTTCTTTTACAAAAATTGTGACTTTTACATCCATCAAAACTGTCATCAATTTTCTTTTAGTCCATGATAAAGAAACCAAACCAAAAGTTTTCTCATGCAACAAAGGGTCGCTTGTTTCAACAAAATGAAACAATATGTGTTTTATTTTCTCCCCTGCTTTTCTCGAGAATATAATGTCAATTTCAAAACCCTTTTCACTACATACTTTACAAAGAATGACTTCATTGCATAATATTTCATTATCATATCCTCATATCCACTAGGGAAGTATTACTCATTTTGTCTATTACTTCCTGGTCACACACTTGAACTGAAGCCTGTCTCCCAGTTTTAAACTAAACTTGTCTAAAGCTAGTGGAATGGACTCACATCTTGGGCTGACAGAAACAAAGTGTTGCCAAGAAATTAGGGGATAAGGGGCAGGGGGGGGGGGGGGGGGGGGGGGGGAGGCTGCATGGAAGTAAAGGTCAGCTAAAACAGGCTAATCCATGGAATCCTGCAAAGCACATGAACACTAGGCCTGGAGTACATTTCAGTTCTTATGCGGAGTTGTCTTCCTTCCTTCCTTCCTTAGTCAAAGGCTAAAAGGGAATTTCTACCTAAACTTAGCTGCCACTATTATCATATCAGCGTACTGGATCACAAAAACATAAACTGTAGATAATCCTCATACTGGAAATTTTGTTTAGCATTGAAGCGATCACACTTTAGATGAAAAAAAAAGTAAACTATTATCAATATACGATGAGAACACCATAAAAGGATACAAGTTAAATCCAAATCGAACCCATCTTCCCGCAGTCTTCGCTTGTTTCTGCTCACCAGCTCTTTGATCTTCGTCGTCATTTTCACTCAAGGCTATAACTAAAAACTGCATATCAGTTCACAGTCACACACTTTTCCAGAAAACGAACCATTTCCAAACTCGTTCCCTGTCCAAATGCAGTCAGATGAGAATCAACATTAGCTTCACACACACACAGCACTCAGAACGAGGAACAGTGGATTGATCGAATCAATCACTGCAGCTGGCATTCCGCTGCCTATGCCGAGGGGAGAAAACGCCTTCCGACTTAGATTATAAATAGATGATCTTCACGCCACCTCGGGTCAGTTCTTGTAAAAACACTGTATCCATCATGATGACATCAGGCAACACTACATCGTGCACTCAGTCAGAAAATGTGTACAGCTTTTTTCCAACTCATGGTTGCGCGCAATAATAAAAACGTAATCCTACCATTGACTGCGAACTGACTTATACTGTGCCTGTAATTTGCCTTAATATATACACTTATGATACAAGGGATACGTTTTACGTATTTTATACATCTGCTAACGAACGAAAATCGTTAAGAATTAACATTTTGTACTTGGAGGTCAGAGGTCAGACTTTAAGTTTGCCTGAGGAGCACACTTCCGTGGCCTTCGTATCTAGGTCAAACGGCACTCGTTAAGTGCGAGGCTAACGATAGTGACATACTGACCGCCTATGCCCTCGCCTCTGTTACCGAATCGCACATTCAGTTATTTTTGATGATCTTCTACTGCAGATTGGCTGTTCTTCGAACACGTGAAGAGTGGAAATGCGTAGCAGTTCCAGCATTCCGAAAATGACCCAAAAAATGCATTCAACACGTTTTGGCAGGTGCCAGAGCGGCGGAACCAGGTGAAGTAATTAAGGTGGAATAACTGCCAGTTGTGAAAATAAACCTGTGGAGAAAATTTTCAGTATCGGGGTGAAATCATTTGTTCTTTGCATCGAGAAATCTATGCGTTTGCAATGTAGACCAACTGCAGTTTAGCGCCTACATGGCTATCGTCATTCTCGACTGCTTTAGCTCGGTGTCACCGCTTCAGTCACACGTTGACGCGCCACTGTGTTTGCTTCCATTTTCAGTTTACCGTCAGACACAAGTAGAAATGTGTTTATGGAGTGTGTGTATTAGGTCA
>CM054134.1:71770471-71772105 GCA_028751875.1 Rapana venosa | reverse complement strand
TGGTGTTTGTGTGTGTGTGATGTGTTGTGTGTGTCTGTGTGTCTGTGTGTCGTGGCGTGCGTGCGTGCGTCGTACGTGAGTGCGTGCGTGCGTGTGTGCGTGCGTGTGTGTGTGTGTGTGTGTGTGTGTGCGTGCGTGGTGTGTGTGTGTGTGTGTGTGTGTGTGTGTGTTGTGTGTGTGTGTGTGTGTGCGTGCGTGTGTGTGTGTGTGTGTGTGTGTGAGGGGGGTGGGCTGAGGAAGGGGGACGGTCACATAGGCACAAATCTCACCATTGGTGAATCTCGCAGCACTAGTTGGGGAACGAAATAAAAAAATTTAAAATAAATAAATAAATAATTCTACAGCTGAAGATGATCAGGTGGTGAAGTGCCTACAGTTTTATTGACGAACTCCACGTCTTGCAATGCACGCAAGCAGCCCAGTTTTATATTTTCTTCCGTGCTCTTTATCACTGAATTAACGCGCCTGTCTAGACAGCGAAAAGTCCGGGGTCGGAAGTGTTGCCGTGGTTCGAATCCCGTTTGGGCCCGAAACTTTTCCCCCCCATCCATGAGCCCATGAGTGGTTGTCTGGGCGCTAGTCTTTCGGATGAGACGATAAACCGAGGTCCCGCGTGTTACACAAAATTATTCAGCGCACGTAATAGAACCCACGGCAACAAGAGAGTTGTCCCTGGCAAAATTCTTAGAAAAAGAGCTACTCTGATAGGGAAACAAATACAGTTGCAGACCAAAACAAAAAAAATGGGTGGCGCTGCTCTTGTGGCGACGATCTCTCCCCGATTAGAGCAGCCCGAATTTCATGCGTGACTTAAAGTGGTATAAATAAATAAATAAACAAACAATAGCACCTATCTATCTATCTATCTATCTGTCCCGTAGTCTGACGACCGTGGGGGCACCCTCAAAGACTCAGCAACCAGTTCCCTCCATTCTTCTCTCTGTTCTGCCTTTCTCAGGGTTTTGTTGAGTTCTAGGCCTGTCCATTCACTGATGTTATCCTCCCAGCTCTTCCTTGGTCTGCCTCTTCTTCTTCCTCCTTGGACAGTGCCTTGCAAAACTGTCTTTGTAATTCCTTGGGATCTTGTGACATGCCCATACCACTTAAGTTTACGCTTTTTCACGATCGTTAGAAGGTTCTCATAGGGTCCAATGGTTTGCTGGATTCTGTTATGCACGCTTTCGTTGCTTATGTGGTCTTTGTAGGAGATGCCAAGAGTCTCCTGAAAGCATCTCATCTCCACTGCCTGTACTCTTCTCTCCAAATCTGCAGTCAGGGTCCATGATTCACAGGCATACAGAAATATGGATATGACAAGGGAGCGCATTAGTCTGATCTTGGAGATAAGTGAGATATTCTTATCTCTCCAGATGGTGTTTAGTTTTGACAAAGCTGTTATTGTCTGTGCAGTCCTGCATACTACTTCTGGCTTGGATCCCTGGTCGGATACAATGGCTCCCAGTACTTGAAGCTTTGAACTGTTTCCAGCTTCTGGTCATTAACCCTGATATCAGTGCTAATGCCGTTGGTGTTATTAGTCATCAGTTTGGTCTTCTCTGCACTGATTTCCATGCCGTATGTTTTGGAGGCCTTATCCAAGTGTTCTGTTAGGCTGGCAAGCTCTTTTTCTGATC
>CM054134.1:71757971-71762971 GCA_028751875.1 Rapana venosa | reverse complement strand
TGGTGAATGTGTGCGTTACGGAAGTGGGGGCAGGGGAGAGAGAGAGAGAGAGAGAGACTCAGCGACTGTGCTCATGAATACCACCAGCAAGTGGGCTGTGCTGTATGAACTGCAAGACTAGGCGAAGTGAGTGAGCGCCGCGTGTGGTGGTAGCCTATTGTGAGCTGTTCACGTGGCACGCTGCTTGCGCGAGAAAGAAAGTGAAAGTAGACCAGGCAGAATGCTTCCGAGCTAAGAACATTCGCACACATACAAATACACACAGAGTTACAGGCAGAAAATCAGAAAACGGCGGAAAGTTTCCCCAGCAGCCGAAACCCAAGCACGCACAAATAATTCACGACACACAAGTGTAAAAATTTACATTCTTTTATTTTTACCAGATACTTTCAAGTGCTTCCAGCCACCATCCCATAACTGGCAAATTAGGTTTACATGTGTATATAGAGCTTTTAAAAATCATCAAAACCGTTAAAAGAAAGCGATCAATGAATCTGCACTTTGCAAACACAGGACTTCAATGAATGAATGGATGAATGGCTGGCTCAACTTCACAGATCTGTTCACACACACACACACAGATTCAGACAGAGGATATACCAACGGTAGGTAAGAGACATGGTAGGTAAGAGACATTGTCACATTAGGTAGAAAATGGTATTAGTCAAGTTTTATAATTATGTAAATTTACGCTGGAAAAAAAAAGCCATGCATGTGCTCACACACACACAAACTAAAAAACAAAAACTGCTGTAGCTTGGAGTTTGAAAATAAAAGTTTGTCAGCAGAGGTACTTCATGCTCCTCAGAATTATTTTCAAATAAAGATTGAAACACAGTAATGGCTTTCTTCTGGCAAACTTTCCATTCTTAAATGTTTGTTCTATAAACATTACAGACCAGTTCATCCTAGTGTGGCAGGGCATTCTAGAATGCATGGGTCCACAGCTGACCCCGGCTTCAAGGCAAGATTTCCCCTTTCGCTGGATCTCATGTGAACACTGCTTTTTCACAAGATGACAAGGTCTCAGTGCAAAATATACTTAGTACACATAGAAGAAACCTGACAATACTATGCAGGAACAAGTCTACAGGAAAACATTCTGGCAGTTGAGTGCAATAGGTTGGTAAACACACTCGGCATCAGCGCTGTTAGATTATATTTCTGTTTATATCTAGCAAACCATGAAGAGCTAAGTTTATAACACTGAAAACCAGCCTGACCCTTATTACAAACTTTGTCCAAATGTACCAATTAAACATGGAAGGCCACTTTTTCTACCAGTGACCGAGTAAGTAAACAAGATTTAAAATCAGTCTTTAGAAACAAAAAAATTTGCCCTCAAGTGGACGAGGAATAAAAGTGATGGTTATGAGAATGTGCTCCAATGCTTCATCTTTCAATTGGCCCCTCAGTAGGGAAAGACCAACAAATGGTGCCACACACAAAAATGATAATTTGAAAGTACATCTCAGTTGAATGACTACCAACATCCAAAAATGCAGACAATACATGCACACTGGTGATATTTCACACTTATTGGTCTCTTACTGTTATTAAAAAAAAAAAAAAGCGTTTACAGTGGACTTTTATACAGCGTTTACTTTGATGAAAAAATTCGTTCCTCATTCAGAATCAACTATAAAGCAAGATTACAAAATGAGAAAGCAAATTTTTTAGGGGCAAGGGGGAGGGGCGCTTGTAAATCTTTAGCCAATTATCAAAATACCCTATGAAATTAAGTTTACATATAGTCTAAACATGCCACATCTTTTCCTATTAAAAATTATTTACTTAAAAGACATGGCCATTTTACTTAAAATGGGAAAAAAATGTTAACCTGAATGTTAAAAGTTGCAAACATTTTGCTTACAGACTATGAACACTACTCGCTAGTTAGCTTTGTAAACTGGAAATTATAACTAGCACCGCCTGCCCCCCCCCCCCCCCAAAAAAAAAAAAAAGCTGTACATAAAAAGCACCAATAAAGCACACAGCCGATTATGCATTGTTCAATGAATGGGAAAAAAAAAGCTCCACAATCGCCCTACATGATTCTTAAATTTGTACACCAACACACACACACACCCACCCCTTCTACAACAAAAAACAAACAAAAACCCCCATATTTCACTGCCTTTTCATACTACCAAATTGCTAGTGAAGAAAATAGAATGTACAACACTATAATTTGTATAAAAATGTCTGAAAAAATGTCAAAATATCAACTTTGTCAATTCTGACCATACCACACAAGTTTGGCATTTTCCAAAAAAAAATATTGCTGTGGGGTGTTTTGTCTTGAGTGCATTCCACATGACTGAACTAAGTTGACTGCCAACAATTTCAACAAAAGGATGTGTACTTGCCAGCATGTACGTGTATGCCAATGCATGTAATGTGAACTGTGGAAATCGTTGCACACAAGCCCTATAACAGTTAATATTGTACCTAAAAAATAGTGATAATAAAAATGGGTTTTCCAGTCATATTGTCAAATTCTATACCATCACCTGCACATGTCCAGCACTGAAAGTTCACTCCAAGAAACACTTCACATCCACGGCGCCTCTGGCACAGAGTCACAGTTCCAGTCAATGTCAATAATATCACACATCAGTCTGCTAGGTCTACCAGCCACGAAAAAGTCACATCAGTTCACAAAGCTGGTGCACAAGGACTTACTTCTTCGCTGCCTTCTTTGCTGCTTTTTTGGCGGGCGACTTCTTTGCTGCCTTCTTGGGGGAGGCCTTCTTGGGTTTGCCGGTGGCCTTCTTGGCCGGAGACTTGGCCTTCTTGCCTTCTTTCTTCGGGGACTTGGCTTTCTTGGCGGCAGGTTTCTTTGCCTTGGCCTTCTTGGGTTTGGGACTGCCGGCGGCCTTGGGTTTGGATGCCTTGGCTTTCTTCACTTTAGCCTTGGGTTTGTCCGACTTGTCCGCTTTGTCCCCCAGTCGGAAAGAACCGGACGCTCCCGTACCCTTGGACTGCTTCAGAGTGCCGTTCTTCACACCTGCCCTCAGAGCCAGCTTCAGGTGATTATTGACAGTCTTTTCGTCTTTGCCCACGTTGAAGTTAGCCATAATGTATTTGAGCAGTGCCTGTCGAGATGAACCTCCGCGCTCTTTGAGCGACGTCAGTGCGTCATGGATCATCTTGCTGTATTTTGGATGGTTGGAAGGCTTCTTGGGCTTTGGAGCTTTCTTCTTCGGGGATTTGGCAGGCGCTGGTGCCGCCGCTGCTGCTGTTGCTGCTCCTGCGTCGTCAGACATTGTGATATTTACCGTCTGTTTAGCCTAACAAACGAAACCAACTATTGTGCAACGTGCTTCCACACTCTGGCGATGTTGACGCTGCGAGGTACAAACCAGTTCTGACAGCGCGCGAGAGCGCAGCGGTAGTTATGTGTGCGCGCGGACCGCAAAGACAGCACCATTCAAATGCGGCCAACCTGCGGCTGCGCGGGCCTCTAGTTGCTCAAGTTGTGTTTTCTACCCCTCTTTACTACCCCGTTTTCTTTAAACTGGACCGATTCTGACACGGTTTTTTGTTAAAAATCAATACAATGAGGTTCAAAGTATTAGCCTTCAAAATAGAAACACACAACACGGCTTTGATTGACAATGAGCTTCGATTTTGTTGACTGAGTGACTAATGTTTTGACAGGACCCTCACTGAATTTTGCCACGCACAATTGATACAAATGTCTCGCGTATCGTTTTTACTGTTTGAATGAATACCTCACTGGTTGCTCTTTTGATTTCAATGCATAAACGTACTTCGTGACTGTTTCCACAACTCGAAAAAGCTCGTCGCTTCAAGACAAGAAACACAAGTTGTGGAAGGGGTCGCCATGTTTTGTTGGAGTGATTATCAACAAGCCATCTTTCGGACAAAATTTGCAAGAAAATAAACACGACAGACAAAAATTGAAACACGCACTTTCATCTGAAAGTTCACATTTCATAAAATAGATGTACATTGCCTACATAACGCGTGCAGTGTCTGAATAAAGCGGGTAAAATACTGAGGTCTATCGTTCTGCCAACGAACAAAAATAGCACAGACAAGGAAGTCGGTCAGCACAGACCCTAGCATTCGAGCTTAAAATTTGTTTGAAAGATTCTTTATTTCACAATCAAACCACTACTAACGTGGACATTAGCAAACAAAGAAGCTAAAACTTAACGGTATGGAACATGTATGGAAGCTTTGGGGAGAGGTTTTGTGCGTTTCGTCCACAGAAAAATCATTGTAGGAAAATGGCGTCGTGGAAAATGTTGACCTGTCGCTGGGTCATCCGATTCAACATTTCCAAGCAAACCCAGTATGTCAGTGAGAAGTTAAAAAATTACATTCTTTGCAGTCGGCTAGTGAATGGTTTTAGCCGATTTTGAATGGGAAATTAGCCCAAGGCCGCGACAGAAATGTGCAGAACTGCACAGTGTTTTCACCAACGACTAACAATGACCTAGTTTTCAAGGAAGCTGGTGATGAGCCTAGTTCAAAATTGACTTGTGTTTAGTAGGGGTTTTTTTTGTCGTTTTCATTAACAAATTTCAACTTTTATTTTTAAATCTCCATTATTGCGAGTGACTTTACTATATCGCCTGGACTGAAAATGAGGGAAAGTGTGCTGAGTTGATTGATGCTGACAGGCAGTCAGCTTGCGTCTGTGCGGGCCTCATTGTGTGTGTGTGCGTGTGTGTTGTCAGCAGTGCGACTGGGAGAAAAATTTGATCGGCCTCTGTTTGTGCCGTGCACTGCAGATAACAGCAGGCTTGCGTCACTGCAACCTGCAGCAGCCTAAGTCGGCAAGCTGATGAGTAATTGTGTATTATCACTTTTTTTTTCTTCAGCCGTTTCTTTCTTTCTTTGTTTCTTCTCCATCCCTCTTCCACCCTCCACCCTTCCCCTGCCTTTTTTCTGCAGCCTGTTACGTTTGTTGTTTGTTTTGTTTTTGCTTTTTTGTATGGGTTCCTTTTTTGTGTTTGTTTGCTTGT
>CM054134.1:71655471-71750471 GCA_028751875.1 Rapana venosa | reverse complement strand
GACATCACTCATTGCTTTGTGTGAAGTGGCCCCAAATGCCATTCACGACATCACTCATTGCTTTGTGTGAAGTGGCCCCAATGCCATTCATGACATCAATCACGGCTTTGTGTGAAGTGGTCCCAAGGCCGTTCACGACATCAATCATTGCTTTGTGTAAAATGGCCCCAAATGCCATTCACGACATCACTCATTGCTTTGTGTGAAGTGGTCCCCAATGCCATTCACGACATCACTCATTGCTCTGTGTGAAGTGGGCCGGCTCGTGGCGAACAGCGTGAGGGAGGGACAGCCCTAGTGGAGGCCGCCCCGTGCATGTGCCCCACGGGCAAGTCTGCAGCATGGCCGGCAACTTGGAGACGACGGTCAGGCGGTTCATCCGAGCTGTGAGGGATGGCGAGGATGTGCGCAAGCTGCAGTCCATGGTGACTGTCGTTCCCAAGGCGGACCTGGTGGGCTGGACAGACGACGATCAACTGGACGTTCTCCATTATGCCATCCTGCATGGCAACGCCGAAGCCGTCGACCTCCTCCTCAAGATGGGGTTCTTCACCGCGCCTCACGAGCCTCAGGTCAGCATGTACGCCCATCTGGCTGCCAGGCTGGGCCGCCCATCTGTGCTGTGTACCATCCTGAAGCATAGGCCGGAGGACTTCATGGGGGCCCAGCTGCCTCTGGTGATCCCCCCGGAGTTTGGCGGCACAGGGACAGACATCTCATCCACCAGGAGGTTCTCTCCGGACCTGGCCGTGCCGCCTGTGCTGGCGAATCAAGCCTCCTCCTACAGCAGCAAGTCCGATAAGGAAGCGAGGTCCTCCGTGACGAGCGGTCATTATCGACTGACTGCCAAACGTTCTAGCTCAGCCCAAAGGCGACATTCCGGAGCAGGGAGTGTCACTATTGGGGAAAGTGTGCACCCTCATACCCAGTCACGAGGCGCAGACAGAAAATCGAATCGATTTGAGGAATCCGACTTCGCTGGATTGCATGGCAAGAAAGCTTCGTCCTCCCCTAGACACGATTCTGTGATAGGGAACTTGGCAAGGAAGCTGCACTTGGAAAAGAGGCGTTTCTCTTCCCCCGAAGATGCCGTGGTCGTGTCTGTGGATACTTTGCTGGCAAGTAAGGCCAAGAACTTCACTCCCCTGGACGTGGCCGCGCGCTTCAAGCATGTGGACTGTGTGAAAGCTCTCTTGGACATGTACATTCACCGGGCCTATCCTGAGGTAGGCTGCAAAGGATACCTGACCCTGGCAACTCTGGCTAATAACGTGCCTTCTCTGAAATTATTTCTGGAAGTGAGTCTCTCTGTCTCTCTCTCTCTCTCTCTCTCTCTCTCTCTCTCTCTCTCTCTCTCTCTCTCTCTCTCTCTCTTTCTCTCTCTTTTTCTTTCTTACTCTCTTTCTTTCTTTCTTTATTGCTGCTTTTAGACAAAGATTGATTGATTGTCATTGGCAACGATGGAACCATTATATTCAAACTAGTGATAGATATAGAATTCATCCACAATTTTCAAGCTTTCATGACGTCAACCTTATATTTTAAAGCTTGAAATGGACATTCATTTTAAAAGAATAATGGCTAAATTCAAACTGGTGTGTCAGATATAAATCTTCATAAACTTAGATGCAGAATGCACAGTGGATCTGATACAACCTGCTCTTTATGTAATGAAGCAACAGAAGATGAAGTACATTTTGTCTTAAGTTGCCCCACCGTTAATGACATTAGGCAAAAATATATCCCAGCAAAATATACCATCCAGCCTAATGCATTTAGACCCTGTTTGCTCTTAGGATTTGTAGTCCTAATATCATTAGAAATTTAGCTTTGTATTTATATAACGCCCTTAAAATAAGAGATATTATGTTGTCGTAAGGTCGCAAAGTGGTTTTATGGGGGTTGTTTTTTGTTTTGTTTTTTTCTGTGGATTTACTTGCATTTGTTTGTCACAGCTGTACTTCACCGTGTATTCTTCCTATCTTTATCCCATGAATGATCAGCAATCCCCGTCATGTATGGGCCGACGCTTTTTTATCAATAAATTCTAGAGTTCAGAGTTCTCTCTCTCTCTCTCTCTCTCTCTCTCTCTCTCTCTCTCTCTCTCTCTCTCTCTCTCTCATAAATATAAAGAAATTAACGCTGAAACATTTTTCAAGATCTTTGACATTAAAATACAGCCAATCTTACTATATTCATCAGAGATATGGGGGTTACATAAATTGGAACATATAGAGAAAGTACACATGATGGCTTGCAAGAGATTTTTGGGTGTACCATTGAAAACTCCAAATAAAATGATATATGGTGAGCTGGGTCGATATCCTCTATACATCAACTCATGTATAAATACTCTTAGATATTGGATTAAATTATTACCAATGAATTCTAACAGACTGCCATATAATGCTTATCAAATGTTGCTTGACATGGATATATCTGGAAAGAACTGTTGGGTTTCTATGATTAGACAAATTTTATGTGATGCAGGATTCAGCTTTGTATGGCTTCAACAGGGTGTTGGTGACGTCAAGGTATTCTTACATCTGTTTAAGCAAAGACTAGTTGATATGTTTATCCAGGAATGGTATAGTACAATCAGAGACCGAGACAGATATGACAGTTACAGGTGCTTCAAAACAATATTTGCTAAAGAAGAATATCTTCTACACTTAGATACCTACTGCTTTAGAGTTGCTGTGTCACAGGTGGGATGTCATGTTTTACCACTCAACAACAATGTACATCGATATAGTGCACAGAATCAGAAGAAACAATGTCCATTTTGTAAACCCAAAGTTGAAGATGAAAAGCATTTCCTTTATGAATGTTTTGTGTATAATGATTTAAGAATTAAATTTTTAAGGGATTGTGTTGATACACCTTTGCATGATCTACTTAAAGCAGAAAACAGTATCAAAAATCACTGCCTGTCTAGATATATATTCCATGCCATTAATAAGAGGAAAAGTTTTTTGTATTAGGATATTTACATCACAAACGAAGATACGGTTATCGTTTTGTTATGATTTTGAAAAACTACATGTATATTGATTTTATCCAGACATAAGGAAGGTACACTTAGATCAAAATAGTGAATTGTGTTTGATACATATGTATTTTTATGTATTTGTGCATTGTCTTCATTATTTCTTTCACTGAAAGTGAGCTTGGTATTGTGTATGTTATCCGGTTTTTGCCCACTCTGTGGCATTGTCAATTTCTTCTACGCCAACCATGTATTGTGGCCTAAGGCTGAGATACATTAAATTTCTGAGTTCTGAGTTCTGAGTTCTGACTTCTCTCTCTCTCTCTCTCTCTCTCTCTCCTCTCTCTCTCTCTCTCTCTCTCTCCTCTCTCTCTCTCTCCTCCCCCTCCTCTCTCTCTCTCTCTCTCTCTCTCTCTTCTCTCTCTGTTTTTTCAGAATTTCAGAAATTTCAGACAGGGAATGCTTACTAATAAAGAAAACACAAAAAGTAAAACGTGAAAGTCAAACTGTGTATATTATATTTCAACCCAATTTCTGCAACAAGCAGAAAATAGATACGGCATAACAGGCACAGAGAGCCTACATCTTAGACCTCGGGCTAAATTCACCAGAGGGTGATGTCTGTTTCCACACATCAAGATGCTATCCATTTTGCTGACACTCAGCCTCGCCTGCGTCTCTTCCTTTGCCTATACAGTCAGGTGATGTTAGGGTGGTTTTTCATCTTTGGCATCTAAGGGTGGTTTCTCTACCTTTGGCATGTTTGGGCAGTTTCTCCATCTTTGTCATGTAAGGGTGGTTTTTCATCTTTGTCATTTAAGGGTGATTTTTCATCTTTGTCATGTAAGGGTGGTTTCTCCATCTTTGTCATGTAAGGGTGGTTTTTCATCTTTGACATGTAAAGGTGGTTTTTCATCTTTGACGTGTAAGGGTGGTTTTTCATCTTCGTCATGTAAGGGTGGTTTCTCTATCTTTGTCATGTAAGGGTGGTTTCTCTATCTTTGTCATGTAAGGTGGTTTCTCTATCTTTGTCATGCAAGGGTGGTTTCTCTATCTTTGTCATGTAAGGGTGGTTTTTCATCTTTGTCATGCAAGGGTGGTTTCTCCATCTTTGTCAGGTAAGGGTGGTTTCTCTATCTTTGTCATGTAAGGGTGGTTTCTCTATCTTTGTCATGTAAGGGTGGTTTCTCCATCTTTGGCGTATAAGGACGGTTTTTCATCTTTGACATGTAAGGGTGTTTGGGTGGATTTTTTATCTTTGGTCTGTTAAGGTGGTTTGTATTCTTGGCATGCTGCCGTGGTTTTTCACTTTAGGCGTGCTAATGTAGGGTGTTTTGTTCTGTTTTGTTTTATCTCTTAGCTAGATTTCCACTCGTCTGAACACTGATCTCGAAGACCGGAGTTCTTATAATCTAACCCTGAATCTTCTAATAGTATTTTGGTGGAGCTGACACATCTTGGGCCCATGCACGTTCAAAAAAATATATATCCATCTTTTTTATGAAAGACAAGGCCAGCTACAGACGGTGGTATGGATGACACAAACATGCCCAACATGCAGAGTGTGACCTGAAGAGGCATTGGCTCTGGTACTGTGTTCTGCTTGCCCAAAACTTGGCTAACTTCAATTCATTCCTGGGAGAGTAAGAAGAAGAACCACGGACGCTTTAGCCGAGTGGTTAAGACCGCTTGACTTCAGTCCCATGGGCCCATGCAGTCGCGGGTTCGAATCTCGGTGGCGTCTTGGTGAATTAAGGTCGGGGCGTTTTACGCTCATCCAGGTCAACTTCAAGCGCAGACCTGCCAGTGCCTTAATTCACTTCGTGTATAATTATACATATGCAGAAGATCAAATCTACGCGTTAAAGATTCCGTAATACATGTCAGTGTTGGGTGGGTTATGGAAGCAGGAACATTGCTTTCCACAATAAACCATTGTGCTAAGTGGATGCTTATCACAATAAACCATTGGCATTCTCTCTCTCTCTCTCTCTCTCTCTCTCTCTCTCTCTCTCTCTCTCTCTCTCTCTCTCTCTCTCTCTCTCTCTCTCTCTCTCTCTTCTTTCTCTCCTCGCCTGGTCTCACTTTATTGGATAGACTTAAAAACGAAGACTAGGACTCTCTACTACTACTCTACCCACACACCTCCACACCCACCCACACAAATACAAACACTACACACTAAACACATACTCACACACGCGCGCACCAAACACACACACACACACACACACACACCACACACACACACACACACACACACACACACACACACGAAATGTGGTATTTTTTCTTAATGTTTAATGTTCGTTATCAAGTTTTGATTCATCTGTATATATTTTGAAAGTGGTCTGAATAGTGAGTGTCAATGTGCGAATTCACTAAGCTGGCAAAGATATTAGGTGAACTGCTTTTTGATAGATTTGTGTGACATATGTCAAGTATTGGCTTATTCTTTTCCCATTCAGGGGTATCTGAAAAAGGTGTAACAGCAAGAGCGTTTTCATTAAGTTTAGAATCTTTAACATACCCAAAGTGAACGTCTTTATTGACGTCAGTGATACAATTGGCCTAGCTCGTTTAGCAAAGTCTATGTCTGATCTTAAGCTTACTTCTTTTTGTAGAAGTTTTCGTTTGAATAACATCTCAAAACATACTTTGCAGTGCAAAGTTCCTTGTGTTCGTCACGAGGTAGCACTCCTAGATCCTACTTCCTTGTAAGAGCCTAAAGTAGACACATGGAAAGGAACTCCAAGAGATAACTTGAGTGCTTTACTATCTACGCTTTGCAATTCATTTAACAAAGTATTGGGGTGCGCTGAAAAACTCCTCTTGTCAATATGTTAATCTTGAGTGCTCTAAAGAAGGGTAGCTAAAGATATAAGTGATTTTGTGTTTTGCCCCCAGTGTTGTTTAAATACAATTTTTAGAACATTTAAACTTTTTCTTGCTTTATTTAGTATATAGCTGATATGATAATCCCAAGGAAATTTAGTAGTCAGAACAACGCCCAGAAATGTAACATGTTGGGTGTATAGTATTTCAGTGTCATCTATAGAAACAAGAAGGAAGTTTCTCAGGGGCATAACCTGAATAAGAAAGCATCATGTTAATTTTTTCAAGTGACAAACTAAGCCCATTTTCTGTCATAAAGGAGCTGATTTTCTTCAGTTCACACTGGTAACGTTTTTAATATAGTTCAAAGCTCGCAGTGGAGTTTTTCGTTTTAATGTCACCTTCATTCATAAGCAAATGTCATCAGCATACTGAACTTAACACTGAATCTTTTTATAGCATTCACATTGTGGTACTAATTCAGGTGAGACTAGAGTTAGATCAATAGCAATTGCCCTGTGATTGGAATTGTCGGGTAAGCGTGTTACACGACCATCATTTAAAAGACAGTAGTGGAATCAACTAGATTTTCAACCAAACGATTGCTTGTAATCGGATATGAAGGGATATGACACTTTTTTCTCCCAGAAAGGGGAGTGAGCATTAAAGTCACCTACAATGATATACTTCTTGCCATGATCTTCCTGTAATGTAGGAAGCCATTCAGTGTTAGCATCAGTTGGCCCTTGAGGCAAATAAACAGACACTATTGTTAGCAATGAGGTATTAAAAGGAATGCACGCAGCACACTAATGTAAGTTAGAAATGTGGAGTGGGGCAGGACTGGGGCAGGTTGTGTACATCACCCCTTCACAAACATATATGGCTGTGTTCATTCTCCCAGTGGTATCAGCCTGCTGATGGATCTGATGATAAAAAGAACCAGAGAGTCTTGGTAATTTTTCTCTTTTTAAGTTTAGTGACTGAATCCAGGATGTCCTAATCGTTTTCTGCAAGATGTTGAACAAGATAGTCACAGTTTCTGTTCAGGGATCGAGAATTCCATTGGAATATATTGGAATTTTCCCATGATGAAATGATAGCTTATTAGTGAATCAGTATAATCAGAATGAACTTGACCTTAAACATAAGATATAAATGGAAGGAAGAGAAAAGGCGAACTGAAAATCTCTCTAAAAATGGTGATAACGGATTAGTCAGTCAATCAATAAATCAACTTGAGGGTAGGTCAATAAGATATAACAGAGGAATACACTATTACAACCATTCAACTAATCGGGCAACGTTCAGCTGAGAATAACTGAAGCGTCAGAAATGACGCAGTAAATAATTCCTCAGCAGGAACAGATTTGAAATAGGAGAATAGTCTGCCGTGTTCTCTGGGGCACAGAAAAGTTGGCGCATGCTGATTGATGCCAGTTAACAATACACAGACAAGCCAGTCAAGGAAGGAATCGTAACTGGAATACAGGCTTCTGTAAGGGTATGACTGTAGATGGCGGAATCGGTGGGAGCAAGGTTTCAGGGGAGTTTTCCACAAGAGATGACGCACGTGCCTCCCTATATTGCTGCAAAGGATACTGGTTCCTCTTACATTAGGATGAAAGCCGTCTCTAAGATGGTAAAGTTGAAAATTGGTGTTCCTACCAAAGGTGACGTTGCCCACCTCAAATAGCTCGGAAGTGACCATGGCATTAAAAAAAATGAATAGTTGTTGTTTTACTGCTACTTGTGAGTCTTTAAAGGCAGTAGCTTTGCTGATAACAAACCGTATCTTGGGATTTTTCTTGGCCACTTGCCTGAGGGTGGTGACAACATTTTTGCTCAGATCAAGACCGTATTTTGATGTGAGATCAATGATGCCCTGATACATCCGGTTTAATGGTAGATGATGTTACAATCTGCAGGGATTTTTGTATCTCAGAAAGATCAGATGATTTTGGCATGTGGGCATTAATGTCATAGGACTGCCCAAGTCTTTTTTTCTTGGACTTGTGGGGGAAAAAAATTCTTTGTTCTGCTTGGGGTGCCCTGCATGCGTGCTTTTCTTTATGACGTCATGTCTGGCGATGTGGTCACGACCAAAAGACGTACTTACGCTTGAAGTTGACTTGCCTTTCTGCAGTGCTATAGGCCTAGGCCTAGACCCCTGTCGGCGGCTGGGCGTCTTCCGTGCGTTGGATGCACTGGCCTGTCCTGCCTGTGGAGGGGAGCCAGCTACCTCCGCGTAAGTAGGCCTAGCTAGGGCTTGCTGTCTCCCTGTCAGGTTGCCTTGCTTTGGTCGCCATGGCAACGCTATAGGTTCTGGACTTCTCTTTGTCCTCCCGAACCTCGTCCAGCTTTTTCTCTAGAGAAGAGACGCCTTCACATAGCGCCAAAAACCATTGTCGTGAGTCGGCGGCAATGGTGTCGGACCCATCTTCATTCAGTCTGGCAATAGGAGTTAGGCCTAGCTTTCAGATGACTAGTGCCGTTTTCTCTCTTTACTGCAGAGCTCTCTGCCATATTAATGGCTCTCAGTTATCTTGTTTCATTACTTCAGAACTATTTCAATATCATAGTATGCCTTGATTCAAAATCTGTGTTGTGCCCGTTAAATTCCTTCAATCAAGATTCTTGACTGGAAATGATCACTGACATCAAACATGTTGTTCATCTATTGTCCCTGAAAGGCACTAGTGCTACTTTCTGTTGGGTGCCTTCTCACTGGGATTATTTATTGCTAATGAATGGATCATAGAGCTGCGGGTCGAGGAGCAGGCAATGTTGAAGAACCACTTTTACAGTTAATAGCCCGTTAGACTTGTGAGAGGGATATGAATTTTTAAACAAATTTCTAATTGTTATTAACTCTGAAATTGCCTAAATATGATGAATATACAAAAGACTAAACCTCTCTATACAAAGCCATTATCTATGTCTGTTTCCAGAAAAATCTCAAGCTTGGTTTATAAATTCCGTTTAAGTGCCCTTCGCACACAATATTGCAAGAACATACCATGCATGTGTGGAAAACAAATAAGTGTTAGACATCTGCTTACTCGTTGTCCTAGAATTAAAGAAATCATTTCTATCCCACTGAAAGATCCATTCCTTTCATAATCATCTAAAACGCTTAAAAGCATCCGAAACAATTATATACTTCTCTGCAGAATTTCTGAATGTCTCCTACACAGTCCAGTTTGTATCTTCTTGTGATTGATCATTCTGTTTTGAAGGTAGTCATTTTTTTACTTGTTCTGTATACCTCTCCAATTTTGTCCTCCCCCCCTTCCCCCATCCTTTTGTGCACATAATTATCTACATTATCCTGTGTAAACATATCCAAAGTCCGAACTTATCAGCATGTTATAGCTCCATTGTTAGTTAATTGCATACTTATGTTCTACTTGCTATTATTAATTCGTTGTAGATTTCGAAACATGGTCTTGATTTTTTCACCCCTATAGTCCAACATCATACTAAAAGTTCAATTAATTGTTTCCTCCCTCAGTTCTCCTTAGAAGTTTCTTTCATAGGCTATTATATTGACACACCTCGCGCGCCCACACACACACACACACACACACACACACACACACCACACACACACACACACACACACACACACACACAACACACACCACACACACACACACACACAAACACACACACACACACACCCACCACATCTCACACACCACACACCACACCACCCACCACCACCCCCACCCACCCACACCCACCCCACCCCCACACACACTACACCACCACCACACACCAAACTATCCCAAACCCACTCCCCTCCTCCCACCAATCTACACCCCCATCCCCCACCCCTCATTCCCCCACACCCCTTTGGAGAGAATTTGTGTTGTGAGATTCAAGATTCAAGATTTTCTTTCAAGAAAAAACCCTCAAGGTGTACATGAAATGTAACAGAACCACAACTTGCGGATGTGGGCGTGTGAGCCAAGGGGTACATGAAATATAACAAAACCACAACTTACGGACGTGGGCGTGTGAGTATTTTTCACACGCCCCACATCCGCAAGTTGTGGTTTTGTTAAATTTCATGTACCCCTTAGAGGGGGAAGGGTGGGGGGGGTTTCTTGACATAAAATCTTGAATCTGACATCCTTTTTTTTGTCTTCCCCTCCCCCCCCCCCCAACCACCACCCCCCACCCTCCCTTCCTTCCTTTTTTTATTCCCCAGCCTTACTCCAGCGGCGTCAAGGACCACAACGTGCGCGAGGACTACCGCATGGCGGTGCAGGTGTGCCTGCAGAACATGTTCTCCGACTGCCTGGAGCTGCTGCTGAACACGGAGCTGATGGACCCCAAGCACATCTTCAAGCAGATCAACTACTTCCACGTCATGTACAGCCAGCCCTTCAGCTCCTACCACCAGGCGGCCGCCCTGGCCAGGCTGCCCGTGGTCACCGAGACCCTCATCGCCCGGGGCCACGCCGTGATGGTCAAGACGCCGCCCAGGACCTACCCTCTGTACACGCTCATCGACAACGCGCTGTCCTGCGTGGACTACTCCACGTCCGAGTACATCGTTACCTGCATGAAGATCTTGATGGAGAAGGGCGCCGATCCCAACTTTGACGAGGTGAGGGGTTTTTTTGGAGACAGATTGGTGGGTTGTTTGTTTGTTGTTGTTGTTGTTGTTTTTTTTGGGGGGTGGGGATGGGGTGGGGGGTGGGGTTGGGTGGAGGTTTGGGGTAGTGGGGAGGGAGGGTGTTGTTGGGGCGGTTTTGGGGTTGGGAGGGGGGGGGGGGTGGATCGTTGTTGTTGTTGTTTTTTCTTCTTCTTCTTCTTCTTCGGCTAGAGCTCTTAGGTTCACCAAATGGTGAGATTTTGCTAATGCGACCGTTTTGGGTTTTGTTTTGTTTTAACCTACCATTAAGGTAGCTGCATTCTTACTTCGGGATGGTGTCTAAACACGATACCTCCGTGCATGTAGGTGGGGTTGTTGTTGGTGGTGGTTTTTTGGGGGGCTGAGGATCAAACCAAAGCGTTATGCTAAAACATTGTCGTGGCGGAGGACAATCTCAGCATAGCTAGTGTGATGTAGGCCTTGGCATTTAACTTAGGTCAGTAACTGACAGAGCTTTTGGCCTGGGTTGGTTCCTGGGAGACCGTCCATAGACAGCACAGACTGTTACCATCAAGCAGATGGCCCAGTCTTATCAGCAAACCACCTTCTTTTCTCGTGCCCACAGATTCTAAAGGTTACTATCATCTGTATAGGCCTATCAGCGTGTAACACACACACACACACATACACATTCTCTCACACACATACACACCACACACACACACAAATACACACACACTCTCTCTCTCTCTCTCTCTCTCTCTCTCTCTCTCTCTCTCTCACTACCTTCTCCCCACCCCTACCCCCTACCCCTACCCTACCCCCACCCCTCCTCTACTCGTGTAAAACCGCGTGTTTTGAACAATCGGAACTTGGCAAAACCTATCCTTCCCCAGCCAGGTAGAACAGTAAGCCTGCTGGCTAGCCTTATTTCACCCATACCAGGGGCCACAGGTCTCCTTTTTTTTTTGAAAGATGAAAAAGTTGGTTTGGGTGATGTTGGGTTTTTGATGGGCTTTTTCTTTTTAAATACCCACAACATGCAATGTTTGCAGTCACGCACAGAACCTCGATTTACACTCTCATCCAAATCGCTTGCAGGGGAATGCAGTCTGACCCAATACTTTTTTCTTTTTTCTTTATTTTTTTGCTGACTCGTCTTCTGTGACATTCCTCTCCTGCTGTTCCCACGCCGCTCATTTCAACCTCCTCCCCGCCACCAGCCATACCCAGATTCGTTACGTCGCATCCTCAAGGGTCAGAACTACACAGGGAGCCCGTCAATATCAGGCCGCCGTGAGGCCACCAACCAGAGCGGCCCTGCACCGCTGCTGCTGCTGCTGGACCACTTTGATGGGCTGATGGGGTCTGAGCCAAAGCTAACGGTAGCTCCAAAGTAATGGACAGTCAGCAGGCGAGTCTAACCCCACCCGTGCGCGCGGAAGCCCCTTGTCGGGTCTGTCATGTCTGTTTGTCCGTCGTGTCCGACGATGACCTCCAAAACAGCAGAGGAGGCAGAGGCTCTTTTGGAAACTGGGCAGAAATTGGATTATAGTGGAGATATGCCTGTCAAGTCTGTGGTTTAACTAGGTAAAGGGTAAAGGTAAAGGAGTCCCATAACCTATAAGGTCGTAGGGGAGCGAGGCGTCAGAGACCTCACTTCTCTAGGGCCAGCATATTGAAGGGCGGCGCCCATCTCCTCTCCCTCGCTGCTTTACCTTCCCTGACCCTAAAGAGGGCAGGTACCCATTTACAGCTAGGTGAACTGGGGGAACTGTACTGAAGCCAAGGCGCGCAAACGGTCGCCCATCCAACTGGTAACCACGCTCGACGCTGCTTAACTTGGCTTGGGGGAAAGCGAGTGCTCCGACCACTGAGCTATCCCGTCCCCGTGGTTTCACCACCACTGGGTTGTTTCTTTTGCGCACCAGGTGGAGCACGAGCGTCAGCTGACGCCCAGTGTCAGCAGCCGCCATTACGGCGGCCGGTACGCCTACTCCTCGGCCCTGCACTGCGTCATGCAGTCGCTGGAACGGAACCGGGATACCTACCATTCCAAGTGCGGGGCCATCCGTTTCGTGGAGGACTGCGTGGACTGTCTCATTCAGCATGGGGCCGATATTGAAAAGGTGGGTGTATGTGTGGGTGGGGAGGTGGGGGGGTGTGTGGGGGTGGGGGGGGAGGTGGGGTGTGTGTTGTGGGTGTGGGGGGTGGGGTGTACGTGTGTGTGTGTGGGGGGGGGGGGTACGTGTGGGGGGGTGTGTGGGAGGGGGGGGGGGGGGGGGGTGTATGTGTGTGTGTGTGTTGTGTTTGTGTGTGTCGTGTCTGTGTGTGCGTGTGTATGTGTATACGTATGTGTGTTTGTGTGTGTGTACGTGTGTGTGTGTGTGTGTGTGTGTGTGTTTTACGTGTGTGTGTACGTGTTGTGTGTGCGCGCGCGCGCGTGTATGTGTATGTGTGTGTTTATTGTTTTTTAAATTTTCTTTTATATCGAGGATAATGGAATAAGCACTTATATATGTGCTTTTTTTACATCCAATCCCCGTGTGTATGCCGTTTTGTAAATTCTGTCATCTGTGTGTGTGTGTGTGTGTATGCGTGCGCATGCATGCGTGCGTGCGTGCCTATGCGTGCATGTGCATGCATGCTTGCGTGCGTGCGTGTGCATGTGCATGTGTGTGTGTGTGTGTGTCCCCAGATGGGCTCTATAGATGCGGAGATGCCTCAGTTACGCGGCGACATACTGTGGCAATTTGCCAGGTCCAGCGCCGTGATGGGGCTAGAGAGAGCACTCCTGCACTGCCTGACTCGTTTCGGGGCCCAGCCACAGCGAAAAATCGACGTAGGTTTCTTTTCGGGGGGCGTGGGGGGGGGGGGGGGGGGGGGGGGGGGGGGGGGGAGGAGGCCTGGGAAGGGGGGGGACGCGTGTGACAGGTTGTTGTTGGTGGTGGTTGGGGGGGTTGGGGGTGGTGGTGGTGGTGATGGTTGGTGGTGGTTGTGGTTGGTGGTGGTTGGTTGGTGGTGATGGTGGTTGGTGGTGGTGGTGGTGTTGTTGTTGTTTGTTGTTGGTGGTGGTGGTGGTTGTTGCTGCTGCTGTTGTTGTTGTTGTTGCTGGTGTTGTTGCTGCTGCTGTTGTTGTTGTTGTTGCTGCTGGTGTTGTTGTTGTTGCTGCTGGTGCTGCTGTCGTTGGTGGTGGTGTTGTTGTTGTTGCTGCTGGTGCTGTTGTCGTTGTTGTGGTGTTGTTGCTGGTGTTGTTGTTTGTTGTTGCTGCTGCTGCTGTTGTTGTTGTTGTTGCTGGTGTCGTTGTTGTTGCTGCTGCTGCTGCTGCTGGTGGTGGTGGTGGTGGTGGTGCTGCTGCTGCTGCTGCTGCTGCTGCTGCTGCTGCTGCTGCTGCTGCTGCTGTTGCGCGTTCCCCAGCTTAACACTCTGAGGGTCACTCAGAATGTGCACTCTTGACTCACTCATCATCCCACCTGGGAATTACTGTGAGATTGGAAAAAAAATGTGCACACTGAATGAGAAGTTTGATGTGTATGACTGGTTTGTTGTTGTTTTTAAAGTACCACACTATATAGGCAGCCATTACTCCCGACTTCAGAGGATTTTTTTCTCCTTTAACAAAGGAGAGTGCAGGTTTGTAATGCTAAGAGCTTGTGGCTGAAGGCAATCTCAACACAGTATTTTACAATATAACAAACGTTTTTAGTATAGGCCTTGACAATAAGCTGACATCAATAACTGACACAGCTTTGGGGGGTTTAAACTTAACACTGACCGACACCATAGCCGAGTGGTTAAAAGACCGTTCGTCTTCAATCCCATGGGTCCATGAAGTCGTGGGTTCGAATCTCGGCGCGGCGTCTGGTGATTAAGTGTGGGGATTTTTTTTTATGATCTCCCAGGTCAACTTCAAGTTGTAGACCCGCCAGTGCCTTAATTCCCTTCGTGTGTGTGTATACACATGATCAAATATGCACGTTATGGACCCCGTAACTCATGTCAGCGTTGGATAGGTTACGGAATCATGAACATAGGTAAACGGTAAAGGAGTCCCATAACCTATAAGGTCGTAGGGGAGCGAGGCGTCAGAGACCTCACTTCTCTAGGGCCAGCATATTGAGGGCGGCGCCCATCTCCTCTCCCTTGCTGCTTTACCTTCCCTGACCCTTAAGAGGGCAGGTACCCATTTACAGCTGGGGGAACTGTACTGAAGCCAAGGCGCGCAAACGGTCACCCATCCAACTGGTAACCACGCTCGACGCTGCTTAACTTGGCTGGGGGAAAGCGAGTGCTCTGACCACTAAGCTATCCCGTCCCCCATGAACATACCCAGCATATATCCCCGAAGTTGGAATGTGGCAACCTTCATGTTGAGCATCAACGGTCGCATACGCAAAATTTCACCATTGGTGAACCTCGGAGCTCTAGTCGAGGAACGAAAAAAAAATCACAGCTTAAAATTTCATTCTTGTTTCGTTTGTTTTGATGAGCTTATTGCTGTTCATTTGTCGGTTAGCTAATGTATTGTGTGATGTTGTTGAAATGATTGGAGGTTGTTTTGTTATTGTTTTTTCTGTTCCGTGTGGTGGGGGGGGGGGGGGGAGGGGGGTTGTATGAGTCCTTGTGTGCCGTGTATAATTATTATTTATGCATACGTATCTACGTACCCGCGTACGTGCATGGGTACGGTACTATACCATACCATACCATACCATACCATAAGGTTGGCCGTCAGCTCTTTCACTATCTGTGGTCCATCCACTTGGAATGACCTCCCTCTGTCCCTTCGCCAAAAGCCTATTCATGGATGATTGCATGAGTGTAAATGATTTGAATGTAAGCGTTTTGATTTGTTCCTTTGCAAGATTCAGCATTAATTATTATTATTATTATTATTAATATTACTATACGGGATATCTCAGTGGTCGGAGCGCTCGCTTTCCCCCAAGCCAAGTTAAGCAGCGTCGAGCGTGGTTACAAGTTGGATGGGTGACCGTTTGCGTGCCTTGGCTTTAGTACAATTCACCCAGCTGTAAATGGGTACCTGCCCTCTTCAGGGTCAGGGAAGGTAAAGCAGCGAGGGAGAGGAGGTGGGCGCCGCCCTCAATATGCTGGCCCCTAGAGAAGCTGAGGTCTCTGACACCTCGCTCCCCTACGACCTTACAGGTTATGGGACACCTTTACCTTTTCTTTTAATTTATACTATACCATTTTTTTTTAAATATTCTTTTATATCGAGGATAATGGAATAAGCACTTATGTGCTTCTTTACATCCAGTCCCCGTGCGGATTTGTGATGAATTCTGTCATCTGTTCCCACTGGCACACGATGGCCTACTCTTACAAAAAGCGGAACAGGATTTTAATGTGTGCTCAAGATGTTCTGCGTACGTTCGCACACGGGGCCTCGGCTTATAATCTCATCCGAAGGACTTTTGGGGAAGAGTGGAGTCTGCACTGACATTACCTCCAAGGGGAAAATATCTCCTTGAACCATACTGTACGGTGCCTGTGTGTCACTCACTCACTCACTCCCTACCTACCTATACCTACCTCTAATAATAATAATAGTAATAATAATAATAATGTATGGAATTTATATAGCGCTGAATCTTGTAAAGCAACACATCAAAGCGGCTCAGATAACTTTTTTTTTAAATAATTATTTATGCGTGTGTATGCGGGTTTTTTATTTTTTTATTTTGTCATCTTGTTCCCCACCGGCACACAATGGCCTACTCTTTCGAACAGCGGAACAGGATTTTAACGTGTGCGCAAGATGTTCTGCATGCGTTCGCACCTCGTGTGTGTATTTTGTGTGTAGTTGGACTTGTTAGAACTATTACTTGCTATTGGTTGCATGACTGTGTAAGAATGAGTTGAGTGCCAGCGCTTTGATTTGTCTGTGCAAGATACAGCGCTATATAAATTCCATTTATTATTATTATTATTATTATTATTATTATTACCTACCTTTTTGTGGGGACGGGATAGCTCAGTGGTCGGAGCACTCGCTTTCCCCCAAGCCAAGTTAAGCAGCGTCGAGCGTGGTGGTTACCAGTTGGATGGGTGACCGTTTGCGCGCCTTGGCTTCAGTACAGTTCCCCCCCAGTTCACCCAGCTGTAAATGGGTACCTGCCCTCTTTAGGGTCAGGGAAGGTAAAGCAGCGAGGGAGAGGAGATGGGCGCCGCCCTCAATATGCTGGCCCTAGAGAAATGAGGTCTCTCAATATGCTGGCCCTAGAGAAGTGAGGTCTCTGACGCCTCGCTCCCCTACGGCCTTATAGGTTATGGGACTCCTTTACCTTTACCTTTACTGCCTTGTCTTACCTGTGCAGGGCCAGTTCGCGCTGAACATGTACCTGGACACGGTGTGCAGCTCTGATGAAGAAGGAGAGCAGCAAGGCGCAGGCCATCTTCAGCAAGAGGGAGAAGGACGTGGGCCAGATGATCAACCTCATGTGCTTCTTCATGGCCCCTTGGCACATCAAGGCCGTCACCGACATCTTCAACTACAAGCACAAAAAATGCTCCGGAGACACTGTGAGTTTGCGTGTGTGTGGGGAGGGGGGTGGGGGTGGGGGGAGGGCGGATGTGTGTGTGTGAGGGGGGGGGGGGGATGTGGAGAGTGTGGGTGGAGTGGTGTAGGGGAGTGGGTGGGGGATTTGGGGGGGGGGGGGGGGGGGTTGTGGTGAGGGTTGGTGTGTGGGTGGTGTGAGTGTGTGGGTGGTGTGAGTGAGGTGAGTGGGTGGGAGGGGAGAGGAGAGGAGGGTTGGGACGGAGGTAGAGAGGGAGGGGTGAAAGTTGGGGCAGGGGGGTTGGTTGGGGAGGGGGAGGGGGTAGGTGTAGGGTAGGGGGGGGGGGGGGGGTAGGTGGAGGGTGTAGGGTATGTGTGTGTGTTTGGGGGGGGGGGGGGAGGGCGCAGGAGAGGAGGGTCGGTTTTTGGGGTTGGGTTTTTTTTTTATCAGTTCAACATATATTTTACCATTCAAAATAAGGCAGTTCAAACATATCTTTCTTCTTGGCCAAGAGCTTCCTGAAGGGGGGGGGGAAGAGGGGAATGTGTATGTGTGTGTACCTGAGGTGCCAATGGTTTTGGGCTTAAGTATTAATAAACGATATCTCCCCATCCTGATATCTGTGTGTGTGTGTGATTCAGATTCAGAATATTTTATTGCCATTTAAGTCGTGCAGACTTATTTGACACAACAAAAACATCAATTACAATTATCTGTTTGGCTAAAAAATGATGTACACTATAGAAACATGTTGCGTTCTACTTCTCTTTTTCTCTTTTTTCAAAACACTCATACACATATCTGATGATATCTGCTTGATATATATATATATCAACTGTGATTATGTCATTTAATTTATGTACACAGTTTGTGTGTGTGTGTGTGTGTGTGTGTGTGTGTGTGTGTGTGTGTGTGTGTGTGTGTGTGTGTGTGTGTGTGTGTGTGTGTGTGTGTGTGTGTGTTTGTGTGTGTGTATCTGTGCCTGTGTGTATCTGTGCTGTGTGTTGTTCCTCTTCCTAAGGTGCCAATGGCCTAAGGCCTAAGTACAAAACAATCTCTTCCCATCCTAATCTCTAGCTGTGTGTGTGTGTATGTGTGTGTGTGTGTGTGTGTGTGCCTGTGTCTGTGTGTGTGCCTGTGTCTGTGTGTGCGTGCCTGTGTGTGTGCCTGTGTCTGTGTGTGTGCCTGTGTTCTGTGTGTTGTGCCCTGTGTGTGTGTCTATGTGTGTTCCTGTGTCTGTCTGTGTGTGTGCCTGTGTCTGTGTGTGCCTGTGTCTGTGTGTGTGCCTCTGTGTGTCTATGTGTGTTCCTGTGTCTGTCTGTGCGTGTGCCTGTGTCTGTGTGTGCCTGTGTCTGTGTGTGTCTATGTGTGTTCCTGTGTCTGTCTGTGTGTGTGTGTGTCTGTGTGTGTGCCTGTGTGTGTCTATGTGTGTTCCTGTGTCTGTCTGTGTGCGTGCCTGTGTCTGTGTGTGCGTGCCTGTGTCTGTGTGTGTGTCTATGTGTGTCTATGTGTGCTCCTGTGTCTGTCTGTGTGTGTGTGCCTGTGTCTGTGTGTGTGCCTCTGTGTGTGTGTGTGTGTGTCTGTGCCTCTGCGTGTGTGTGTTTGTGCCTGTGTATGTGTGTGTCTGTGCCTCTGCGTGCGTGTGCGTGCCTGTGTCTGTGTATATGCCTCTGTGTGTGTGTGTGTGTGTGTGTGTGTATCTGTGTGCCTGTGTGGGTGTGTATCTGTGTGTGTGTGTGTAAGTGCCTGTGTGTGCCTCTGTGTGTGCCTGAATGCGTGTGTGTGTTTACCCAGCATGACCTGTTCAAGAAGAAGGTGAACGAAGCCCTGCAGGTGCAGAGCAACCTGATCCACACCCTCAGGACCATCGCCGCCTGGCAGGTGTGGAAGCTGTGCAAGAGGAAGGCAGACAACGTGAAAAAACTGCCCGTCAGCAAGGAAATCAAGACCCACGTGCTGCCGCTCGTTCTGGTATGCCAGTCAGTCAGTCAGTCAGTCAGCCAGTCAGTCAGTGTGTGAGGGGGAGGGTGTGTGTGTAGTGTGTGTGTGTGTGTGTGTGTGTGTGTGTGTGTGTGTGTGTGTACCTGAGGTGCCAATGGTTTTAGGCTTAAGTATTAATAAACAGTCTCTCCCCATTCTAATCTCCAGCTCTGTGTGTGTGTGTGGGTGTGTGCGTGTGTGTGTGTGGTGTGTGTGTGTGTGTGTGTGTGTGTGTGTGTGTGTGTGTGTGTCCTCTTCCTCTTCAGTCAGTCAGCCAGTCAGTCAGTCAGCCAGTCAGTCAGCCAGTCAGTCGGCCAGTCAGTCAGTCAGCCAGTCAGTCAGCCATCACTTCAGTAGAAAGACTGAAAGAACGGGTTGCTAGTTTTTTATTCATTCACTTATTTATTTATTTATTCTTTTAGTTCGAGGATAATGAAATAAGCAAGCATCCGTGTGCTTTTTTTTATTTTTAGCATCCATTCCCCGTGTGTATGCAGTTTTGTCAATTTTATCATCCGTGCACACAATAGCCTAACTCTTCCGAAAAGTAGAACGGGTTTTAACGTGTGCGCAAGATGTTTTGCGTGCGTTCGCACACGGGACTTCGGTTTATAGTATCATCCGAAGGACTTTTTGGGGGGGGGGGGGGGGGGTCCGCACTGATGTTAACTCCAAAGGGAAAAATCCTCTTGAACCAGATTCGAACCCAAGTCAGCAGATCACGAGCGCAATGCGCTCCGTGGTTGTTTGGTCAGAGTAGTCGCTGTATTTGTTGTATATAAAAAGGTATAAAGGTGTGCCCATAACCTATGCGGTTGTTGGGGAGCGAGATGTCAGAGACCTCAGCTTCTCCAGAGGCCAGCATATTGAGGGCGGCGCCCATCTCCTCTCCCTCGCTGTTTTACCTTCCCTGGCCCTAAAGAGGGCAGGTACCCAGGGCTATGATAATTATAGCTGTCTTTACGATCCAACACGTAGATAACGGCTTCAGTATAGCAGTCTTTACATTGCAGTACACACATACGGGCTACGATACAACCATCCTTAAATTGCAATACACACACCACGGCTACAGTATAGCTGTCTTACGGCACAAACTTAACAGCTACGACACAGGCTTGTCTTAACATTGCAATACATACATAACCACTACGATATAAATAAAGCAGAAGCAGTCTTCAGGCACAGAAGGAAATAATTATTGCTGTGCATCTTCCTGTATTCACCAGCACTTGTATCGATTTGTGTCAGTGACAGCGTCGTTCCCTCATTTCAAAGCAGCGACAGTCTGCCAGAGTGTCTGTGCCTTGGAAATGCTGATAGATTAACGATCATCGCTGCTCCTGGCTGGCTGGCTGGCTGGCTGGCTTCTAAGGAATTGACATGCCGTTGTCTGTTTGTTTGTATGACTAGTGCTTCAGAGATTTGATGGAGGCGGATGATGGTGGTGGTGGGTGGTGGTGATTGTAGTTGTGTGTGTGTGCGCGTGTGCGTGCGTGCCTTTGTGTGTGTGCGTGCGTGCCTTTGTGTGTGTGTGTGCGTGCGTGCCTTTGTGTGTGCGCGTATGTGCGTGCGTGCCTTTGTGTGTGCGTGCGTGCGTGCCTGTGTGAGTGTGTGTATGTGTGTGTGTGTGCGCGCGCGCGCGCGCGCGTGTGTGTGTGTTGTGTATATGTGTGTGGTTCCTGTTGTTATTGTTTTGTTTGGTGGTGTTGTTGCTGCTGCTGCTGTTATTGATGATAGGGAGTTTGCCAATGGATGAAGACGATCTCCACGTCACGTTTCATAGCAATAACAACTTGGTAATGAGAGTCTTGACATTTCGCCGACGTTTGATAACTGACCAAGCTTTTGGCCAAGGTGCACAAAACGATTTTCAGAAAGTGAAGAGAGAAGAGATAGCTTGGGGGGAAAAAATGATAATGATGGTGATTTACCATGAGTAATGTACTAAGGGATGTTGACAGAATGGTAGTCACTCTGCTTCATTGACAGCTTCCATTTTTCAAGCAAAACAAAGAATCAGATCTGAACATAGTTATCATGGTCATGAGGGTCAACCAGAGTGAGAAGCTGGCTACCTCTTACAGACCTCCTGGTCAGTTGAGCTCACTCGTTTGGCTAAGCTGGCCACACCGAAGGCGTACAATGATGTGGAAAAAATCGAACTGAATGTCAAAGTCCTTCGGATGAGACTATAAACCGAGGCCTCTTGTGCGAACGCATGCAGAACATCTTGCGCACACGTTAAAATCCTGTTCCGCTGTTCGAAAGAGTAGGCCATTGTGTGCCGGTGGGAACAGGTGACAAAATTTACAAAACCACATACACACGCATAAATTTTTTTTTTTTTTAAATGTCATCTGAGCGCTTTGATTTGTTGTTTTACAAGATTCAGCGCTATATAAATTCCATACATTATTATTATTATTATGTCGTCCATGGCTAGGTACATGCCACCCTTGACCATAAGACCGTAGTGAATCTCCCCCCTCTCTGTGAAGCAACTTTAACACACTTGACCATAAGACCATAGTGAAACTCCCTCTATGAAGCAGTTTTAACACATCTTCACCATAAGACCATAGTGAAACTCCCTCTATGAAGCAGTTTTAACACTCTTGACCAAAAGACCATAGTGAATCTCCCCCTCTATGAAGCAGTTTTAACACACTTGACCATAAGACCATAGTGAATCTCCCCCTCTATGAAGCAACTTTAACACACTTGACCATAAGACCATAGTGAATCTCCCCCCTCTATGAAGCAACTTTAACACACTTGACCATAAGACCATAGTGAATCTCCCCCCTCTATGAAGCAACTTTAACACACTTGACCATAAGACCATAGTGAATCTCCCCCTCTATGAAGCAACTTTAACACACTTGACCATAAGACCATAGTGAATCTCCCCCCTCTATGAAGCAACTTTAACACACTTAACCATAAGACCATAGTGAATCTCCCCCTCTATGAAGCAACTTTAACACACTTAACCATAAGACCATAGTGAATCTCCCCCCTCTATGAAGCAACTTTAACACACTTAACCGTAAGACCATAGTGAATCTCCCCCCTCTATGAAGCAACTTTAACACACTTAACCATAAGACCATAGTGAATCTCCCCCTCTATGAAGCAGTTTTAACACTTGACCATAAGACTATAGTGAATCTCCCTCTATGAAGCAGTTTTAACACTCTTGACCATAAGAGCGTAGTGAATCTCCATCTATGAAACAGTTTTAACACTCTTGACCATAAGACCATAGTGAATCTCCCTCCTCCCTATGAAACAGTTTTAACACTTGACCATAAGACTATAGTGAATCTCCCCTCTGTGAAACAGTTTTAACCAAGGGTGTCAAGGAATTTCTTGCTATTTCAGCCTACATAGGCTTTCTGGTGTAAGTGTTGACGCATCAAACCTTTTTTTCTTTCTTTCAGTTTCAGACCCTATGGTAGAAAGATCTTCACAGAGCAGTGCCAGCACTTCATCGGTGCAATCTTCACACATCATTTTCCTTACCAGATAAGCAGATCTTCTAATATATATGTGTGTATGTATGTATACTACCACACTGCTAACAGGATGCAAAATCAAACCCAAAAAAGAAAGAAAATGCCATGGCATAATTTAAAAAAAAAGAAAACAACTAATAAACTATCAGAATTTATTTTTAAAATGTGTGTATTTTGTGCCTGTGTGTGGATGGATGGATGGATGGATGGATGGATGGACACTGTAGATAAGCGGATATAGCATTTGACTTGTATCCAGCGAGAACATGAAGTTGACCGTTTCAATTATGGTTGTGACATCTAGTGAATTAAGGGTAATGGTTTTCACTGTTTACTGGGTCAACGTAATGTGTAGACCTGCCATCCCCTTCATCCCCTTCATTTGTATGGTATGCAGCAGATCAGATAGGCACGTTAAAGATCCTGTCACTCATATGAGCGTTTGGTATGCTACAGAAATACAAACACACTTGGCATGCACCCCATACTTGGAGAGGTGAAGGCCTTATGCCTTTATGAGACATCACACAATTCCATGTGTTCGATTTTTGTAACAGTGTGTGTGTGTGTGTGTGTTTCTCTGTGTGTGTGTGTGTGTATGTGTGTGTGTGTGTGTGTGTGTGTGTGTGTGTGTGTGTGTTTCTCTGTGTGTGTTTCTGTGTGTGTGTGTGTGTAAACCGAGCATTTCTTAGTTGGGCTGACACTAATATTTGCATACCACTTTTATGTCATGGCAGAGATCATTGTGTAAAATTCGGGCTGCTCTCCCTGGGGAGAGCACATTGCCACAAGAGGAGCGCTACCCATTAAAAAAAATTTCCTGTCTGCATGTGTATCAGAGTGGCTTTACCTTACAGAATTTCGTAAGGGACAACTCTCTTATTGCAGTGGGTTTATTGCCCGTGAGCTGCATGTGTGTTGCACACAGGACCTCAGTTTATCATCTCATCCAAAAGACTAGTACCCGGACTACCACTCAAGGTCTAGTGATGGTATGTGGCATATTGAATCTTCTGCATATGTATATACACGAAGGGAATTAAGGCACTGGCTTGACGGTCAGCACTTGACCTGGGAGATTATGAAAATCTCCACCCTTAACTCACCAGACGCCACTGCTGAGATTGGAACCCACAACTTCATGGACCCATGGGGTTGAAGTCCAAACAGTCTGAACCACTTGACCAGAGAGTCTGTCAAGAAAAATACACTTAGAAAAGAACTTGGCAAATAAAAGGTACCCATGGCAAGATGATTCAGAAAAACGCCACTAAAGACAGTACAACACTGATGCCTAACAAAACAAAGTATGGCTGTGCACACTGGCAATGTGGTTCTAGCAGCTTGAATGTGATGTAGGAAAACTCTGAGATAAGTGGTACGCAATATAACTCTACAATAAAATGGAAGTCCACAGTCACCCAGTTTCCACACTTCACACATGAGCTGCAAGATGAGAAAAGTGTGTGAGTAAGATCACTTCAGCTTTATTTTGGAACTACAGGACGTGAGGTAGAGCAACAGAGGCTTTTCAGCATTAAGCGGGATAGCCTGGTGGTTAGAGCATTGCGCCTGCAATCTGACGGCCCGGGTTTGAGCTCAGGTTCAAGCCACGACTGAGACGCCTGTTCAAGGGGCTTTTCCTCTGGAGTAAACATCAATGCAGACTCCACTCCTGCCAAAGTCCTTTTGATGAGACTATAAACTGAGGTCCTGTGTGTAAACACACACAGACCATCTGGCACATGAGTTAAAACCTGTTCCACATTTTGGAAGAGTAGGCCACTGTGCGGGAATGGATCACAGAATTTACAAAACTGCACGCAAATGGTGGACTGGATGTAAAAAAGCACATGAGGGTTTGTTCCATTATCCTCGAAGTAAAAAAGCAAATGGGAGGTAAACACAGTAACAAAAAAAACAGCAAACAAGAACAATCTTCGGCATTTAAATTGAGCATTGTAAGTTTGCAGCGAGAATTTTTTTTTTTTTAAGACTTGGACAGGTTAAGAACTTTTAGCTCTCAAACTACATTCTTGAGAATAAATAGATAATCATCAGATAACAAAGATGACTTTTAGTTAATTTGGATGCATAGGTATGTCATTACTCAGTCATTTTAACAGGGAGAAATGATGCATTTCAACACAACACTATGAACATTGTAATGAAGCTGTCTTATTGCCCATCACAAGAGACTTATGAACATTGTAATGAAGCTGTCTTATTGCCCATCACAAGAGACTGTTTTACCTTCCATTGTGCAAAAGATAGGCTCTGTCACGATATCATCTTTCTTGTCCCTTTAATATGAGGGTGTTTTGGTTTTTCCTTTTTTTTTTAATACAATTAATAGGTAATTCCACATTCCCTCAGAATATCCTAAAAATGTAAAAAGAAATAAAATGGAAAAAAAAAAATTAATTTTTAAAAATTCATAAACAGATTCATTCTTAAAGGAAGAAAATTCTCTTTTTTCAGTTTATGCAATTTTCTTTGAGGAAGAGGGGAAAATATCAAGCCAAAGACTAGGGCATTAAATGATTGTATAACTGCTTTATCAGTCGATATTATTTTTAAAACCAAGTTTGTTTTCCATATCATCTTTTGATGAGTGATTTATTTTGATTTTGTAATTGGCTTGATCATTTTGTCAGTTGTATCCTGCATGCCCAGAAAAAGCCAAGGGGTTGTAATTCATTTGATTTTTCAAAACTGAAGGATTTAGTTTAGATTCACTAAACATTTTCAAAACTGAAAGATTTAAATTCACTTAACATTTCAAAACTGAAGGATTTAATTTCATTAAACATTTAAAAACTCAAAGATTGAAATCCATTTAACATTTAAAAACTGAAAGATTCTAAATTCATTAAGCATTTAAAAACTGAAAGATTTGCAATTCATTAAAACATTTAAAAACTATGAACAGTTACTATGCATTATGGTTAAATGAAACTTTTGAACAATAGGTATGTGCTAAGCTGAGGAAAAAAAGAGAGAAAGAGCATGCTCATGTGTATATCTATGTTTGCACAAAATACAGTGCACGGATATGGGTGTGTTATAAAATATGTTGCATCTGTGTTTGTGACGATGTGAATAAATCACCGATATGTAGGGTTCTCTCCCATTAATCAAACCCACGGCACAAAGCATACACTTGGTAACAAATACTACTTTCTGATAAGTACACAGAATTATAAATATGTGGTCAAGCCCTATAAATATTCTCCCGTTCAATTCACACATCCAAACCTTTTCTATGAAATGATTCAACAATTCAGGCATTTTAAAAGTCAAAGTAAAATTCCAGAAAATGATAACCAAAACAAACAACAACAAAAAACCCAGTCTTATGCTTTTCTTCCCATATTTATGATTTGATAACACAACTCGGATGTTTGATTCTCTTACAGTTACATTCAACATCATAAACAGCAGTGTAGAATAATTATTGCGTTTTTCATGTTTTCCTCCATAATCAAAGGGAAACAATCAACCTCATATTAAGGTGAGACATGGGGATCCAAACGGATAAACTTTGTTAACACGCTCATGTAAGAAGTCGTACCATATCATGTTCAAAATGCATCATTTGCAAAGCCTAAAATTCCATAAATTATTCAATTTTATGCACTGTTGCCATAGAAACAATCCAATATGGCCACCAAAACTAAATGTTTCAAACTTCTAAACCTTTCTATCTATAACCAGTACCAGAAACCTGTTTGTACAGATATGTGCTACAACCCAAATCCTTTCAATTTTCCAAAGGAAACCTCCATATATGCAATTTTTTATACTAAATAATAACACCCACATGATTTTGGCCACCTTTGGACCAAGGTCTACAGGTTCTACAGCTCTCCCCCTCTCTCTCTCTCTCTCTCTCTCTCTCTCTCTCTCTCTCACACACACACACACACACACACCACACACACACACACACATTCAAATACCAGAAAATAAAACAACAATCTTTTTGTCCCTAAACCAATAAGTGAGTATCTTGAATTTGTTCCGCTGTTGCAATGATACTGATATTGAGATTGACAACAATAACCACAAATAATGAACAATCTTCAAGTCACAAAGATTTTGGGACTTTTTTTTAAACAACTGAATAAAAACAAACACACACATCTCTTGCAAAACTAAAAGCTGAGATAAATGCTAAATAAAATAAAAAAACATATTCTGAACTGAAAAACTAGTGTCCTGTAATGCACAGAAGAAAACTCCAAAAATGAAAAGTTAGAAAAGTACAGTCTTTGTATAAAACAAAACAAAGCAAACTTTTACTCCTTTCTACATCAGACAATACTGTGTTCTTTTTTTGGTGTGGTACAAAAGTGCCTCCCCCCCCCCCCCCCCCCCCCCCCCTCCCTTCCCTTCTCTCTCTCGATGCCTCACTCCCCTACGACCTTATAGGTTATGGGACACCTTTATCTTTATCTTTTCAACTGTGGGTGCTGATTGTGAGCAATAGATGTAATGTTTCCCACAAAAAAAAATCATCCTACAATATATATTTGCGACATGTTTAAGATGGGAAAAGGAAATGCATTATAATATAGGTACATGTGCATAGATATGATCAGGAACTAAGAATGACAGGCTTTTGAATGTACCACACTTAGGAATGCTAAACACAGTATTTAAAGTCACACAAGTTCAGCAATACAAGAACTGTGCTCCCAGCGTACATACATTTACCTATTAGAGCTACAATGGTTGATTAGAGTTACTACATTCAAGAAACCTCATTACATGGAAACCCCATGACATCAGATAAATGATTACAAAAGACACACATGACGCATGCACGTGTGCATGCATGTACACACACACACACACAAACACACACATGCAGTATGCTGAAAAGTTACATACATGTTCCTACCTCAGTATTGTCATCAGCTATATTCAGTGATCTTTTACTGAAGTATAATTTTTTTCAAATCATTACTGCACAGTCTAATTGGTTCATTATTATGATTATTATGGACTTTAAAGACATTATCTGTCTGCGGTTTAGATTTTCTCGTTGGTTACATTTACAAATAGTTTTATTGTTCATTTGTTAGATTCTGTTAGAAATTGGGATTTTTATTATTCTGTGCTCAAGAATTATTTGTGTTTACATTTTCTTACAATTCTGTGTAGATTTAATTAATAAATTAATCCCCTACCCACTCCCAGAATTCCTCCCCTCCACTTTTTTTTTCTTAATGTGTCTAATACAACATTTTGTGAAGAGATGTAAAATGAAATCGAACACACACATACATACACAAACACACAGATTCACTCACTCACTCTGACATATAATGCATACATATGAGACACGATTACTGTTATTCCTGTCACGGAAACAAACTTGTCATGGGCTTGTTTTACCCCATTTTTCACCATGAAACAAACATCAACAAAAAACCAGAGCTGAATGCCCACATAACAGCTAACACTCAAAAACAGTAAGTGAAAAGAAGGAAAAAAAGGGGGAAAAAAAGAATGTCAATGGGCTGATAACACATCCCAGATGCAAAAACAAAAATTGAACCTACACAGAGAACTCGACAAATTGCAAGTGGCTAAATCAGTTGTTGTTGTGCGTTCCCCAGCTTTACACCCTGAGGGTCACCCAGAACATGCACTCTGACTCACTCATCCCACCTGGAAATCACTGTGAGATAGGAAGTACACCACAGGATGAGAAGTTTGCATGTACGACTCTTTTCAAGTACCTCACCATATAGGCAGCCATACTCCGACTTCAGAAGATTTTTTTCTCTTTTAAAGGAGAGCGCAGGTTGTTATGTTTAAGAGCTTATCATGGCTTAAGGCAATCTCAATACCACATTTCACAACACAACATTTTACTGTAGGCCTTGGCAATTAGCTTGACAATCATTAACTGACACAGCTTTTGGCCTGGGTCAGCTAAATCAGTGAGACAGGTCATAGCCAACAACAGAAGTGAAAGGGGAATGACTGGTAGAAGTAAAAGAGAGTAACAGGAATGAGTACATGTCCAGCATGGATTTTCCACTTGGGGATACTATTTATATCAAGGCAACACTGTACTCCACTGCAGGAGCACAATACATTAGACACAGTCATATCCCTATCCATTATACGCCTATCCATTATGTGCCTATCCAGTATACACACCTATCCATTATAAACCTATCCATTACATACCTAGTCATGATCATAGATACTGACTGTCAGAATGCTGTCAAAACAAGATCCGTAAACAAAAACTCTCCTCCAACTGTCTTTAAACATCAAGGTCATCCTAGCATATCCTTGTACACCCTTCAACTACGTTCATAACACACAAACAGAGCAATCATGATTTTAAGGTGCCTAAGCTACACCCCGCAGCTTCTTAAAAAATCGTTCATACTATTACACAGTTATCACTAACTGAAACTACACTTTAGTCTTTCAAACACAGGGGGGGGGGGGGGGGGGGAAAGCTTGTTCTTGGCAGAATCAAGAAGGGCAAATAGCTCAACTACACTAGGTCAAGAGTACAGAGGTTTAAGTCTTTGCTGAGGTGTGTGCTCAAGGGCATTTTCCCCCCTGGAATTAACATCGGTACAGGCTCTAACCCCTTGAAAGTTTTAAACAGACTCTAAACTGAGATCCCATTTGCTAACGCATGCAGAACATCTAGTACACACACGCATCCACCTTTCATCGAAGAGTAGGCCAGCTATGGCCTCTGCAATGGGTGACACAAACATACCCAGCATGCATCCTGCTACAGGAGAGAGATGGGATCCACAAGGCTCAATGTGCCCATGACACACTGCCTGAAAAAATGTTAGTCAGTGGCCCTGTGACTGCTAAACTAGTTGAAGGCCAAGCAAAGGCAATTTAAGTGTTCTATAAGCACATTTCCACAGTCAAGTATATCTCAGACTCCTTTGTCTCTGGTCAAATGACATAGACATCATTAGGAACTAAAAGAGAAACATCTTAACACATTTCTTCCCGCGGCACGAGTACCTCGTGACTTACTCGTTGTTTACAAGAGACCACAGAATGAGGGACTTCATGTCCTGAACATTACTTTCATTTTGGGTGAATAGGTTCAGTTAGCCTTGCTGACTTCCTTTTATATGAAGTAAGATTACTCTTGGTTCTTCCTGTGCCACATGTCAACTGTGTGGTCCAACAATCCATTGAGAAACAAAATTTTAATGAGTATTTTTCTGACCTAACCCTCTTTCAGCAGTGACGGCTTGAAATTTACTTGGTCTGGAGAATGAGATTGCTCAGTTTTATGTGCGACGAAAAGGGTTAAACCTGGTTTTGTTTTATCATATTTAACAACAAACATGATTTCCATAGAGTTGAGGGCTACAGGGAACAAGCGAGCAAGAATTTCAAAATCTGTAAAGGACGTTTAGACTTTTTTTTGGTTAATGTGGTTAAGGCAACATGGCTTTCAGAAAAAATCAATGACTACTTAAAAAATTAAACAAAAAGACTAAAAGTAGAGCCAGTAGAATGACAAAAGCTGTTTTAAAAAAAATTGTGATGGAAGACACTTGTAATAAGTCAGTCCTAGTTTTTCACAGGTACCACAACAAAGGCAGCTTCGATGAAACACCCAAAATTATTTTCTTTCTAAAGATATAGTAATAGATTATAACTGGATGGTAAACCTGTAACAAGACACTTGTAACAAAGCAATCCTAATTTTTCACCGGTACCACAAAGATAACTTCTGTGAAGTACACCTGCAAACCAAGCTGTATTGCCCATGAGAGGAGCTGGAAAGGACTCGCCACTATTTCTCCCAAACACATCTGACAGTGTAAAAAGCGAACGAGAAGAAGAGATATACAAAAATTACTTCCTTTCTTAAGATATGACAGTTTATAACTGGATGGGGTTTTTTTGTTGTTTTTTGTTTTGGGGGGGGGCAGAAAGGTCAGTTTGGTTTTTTTACCACCCACAAAAACAAATCACACCAAATGTGAGCCAGATGGGTTACTGGTTACTGCAAATATAAATCCTTGGCTTCATTTTCGTTCTAACTTTTTGGGGGGTAAGCATTCTACATGATAGATTCAGGGAATTATTTTTAACTGAACAAAACGCAGGTATTGATCAGTCCCTTTTCTTACAAGCAAGTACATACAGGTCTGCAAGGGTAAGTAGTGTACTTGCTGAATCTTTCCATACAACTGGCTAGGACATGAGCTAGCCCACAGAGGTACATATCTTTCGTTGTTTGACATCTCAACTTTTCCAGATTTGATCAACAGCTCACCAGCTTAGGCAATTTAAAAGCAACAACAACAACAAAAAAGCAGCAACCACTTCACTCCAAAACCTAAATCAAGACAAAAGAATGAGTATAAGCAATCTTAGAACTCTCAAAAATGTTAAACAGCGTTTAAAAAAAAAAAAGAAGCAGTTTATAGTTCTATTATACACCATGCAATAAATACTTTTCTCACAAACCAGAAGACATTAAGGACAACAGCCGTCATGATACTTACATTATATTATTTTCCACAAACTCTTTGACACTGTGTCTAAACTCTCTCTCTTATTGAAACTGCACTGGAACACTGAAAAACACAGCACTCCAGCTTTACTAATTAAACAATGAATCAAAAGACTTGGAAAAGGATATTTCCAAATTACCTATTCTTCAGTCCTAATCAGAATTTGTGCAAAAGATTTTTCTGCTGTTGATCACTTCAGGCTTTTGGGAGGGAGGGAGGGAGGGTCTTCTTTTTTTGTGGTCATATTTAAATATGAGATGCTGTTTAATGTTTAGCTTATTGTAGGCATTCTTTAAAATGCACAGTATTCTGTTATTTCAAGTCTTTCGAATGCACTAGACATATCTGATTGTACTCAGAAAAAAAGTAATTTGTTTACTAGCCTACAAATACCTATGATCGTATAACAATAATGATAAAACTGCAATTTTCAAAACTTTTCACTTTTGATTAAAAAAAACATCCTCTAGTAAAAAAACAAATACAAAAATAAAAAATTTTAAAAGACCACAATGAGAATAAAACATGTCCATTAACACATGTGTTTCATGATAGGTGTGAAAGGATGGAGTTATCCTAAAAAATAAATAAATACCACTCCCACCCCCACCCCCCCTCTAAAAAAAAAAATCCTCTTCCCAACACCTATCCACATTTGGAGCATTATAAAGATATTTCACACTCTCCGTGCACACAAATTTATACACACACACATACACACACACAAAACCAACATTTCTTGCAAAACGATAATATCACAAACGAAATGATGTCATAAAAAAAGGACTATGCGGTCACTACCAGCATCATTGCACTTTGGGCCGAGCCTGCTGCTGCTGCTGCCGTCTATGCTGCCACTGTTTTATAAGCAGTCCCGGCAGCAGCGCCACGACGGCTAATCCCGCCAGCTGCACCATGGTGTACCCGTTAAAGACGTCGCTCATCGATCTGATCTCTGACAACATCACGCCCGTCCGCACACAGATGAAATTGTACGGCATCAGACCTGGAAGATCGACGCAAAGACGGCGTTAGATGTTACTCTGATATATATACAAATATTTAGATGGATTGTTTCGCAATGTGCAGGTATTATTATCATACACTGATATCATCTCCTACTAGTATGAAAATGCATATATATAGATATGTGTTTTAAAAAACATGCTAATAAAGCTCTGTAAGAGACAAGTGTTAGATGTTTCTCTATTATACAAATATATGAATTATTATGCAATGTACATGTATTATCATCACACACTAACATCATGGATAGCCTCATACAAGTATGAAAATGCGTATATAAATATATGTTTTAAAAAACATGTTAATGAAGCTCTGTAAGAGCCAAGTGTTAGATGTTTCTCTGATATACACAAATATTTAGATGAATTATTATGCAATGAACATGTATTATCATCATACACTAACATCAAGGATAGCCTCCTACTAGTATGAAAATGCGTATATAAATATGTGGGGGGGGTTTAAATGTTAATAAAGGTCTGTCACCATTCTTTCATATGTATGCATGTATCATGCAAAAAGATAGCTGAAAAGCAAGGAGGGACTCTGTGTGTGTGTGTGTTGTGTGTGTGTGCATGTGTGTGCGTGCAAGCATGCGTGCATGCATGCGTGTCCGTATGCACACATTGGCAGGCACTTGTCACAATCTCACCATTAGTTCACATTTAATCAATTCATTCAGTCCAATATACCTCATAGTTTGTTTTTTTATCTTTCAAAAACAATTTTCCCATGAAACCATCGTGCCAAAAAAGCACTGTTCCAAAATATCAGTACTACATCAAAATTTGTTTTGAAAAGATTTTCCATTCCAACAAAATAGTAGACACTGAAAATACATCAGTTTTTCCCTGAAGTCAGAATGCAGCTACCTTAATGGTGGGGAAACTAAATGATCGCATACACAAAAATCTCACCATTGGTGAACCTCGCTCTAGTTGAGGAATGAAAAAAAAATCAGCTTATCTAGTCCTAAAAAAACCCCAAATAACAACAACAACAACAAACAAAGACAAACCAACACAATCCTTAAAACTCCGGATTTTTAAAAGATCTAAAATAAACATTTAAAACAGTACCCTTCAAAAATGTATATGGATTCGTTTTTTTACAAAACAACAAACAAACAAAACCCATCCACCCCTCTTCTAAAAAAAAACCTCAACCAAACCTTAAACTAAAGGAAACAAAAACGTTAGCACTTGCCGATAAAAACGGAAAGAAAGAAGAGATGCAGGGGCACGCCAATGATGGGAGCCACCATGTTCATGAACCAGTTAGGGGACATGGGGAAAAGCCTGAGGAACAGCAGGTAGAAAAACAAGCCGTCCGAATTCTCCGCCACCTGAAAAACAGCAAGGGAAGAAGACCAATGCTATCCTCCTGCTGGGGGAAAGAAAGTGTGTGTGCGTGCGTGCGTGTGTGTCTGTGTGTGTATGTCTGTGTGTGTGTGCGTGTGTGTGTGTCAAGTCAAGTCAAATTTTTATTTCCAGATGGTACATTGTATAAGCAATGCATTTGCTTTTTTTCATCAAGCCATCTATCTAAGAACAAATTTCTTAATGATAATACTGAAATACTACATTATTACAACCTTTACCAATAAATTAAACCAGTAAAAGGAGGAAAATCGATAAAATAATACATTGGAAAATACAAATTACATATATATATACATACACACGCACACACATACTCATACACGTGTACGCGCATGTGTACACACACACACTTAGATAAAGAATGTTTTAAGAATCAAAAAATAAAATCATAAAACGTAAAGACAAACAAATTACTTCACCTACTATATCATCCATTCTTTCACGTTCATACTTTACATAATGAAAAGGTACAGGAACAAAACGTTAGAAAATACTAGGCATTAATTGCGTCATTACTGACAATATTGCCTGCAATGACATCCCTCCTCTCCTCCTCCACCTACACAAACGTGTGCTCATATGCGCTCATACTGTGTGCGTGCGTGCATGTGTGCGTGTGTGCATGTGTGTGTGTGCATGTGTGTGTGTATGTGCATGCGTGCGTGTGTTTTGGTGCATGCATGCATGTGTAAAATGCAAAGAAATAGAAATACAATGATTTTTATAAATCAAATCAAGTTACTCATCTCATTAAATGAATGATGCATAATTTTTTTCTGCATAAGACATATCTCGCCTTTCCACCACCACCACCACCCCTCCCCGACACGCCCCCTTCCCCCCAACCCCCCCACCCCCAACCCCCACTTCATCCCAATCTTTATCTGTCTTTGAAATAACCAAATCCATTTTCGTGCACATTGAATTAAACATCCAATATTTCTATTTTCTTACATCATCATCATCATCATCATCATCATTATCATCACATCTCAACCCGCCCCCCCAAAAAAAAAGCCAGCAAGGTGTAAATCAAATTTCGGTGTGACAGACCTTGTCTTGAAAAAACTGCACTTTGTCCGGGAAGTAATGGATCAGGAGGCCTTTGCCAAAGTTGTGCGACAGGAGAAAGCAGAAGGAGGCCCCACAGGCGGTGAGCAGACACACCAGAGGAAACCCATGGACCGTCCCAAACAGGGCCCCTGCTAGAAGGTTCTGCACACCAAAACAACAACCTCCAACTTTTCATGATCATATATATACATATATATTATTGCTACCTTCCATGAACAAGTTTGTAAGGAAACAGAAAGTAAAATAACAAAAAAAAACCCTCGTCTTAATGATCATAGGCAACTTTAAAATGACAGACAGATAGATATAAATATACATACATACTTATTTAAATGCAACCTACAAATAATGCATACATGTGTGCATGTGTGTGTATGTGTGGCAAAGGGAGGGGGGGGTCTTTTTTTTAAAAAATAATGCAACTTGTATTTCACACCTCATTGTATTCACACATGGTTTTGTCAGTACATTACTATATGAATTATGAACCTGAGTGTCTATTTTCAAAGTTCTCTGTACCGTTAGCAATAACTGACAAACTCTTGTGTAAAAGACAGAAAGGGATTTTTACCATGAGTGTAAGAAGTGATGCGTGTGTTACACACCCTGGTATAGAGTCTAATCTGAATGATTGCATTATGTTTTTAAACACACACTTTATGTTTTTAAATACATTTCAATTTACAGAGCTGCTGCTTGACTTCATTTCTCCCTTAACTCCTTCTGAAGTCACTGGCACACTGCATAGAATTTCTTCCAGAGTGGGTCATGGGCAAGTTGAACCTTGGGACCCCCATCCCTCTCCACAGTGCAGGGTGCATGTTAATGTTGTCCATACCCCCAGCCATAGCTGGCTTACTCCCCTAAGGAAAGGCCAGTGAATTTTTTCCTGAGTGTACAAAATACTCTGCATGCATTTGTACATTACTATTGGGGCCTTGATTTAAAGTCTCACCCAAAGGACTTTCAGGGGAGTGGAGTCAGTACCAGTGTTAACTCCAGGGAAAAGTCCCTCCAATGGACACTTTAGTGGAGACTTGAATCCATGGCCCAAGTTACCATCAGATCATGAGTGCAGCACTCTAACATCAAGGCAATCCCACCCCATGATAAAAAGTTAAACTTTGTAAACAAAGATTTTATTCAACACACTTGCAAAAGGAGATGTCCACAGATTACAGCTTTAGACTATTTTTTGTACATTTTTTTGACATAACCTAAAACAGTAAAATTGTAAACATTGTTACCAACATAAGTTACAGGTGAGCAGCATAACAAAGAAACAAACTCTCTTGCAATACTGAATTGTCACTGTATGTGTCCTGTCCAATTCAATCCTGTTGTTTATAATCATAGCCCCACTGACCAATAGAGGCCACATCAGGGCTATCACCTTGACCATTGTATATGTGTTGCAGCTTGTAATTCATTTTCATTCAGTGGTGCAGCTTCTATGTCCATGCAGCTGATGTTTCTTGTCAAATTTATATATAACAATAATGAATAAAAATGTTTATGACAACAACAGCAAACCTCTCATACGCTCTCATACTCTCTCTCCACTCACCAGAAAGACAGAGCCAGGAACAGCAAATGTCTGCTTATAAACATAAGCACTGCAGAACAGCAAACACACGTACTCAAAGTAGTTCACTTTGTACTGCTGCAGTTGAGATGTCAACACATTTAGATCTTCCAGACTGCTTGGGAAGCTCAGAGTACTGTCAAGATCGTGAAACAAGCACACACATGCATGCACGCACACACACACACACACACACACACACACCAGGTAAGCATGTTTTCAACTAACAAACAAGCAGAAAAGATTCCACATCACTTCAAACATACAAATGCTGGCAAGGAGGCAGATACACTGTTGGACCTATCCAAAGGGGTTTCCAAAAGTACCCAAAATGGCAATCCAATTCAACCCAATCTTGCTGTTTATAGTCCTGCAAACCACAGAAGCCATATTGGAGCTGTCACCTTGAACAATTTTTAAATCTCAGAACAGAATTGTTCAACTGGCATAATTTATTAGCAAAACAAAGACTGCTTTATGCAAGCTTCAGTATGAATTTTGACAAAAATTCCACCTACCAGTGTCAAAGTAATGGTCTCACCATGAACCTTCAATCATGTCCACTGAATCCTTGTCAACATTAAATTTATATTCATTACGTACATTCTACATAAGGGGTATTTTGTTGGGGTTTTTTTGTGTTTTTGTTTGTTTGTTTTATGAGGGGGAGGGAGGGTGGTTGTTGGGTTGGGTTTTTTTGGTTTGTTTTTGAGATGGGGAAGGGGTCCCCTAGTGAGATTTTTGTGTATGCAACCCCCCTCCCCCCCCCCCCCCCCCCCCCCCCCCACCACCAAACCCTCCATTTAGGTAGCCACATTCCGATTTCTGGGATAGTGTCTAAACATGACACCAGAGTGCATGTGGGTTTTTCTTTTCTTTGTCATCCATTCCTACCTGCATGAATTGACCTAATCTTCCAAAAGGTGGAATGAGTATTTAATGTGCGCGCATGATGTTCTGCATGCATTCGCATACAGAGCCTTGGTTTATAGTCTCATCTAAGACATTCAGTTTGATTTGTTTGTCAAACAGGGAAGAACAGGGCAAGGCTGGGAATCAAACCCAGAACCTCACAGATTACTTGTTAGGCTTGTTAATGTCTAAAAACATCATGCCACCTTCCTTCCTTCCTGACATGAGGTCTGCTTCCCAAATACCCTGACAGCAACACTGCCACCACGCAAAACAAAGCGACAGTCCTTGCCATATTGCACCTCAGGGAAGGAATATCCAGCACATCATTTCAACAATGGTATCAGATCAGGTTAGCTGTTCTGTTTGACACTTCAGGGTTACTCATTCATCGTTCATTTTCTGCATCTAATGTTAGTTCTTCTGTTATAGTTTCCTTTACCTAACATGTTTCTACATTATTTTAGCGTTCACTTATTGAGCTGTTATCTTCTTTCTCTTATCCATTTTCATATCAATCAAACGGTCTGAACACAGCTATTACTGCTCCCCTCCCCTCCCACCCCTTTCTCTCCCCCACACCCACTCTTTCCTTATTATCTAATATCACACAATGTGGAAAGAGGATAAACAAACTAGAGAGCTAACACTTTCATCAATGAGGCAGGGGATAGATTTGTCTGAACTTTCAAGTCTCATGTCTCAAGCAGTGGTGTACAGAGAAGACTGGAATGAAAATTCATGCACAAAGCTCCACATTTGACACTAGTAAGTAGAAGGTAAACATTTTATTCGTGACATTTTTTTCTATATAACTTTTGATTGAATTCAGTTTAGGGCCAACTGATAATATAATAGTAATATAATGACAACCCAAACAATAATAACTATGCAACCATAAGCAAAATTATTTATCACAGCAATATAATAATAATAATATATGGAATTTACATGGCACTGAATCTTGCAGAACAAACAAATCAAAGCGCTTGCAATCAAATCATTTACACGCATGCAACTTTCCTCAAATAACATTATCAAGATATTTCACGCTTAGGTGGTGATGAAGGAGATGAAGGATGCTATTGAAAAGTAAGAACAGATGTGAGGGGAAAGTATCAGGTAGGAATTGTGTTTTGAGGCTGGATTTGAAGGTATCAAATGAAGGCTTTTGGCAAAGTAAAAGAGGGAGGTCATTCCAGATGGATGGACCAGAAACAGAGAAAGAGCAACGGCCAACAGTGCTTTGTTTGAATCTGGGTGTTTGAAAGCACAAAGTATCCATGGCTGAACGAAGGGAACAGGATGGAGTATACAGGTAAAGACAGTTATAGAGATAAGAGGATGCAGATTTGTGGAGGCATTTGAAATAGAGGGTATTGATCTTATACTTCAGTCTTTGTGAGACAGGCAGCCAGTGAAGAGATTGCAGAAGAGGAGTGATGTGTTCAGATTTTGTCTTTCTTAGGACCAGTCGAGCTGCAGAGTTTTGTATGCACTGAAGAGAGTGGGTGGATGATGCTGGTAGGCCAACCAAAAGAGAATTACAGTAGTCTTAACGTGAAAGAATGAGAGATGTGACAAGCTTGGAAGTTGCATCAGTGGACAGATACTTGTGAATTGCGCTTATGCACCGTAATTGATAGTAGCAAGACTAGCAGGTCTGGGTGATTAATTTTTTCATAGAAAGTGTGTTGGCAAAAACTACACCTAGATACTTCACAGAGTTGGCCAAAGGAACTGGCATATTGCTGAATTCTATTGAAGTTGTTGTGATGGAGGAAAGTTTATATTGGGTCCCTATGAGCATGGCTTCGGTATTATCGGCAATAAGTTGTAACTTGTTCTGAGTCATCCAGTTTTGAATGTCTTGGAGGCAGTAGGACATATTTGTCAGGAGGGAAGAAAAGTTTTCAACAGTATCACTGCATTGAAGCTGAGTATCATCGGCATAGAAATGATGACCAATATGGTGGAGGTTTATTATATGTGAGAGTGGAGCAGTATAGAGATTAAAGAGAATAGGGCCCAGAACTGATCCTTATGGGACTCCACATTCCAGTTTGACAGGTTTTGATTGAATGTTGTTTACAATAACTTTCTGGAATCAGTCTGTGATGTATGAAATAAACCAGGTGAGGGCTGTGCCATTAATACCAAACATATTTTGGAGGCAAGAAAGAAGAATTGAGTGATCTGGCAGCTGCAGATAAGTCAAGAAGAGTGAGGAGGGAGATTTTTCCTGCATCAGAAGCGAGTAGAAGTGTATTTAAAGTGTGGACTAGGGTGGTTTCAGTGCTGTGGTTGGGGCAATAGGCAGACTGAAAAGGGGGAAGATCATTGGAATGAAGGTGACTGTTGAACTGTTTTTGAACAACTTTTCCTAGTACTTTTGAGACAACGGGTAAGTTTGAGACAGGTCTATAATTTTTCAGAATGTTGGGATCGAGGTCATGCTTTTTCAGTAGAGGTGTAACTATAGCGGTTTTAAGAGCTTGTGGAAAATGTCCTGACAGAAGAGATGAGTTTACTATTTTAGTGATAGTAATACAAGTTGTGGAAGGCATTGTGAGAAAACAGGAGTAAGTATGGGATCAAGATTGCATGAGTTTATAGTCATTTCCTTTAGAATTGTCGTGATGTCTTTTTCACTTGTGGGATGGAAGGAAAAGAGAGGAGTGCCAGTGAACTGGGGATCAGGAGGCGCAGGCTGGAATTGAGTCTGATCTAGTCTGGAGCGTATGTGGCGGACTTTGTCTGAAAAGAAGGAAGAAACTTAGATGGATGGAAGTTCAGATAGGCTGTGGGTGGTAGGCAAAGGAGTTGTTTTTGCAGATCCAAGGAGATTTGAGGTGAGGAAAAAAAAGATATTTTAATGGATGTAGTGCAGAGAACTTGGGGAAAAGTAGTAGTCTGTCTTTGCTGAATGGATTAAGTGTTTGACTTTGTTTTTAATATATATATATATATATATATATATATATATATATATATATATATATATATATATATATATATATATATATATAATTGTTTATATATATCAAAGCAACAGAAACAACAACAAATATCAACATGATTTAAATAACAACTGCAATAGTGATGATACAACAGCATTGACTAAAAAGATTTGACTATACTAGTCAACACAAAAAGAGCAACAGCAGCAACAACAGAAAGAGACGATCATTGCGCTAGCAATGATTACAAAAGGTCAGGCAGTGATGACTTTATCAGAAAGGGAAATCCATTGCTACTTACTAAGTCAGTTCAAAGTCGTTCATTTATAAGCTGATAGGATATTGAGATAAAACAAAATAGGACAGATTACATATCATCAACCAGTGAGGCAGATACTTCCGAAGATCTTCAGTTGATAAATGCTGATCTTTCATGCCTGCCTTCAATTTTCACCCGGTGAGTGTGTGTGTGCACGCATGCATGTGTGTGTGTGTGTGCATGCATGTGTGTGCATGCATGTATACATGCATACAAGTGCAAAAACATGCACAGAAAATTTATTCTATTGTCTGGTTGCCTATTCTTCTTCTTCATCACACACTCAGGCAGCAAGTATTGTCGTCTGTTATATGAGCTAAAATGCGTTACGCTGCTGTTAAGCATCTGACAAGTCAGGCCCAGCATATCCAACTTCTACATAAAAGAAAATGTTATCTTTTATGTCTTTCTGGATAAAAAGCAGGAGAATGGACCAAGAAGGCAGAAAATAAGACAAAAAGGAGGTGACAGGAAGAAAAGGAACAAGGCAGAAACAAAGAGAGTGATAAAAAAGAGGAAATTTTTAGCACAGAATTTCCAGAAGGTGGGGATGCTATTTATTACTGACAGGCCCCCAGCATCCTCACGGGGGAGCTGCCTATTAAATTCCTTTCTTCAGTGTTTATGTTCCAGCAAAATATACTTGTAACTAAAACAAGAAAGAAAAAAACCCAATCTAGTAGTACTCAACACTACAAAGTGAACAGCACACACCTGTTAGCCGATGATGACTCTGGGAAATTAGTGGAGATGGTGTAAAGAGCACATGAGGCTGACAGGAAAATGACTGGAATCCACAAAATGGACCTAGTTCCTCCCACAGCCCTTGCTTGAGTTGAAGTCATCTCACACCTCCTGGATTGCTCTGGCACTGCTCTCATCTGCAAGAAAGCCCTCTCTGAAGGTGAGTCATGACAGTGCAAGTGAAGCCAACCGAGTTAAACTTTTGACTTTTCCTTGTAGTCCAACTTAATTGTTGCCTCAGTCTCTCGCTATCATATCATCTCATCACCACCATAACCATTATCACCACCATCATCATCATCATCAAAGATGGTTATTTGCCCCCCCCCCCCCCCCCCCTTCCCAACTACAAGAAAAGTTACCAGATTCTCTTGTTATGATATGAGAAAACATGCAAACATATGTATCATGATGTATGCCTTTTATCATTATCATCATCATTATTCCATTACAGAAGGGCAGGTTAGCATCATAGTTGCAGGATAACAATTGTGATCATGGCTTCAAGCTTCCACTTAAGTGTCTAAGGGGGTCTTCCTTTGGATTTAACACTGGTACTAAGTTCCTAACTCCATACTTCTGAAATTGTGAAAGTCCTAACAGAGAGGCTTAACTCATTCCCTACTGGCCAATTTTTACTTTGCATATATATCTATGTATACTGGCCTTTTGAGTTGATTAGCAAAGAATTCATAACCAAAAAGATACTCAACACAGGTACATGAAAATTTTAGGGTTTATTGTTGACATGTATATGTGGAAGGTCAAAGTAGAAATCCAGCTTTTGTACATAAGTTGACGTCACTGAGCTAAAATGAAAAAAATATATATATATATATTAATATATATATATATTAATATATATATATATATATATACACATATATATATATACATATTAATATATATATATATACATATATATATATATATATATATATATATATATATATATATATGAACGTCAAATCCTGCCATCACAGTGGTCCCTAGGCAAGTGTTGTGCGCTGTGTTGACCACTGTGATCGCAGTGGATCACAGGGAGTGAGTTCAGTACAAAGTAAATGGAAGGACTTCCCACCTAACTTCACACGCATAATATGTTAAAGACCCATCCACCATTTTTTTCCTTTTAGGAGGCCTGATTCTAGTGATAGTGACAGCATGGTAAACACAATATTTATCAAGTCAGCACCTGGCTGCCCAGACAGGAGCAGGCTCCACCAATTTCTGTTTGCTAGTGACACCCTGCCTGCAACATCCAGTGCAGTGCCTCAAGGACTCCTCATGAATAAGGAGAACTTCAAGAAGTCAAGTCACTCAATACATGATATTAATGCAGAAAGAGTAGTGGATGAAAGCAAGTGTAGGTAACCACTTACAACTTAATACATGATATTATGAGATAAAGGGAAATTCAAACCTATGACCTATGATTTGGTGATACAGTTGGTCATGACAAAGTAGGCTTAAAAGTAGACATAATATGTCTTATTATTGTCTACATCATCACATGAGATATGTTCAATGATGAATTACTTTACTGTTCACCTGTTCCAGCTATCAGACATGTTATTATATATTCAACCATCAACCAACACCAAAAATCTAACCAACCATGAAGAAAAAAGGCATGGACTGACACAATGAATAACTGAATGAGAGAACACTTAAAAACAGATCTGACGTAATGCAATATATACATCCTGATCTCTTAACGCTTCTTCTAGAACCAATATTAAAGAAGTTATCTCTGCCAATAAATTTTTTGAAAATCTGAGAAATAGGCATACATTTGTTACAACAATACATGAATTACAAGATCGCCAAGACGATCTTGTTGATGTTAAAGGAGATTATAGCTGCTAACAATGTTACCTTGGGATGGTAGTTGTACTGTCAGTGAAGGCGTGTTGTCGACTTTCGATTCGTAACGCACAGTTCGAACCGTAAGTCGTCATCAATACGAATATATATGCAGCATCCGTTTCTTTTTATTCTCTATCACTGTGCCACATGACTAGGACCTTGTCTCCTTGATAAGTCGTTGGGACTTTGAGTACTCTGAATTTCCCTGGCAGTTGTCAGGGTCGAGCTGAACCTGGCAAGTTCCATCTCTATTCAGGCAGTGAGCGTATTACTTGATTTATTTGCATTGTACATGCCACAGGTCATGGGTGGCCTACCCGTCTATAAAAGTGCATGGTGTTTTACATGTGTGCAAGATGTTAAACATATGTTTGCACACGAAACCTGGCTTTATTTTGTAGGATAATCTGTCCCCCCCCCCCCCCTTCCCCAGGTCAGGTGTTGTTATATTAGAAACACCGTTCAGACAGAGACAATCGTTGTTATTGAGTTAATGTAAATGCTGTGATAGCTAATTTAAGAGTATTAGTGCAAGGGGGGGGGGGGGGGGGGGGATCAGCTCTTAGCTGTGTTGTTTTTTCCAGTTAATTTATTTCATTCAACAATGGAGCATACTACAACCACAACGATTATATTTGCAAATTTGACAGCAACTCCCTTTCATAGTCATAGAAATGTCAAGCTATATCATGTTACACCAGAGTATGTGCATATTCAGTTTATGGTGTCTAGCTGTTCTTTATTAATCATTGCTGAGCTGAAAAATAATAGTTTTGTTCAGTTATTACTGATTGACTGTTCTCGTCTGTTTTGGTAGATAAACTGGATGATTTCAGACACGATTCTTGATCACAAAAGTTTCAGTTGGTTGTGTTTCGTATCACCAATACTAAGTATCATTGCCCATCGTTTACTGATGGTGAGTATCATGAAGTTGATTCAGATTTTCTTGTTCAGCACTCAGCAATTTAACATTATGGAGCTCTTGACAGATATAGCTCATTAACTTCTCAATGAATGGGATCTAAACATTATACTTCAAAGATATTATTTTAAATAAAGCATTAAGAAGTGTATGTGATGTTAATTGTTGATGCGGTCTCTGTCATTCTGTGCATTCAGATGAACACAACTGGACTATAATATACTCTATTCCACTAAGGCTACCCTAGAATATAATTATACGTCTTCACACAAAGACAGTCAAGCTAGAAGTATGCAAACCGTAGTAGCTTTAAGTGATTAACAGAGGAAGGGGAGAGACAAAGAAAGTCTGCTGCTGCATGACAGGGGTGAAGTATTTTAATCACTATACATATCACTTCAAGGAGCACTCAAACTGTGTTACTAAATAGAGTGTTTAACGACGTCATCGTTTGTGTGAACCAATTACGAAGCAAATCATGTGCAGTGCACATCATGTGCAATAATCTTTATTTTTGAAAAGATGATGGTCAAATCCATGGTAAATTCTTTACTTGGTTGTTGAACTGTTTGCATTGCCTTTCATTGCTAAACAATTTGTCCACACTGTACGTATGCAATATCTGAACCCGCGAAGGGTTCATACGCCAGTGTATTGGCAGCTTATGTGTGTATAAACAAAGTAATCTTGTCTCCTTGAGAGGGTAAATTTATTGTCATGAAATCTAGATAGATTTCAAAAGCTGGTGATAACAACCAGAACACCGATTTAACAATTCTCATAGGTGTTTTTTAATAGAATAAGTGCAATTATTTTACGACAATTTCAAAGCAGTTTGTTTCCGGCAACAAGAAGCACATGTTCAAGGACAGACAACTATCATTGTTGTGTTTGGGGTTATTGAATTGTTAGGTTCTAGAAAAGTTCTGTGTTCATTCTGGGTGACAGACCTGGTGACATGCAATCCGTTTTGTTTAAGAATAGTTGATCTTTTATCTTGAAAAACAGTTATGTTTCTGTCGCAAGTATTTCGTGTTTTGAACAATCGGAGTAGATGTCATGCCTGTAAAATCTGGTCTGTAAAAATCCACAGTGCAGCAGTAACTCAGCTAGGCCTTCTGACAGGATCTGTGCGATCGAGAACTGCCAGCTACCTCACAAATAAACACTTGCTGTGTGCAAAAAGAGCTACATCGGTGTGGAACGGTCGTCAGTGTTCTGATGATTCAAAAAATAGCACAACATTGGATGAAGAAAGACAGAAGCTTAAAAATGATCCAGAAATTAGGGTATGGATGAATCAAATAGCTCAAGATTTTGAAACAGCACCATTCAAAGACTTGATTGACAAGCAACAGTTTGACTCATCACACTCTGTTCGTAAATCGTTAGACGAAAATGTTTTACTAGAGCATGACTCTTCAGACAGAGAAATTGAAGAATTCGGATACTTTGAGGATGATGATGAGGATTTTGCTGAACCTGTGACACAAGAAAGGAATGTGCCCATTTCTTTACAAAGTATGATCAAAGTAGAAGTCATAGTAGAAGAAATAGCAGTAGTAGTAATATTAGCAGCAGAGCAGTAGTAGTCAGGGATAAAAAAATATATTAAAAAAATTTAGGAACTAGGCAGTAGGCTGTTCAGGTGGGGTTTTTTGTTTGTTTTGGTTTGTTACAAATTTGTTGTTAGGTTGTTGTTGTTTGGTGGTTTTTTTGTGGGTGTTGTTGTTGTTATTGTTGGGGTTTTTTGTTGTTGATTTTTTTGGGGGGTCATTATCTTTGTTTTAAACAGTTTATTTGTTAGATTATAAACTTAGGTCTTTTGATGAGTTGTAGGAATTATATATCATTACTGGGTATTGTTTAAAAGCAGTATGATTATCATCATGTACTCTTGTCAAAGTATTTATAATGATATTTCAAAGTGGCTATTTTTCTATGAGATATTAACAAATTCAGATGCTCAGGTAACACATTATCATAATGAAGTCATATTCACATAAACAAACACACACATGCACACACTGCACACACACACACACTGCATTTTCAGAAATGTAATGGGCACAAAGTATAAAGCAACCACACACAAAAAAAATATTGAAAATACATCAAAGCTGGGTGTGTATGTGTTGTGTGTTCATGCATGGACATGTGTGTGTGACGCATGTCTGCAATATATGTGTGTATAATTCATAATTTTCTTTGATGGAAATAGGAGGCCAGCATGGGGTGTTTGATGTGGAGGAGATTGTTGCTGTTCTGGAAGACGAAAATGCAGTGGACATCCAAGTCCTGGACATTCCACCAGAGGCTAGGTTTGTGGACCACATGGTGGTGGTCAGCGGGAAATCCCTTCGCCACATGAGAGCCATGGCAGCTTCCATTGAGTGGCTGGTGAGTTTTCAAACTAGGACGTTAACTAAAACTAAACCAGATTGTAATGCAAATATAAAAAGAAAGGACTTAATAAACACACATGTTTACATGCACACGCACAGTATGCATGCATGCACACATGTTTGATACGCACACGTGCATGTGCACTCGCACACACTCACTCTCACTCACAGACGCTCTCTTACACACACACACTCTCTCTGTGTACCATTTGACAATGTGTAGATGTTTATCTTTATGACTTATTAAGTTTGGTTGTGTTATTTTTCTTGGCTTGTTGTTGCTCTTGTTCTTGTTGTTGTTGTTTGTCTGTTTTTCTCTTTTTTATCATCTTTTGTTGGTTTGGTTTTTCCTTCTTTTTGTTTGTTTGTTTGTTTTGTTTAGGGTTTTTTGGGGGGTGGGGGTAGGGGTGGGGTATTCTTAGGATTTTCTTTTAATTGCTTGCTTTGGGGGGGGGGGGGGGGGGAGGGTTGTTGGGGGGGAGCTGTTTTGAAAAGGGTTATTTCCCCTTGTTTTTATTGTGAGACTGTATAAGTATTGGGTTATTTTTATTAAGATGTATCCCTAACGGGCGGGGACTGGATGTAAAAAAGCACATGTGTGCTTATTCATTATCCTCGAAATAAAAGAATTTGTCATTGTCATTGTCATTGTCTCTCTCTGTCTCTCTCTCTCTGTCTCTCTCTCTCTCTCTCTCTCTCTCTCTCTCTCTCACACACACACACACACACACACACACACACAGGACAGGATAGGATGGTCTGGTCTGACAGCCCGGGTTCAAGCTGCTACCACTGCGACATCCATTCCAGGGCATTTTTCCCTTGGAGTTAATGTCAGTGCTGACTCCACTGCCCCGAAAAGTCTTTGAATGAGGCTGTAAACTGAGGTCCTGTTTGTGAGCACATGCAGAATATCTTGCACATGCATTAAAACCTGTTCCACCTTTTGGATGAGTAGGCAATTTGTGCTGTTGGGATTGTATAATAAAATAACAGAACCACACAGGGACTGGGTGTAAATTTATTAGTACATGAGTGCTTATTCCATTATCCTCGAAATAAAAGAATTAATATTTTACTCTCACTCACTCACACACACACACACACACACACACACACACACACACAGTGTCACACAAACACAGTCACACACACACACTAATAGTTTAAGTTGGGTTTTTGTTTTGTTTTTGGTTGTTGTTTTTTAATCCAGTAGACTGTTTCTGGATTTGCATCAAATCGCTTGGCTTCTGTCGTTAATGTTATTCTTTTGGCTCTTTGTTCCTAAAACAGTAATAGACAGCTGAAAAGATTTAATGGGATTTTGAAAATGTCAACTTAAAACCTGATGTTAGTTTAAATAAGTCTTTTTTTTTTTTTTCGAGAATTGAGTTGTACACATCTTATGGTATACTAATTACTATAGTCAGTTTCTTGTCTACTTTACTTTAGAACTGAGTTGTGCACATTTTACGTTTTAGAATAAATACTTACTTGGTGTTTGTGTTACTTATATCATTGTGATAGTTTGGGTAGTTACGGAGTAATAATAGCCTAATAGGTCTTTAGAGTCATGATAGATCTTTAAATTGAAAATATCATAAAATAATTTCCATATCAAGATTACTTTGATTATGTGATGTGTTTATATATTTTTATTTTCAAAGTCATGAGCTTATGGTATTTGATGTTTTGACTTTAAAGTAAGACCATGAAAATGGAAATGACAGATTGTGTGTGTCATTGTGATCTGTGTGTGTGTTTGATGTGGTGTGTGTGTGTGTGTGTGTTGTGTGTGTTCCAGCTTTCAGTCACGTGGAGATCCAGTTTGTATAAATTGTTCATTTGTTGTGTGTTTGTTTTTTTTTATAATTTAAGCTTTATTGTATGCATATAATTATGACAATGGGTTTCTATTTTTTTTCATTTTATACAGTACAAAAGAAAGAAGAAGAAAAGTGACAAACACTGTCATATTGAAGGAAGGGATTGCAGAGACTGGCTTGCCCTGGATCTAGGTATGGTTTGGAGTTTCGTTTTTTAGTTCTTCACTTGTCATGCTTCTGTAGAGCTCTGTTCTTTTAAATAGTGTTTATTCATTTATTTCGTTGCTTTTGTTTTGTTTGTGAGGTTAAAGAGTGGGGAGTGGAGGTGGTGATTTTGTTTAAGATGTTTGCCTGTTTTAATTCACTGTTTTGTATGTTTGCAAATTAATGCACCCACTTTGTGTTTTGGGTGGGAAGGGGGGGGGAACCATACTGCAAGATCTTTGGCGATTGAAGAATGAAAACTGCTGTGCCATGTTAGCTAGAGAGTAAGATTTTTGAATGATTTTCAGATTTTGTACTTTTATCCAGTCTAGGCTAAAAGATTCTGTACTTCATGTTAGATTTGACAGAACTTTAGAAATGAAAAAAAGATTAAAAAGCACTCATCATGCAGAAACCCTGATAATAGTCATTGTAAAAGTCCTGCCTTTCCTGTCATCATCACAGTCAAAGGAAGATAGATGGATATAATAATAATAATAAATGGAACTTATATAGCGCTATATCTTGCAAAGACAAATCAAAGCGCATGCATTCGACCTAATCTTACACAGTCATACAACCAATGACAAATAATCAGTAGTTCAAACAGATATTACAAACATGGTACGCTGTAGACCAAATCTATGAAATAAAATACACAAAAATACAATCAGAACAAGAAAATAGACACAGTACTGTAAAAAAGCTGAACGATAACAGATTTTTTTTTTTCCAGGCAACATTGCTGTCCATATTTTCACTCCAGAAGCACGCCAGCATTACGACCTGGAGACTTTATGGACGCTGGGTCCAGAGCATGACGACCCACGCCATTACGTCCATGATGACAGCCTGAACCTCTCTGCAGCTGACCTCTTCTGGTTAGAGTCAGGCAGCAGCAATCGGGCTTCTCCACACACTCCTGAAGACCCCAATACTGCAACAACTGGTGGTCGTGAAGGCAATGCCAGCGTCAGTGTAGATTCAGATTTGAAGAAGACTGGTTCTGGTCATAAGAGTAAATAAGTGTGTGATGAACTTTTAAAGGCTTGGTATATTCTGTGATTTGCCTTTATTGTATTGCATGATTTACAGTCACAGCAGATTTGTGTGTTTGAAGTTCACGCTCTCTTCCAGGGAGAGAGTTTTGTCAAGGCATTTGACGTCTTTTTTTTTTTTGCGGTGGGGGGGAGGGGGGGGCATGTTCATTTTCTGTATAAGAGGGGTTTTACTGTAACTCCGGGGACGGGATAGCTCAGTGGTCGGAGCACTCGCTTTCCCCCAGCCAAGTTAAGCAGCGTTGAGCGTGTTACCAGTTGGATGGGTGACCGTTTGCGCGCCTTGGCTTAAGTACAGTCCCCTAGTTCACCCAGCTGTAAATGGGTACCTGCCTCTTTAGGGTCAGGGAAGGTAAAGCAGCAAGGAAGAGGAGATGGGTGCCGCCCTCAATATACTGGCCCCTTGAGAAGTGAGATCTCTGAGGCCTCGCTCCCCTATGACCACATAGGTTATAGGACGCCTTTACCTTTTTTTTTACTGTAACTCTACTTTGCCAGGGACAAATCAGCACCTATTCCCTTATTCTTATAATTATGGTATGTCTGGATTCAAATAGGACTAAATCATTGACCTTTGTAGATGCATTACAGCTAGACCACCAGTCTGTTCAAAGTATAGGAACTGAGCATCATCTGCAATCATGGCTCTATAGTGTTGATTTTCATACTCTCTTCAAATCTTGCATCCATTTGTGTTACATTTTGAGATTGGTCAGTGTAAAGGTGGGTTCATAGAGAACTGTTAAAATATAACTAAGTATTTAGTAACGGATTTCTTGTTCACTGAAAGTCAGTGAAGATTTTTGTTAAAGGGGTGGTTGTATGTGTGGATGAAGGTTTTTAGAAATCAGTCTTGATGTCTTGTTACAAACCTGTTTTTTTCCATGACAAATAGCCTGGAAGAAGTGAAAACAGTAATCCAGAAATGAGACGACGAGTTTTGAAACAAAACATTCAGGGAATGCACACCAAAAGAAACTAAACACAACCACAAAAAAAAGACGTAGTATTGTTTAGCTGTGTGTGATTTTATTTAGATTTTTTTCCCAGTACCCTGTGTTCAGACTTTTTTCCACTACGTTGTGTTAGTAAGACTTTTTCCAGTATGTTTTTAGCTTTGAGCATGTAGTGACCCCAGAATTGTTAAAAATGCATGCACACATGTGTCGTGTATAGACACCATCCCTAAAGTCACAATGTGGCTACCTTAATGCCTGGGGGTGGGTGACACATATGCAAATATCTTACCATTGGCGAACCTTGGGGTCTTTAGCTGAGGAACAAAAAATCGTCCCTTTTTTTTCACTTTTTTTCTTTTCTTTACTCGATGTATCCTCCCTTTCCTGCCTTCCAAGTCCATTCCCCTGCCTTTTTTCAAGCAAGTCTGACAGTAGATGACATTTTGTCTGTATCGTTTTGTTCTGGTGACCAGGCAGTGATATTGTAAACACGGGGATGGGCACAGAACGGCCATTCTGCAGTGTTATTTTCATATGTGGCTTTTTAAAATGTATTTTCCATGACTGACGGACAAGCTCGTTATCCGCTAGTCTGGGGATGGTGAATTAAGCAGAATGGCTGGCGTCCTCAGCATGGCCTGGTTTTATCAGCCTGAAGGGATAATGTAAAGTACTTTGTCATGTAATGTGGGGTGTTGTTTGGGTTTTTTCATATTAAAAAGATGTTTGAAGGGATTAGATGTAGTTGGTTTTTTAACTTGGAAGTGAATGTTACTGGACCCACTGAAACTGAATCAGGTAACAGCCCTGAAATGGCTTTTTATGGTCTTCTGGGCTATAAACATAAAATGAAAGGAAATGAGCATGTAGTAGAAAGAGAGAACAGATCTTTAGAGCACAGTGAATATTCAGACATGAACTCGTCCTAGTCTTAAGTACGGAAATGAGCAAGACCTATTAAGTCGGCAACCATTCGTAGAATCAAGCAAGACCTAACCTGTAGCAGTTTGTGCTATCAATATTCTCATCAAATAAGTTGCTGTTGACCACAATTTTTCTGTAATTGTTCTGTTGTGTTAGTGCACAGTGTGCGTGCATATATCACAGTGTGGAAATGTCATGGCTGTGTTGTGTATGCCTGAATAAACTGAAGCAGACAAAACTGTATTGACTGAATTTGTTAGTCACATATTTGGGCAAGGATGTAGTGGTGTTTAACCCTCTTGTTGTTGGATTCTACAGAGCTAAACTGCCTGTAGATTTTGAATTCTTTGCAGGTTTTCTACCTCCATCTGACTTACTTTACTCCTAAGGCAATTGTGTGTGTGCATGACAAGTTATCAAGCTGAAATTTTGTCACAAGCTAGGCATGTCTTTGTACTTGCATTTAGGCGCAAGTTTATGTGTCTGGTCACCAGATGTCTTGTCATTGTCACCTTATGTGTCACCAATCGCAGGTAAAAATATGGTATATATGATAAAACAGCAAATCCTGCATGGATTTGACAATAATTCAAGCATATTAGTGTCGAATAAGTAAGTGATACCCAGCTGATGCGTTTACCAATAGTTATGTGCAATAGTACTTCAAGGATGTGTCACACAATGTCCCCATAGCACCTGTTGTTTTATGGTATGTCTCGAGGAGACAGAAGTTTTGTTTAACTATTTTTTTCTTTTGAAAACAAGTCATATTCAATCGACATGTGACCTTTATACTGCAGTTCATATCTGCGTGTGCTACCACATGTTTGTTAAGTGTACAGAAGTGTATTATTGTACATGACTGTCACCATTGTCACAGCACAGGTGTGACAAATTCGAAACAACACAGAACTTCTGTAACTCTACAAAATTTTAATGTTGGTAGTCTCTAAAGTAGTCGTAGTGGTGGCACAGGGTCACATCACATCACAAAAAGCACAAATTATGGATGTGTGTGTGGGGGGGGGCGGAGGGTGGTACCCATTGCTCTCACCTGTCGAACCTTGGCAGACGGAGACCTATTTTATTTTCCTTCTTGCTATTTTCATTATCAGCATATCTGTTCATTTCTGCCATTGCAGTTTCAAAGCAAAAGTGTGGTAATAATCAGATAACAGTCAAAAGGCATCACGCTTTCAGGCGTCTATGCCACGGACAGGCCGGGAGGTAAAATTTCTCCACAGTCAGTGTGTGTAGCACAGGTCAGGAATGTGCCGTGTCACGTTATTTTCTGGCTCACTCTTCTCCCTAACTGCAGCATTTCCTTCCTCCTCTTCCTCGTAATCATTTAATATCGGACTAACTTAACAATTCTCGTTCAAATGTTTCTACTTCCAAGACAATAACATTCAATTTATCGTCTCACTAATCAGATGAATCGTCTGCTACGAAAGAAAATGCCATTTTTTTCGCCACACTGCACCACTGAAAAGCATTCCGGTCGCTGGCTGTTATTTCTTCCTTCCCTCCCCACTACACGCATGTTAGTGGTCTAAATTTATCACTGGCATCCTCCAACACCCTCCCTGCATCGCCCCACCAATTTTCAGACACATAGTGTGAAAACCACGAGATCTGCGTGTGATGGAAAAGTACTGCCCACGTGGGCAGCACCAACTGTCGGCTGCGGTCGTATTGGAATCTAGTGACAGCCTCCGTTACTGTCGGCTGCGGCCGGATCGGGGACAAGAGGGTTAAATGTTTTGTGGCTCTGGATTTCCTTGAAAATGAACTTAGATATCTGCTTCAATTTTCTCTGTATCCTGAACCCCTGTCATACGTATTCAAAGATGCAATGAACTGTTATGTCTGATCTTTTAACAGGAACTCGTCACAATCAACAGACACTGCTCAGGCAGCCATCTCCAGATCACATGACATGGGGATAGAACAACATGCATATTTGCAATATGGCTGGAGTGAATGTCACAGCAAGCCCCTCCTTCAATGAAATGAAACGGCCAAACAAGTAAACCATGAGGTTCTTGGTTCGATTCCCCGCCTTACCCTTTCTTCCCAGTTTGGCCACACAAAAAACAAAACAAAAATCAAACAACGTGTCAAAGTCCTTCGGACAAGACTACAAAACCAGGCCCTGTGTGTGAACGCATGCAGAACTTGCATTAAAAACCCATTCTGCCTTTCTCAAAGTAAGGCCATTTTGTGCTGGTAGGAATGGACAATTTATTTTTTTTAAATACACATGCACACAGGTGTAGTGTTTACACACCATCCCCACACATCACAATGCAACTACCAAATATGGGGGGGGGGGGGGGGGGGAAACAGTCGTATATGCAAAACTCTCACCATTGGTGAACCTTGGAGCTTTAGCCAGGGAACAAAGCAGGATCTTTCTGCAACTGGTGTGCATTTTGGTTTTCTATTGTGGTTCAGTAAATGAAAAACAGATCACTTGTGTGTAAAGACTGCTTGATAGGCATAAAGATAATAGTAACTGATCAGGGTGTATTTTGTGTTTTTTAAAAAAAAAAAAAAAAAGATGTTGCTTCCATCTAAACACTGTCCCCGACTTTCCGTGTACACTTAAATTGTTTTTTTGGGGTTTTTTGCTGCCTCATCTTCTGTGATGTCCCCCGTCCTGCTGTTTTCCCACCGCTCATTCCAATCCAATCCCACAGCCATACCCAGATTTGTTATGTCTCATCCTCAGGGTCAGAAGTCCACAGGGAGCCCATCACTATCAGGCCACTATGGGGCCACCAGCCAGAGGGGCCCTGCACTGCTGCTGGGTCACTTTGGTGGTGGTCAGTGGTGCCTGTTCTGAGCTAACATACGCAGGACACCACCTTCTAAGCCCCCTACTAACGACAGTATTAGCTCAGTTGCGGACCACCACAACATCCAATGACCGTCCTCCGCGAACCCCCAACGGCTTTGACACAAACTCACCCCAGGCACAGAAGTGTATGGGCAAACCGAATCTGAGGTCACCATGAGACCAGACCAACTGGGGCCACCGAATCAGAGACAATTATTTTTAATTGCATGATGATCAATGACAATGATGACGTAATGATGCTGCTGTGGAAGTGCATATGCTTTGAGACTACTTGACAGGGTTGTACTCTACCCTTACTATCATAATATATCCCGGCATCAACCGGGCCAGAGAGATACAGACACCTACAGTGTTGGTCAGGTAATTTGAGCAACACTCTCAAACTCGCATCCGTTAAATGGATGACGCTCAACTGTGTGGTCCCAGTCTTTCCACTGAGCCCACAGCACACTCACTCTGGGTAGGAGCCGGCCGGAGTCCGAAAAACCCCATTGACTCTAATGGGAATCGAACCCGCGACCTTCCAGTCCGTAACCCAAGGCGCTAACCACTGCGCCATGGCGGCTGGTCTAAAATAGGTTTTAACTACTTCTAAAAATTCAGATGCATGGTCACACATGACTCGCTATCACAAGTTGGTTTCGGTTCTGTATTTTATTGTCAAAGATCTATAAATGCAGATTACTTAAAATCATTATACATGAGGACAGAACTTCCCCACTTCAATGTCAGCTTTTGCACATGAACACTTCATTGGTACAGACTTCAAATCATATATCAATATAAAAACAGAAGAAATGTTAAAACAGTCAACACAAAAAGAAGACTTTGCTTTAAAACAGTCAAGTTTACAAGACTGAAATTTCAAATAAAACTACTGTCTAATAAGAAAACTGGTTTTCATTTTGCCTAAAACTTTACCTCCGTTAAAAAAAACAACAAAAAACACTTTAGATAATAAAAACTGGTCAATGAAGATAAAAAAAGATAACAAACAAAAAAATTCACCCTGATAGTATTCAGTTCGAAATAGATTGTACTTCCTACACATTTTTTTTTTAAACAAAAAAACCCATACACAATGTTTGTTTTCCAGAGCATGATTTCAAGCATACAATTTATGTGCAAAGAACTGACTTTTGAACCATTTCATTCAGGTATATGTCACACACTGCCTTATACTTCAAAACCATGTTAGTTTATGCAGTGTTGATTCTAAGATTTGAAAAAAACAAGGGGGGGGGGGGGGGGACACAGAGGACCCCCTAAAGTGAACAAAGGAGGATCATTGTCCCCTATCCAACCTACAGACCTGTACAAAAGAAAAAGGGAATTTTTTGTTGCATATTTACACTGTTGTGATGTAATATGCAACGCTTCACCACATAACGAGTTGAATTGCACCAGAGGTCAATGTTTACTTATTGAAATGTTACTGATTTGCATTTTTTTTATATAAAAAGGGCTATTCAATTTTTTTTTAAAAAGATTGAAAATAGGACAACTCTATGAACAGTTATTACAAACTGAAAAGATTCACTACAGGACATGACAAAATGAGAAATTGACAAGCTTAACATAATGGGTCAGAATGAAGGCTTGGATATGTTTAAAACATGTTAAAAGCAAAAGGAATAAAATGCTTTGATATTTCATTACAAGGTAGAATAATGGCTACATAGTTTTATTATCAATCAAAATCTCAAAATCAATAAGCTGACCTGCATAAAATGGCTACCATCAGAAAAGCTGGTCAGGTGCTAAGCGACTCATTTTGACAGTTACACATCTGTGCACTCTTTTTTTATAGTTTAGCCAAACTGGGTCTTGGCACCCATAGTCATTTCCTAGTTGTGGCCCATTTAATCTTTAAAACTGCCACCACCACTCAACCCTCGAAGGCACACACTTGTGCATCCCCTGTGTGTGCGAGAGATGGGAGGATTATGGGGGGGGGGGTAGCCAAGTTATTTTACAGTAAAGAATGTATTTATTGTTCTGTATGAGAAGGGATTCCTTATGGTTGGCCAGGGTGGTGATACAAGGAGCGACCGTAGACTTTGTTTTATACACAGTTTTAATCTGTATATAATTTTAATCCAAGATTTAAAGTTTGACAAGGAGACAGCCCTGATATGACCTCTGTGGTCAGCGGGGCTATAAACAACATGGTTAGGTTGGATTGAAGAGAAGGGAGTTGTTCAAAAATGAAGTGAATTCAATATTCCTTAGACAGGGTGGGGCTTAGCATATATACAACAATGGATAAAAATGCTGGAATCATTCAAGCCATGTATGACCAGCATGCTTTGCTCTTTTTTTCTTTCTTTCCTTAAAAAAAAATAAATTCTAAGATCTCAATCTTTCTCACAATGGTTAATTACTGCATCGACAAAGAACCTGGCCTGGGAATGAGAATGAAAAATGCAAGTGTAAACTGAAAACCAATGTAGTTTTCACAGTTTATCTGCGAAGTAGTGGCCATCAACATTCTCCTGAATTTATTTGCCTATCTATAAAAAGACAAGGGGTGGGGGGACCACAACCCTCAGTGTTGATTCTAGGATTTCAAAATAAGGGGCCCAAGGGCCCCCTAAAATGTAGGGGGCATTTCCCCCCCCCCCCCTCCCAAAAAGGGGACAAGAAGTATATGCTTACAGTACCCTCAGTATTCTTAGTTTCTGCTATTTTTCTCAAGGAAGAGAAACAAAGTAAGCAAGCAGATACATAGGCAAAAAGGATTAAATTTTCACTTTTAAGTGTTGCAGTTAATCTGCAGTAAGCACTTGTAACACAGATGAGAGAGTGGGGATGGAGGGGAGAGAGGGAGAGAAAGGATCAAAGTCAAATTTGTATTTCCACAGACTTGGGGAGATAGATCTAGATGACGCAAGAGGTAAAAGCCAATATCAAAGTGTTTTTTTCTTGCCTAGATGGTACACTGAGAGAGAGAGAGAGAGAGAGAGAGAGAGAGAGTTGCCTAACTGATGGAAGTCTTTCTGGAGAGTTTCATTTTGTACAGCCTCCTGGAGATCGGCAGTGTTTTTGCCTGATGTTTTAACTCTCCTACTACCGTCAGCAAGTTGACCCGCCCGCTTACTACTTGATCTGCGAAGCTGCTGGCGGGTGTGCCCGCCGGATTCCTGGAGATACCTGTCTCCCTTTGCGCTATTTATACACCATGGTCTCACACACCTCATCACTTTAAACATGCCCAGTGACCTCACAGATAGTGTAGCTGCTGCCATTAGCAATTTTCGCTTCAGTTGATAGATTTTTGTGCCGAATTTTACAGTGATGTCATCGAGTGACAATTTTTGGAGGGAGCTACATCAAGATGGCGACTGCTTCAACTAACTTTTAAAAAAAAAAAAACACTGTCCAGAATTTTTTTGCGTTCATTAGGGCACACTGCCCACATTGTTTTGCGGCAATTTTGAAGAAAAAATGCGGGAATCCCGCAAGGGCACACTCTAGAATCAACACTGAACCCTCACCCCTCCACTGCTGCCCTGAACTCAAGATATGAAAACAATCATCAGCAAACACAATTATTTTTCCCCTTTGTTTTTACACACCAGCACACACACCCACAGTCAAGCACACCCACTGGATTACATCCACATTTACAGACACTCATGAGCATCCCTGCAAAGCACACACACACAAATGCACCAGCACACACACCCAAGTACACCTACTCAAGAACATCCTCACATACACCCACACTCATGAGCATCCCTTTCCCTGCTAAGCATGCACACACACACACACACACACAAAATGTGGAAACAAATTGTCAGTTACAGGTCTTGTCCTGTCCTTTCATAAAACTCTGCGTTCACAGTTCCTGTTCCTTGCTCTTCTTTTTCTTCTTTTTCTTTTTCTCCACTCCACTTGAGTCCAGTGCCTCTGCAAAAAAGAGCAAAAATCGAAGTCACTTTACTTTCCTGAACACATTCAGCTAGACCTGTTTACTGATACGTGGGTAAATAAATAAGAGAGTTTAAGTAACACATTTTGATAAATTCACTAACTGCATAACTGTTGTCTAAAATTATGCATTGCATGCTGAAAGTAATGAAAATGTTGATAAAATTGTGTAGGTTACTGTCATATAATAGTAACCACCTAAACATTTTACAATTTTTTTTAAAGGAAAGATGATGCAGAACAAAACACAAGAAATCAACATTTATGAGCTCCCCCCCCCCCCAAATAAAACAACCCACCAATAACCAAAATAAGGTTTAACTCTCCTACTACCGTCGGCGGGTTGACCCGCCCTCTTACTACTTGGTCCGCGAAGCCGCGGGCGGGTGTGCCCGCCGAATACCTGGGGACACCCAGTGTCTCCCTTTGCGCTATTTATATACCATGGTCTCACACCCCTTATCGCTTTAGACATGCGCAGTGAGCTCCAAGATAGTGTAGCTGCCGCCATTTGCAATTTTCGCTTCAGTTGATCGATTTTGGTGCCGATTTTACGGCGATGTCATCGAGTAACAATTTTTGGAGGGAGCTGCATCAATATGGCGACTGCTTCAACGAACTTTTTGGAGGATTTTCTGTGAAAATAATGGCAGAATCTGAACTTATGTGGACTGAAATGGACTTAGAAGCTGAACAGAGGATTCAAGAGTTGCAGAGTGGAATCGATGTGCTGTGTTTATTGGTGATTCGAGTGATGAAGACGACTATGACAGTGGTGTAAACAACGATCCTGCCGAGGGGGGCATATGACTGTGACTGGCTTAAAATGAAAGAATTTCGTGAAAATTGTGGCTCCAGAAACTTGCAAAACGATGCTAGTGACTCGTGGGTAGTATGATGGGGTTTTTTCTTCTGTTTTTCACTGACGAAGTGCAAAATAAAATTGGAACAAACCGTGACCTGATTTCAATGGCTGTTTGTTCGTCAGCCTGTATGCTTGTTTGTGAGTGTGATTGCATGTTATTCTAATATTATCTGAACATTATTACTTATTTTGCATGTTTGATTTTATTTCACTTCATCTTTACAATTCTTTACCTCTTGAAATAGTCATATTTTAAAAATTATTGCATAACCACCGTAGCCAACAACAACCGCAACATCATCGCCATCAGCATTCCACAACAACAAGTCACACAAGAGTCAAACGAAGAAATATTGAATTTTTATTCACAACTTAACAAGTACAGAAAGTTTTATGTAGATCTGTCTTCATTTCGATTTTTTATTATTTTTTAAAGTCAGTAGGTGTGAAACTGAAAGACACTGCAGAAAATACTTGGTATACAGTGGTAAGTAAGAGAAACGGAACGCGGTAGTAGAAGAGTTAACAAAAAATTTTGTACACAACACCAAAACAGTTTACAAGAATGACAGATAAACTGAGTGAGAGAAGTCTTCCCAACACTGCCAGTTATGTTCAAACAGACCAATTTTCTTTCTTCTGGAAAACAAAAAACCCAAACAAAATGACCCAAACTTTTTCAGCCTATTATTGTATCAAGCACTGTTCAATTAACTTCCTTTACATGTCTAAAACATTCTTGTGTGTGTGTGCGTGTGTGTGTGTTGCGTGTGTGTGTGTTGCGTGTGTGTGTGTTTGTTTTGAGTGTGTGTGTTGCGTGTGTGTGTGTTGAGTGTGTGTGTGTGTACATAAGTGCAATTTTTTTTATACATGTGTGTGCACATGTGTGTACACACACACATGCATGTCATCTAATTAAGGGCTGAAACAGTGGGAAAGGTGGGGGGGTGACCCTTCAACTCACCAGCTCCTGAAGTACTGTCATCAAGAGACGTCTTTTTCATTTTCTTGGCAGAAACAGGCGCCTCTTCTTCCTCCTGCCTGTGCTTCTTCTTCTTCTTTTTCTTCTTCTTCTCTGAATCTGAAACAAAGACACAAAAACAGTCACATCTATCACAATGCTCAATTCAGAAAACCACTGTCCTTTTCAACCTACAAGGTTATGTTGGAGGAGGAGGGGGGGGGAACCCCCTCCCCTTAACTGATAAACATGTTGATGGGCAAGTTTTATGGAGTCACACACACAACAAAACAAAAACAATATGACTGAACCACCATCAAGTCAATAGACTGTCCTGTTGAGTTTCACGGCAAGACCAACTATGCAGTCAACTATGACCAACTATGCAGTCAACTATGACCAACTATGCAGTCAACTATGACCAACTATGCAGTCAACTGTCACACTTATTAGAAAAGTCCCACAGAAGTTGTGTACTCTTCAGGTTGGTTTGTAAGTCATAAACTAAGCATTCTGATCACATGAAAATGAGCAACAAACAAACAAATCAAATTACTTTTTCTTTTTTTTTTAAATTTTAATTTCATACCACTTTAAGTCACGAGATTTCTCTGCATGAAATTCGGGCTGCTCTCCCCGGGGAGAGCGCGTCGCCACAAGAGCAGCGCCACCCTTACAGTCACCTGCATGCTACTGCAGAACATTTATTTAACCTCCTGCAAAAACTGCTGAGAAACAAATCAGACAGAACCCATCCCCCCCCCCCCCAACCCTATCACACACACACAGAGAAGGAAATGACAGGACACGATTATTAAAAAATAAAAAAATAAAAAGACTAAATAAATCACTCACCCCCTGAGGATGAAGCGTCTTCATCAGCAACAGGCTCTTCCTGCTCTACTGGTTCTTTCTTGGTCTTTTTCCGCTTAGAGCCTTCACCCTCCTCTCCTTCATGTTTCCGTTTCTTGGGAACACTTGGCAAGGTGGAATCAGCTGCCGAGTTGTATGTGCGCACCTCACTGTAAAGGAACAACACTGGTAGCATAATTTTTTTTAGAAAACCACCAAACACTATCACAAAGGACTGGTACTAAAAATTAAAAAAAAGAACCAGAACAAAACCCAACGCTGGAAAGAACAAAATCAGAGAGCCATGTGCACATTGGTGCATGTGTATACATACCACTTTCACCCTTTTCGCTGCCTAAAAAATGAGAAGGCAGTTACATCTATTTGTCTAGCTTTTCTCACTGGAAAAAAATCTCTCCAAAATTTAAAAAAAAAAAATTTTGCCACTGGATACACACATAACAGGTTTTTTCTTCTTCTGAAAGATTCATGAATACAATATGATAGGGGCTGCGGGATAGCCTAGTGGTTTAGGGCGTTGTACTTGTGATCCAACAGCTGAGAATCAAGCCACCACCAAGGCAACCCATTTACATTCACCCTTTAGGCAAAAATGTGAATTGAACCTGTACTTCTTGCATTCTAGGCAGGTATGTCACCTCTAGACCACTGATCCATTCATTGTATTTTTTAGTATTTGTGCAAGTGTGTTTCCTATTTGTGTGTGAGTGTCAATAACCACACCATAAAGCCCATCCCACAAAGTCCATTAAAAAAAAAATTCATTCAAACCTTTCACTACTTTCTCACTTTTGTGGATACTTACCTGACATTTTCATATGTCAGTGGAGTGTTTGCCTCTCTTCCTCTGCCGCTCAATCTGTGTGCCTGAAATTTTTAATTAAAAAAAAAAGGCAAATAAGTGAGAAGGTATCAAGTTGCATAAAAATAACAGATATTTATTTTCTTTAATGATCTGGAGATTGCCTCAGCGGTAGTGACGAATTAAAAAGTAACATCAGGGTTCAGACAAGCTGTATTTTTCATCATTGGCAATCATTCTTGTGTCTACACAGGCAGCACCACAATCCACACTAACAGGACTTGTCGTAAGAGTACTTTCTAAGGAGACTGTATACAACGTCATTCATCACAGAAGAAAGTACACCAAGTCATTTACAGGAGAAAGAACACTTAGTCATAATGATATATAGAATTTATATTGCGATGAATATTGTAAAACAAACAAACCAAAGCGCTTGTATTCAAATCATTCACGCCCATGCAACCATTCTTAAATAAGATTAACAGTTTATACATTTACACAGACATATAGGAGGCAATATATTTATCTATAGGGGACAGTACACCGAGTCATTTATAGGAGACACTGTACAAAGTCATTTACAGTAGACAGTACACCATCACTTGTAAGAGACACTGTACAAAGTCATTTACAGCAGACAGTACACCATCACTTGTAAGAGACAATGTACTAAGACGTTTATGATTTAGCACAATGGCTACACAAAAAACTTCCTCTCTGCTACACAATGCATACATTTGCATGTGAACAAATATACATTTAAGATTTTAACCTGACCTCCCACTTTGAATCGTAAAATTTCATTGGATCTTGAATTTTAAGGTGAAGATGAAGGTGTGTGTGTGTGTGTGTGTGTGTGTGTGTGTGTGCACGCGCATGTTCAGCATGTGTGTGTGTATCAGTGATTTTTTTCTCCCTAAACACTGATGAAGGTAATCCAACGTACTTAAGCATGATAAAGCTTTTTATCAGATGCAGTAAAAACAAGTATCACAGTTCACTTAGAAAGGTAAATGTGCTGATTGCCTCAGCGGTAGTGACGAATGAAAAAGCAACATCAGGGTTCAGACAAAATGTGTTTTTCATCATTGGCAATCAGACTTGTACAGACTATAATAGGCTTACACATTTTTTACAGGATTTGTATTATGAACAGCTAAATTCTCAGAGATAACAATTTTTTTTTTAATATATATAAGAGGAGGAAATACTTCTCAGAGACAACAACAAAATACTTAAAAAATAAAAGACAAAGAGGAGGAATATTTTGGCAGGGGTCTTCCTAGATCCCTCGTGTGGCTCAAGGGCAACATCCACTAAGCTCCTTAACTCTCCTACTACCGTCGGCGGGTTGACCCGCCCTCTTACTACTTGGTCCGCGAAGCCGCGGGCGGGTGTGCCCGCCGAATACCTGGGGACACCCGGTGTCTCCCTTTGCGCTATTTATATACCATGGTCTCACACCCCTTATTGCTTTAGACATGCGCAGTGAGCTCCCAGATAGTGTAGCTGCCGCCATTTGCAATTTTGGCTTCAGTTGATCAATTTTGGTGCCGATTTTTTCGATTTTAACGGCGATGTCATCGAGTAACAATTTTTGGAGGGAGCTGCATCAATATGGCGACTGCTTCAACGAACTTTTTGGAGGATTTTCTGTGAAAATAATGGCAGAATCTGAACTTATGTGGACTGAAATGGACTTAGAAGCTGAACAGAGGATTCAAGAGTTGCAGAGTGGAATCGATGTGCTGTGTTTATTGGTGATTCAAGTGATGAAGATGACTACGACAGTGGTGTAAACAACGATCCTGCCGAGGGGGGCATATGACTGTGACTGGCTTAAAATGAAAGAATTTCGTGAAAATTGTGGCTCCAGAAACTTGCAAAATGATGCTAGTGACTCGTGAGTAGTATGATGGGTTTTTTTCTTCTGTTTTTCACTGACGAAGTGCAAAATAAAATTGGAACAAACCGTGACCTGATTTCAATGGCTGTTTGTTCGTCAGCCTGTATGCTTGTTTGTGAGTGTGATTGCATGTTATTCTAATATTATCTGAACATTATTACTTATTTTGCATGTTTGATTTTATTTCACTTCATCTTTACAATTGTTTACCTCTTGAAATAGTCATATTTTAAAAATTATTGCATAACCACCGTAGCCAACAACAACCGCAACATCATCGCCATCAGCATTCCACAACAACAAGTCACACAAGAGTCAAACTAAGAAATATTGAATTTTTATTCACAACTTAACAAGTACAGAAAGTTTCATGTAGATCTGTCTTTAGTTCGATTTTTTATGATTTTTTAAAGTCAGTAGGTGTGAAACTGAAAGACACTGCAGAAAATACTTGGTATACAGTGGTAAGTAAGAGAAACGGAACGCGGTAGTAGAAGAGTTAAAGCTGAAAATGATACTTTAGCATCATAAAAATGACACTGTAGACTGAACATACAATTTGTATTATATAAAAAAATTTTTTTATAAAGATTCCGACTTCCATCAATCAAAGCAACTTACCCCTTTATTTTCCAGCTGGCGAATGCGCCTTTCCAGCTGCACCCTCTGCTTCAAGCCAATGTCCTTCTCAGTTGTGTGCTCATCTCCCAAGGCATCCACACGGGCTGACAGTGCACATTTTGCCGCCAGCATACGAGACAACTGTAACAAGGTGCGATATATAAGAAAAATGAATATGCACAAGAACACCCATGGAAAGATGTGAGCACGTCATAATGAATTCCTAATGCAAGACTTTGGGGCCATATGAAAATGATTCACGATTACTTTTATGAACGTCTCAAGCCAAAACGAGTATAGAGGAAGAGGGAAGGCACTTTCAAACCCTAGCAATGTTGTGTTCACTTGAGCAACATCAATATAGAATATTATGCATGTTCTTTCCAAAATACATCTGGGTTAACTGGCAAGGGTTAATCACTGTCTGAATCATATCTCGAGGTGCTTGAATGATCATGAGACATATTATTAAACCACCAAGCTGGAAAGAATCTGTGGATAAGAATTTGTTAGTTTTTTGGGGGTGGTTTTTTTTGTTTGTTTGTTGTTGTTTTTAAAGGAAAAAAAAAGAAAAACCAAAGTAGCAAACAAAATGAAAGAAAAAAGAAAACCCAACAATGAACAATTCACACACCCTAGGCCCAAATGTGGCAATTTAACTGCCCTCTTTTTGAATCCATAAACAGAGAATTTTAGATTTATCTGTAAAACACATGATATGCCAAAAAAACGAGGGAAAACCAATTATTTTTTGGATTACATTAAAAAAAACCACAACTAGTGACTGAAACTTCATTAAAACGGAATGCATTATAGATCAATATGGGATGATTAAAAAAGAAATCTGAAGGAAACAATATTACTTTTTTAAAAAATCTTGTTTTAAAGTACTTATTTGCTTTCAAAAAAAAACCATTTTGTTTAAAAAAAAGGGGGGGGGGGAGGGGAGGGGGTTCAAACACATGCTCAATGACACTCAACATGACAGCCTCAGAGGTAGTGACGAATGTGAAGATAACATCACCAAATCAGTCAACCAAAGAGCTCATCACGGGCTGCCTGTTCTTTATGTCAAACAAGCTCCTGCACATGCACACTGGTCTTCACCTTTCCCTTGTTCTTTGGCGTGGTCTGTCCCACAAGTGAGGCGTGGTAGATCAGACCGTACTTGGGCGTAGCGTGATCCGACTTCAGGGCACGGAACAGAGCCTTTTCTGCCCCCAGGATCTGCACTGTCGATGAGGCTTGTTTGGCCAGGTTGACCAGAGACCCTGTACCAGAGAAAACAACGCATCATCACTGCATGACTAGCTGAACCCCGCCACATTCAAAGCAGCAATAGTTAGTTTCTAGTCTTCTCTGATAGAAGAAGAGGGCGGAAAGGCAAGCTTCTTACTTTAACTGATTCTACCAACTGGAGACAATGATAAACATGCAATCTTCTTTGCTTTGTCAACTGCTGGCTCACTGTAGTACTTGTGAACTTCACAGCATGTTTAAAATTGTTTACTGATTAATTAACAGTTCCACACACAAAAATGTATGACTCTCAAGCCATCATTCACAGCATAGGCTCTTTTGAATGGCTGCAGGCAAACAGCCATGCAGCTAAGACTGAACTGTGGAACAGTTAATCAACTCATGGTAGCTGAAACAGCAAAAGAGTGATCTGTACATAATCCACAGAAAGATAACACTGGCAACACTTGACCCTTATCTTCTGAAAGGCTCACGCACCACCAGTTTGTCATTATTTCACCACCAAATTAAGACGTGCGTACATTTGTGTGTATGTGTGCGAGTGTGAGTGTGTGTGCACGTTCGTCTCTATGCCATTGCCTTTCACTAGAAAAAACAACAACCTGTCTATGCATGTACACAGCATAAGTACATGTTCTCTTTTTTTCTCTCCACTTAATCCTTTCTTTGGTTTAAAAAAAACCCCAAACTTTCTCTGGTTTTTTGCTTTGTTTTGTTTTTGCTTAATGTCCATTCACTACTTGGTGATAAGGACACACCCGCATTCAAACCAACATCTCTCTCTCTCTCTCTCTCTAATGTATGTATATTTATATTCTCACAACTATCTACAGTAGATCTCGGCGACTGATGTTATGAACTGCTGAGTCATAAAAAAACTTCTTGAACAGTGGCATATTTTTTATGAATATCTATTCCTCTCCTTTTAAAGAGGTCAGTTAGGATTGGGCAATCAAACAATAAATGGTGGATTGAAAGAGATTGAGAACAGCAACATGTCATATTTTTAGAATATTTGGTGTTCCATGCATTTAGCCTCATTTTATATATTAAAATTTCTACTTTCCGTGAGCAAGACAGGTTTTCAAAGTGTGTTTTCTTCATGCGAGGACAATGTGAGATTGGAACCAAACGTTTCAATGTTGCAATCAGAGGCACCTTGTTTTGCTAAAAAATCAACCAACTCATTCCCATAGATTCCACAGTGAGAAGGGACCCATCAGAAAGTTATTTGTATGCCTCTGCTTGCAATACAATGTATCAAGAATTTAATTTCAAATACAACCTTTCCTTATGTTCCCATGCCAGTGCTTTAGTGCCATCAATACTGCTTTTGAGTCAACGCAAAAAAAATGTGGCGAATGTCAAGCGCAGTATTTGACAAAAACATTCAAGGCCATAAGGATTGCGAACAATTCACACATAAAAATAGAAAAGTGTTTTCCTAAATGAAATGATTTTTGTACTTTAAAAACAGGAATCACAAATGCTGCCCCATTTCTTCCCGATTCCAGTACAGATCCATCAGTATACACTTTTAAATTTCTTCTTCTTCGTCGAACGCTCAGACAGCAACTATTGTTGTCTGTTATATGAGCGAAAATGCGTCACGCTGCCGTTAAGCGCCTGACAAGTCAGGCCCAGCGCATCCAACTTCGGCACAAGAGAGAATAGTTACATTTTAAGTTCTTTCTGGAAAAAAGGCAGGAGAATGGACCAAGAAGGCAGAAAATAGACAAGAAGGAGGTGAGAGGAACAAAAGGAACAAGGCAGAAACAAAGAAAGTGATAGAAAAGAGGAAATTTCTAGCACAGAATTTCCAAAATGTGGGGATGCTATTTATACTGATAGGCCCCCAGCATCCCCTCGGGGGCACTTTTAAATGATTAGAATAATTACTTTCAATGTGACTTTTTACATCAACGGTGAGAAAATTTTGATCATTCTTTTTTACATCCGTGTAGTCAGTGTCAAAGTTAGCCGATATATGTTCCCAAGGAGGCATTGAGGAACCATCGGAAAAATTGGAATTGTTGTTAGGTCAATACCAATGTCTTTCATTAATGAATCTGTATAATTTTAATCGGCAGCAGAAATGAAATATTTCTTGCTCGTTTTGGATAGTCAGTGTCTTGATTCATAAAAATTTCATCTTTTACTGAATTTGGAACAGAGAGACTTCGAATTACATACTTTGATACAGCCAATCTTCGTTGATCAGAAAGAGAGAGTAAATGTGCTGCTTTATAAGTATTAGTTATGTTAGCATGGACTGCAACACCAAGTGCTATTTTTATGGCTTTTCTGTCTAAACTTTGTAATTGTAATTTTTTAAGTAGATAATCTGCAGCAGAAAAATAAACTTCTTGTCCATAGATTAATTTTGAGCGTACTAAAGATTGAGCTGAATGTATCAATGTCTTGGTATCTTGGCTCATGCCTGAAAATTTATTATTTTTACAAAGTTAAGTCTTTTTCTAGCCTCAGATATCAACTGGTTGGTGTGCATCTTCCAGCTCAGCTTTCTAGTTAAAATTACACCTAAGAATTTGACATCTGGTTTATACTTAAGCACTGTTCCTTCTAATTTCAGGATTGGCAATTTTGATGGATTTTCACCATTATTAAAAAGCACCAGACATGTTTTTTCTGCAGATAATTCTAACTTATTCTCATTCATAAGCTACAGAATTTATTTAGCTTGTCTTCATATAATTTTCAACATGATTGATAACTCTTTTTGTGGTGTTTTTCCGAACTGAAGTATTTATCCACATAGCGATATCATCAGCGTACTGAACAACTTGTGTATCAGTTGACAAACAACTAGGAAGGTCATGTACAAGAATAAAGAACAAAATTGGGGCAAGCACTGATCCCTGCAGAATACCTAAATCAATAGACTTAAACAATGAGTAGACTGAACCCAGTTTAGTACAAATTGATCTATTGAAGGATTAACTATTTTTTGAAAACATTGTGACAAAGGTTTCTGCTTTTTCAACTGTGCTTGGAAATCTATTATTTTCAAAGTTGATTGGATATGATGGGAGTTGAAATCCATTTTTCATTTCAGTAACTTTCTTCCAAACTTTATGCAAGTCCTTGGATTCTGATACTTCATTTATACAGAATTCTGTCCCATACTTGTTTTTCGAATGAGCAATTACTTTTTTATAATAACATTTAGTCCATTTCATACGAATAAAGTTTTCTTCTGATTGGTCTTTTAACCATGTTTTGTACAGTTCCTTTTTATAGTTTACTGCTTCTTCACATGCTTTAGTAACTTTCTCTGGTGCCTTTGCTAATGTCATTTAGTAAACCGTTCTTTATCACAGTCCTAAAAAACAGGATAGATCAATATCAAGTTTTTGAAAAGTCTTGCCATTGTACAGTGCTAGGGTCCAATGGCTAATGGTGTGGGACAAATCTCCATTTCTGTCTTCAACTTACCAGCATGAGAAACCAGTCGTGCACCGACCAGTTCTCCCACCAAAGCAGTCAGATTGGGAGCAATGGTCACCATTCTTTGTTTCAAATATTCGTACAACTCAGTTCTGTACTCGACCAGCTTCACAATCTGTACCAAAAGAAACCAATACCACCTGTTAGATAACTTCTCAACACACATCACCACACAACTCACCTAAAAAATGTCCTCCACATACAACAACTGCTACAAAACTTTAACTGACAATTCTGGTAATGAATAATGGAAGATATTTTTGTGTTCTCTCTCTGAATAGACAGTAGTACATAACTTTCATGCTAAGAAACTCATGCTAGCCCCTCACTCCCCCAATATCCATACATGTAAATAATACATTGAAAGTCATTAAAATACTGCCTCAGAACAGGAGGATTCTACACTGTTTATGTACCTACATGTAAAAATAGCATTACACATGTAACGCACAAATTAAACTTTTGTTCTGCATTGAAACAGCCTTTTAGTTATAAGAATGACACACAGGTTAAACAGTCGCAACAGTACAATCTTGTAACAACATTGCTCAAACTAAGCAACTAACATATATTAAAAAAATAAAACATACTAGGATCATTATCTATTTATACATAGAGAGATGGTCATTGCAAACCTCTTGACCAAGCAAACAACTTCATACTGGTAGCCTATGCATCAACATTTACTGTCAAGATACTGACAAACTGTCATGAGCTCCTTTTCCTGAGAGAGAGCCTGAAGCACCCAGCCGTAAGGAAAAGGAAAAGAACAGCTTCAAAGGCATAGTGGCTGAGGGTCTTTTTTTCTTTTTTTTTTAAAATTATTCTGTGGCTTTTTCCACTGTTTTTTGTTTAGCTGTGCTTTCTTTATGTTCTTTCCTTTTTAACTAAAAATGTTAAATTGTGACCCACACTTCAATCTCAAATTTGAGAAGAGGGAAAACAATAGTACTACAATTAATCATCACTACCACCACTACCCACAGTGCATCTATTCACACAGTTGAGTAGGTTAACATTGGCCCTTCTAAAACTATCTTCATCAATACTGCCAAAATTAAATTTTAACAGTGATAAACCAAAACACCCCTTTCAAGCAATAAATCATAAAAAAATCATAAATTACTTTCATCAAATATAAAACCTAATCATTCCTTTGGTCTTATCATTTCTATCTTTTTCTTTTTTTAACTTAGTGCATAAAATCAATACTGCATAATGTTACACGACGATTTAACTGCACTGTGTACCTAGCCCACAGAATATGTTAACAACAAAAAAAAGTTATCGGCTTGATGATTTTATGTATCACCTTCATCTCTTTTTTCTTTTTGTGATATCACTCTTTATATATATCTCTTTATATCTTTTGTCAGCTTACTTCTAAGTCTGTAATTTATATTTTCACTTATCTTTATCAAAATTGGAACATTTAGTATAAATATTAGACCATTCACCAATTTTATCAGCTATTTTGTTCAAAGTTTTCATAAGCAAGATTTTGTTTTTTTTAATCCCTAAATCCTTGTTTTGTTTCATAAATCACCGTTTTGTTAGCTGAAATCTCAACTAGAATGAATAAATAAGAGCATGGGGTAGAAAATGTTGGCCAATTTTTACGGGTATTGAAAATGGTAACGCCCAAGTCCAAATTACCTTCTTAGTTTTAAGAGGTTTGCAAGACATCACTACTTCAACCAACATACTAACACATCTTATAAATAAATGAAAAATATTAAATAAGAACTGGATAAAAAAAAAAAAAAATTTCAAACAAAACAATAATGGTTTGCACCTGCTATGAAGCCAACATGCTATGTCTTGAGTTCTTCATTGGTAATAGACTGTTGCACCCTCGAACTATTGATCTCTGTATTTTTTATGGCAATTTTCAGATTTTCCCACATAGCTTCAGTATTTTCATGCCCAGTATATGACATGCTTTTTCAAAGTGAAAAATTAACATTTGTCTTTTTTTCTTTTTTTTCCAGTTTGGTTTCTTCCTTTCTTTTTGATTATTGAATTCTTGAATTCATAAATCATTCGTTTTTCTCACCAAATCTTCACAGGCCTGATAAATGGTATATTGTTTAAAACTGTTTCTTAATTATGATTTTAAAAAAAGAGTGATATTAAGAGAGAGAGAGAGAGAGAGAGAGAGAGAGAGAGAGAAGAGAGAGAGAGAGAGAGAGAGAGAGAGAGAGAGAGAGAGAGAGAGAGAGTGTGTGTGTGTGTGTGTGTGTGTGATGTGTTGTGTTTAGTAGTAGGTGTGTGTGTGTGTGTGTGTGTGTGTGTGTGTTGCTGGGATATGTTTTTGCCTTGTGTCATTAAAGGCAGGACAAAAAGTGTACTTCATCTTGAGATGCTCCATTGCATAAGGGGCATGTTGTTTCAGGGCTTGTTGCATCAGATTCACTCTTTGCATTCTGTATCTAAGTTGATGGACATGTGTCACACCCCGCCTGAACTTACCCATTATTCTTTTCAAATGCATATCCTTTTAGGTTTGAGGTCGTGTAAGCTTACAAATCATCCATAGGTTCTACATCTATCACTTCATTGTACATGATCGTTTCATTGTTGCTAATGACGATCAGTCTTAGTCTAAAAACAGCAACAAACTATTTTAGGTTTCAAACACCTTGATTTAACCAGACACATCCAAAGCCATATCTGAATAAGCAGACGTGTATTTCTATGGCCCAGTTTTTCTTTCCCTTAGCATCTAAATCAACAGATTCCTATAAAATTTAAGTTGTATGTGTATGATGTGTTGTATGTGTGTGAAAGAGAGAAAGAGAGTGCGTGCGTGTGTGTGAGCGAGTGGGTGTGCATGCATGCACACTCAATGTCATCTCGCAATAATAATCAATCCCCACCCCACCCCCATAACACAAAAATCCCACAGCCATTTTAACTATCATTCTCTTTCACCTAAACATGTAGAAAAGAGGTGAAAGACTTTTTGTTGAAAAAAAATCAGATTTTTTATGTAAGAAATCTTATTTCTGTAATCCCCCCCCCCCCCCCCCCCCCCCCCCCGTTTTTTCTGAAACAAGATTAATATAGAAGGACAGGAAGGGTGCATGGGTCTGCTCTTTTTTTCATACTTTAGTCAATCAGATTTTAACCCTAGTAGCGCGGTTCCCGGAATATTCCGGTAAAGGCGGGTCTAAGCTGTGTGGCGGATCCCGGAATATTCCTGGATGACGTGGGTGATCATAGTTGAAAGCTTACTTTCGCTTTCAAAGGTCAGCCAATGAATGTTAAGGCTGTTGTAGGCCCGCAGAAAGGGGTGAAGGTCGTTTGACACACACACAACGAAGAATCTGATTGGTTAAGAGTGTATTTTTTTTTTCCGGACCAGCCGAGATCGTCTTCAACAAAAATGCGGCCAGTGTTTTGCACTAGAATTTCTTCAAGGTTTAGCTTTTTACAATATTGACAGCGAGGAGGAGTTTTAGAGGCTGGATTTGGTTGAAATAAACAATGAGAAGACGATGAGGTAAGGATTGTGGAATATTTTTGAAAAACTTGGTAAAAATCGATCGCGATTCGACTGAATCGAGCGATGCTAAGTTTTGCTGGATGGACTTTCTTCGCTACTTCCCGATTTCGACGTCACAGATTGTTTTACTTTATTTTGACGCAACGAGGCTTCGAAATAACTGTTGTTGATCAAATCGCTATGCTAGCTGAATACTTTGCATCACATGAAATCAAGCGATCTTTGTATTTTCGTCATAGAAAGCCACCACTTCGCACATTCCGCCATGACGGTCACGATGGCGTCGATCCTTTCGCTGAACTTTTCCGAGTATTTGGTGACCGATAAAGCGATACAAACTCATTTTTTGAAAACTAATGTCAAGAACTGTTCTGAACAGATGGACAGAATACTGCTCCGACCTGTGTGGCTATAGAGCCGCAGGAGATCCAGGAGTCGTTAATGTACCCGAAAGCAAAGACACAGACAGTCACCCTATCCTCCGAGAAGAAGTGGAAACAGCAGTCAGATCGCTGAAAAAGGGGAAGTCAGCAGGGGCTGACAACATTCCAGCTGAGTTGGTCCAAGCTGGAGGGGAAGCCATGATCAGCGCCCTACTAAGAATCTGCAACAAGATCTGGCAGACAGGAAAATGGCCAACACCATGGACGCAGTCACCTCATCATCACCCTCACCCAAGAAAGGAAATCTACAACAATGCCATAATTACCGCACAATCAGCCTCATATGTCACCCAAGCAACGGTCATGCTGCAGATAATATATGAATAGACTGAAGCCACAAGCAGAGACCATCTTGCTGAGGAACAAGCAGTTTCAGAGCAGGGCGCAGCACAACAGAACAGATATTCAACCTCAGAATACTATGTGAGCATACTTCAACATCAACAAGCCTTTACCACGTATTTATCGATTTTAAAAGGCATTGACAGGGTGTGGCATGCAGCTTTGTGGCAACCATGAATTTGTACAGCATCAATGCAAACCGATCAACATCAAACAGCTTACACGGGGCCAAAGTCCCGTTACTACAACAACAAAGGGAAATTTTTCAACAACAGTTGGGTAAGGCAGGGCGTCTACCTCACCCACTCTTTTCAACATTTTCCCTTTGAAAATCATGGCTGATGCACTGGAACATCAAAGGATCACAGCTTTGGGGGGGCAAACGATCACAACCTCCGCTCGCAATGACTTTGAGGAATAGCGATCAGAAAAAGGCTTCCACCAAACAGAACATTTGGAAAGGGGCCCCCAAAAAACTAGGGCAGAATCAGTGCAGAGAAACCAAACGATGACAATAACACCAAGGGCTTAGCACGATATCAGGGTTAATACCAAAGCGGGAAACAGTTCAAAGCTTAAAGCCCTGGAGCCTTTATCCACCGGGGATCCAAGCCAAAGTAGAATGCAACTGAAACAACAATAACAGTTTTGTCAAAAACAAAACACCATCTGAGAGACAAGAAAACTCACTTATCCCCCAAGACAACTAATCGCTCCCTGTAAATTTCCATATTCGTAGCCGGGAAATCTGGCCCCTGAACTGCTTTTTTGGAGAGAAGAGTACAGCAGTGGAATAACTTTCGGAACCCTTGGGCACCCCTACAAAGACCACATAAGCAACAAAGCGGCATAACGAATCCGCAAACCATTGGACCCTATAAACCTTTTAACGATCGTTAAAAAAAATAAACTTAATGGGAGGGGATGTCACAAGATCCCAAGGAACTACAAAACATTTTGCAAGGGACGGGCCAAGAGAAAAAAGAAGAGGCAGACCAAGGAAAAGCTGGGGGGATAACATCAGTAATGGGCAGGGGCCGAACTCAACAAAACCCGAAAAGGCAGAACGAAAGGAATGGAGGGAACGGGTTTCTGAGTCTTTGAGGGTTGCCCCCACGGTCGTCAGACTACGGGACAGATAGATAGATAGATAGAATGTCAAGAAATAGTGTTTACCTAATCATGACATTTATGCACCGCAAGAACTTTGCTTATCGTGTTAAAATCGATCCGGGGCCCTGGCGATGGAACAGTGATCAGTAGTGCGCACATGATTTTTTTTTTTTTGATTTTTTTTACATAATCATAATCACTACACACTATTATAAAATTACACTCATTTAAAAGCATATTATCTGTTCTTTCCAGTGATATATAGCTTAACACATTTAATTCAGTTTTATATATCAATATCAAGGGTTGTTTGAGCCCACCCTGCTCCAAAACAATGCTAGCCAATGTTAATTCAGCCAATAGAAGTGAGGCTTGTTGCTGCATATTCAGCGCTACTAGGGTTAAGATGCACAATTCCCCATAAGAAAAAATATCCATTTATAAAGTTTGTTGGTTATACATATATTCTTATGACATAGCATATTGGCGACACAGCGCGGTGTACATACAGTGCAAAAATCTTCTACAGACGTGTCCTGAGAATAAGTCCCAGCCTTGCTTTGGCCATTATTTCTACCACCAAAACAAAAAACAAAAAAGTGGAAACAAATGGGTGTACCTGTTGGCAAAGAAACTTAATGACAGCATGATCTTCAGCGGAAATTTCTGAGCCCATAGAAATTTCTGCGGCTTGCTTAAGGTCAGTCTCAACCTCTTCAGTCAGGATGTCAGAAAAATCGCATTGTGCAGCATTCTCTTTGTCGCCTGTTGACAAACATCCGTATCATCTTCAGAGGTGCCAGACTGTTTTAGAATTATGTTTCCTGATTTACGGATATTAATCAAAGCAGCAGAACCTCTCCAATACCGATTAAGACATTTCTAAATGTCACTGAAGTTTTCTCAAAGATCTAATTATGTACTATATCATATTTGTACTTCACACTCTACAGGACTTCTTCCCTCAACTACTTTGATGTTTGACTAAAAATGAAAATGAAATCCAGCATGTGATCCCTTTCGGTTTTAAATGTAGAGCACAATGTTTTTAACACAGTAGATATGAAAGTCATGTCAATACTGATGTGGACCTGCCTATGCCTAAAATACCCAGAACTGAGAAGTGGTGAAACAGAAACCCTGATTTCAAGTTGATGACTGACATTTCCAGTAACACCAGCATCTCACTTTACACCCAAGAGTACCACAAGTGGAGGAAAACACCTACGGAAAACTGCATATTAGAGACGTCATACTCATATTAACCATTTCTGAAAGTCACTTCAATAATAAGGAACACCCACCGCAGATATTCTGGTCTTGATGCGGGGGTGGGGGGGTTAACTACCCAAGAGACAACACTTTTGAGGCTTGAATTACAAAAAGGGAAATTAAAGCACAAGAGGAGGCAGGTCTGGTCAACTTGACAGGTACTGTGGCTCCCCCCAAAAAAACTGAATTCTGATGCCAAGTTCTCAAGCTTCTGGTTCAAATCTCATAGGTACTAAATGGATTAAGAAGGTGGGTGGGGGAGATATCAGTTCCCAGTCAACTTTCATGCATAGCTACCTGTGTCTTGATCTGTAGAATGATCAAGTATTACATTAAAAATCCTGCGATTCAGTCTGCATTCAATGGGTTGCAGTACATGGACACACCCAGTATGCATCCACCCCACAGCTTCACCAGCACATTTTGTCAGCTGGTTAAGCGTCTGCAATATCCATTCCTTGGCAACAGTAGCAAAGTATTCTGGAGTATTCCATAGTGGCACTCCCAGGAAAACATCTTACCTTAACAGCCTTTATCTGAAAAATCTGTAGATACACAAAGTCTATGATTTCTTTAAGCGACATAAACACACAAAATATCGCAGGCCACGATTTTTCAGTTTCGAACATTCCCGCCCCCAAATCAGTTTGTATATGTATACCCATTAATTTGTATGCTGACAGCAAGATGAGATGCAGAATATGGTTTCCAGAAAGATTTTTTTTTCTTAACAGCAAGAGGATGATTTCACAAATCAAAAGCTACATTCTGCTCGCATCACATACTCAATGCTAAGTTATTAGCTGAACACACTGATCTGTCAACGCTTCTGCTCTGCAATGCTGGAAAGTGATATATGAAAAGAAAAATGTGACTGATGCTACTCTTTGCTTAACAGTTCCCTCTTTGTCCCATAGCAGGAGCAAAAAGAAGATACATGTAAAAAAAATTTAATCAAACTCACTTTTCTACATCTATCAAAACCTCCATACACATTTTGTTTTTCAATGTTTACCTTTTCCAATAATATTTAAGAGGTTCTGCTGTGTATTATAAAGGCACACACCTTCATACAAGCACACATGATAAATAAAGATCACAACTTTCCCCATTGGGAAGAAGATGGGAGTCGGCATGCAAACAAAGTCTTTTACACACAAAAACACGATACAGTGAAAATGAGACAGAAACGCCGTGCAGAAGTGAAAGGCAAAGGAGGTTGGTATGTACATTTCTCAGCACACAGAAAGATCCATTTTTCAAGTTTAAAAACAAACACACACAAAAAGTTCTCACTGGGTGAAACACATGCAACTTCTCACAACCTATCCCCCCCCCCCCCCCCCCCCCCCCCCCCCCAACCATTCAATCTATCTGTGTCCCTACACACACAAACTGAAACTCTTTCTACCTACCCCCCCCCCCCATTAATAAATATACTAATGAATACAACATGCATTCACACAAGAGTAACAGATGAAATCAAAAGATAACTCACCCAGCTTCATGACTGTACGAATAAAGGTTTCATGGTCTGTGACAACTTTGGGCAGCTCTGGGAAATGCCAGGAATACCATTCCCTTGCCCTCATGTGATAGTTGTTGATCTCTTTGTCAATGTCATCCAAAGTTGCTAGAATAAAAATTGTAAAATAGGAAAAACGTCATTCCCGTCAGCATTTTCTCCTCACGCTCATAATTCTATAAGACAATAGTTGTCTAAGCATTCGAAAAAGAAGAATTCACTCCTTCAAACCAAGTTAGATGTTTCTCTCGCACAAGAGAAACATTTGAAAATGCACAGGTCAGTAGATTTGTGTGAACACAGTGCTCAATTGATTGAGTGAATGAGCATGTATGCATGCATGTATGAGTGTGTGTGCGCGTGCGTGTGCATATGAATGCAGGGTTTAAAAATAAAAAGGTATGCACTCTCATACTAAAAACAAGAGACAAAGAAAAGTGCTAATCATAATGATATAGTTTTCAGCAATATCAGCTTTAAAAACAAACAGCAGCCAAATACAATTTTAAGAACTAAGCAAGGTAACAACAAACACATAATTAAAACATTGGCCAACTGGGAAAAAACTAAATACTAATCTATCTACACATCAAAGTGGGTGTAGTTCAAACAATTCTGTTTAAACATTGAAAATTACTCATATAAAAACACACACCCTTCCACGTGCAACATGGGCTATAATGATTGAGCATATTCACATTCTACTTCTCTCTCTCTCTTTCTTTCTCTATCCTCTCACCCATACTCACAGATACAGACACAGAGACACACACACAGTTATCATTGTATCTCTATCGAACTTACAAATAGCCTGGACAATCATTGTGTCGACTTTGTCAGGTGAAAACTTGACTTTGTACCGGGACAAGCTGAAACAGAACAATTATCTTAAGATAAAGCATAAAAGTTTTGGGTCATCCCTTAAGTTTGTTCTCTTTTTTTTTTAATTGTTTTTAACTACATTCAAAACCATCATCCACTGCAATAAACTAAGAACAGTAGCTTCCCCAATTACTCCTACTTTTAAAACACTCCCTAAACATCAACACTTCTTAACTGATTTTGCTGATTCTCTTTTCAAACTTTCTCCACTAAAATTTCAATCTGTATCATTTTTAACAGCTTCCTTTTCTTAATTTAATCCAATTCCTTGACTTGCACAGAAAGACCAACTAACTCTTTTAAAAAAAAAAAAAGTTCTATAAGTGTGTGTGTGTGTGTGTGTGTGTGGCGCGCAGTCAGTTTTAAGTACACAAAAAGCATTCCCACCCTACAGCTTTCCATATCAAATGACACAGTTACACACCTGTGAGCAAGTCCAAGGGACATGGCTGCAAGATCTTTGTCCCCAACCAGGCTATCCAGCTGAGAACGAATGCACCTCATCAGTTCGTTGATGTTGTTGTTGGAGACACACTGGATGTTGAACTCTTCCTGCACAATCACAATTTTGGCATTTACCGTAAGGAAGGAAATAATATCACACAATTACAACAAGAAACAGAAAATAAAGCTAAAACAACAAGGTTCTTTTAGTTCATTAAGGCATTCAATCTGCTCCTACTATGTCCTTCTGCACATAAAGAATTCTGTCTTGAAGTAGTAGCAAACCACAATGATGAATCCTCTTACTTAGCTGGTCTCTACTTCCACTTCAGTTACTGTTCCGTGGAGGAGGAAACCATCAATGCATTTCACAATTTGTCCAGTGCATTCTCTTGTTTCTGCTGCATTGCCTTCTTCCCCAACAGATATTTAGCAAATTATCTTACACATTCAACTTCTGCTTCATCAAAAAGATATAAGCTGAACTTTTTTGTTTCTTGGGGGGGGGTTGGTGGTTGTTACAGCTTTTATTCTTGTTACTATTGTCTTCTTGTGCATGCATTTGTGTGAGTATGTGATTTGAGTACATGTGTGTGTGCACATGTGCATGCATGTGTGTGAGTGTGAGCATATGTATTATTGATTCATTTCACATCCTTCTTTCCTAAATGCACAAGTCAAATTCAAATCAATATCAATAACCCTTAGCAAACCAATTGCGACTACAGTTGCCATGCTGTTATCTTATCACCTGTAGCCAGCAGTCTTGCTGGCCTGGACTAGGAATCCATTGCGGTTTTCAAGGTAAATCACAACAACACAATGGGTGCCTAGCCCGAAAGCTGCTAAGACTCAGGCCAGCAAGACTACTCAGTCTCGCCCGAGCAGTGCTTGGGCTCAGGGTTATCGAGTTAAAGATGCTTCTATTCCACACTGATATTTGCCATTGAAATGGGACACTGGCCTACCATTACTGATACTTCTTGTTTCAGAACAAGGCTATATTTCAATGGCTGCATATCATGCTTGTTAATTCACTAGATACCTCTATCAAGACTTTAACCCACGACTTCATGAAACCATCTTAACCACTCATCCGCCATGTGAATATTAAGAGTCCTGTCGCAAAGTTGTTCTTACCTTGATCAAACTGCCCAGTTTGGCATCAGCCACTGCCAGCTCTTCTTGTGCATCTTTGCTCACCAGCTTCTTCAACAACTTCTGCAGAGGCTCACTGATACTCCCTTCTGTCAATGCGGTTGCCGCTGTAAACACACAATTTAAAAATACCATATGAGCATTTGTGTCTTATTTTGGTCTTTGCTAAATACTTTTTGGTGGGTTTGTTTTTGTTTGTTTGGGTTTGGTTGTTTTTTTGTTGTTTTTTGTTGTGGGGTTGTTTTTTTTTTGGGGGGGGGGGGGGGGCAACCTAGTGGTTACAGCGTTGCGCTCATGATCTGACAGCCAAGGATCGGGCCACCACTAAGGCACCTGTATTAGGGGATTTTACCCAGGAGGTATCAGTACTGACTCCACTCCTCCAAAAGTTTGGATGAGACTACAAACCAAGGCCCCATATGTGCGAACGCACACATAACATCCTGCACACATGTTAAAAACCTGTTCTGCCTTTCATAAGAGTATGTTATTGTGTGCTGGTAGGAAGAAACTTTTTTTTTTTTTAACGCACACACACACACAGGTGTGTTGAGACACCATCCCTGGAGTCAGAATGCAGCTACCTTAATTGTGGGTAAAAATGGAAGCATGTATTATATTATAAACAAAATAACATCATTGGTGAGCTCTAGCCAAGGAAGAATTTTTTTTTTTAATTGGAAGAGGGGGCTGGGGGTAAAAAGGTGCAACTCTTGTTTTAAAATGAAAAAGTGTTGATGCTAGGATTTCAAAAATAGGCCTTAATGATTAAGCAGCTTATATAATGTTGCTAATACAACTCTTGATATTGAATAAATGATTAACATCTATACATACCATTAAGAGCATCTCCCATATCCTTGAACTTGTAAAACCGTTTCAATTTCACACTGCAACACATATACAGGAATATCTTGAATCAAACAGAACTTTGCAAACATGATTAATAGGTATGCAATTCATCACTGTCAAAACAAACAAGCAACAACAAAAAAAGCCATCCCAAAACCTAACATACACACACCCATTCACACCACAACCACAACAACTGGAGGAAGGGGCCCCTCAAATTTAAAATTTTCTTCTGTAGAACACAAAGAGACCTGGGATTTACAACCATAATCACACACACGCACTTATGTGCACAGGAGGACTCCAAACCATCAGATTCTATCAAATCAAACTACTTGGACCACTCAGAATTTTCATTCTTCAGCATTTCCTTTGTGGAAACTCAAAGCGAGCTGGGATTATGTTTACATCACTGTGGTCATAAGGGGAAAGAAACCCACATTATGATAAACTGGATAAAATGGCAAAGGAAATTGTTCAAGTAGCTGCATCCTCACAAGCAATTATGCTTCAGCTTGTGTGCACACTCACGTTGACATGAGATAAGCAGATAGATCTATCCAAACATGAAGGCATACACACACGATTTTACTACCTGGCTTACTAATGATCTACTTAGCAAAAATGCTAGTTATGTTACAAAATTTTGGTCAAAATGTTAAAAATATTTTAAGCTACCATTTATCTCCTGTCATATAATGCGAGTCACCATACATTTTTTATCTTGAAAGTTTGGAAAGCAAAGTGGAAAAAAAAAAAACAACCACCATCAAACTGAAGTACAGACTGCATCACAAAATATGTTTTAAAAAAGAAGATACCTGTCAGTAAACTCATAGTGGTCTGGGATTATCCTTTATCTCTCTGTTGTCTTAACATGATTGATACAGAACTTCTACAGAGCTTCAACAGAACTTTTCCATGAAGTTGTTTTATGGGTTTTGGGTTTTTTTATATGTATGTTTGTCCGTCATTGTCCCGACGATGACCTCCAAAACAGCAAAGGAGGCAGCTGCTGTTTTGGAAACTGGGCAGAAATTTGATTATAGTAGAGATGCCTTGCCCACAGTACTGCACGTAAGTTACATAGACACAGGCTTTTGGATGCCCCCCCCCCCCCCCCCCTTTTTTTTTTTAAGGGTGAGCCATATTGCACACAAGAGATAATCACAAGCTACAACTGCACAAAAATAAAATACTAGTTTCCAATCATATCCAGTTCTCTAGCTTTTAATTCTACTCACCGAGAGATTCCACCCTTCTTCTTTTTTTAACCACAAATACAGAAAAAGCATTATCCCAAGTCGATTCCATAATCACACCCCACAACCACACACATTCTTGAAATACAGGTAACATTGCAGTGACATCATGCTGTTAGTCTACAACTACCCTCTAACATGCGCAATATAGGTATGTGATTAAAAAATAATATGTGTGGTCCTGCCTGAATGTGTCCTCCATTGCATCCACCGTCATGGTAATCCAATCGAACATTCACATGTCACAAAATTACTGTCACCAAGTCTACACTTCCTCAGTGGAAAGTATTCAAACATATTGAAAACGACGTTGACTAATGCGCGTATATACATTATTTAGAAATATATGCTGACGCCTACTATTTACAGACACTAGTGTGTCCTTCACCAATAGCTAGCTACATGGCTGTCACAATGCAGGTGTCACAGCCAGTGTCGCGTCCAGGTGTGTTGGCGTGTTTTTCAGGTGAAAATACTGATTAATTTTGAGAAATCTGGTTTTTGTCATAATATAACTGATCCGTGACTCAGAAAATGTCAATTCAGTAGACCAGTAGAGATGAAGCCTCAGCAAACGCTTGATACCCATCATGATCAAAACTGACAGGTAAGCCCAAATTTCGTCAGGTGTTGTTTCTGTCTGTAATGGATCTACGACTAAGCCTTTCACAGGGATCTTTTGCCTGGCATAATTGTTAGTTTCATCTGCTACAATTTGAAAAAAAATGTTGGGGCACAAACAAAACAAAGTAATCTAAGAGCTTGGCATTCAGTGGGAGAGTTTGTGCCTGCTCAGTCGGCAGCGTGAAGTCTTGCACTGAGCAAGGCACTTGTGCGCTGCGCCATGTCGTCTGCTATGAAGCCAACGGAATGTTATCCTCAGCATCACTTTCCGACTGACTACCTTCTCCTATTTCATCTTCTTCTTCTACATCTACTTCAACATCGGATTCAACATTTTATTCTCTTTTGAACTGTTCCACTTGAGCCAAAATACCTTCAATTTCCACATCAGTATATTCCTCCCAAATTGTATGCTCAATCTTTGCTGCCATTTTTAGCTACAAGAAAGCGTGGGAAAGACAAAGCCAGTCACTGGACAATTTCTTGTGAAAGGGAGGCTGTGTAGCACTGAATTTGGTGTCCATTCCTTCCTTAGTTTATGCTGACCTCAGTGGAATGTTCATTCATAGTGTGCGTGTACTAGGTAGAGCTTAGTGCGTGATGGAAAATCCCCACTAGGCTGAAATGACGTCCGGCGGGCTGCGGCGGGTATAAATAGATGCGGGCAAGCGGGCAGCGGCGGGCTACGGCGGGTAAAAATGGGAAAGGGTTAATGATTAAGCAGCTTATATAATGTTGCTAATACAACTCTTGATATTGAATAAATGATTAACATCTATACATACCATTAAGAGCATCTCCCATATCCTTGAACTTGTAAAACCGTTTCAATTTCACACTGCAACACATATACAGGAATATCTTGAATCAAACAGAACTTTGCAAACATGATTAATAGGTATGCAATTCATCACTGTCAAAACAAACAAGCAACAAAAAAAGCCATCCCAAAACCTAACATACACACACCCATTCACACCACAACCACAACAACTGGAGGAAGGGCCCCTCAAATTTAAAATTTTCTTCTGTAGAAACACAAAGAGACCTGGGATTACAACCATAATCACACACACGCACTTATGTGCACAGGAGGACTCCAAACCATTCAGATTCTATCAAATCAAACTACTTGGACCACTCAGAATTTTCATTCTTCAGCATTTCCTTTGTGGAAACTCAAAGCGAGCTGGGATTATGTTTACATCACTGTGGTCATAAGGGGAAAGAAACCCACATTATGATAAACTGGATAAAATGGCAAAGGAAACTGTTCAAGTAGCTGCATCCTCACAAGCAATTATGCTTCAGCTTGTGTGCACACTCACGTTGACATGAGATAAGCAGATAGATTTATCCAAACATGAATGCATACACACACGATTTTACTACCTGGCTTACTAATGATCTACTTAGCAAAAATGCTAGTTATGTTACAAAATTTTGGTCAAAATGTTAAAAATATTTTAAGCTACCATTTATCTCCTGTCATATAATGCGAGTCACCATACATTTTTTATCTTGAAAGTTTGGAAAGCAAAGTGGAAAAAAAAAAAACAACCACCATCAAACTGAAGTACAGACTGCATCACAAAAATAATGTTTTAACGAAAATACCTGTCAGTAAACTCATAGTGGTCTGGGATTATCCTTTATCTCTCTGTTGTCTTAACATGATTGATACAGAACTTCTACAGAGCTTCAACAGAACTTTTCCATGAAGTTGTTTTATTGGGTTTTGGTTTTTTTTATATGTATGTTTGTCCGTCATGTCCGACGATGACCTCCAAAACAGCAAAGGAGGCAGCTGCTATTTTGGAAACTGGGCAGAAATTTGATTATAGTAGAGATGCCTTGCCCACAGTACTGCACGTAAGTTACATAGACACAGGCTTTTGGATGGCCCCCCCCCCCCCCCCCCCCTTTTTTTTTTTTTAAGGGCGAGCCATATTGCACACAAGAGATAATCACAAGCTACAACTGCACAAAAATAAAATACTAGTTTCCAATCATATCCAGTTCTCTAGCTTTTAATTCTACTCACCGAGAGATTCCACTTCTTCTTTTTTTAACCACAAATACAGAAAAAGCATGTATCCCAAGTGCGATTCCATAATCACACACACACACATTCTGTACAGGAAGACTCCAAACCATTCAGATTCTATCAAATCAAACAACTTGGACCACTCAGAATTTTCATTCTTCAGCATTTCCTTTGTGGAAACTCAAAGCGAGCTGGGATTATGTTTACATCACTGTGGCCACAAGAAAGGGGAAAGAACCCAATTACCATAAAATGGATAAAATAGCAAAGGGAATTATACAAGTAGCTGCATAGATCTACACAAGCAAGTATCATTTAGTATGCCTCAGCCTGTATGCACACTCACATTATGACAGCAGATAGATCTATCCAAACATGGAGGCACACACACACAATTATCCTCAATATATAAGAATAAAATTAAAATTAAAATAAAATTTTAAACACACACACACTTTTAGCTGATTGATCTACTTAGAAAAAATGTCACACAATTTTGTTTTCCAAAATATACAAAAATGTTCCATTCATTCCTGTCATATAATGTGATTTACTAAGATTTTTTGTTTAAGCTTGTGTGGTATCAGTTTGGAGAGAAAAGGGAAAAAACCTAAACTGAAATACAATTGCATCACTGCTGGCAAAAAAATAATGCTTTTGATAAAAAATACCAGTCAGTAAATTACAACTAATACAATATCTACAAATTATAACCCAACCAGTCTCTCTTAGGTTGCAAACAACAGACATTACCAGCATCTTTGAGACACTCATTATTTACAATTTTGGTATAATTAATATAAACATGTAATATGCCTGTGCATGCACATGCACACACACACAACAAAATGAGTAAAGCAGATCACAGTGCACCAAACTCCTAACATTCTATTTTGTGTAAGACCACTCAGAATTTTCATTCTTCAGCGTTTCCCTTTAGTAGAAAAACTAAGCGAGCTGGGATTATTGTTTACATCACTGTGGTCGTAACCAGAATGAGCACAAAAATTCAATCTTTCTTAGGATTTATTGAGAATTGAAGTATCTACTAAATTAGTACCAAGGCAGTACTCTCTTCAGAAATATACATCACTTGAAATTCATCATTATCCCATTAAATTAATCCTATGAAAGTTTTTAACATTTCTAACCATATTACACATGAGTACAGATCTGTACTTATGCATAACATCCAATCATACTGTAACAAAGACCAGACCTGCAAACACACATAACGTCCTTTAAAATTAACAGCAAGACACACACATAAATGATCCACTTATTTTTCTAACTAAGCTCAAATGACTTTTTCACTTTATACTATATGTTCTTGACCTCTCAGACTTTTCATTCTTCAGCATTTCCACTGAGGAAACTCAAAGCGAGCTGGGATTATTGTTTACATCACTAAGGTCACAATATATGTTCAAGGTCAATACCAAAAAAACGTTTCATCATTTCAAACAACTATGTAATGTCATTTATGTGTTCAATTTTCTATAAAACTATTAAAAGAAAAGATTAATAGAATATTTTAAAATACTCTAAAATTCATGTTACTTATTGAAGTTATTTCAATCCCATACATGATACCTGTTAATAATTTTCCTTAATAGTTATTCTCTCTCTCTCTCTTTAAAATCACTGATTACATGTAAAGTTTCTATTGAATAACATGCCCTATCTCCACATTGCACTTCAATTTAGTAAAAGTCTTTTTTCTTTTTTCTCTTCGACAAGAGCTCCAAGGTGCACGAGTGGTGAAATTTTTGTGTATACAACTGTGCCCCCTCCCCTCCCATTAACTGATTAAGGTAGCCGCATTCCGACTTCCAGGATGGTATCTAAACATCTATGCGCATGTGTTTTCTTAATTTTGTCATCACGGTTTATATTCTCATCTCAAGCTCAAGCTGGAAAGAAAAGGCAAGGGTGGGACTCAAACCCAGAACCTTATGATTTACTTGTTACCAATGTAATGTCTTAACTGTCCTGCCACCTTCCTTCTTTTCAAGTCTAATTCTTATACAGTGTATAATTATTAGAAGTACAACATGTTAAGTCAATAACTAGATAGTTGATGCTAATATTCTGAACAAGGACAGGAAGCAATGACTGGACTGCTTTTAACGGTTTCCATGCCCACTTGCTTCGATACCAAGTACAAAAAGTGCTAACATCTGGACCAGTGCGACCACTCAGAATTTTCATTCTTCAGCATTTCCATCATGGAAACTCAAAGCGAGCTGGGATTATTGTTTACATCACTGTGGCCACAATCAATAAGCACACATATGTATATCATTATAGAGCTTCAATGAATATATGGTTTCATGACTGCTGGAGATTATATTTACCTAACAGACATTCTTTTCAATTTCAGTAATGTTACAAATAGCTTGCAGCACTCAATACTCTGGAATACAGTTTAAAATAGCATTCTTCTTAGTTCATACTTATCCCACAATTTGAAGCTTTTGACGCATGTGCACGCTTGCACACACACACACCATGCACTCACACCACACGATTTACATAACTGCATACACTGGATGAAAAAAAAAGCACATGAATGCTTATAAATTCCATCATCCTCAAAATGAAAGAATAAAATGTTAAAAATAAATAAAAAGCACACACACACTCATTTATAAGCAGATCACCAGATGTCTCGAGATACAGGTATAACACTTAAGACTGAAAGTTCTGAAATGTGAAGTTTTTTCTTCTAAAATATCTTTTCAAATTAAAAAAATAACCTACATTAGTAGAACAACAACAACAAAGCAATGATCCAAATCACAATAACAGTAACACTGTTCACATCTAATATCTACAGCATGCTTAATCATCTCTCAATTTCATATAAATTGATTTCTTAAAAAGTATATTAAATAGAAAAAAAAACAAGACATTATTAACATCTTGCGCACGTGTTAAATCCTGTTCCACTTTTCGGAAGAGTAGGCCATTGTGTGCTGGTGAGAACAGATGACAGAATTTACAAAACTGCATACACATGGGGACTGGATGTAAAAAAGCACATAAGTGCTTATTCCATTATCCTCGATATAAAAGAATAAAATAAATAAATAAAATGTGAATGTAGACAACAACAGCACACAACAAAATGCTCAATACTTCCTATAATAATATGCATGTAAAACACTAAAAATTAACTTACATTTCATTTGCTGATTCTGGGTTTTCAAAATCTTGGAACAGATTTTCACTATGCTTCAGTTTCTTTTCTTTCAGCATCTGAAAAAGAAAAACATTATTTAGAAAGTATAGCATCTAGTTTGATTATTCAATGTATGACTACAACTAATGAACTTGCTAATTACTCTGGTGATACTGTGGTGCATACATTTGTCACTGGATTCAATTTTCTTCTGCCAGTCCATCATTCATGTTTGTGAATTCTGAATCAGACTCTTAATTTTAGTACATGTATATGAAGATAAACAAGTCTAAAACCATCATTAGATTAGAAAAATCAACAAATTTCACAATAACTTGAAGATTTTGAACAGGATGCCTCAATCAGACAACCATAATGACTTCTTAAACTTCACTTTGTTGTTCAAAGCAAATGTTGCACTGTGCATATATTTATTATTAATATATAATAATAATAATAAATGGAATTTGTATCTTTAGCACTATATCTTGCAAAGACAAATCAGAGCGCTTGCATTCAACATACTCTTACAGAGTCATGCAGCCAATAAATAACTATTAAAAGCTTAAACAAAATTCACACACACACACACACACAGGTTGTAGGCTTTGGCAGGGTAATGGGATTTGGGCTGTTGAAGGCAGGGGCAGTTTTGAGATGAAAGGGGAGGGGAAAAGCAAGGTTTGAAATAAATATGTCTTGAGGCTGGATTTAAATGTGTCATAAGTAGGCTTTTCTTGAAGAGAGAGAGAAAGGTCGTTCAGATGGATGGACCAGAAATCGAGAAAGAACGACGACCAAAAGTGGATTGGTTGAATCTAGGTATTCGTAAGCTCAAGTTATCTGCAGCAGAGCGGAGGAAACGAGGAGTGTACAGGTGAAGACATTCAGAGGTAGGAGGGTGCTGTTTGGTGGAGACATTTGTAACAGAGGGTACTGATCTTATGGTTTACTCTCTGTGGCACGGACAACCAGTGAAGAGATCGCAAGAGAGGAGTATAATATGTGTTCAGATTTTTTCTGAGGACTAGTCGAGCTGCAGAGTTTTGTATACGTTGAAGGGAGTGGATAGATGTTGCTGGCAGACCAGCTAAAAGAGAATTGCAATAGTCCAGACGTGAGAGAATGGGAGACGCAACAAGTTTGGATGTTGCATCAGTGGACAGGTGCTTTCGAATTAAACTAATACGCCATAATTGATAGTAGCACTACTGGCTGGTCTGGGTGATGAATTTTTGCATAGATAGTGTGTTGTCAATAACAACTAGATACTTCACAGCAGTGGATAGAGGGACTGATGAGTGATGTATTGCTGAGTTCTATTGAAGTTGTTGTAATGGAAGAGAGTTTGTTTTGGTCCCTACAAGCATGGCTTCGGTTTTATCTGCATTTAACTGCAACTTGTTTTGTATCATCCAGTTTTGGATATCTTGAAAGCAGGAGGCCATATTTGTCAAGAGAGAAGGCAAATTTTCAGGTGTAACACTACTTTGAATCTGAGACAGTCACTGAGAGTCATCTGCATAAAAATGATAGTTGATATGATGACGGTTTATTATATGTGATAGTGGAGCAGTGTAGAGAGTGAAAAGAACTGGGCTGAGAACTGATCCATGCGGGACACCATATTCCAGTTTGGCAGGTATTGACTGTATCTTGTTTACTGCAACTGTCTGGAATTGGTCAGTGAGGTATGAACTGAACCAGGAGAGGGCTGTGCCAGTAACACCGAATGTTTTTTGAAGACGGGAGAGAAGATTTGAATGGTCACTAGTGTTGAAGGCTCCAGATAAGTCGAGTAAAGTGAGAAGGGAGATTTTCCCAAGTCAGAAGCAAGTAGAAGTGTATTTTATATAATATAATATAATTTAAGGTATGGACTAGGGTAGTTTCAGTGCTATGGTTGACACGATAGGCAGACTGAAACTCAGGAAGAAGACTGTTGTAGAGAAGGTGGTTATTATTATATTTATTTTATAATGGGTTGTTCTCAGAAACATGTGAGCCATAGGTGTAGCTTACTTCGAAGACCTGAAATGTGTTTTGTTTGTGGATGATTGGGATGCTTGTTACGTTTGGATGGTGTTTGTATTGAAGAAATAAAATTTAGAAAGAAAAATGCACTGTTATATTATTTTCGTTGTAAACTGAGCATTTATTATAAAAATATCAAACAAACAAAATGGCGGATTTATGACAAGAAGGAACACACTGTAAACTGAATGTTTTTAAGACCCTTTAACAAGTATTTTTCTTAACAAAAACAGCATCTAACATCTCTTCAGATGTTTCTTTATCTTTGCAATAATAAAATTATTAGCTGCAGGTTGAAGTTTATTATATATAGTAGTATGTTCTTTCGAGCCAGAAGGCCCATAGAGCCGGAGCTTATCCCGGTTTCTGTAGCGTTAAGCGAACTGATGGTTTTTCACCACCCCTGTGACAGGACACTAGTCTGTCGCCAGATACTTCCCCAGCAGAGCTGGTACCCACTTGTACACCTGGGTGGAGTGAGGAAAATAGGAGTAAAGTGTCTTTCCCAGGGACACAACACCGAGTCGAGCGGGGATCGAACCCGCGACCTCTGGATCACGAGTTGACCGCCTAAACCACTCGACCACGGTGCCTCCTTTATTATATATGGGCATATATAATTTCCGTTACGGTTGCTACGCTTGGTTTCCACTTTCTGGTCTATTGTGTTTCAAGCACAAAACTGTTCAGCATTCTAGGGAATGCTTTCCTGCTAAAACTAATGGAGAATACACTGTATGACACTAGGAACAATTTGTGCTGACGAACTGAGGTTCCTTTCCTCTTTAAAGTCATCGCCGATCACAAACACGGCATCGTTTCCGCTTCTGACGGTACCAACTGTACAACCTAAACGCTGTATGAACTCTGAGCCAAAGGTCACTTGACTGAGATTCCAAGTCAGAGCACTTCTTCACCGGAAACATCCGTGGAATGCAGATTTTCCCATGTTATCATTCTATGAGTGGGTTCTAGACTCTGGTTTCTTTGTCTTCCATCATCTGCGGAAACGTCTCAACTGTAACATTTTCTGGGACTGCATCATTAAAAGTGGGTGTACTGGTTTGTTCAATCAGTTTTATATCGTTTCATTGTGAATAGTAATTGTAAAAAGTTTTTTCATTATTAAGGCATTAAATAATGTAAATCAATATTTAAGACAAGAAATTTTATTTTTTTAATGTTATCACGGACTTCATCTTTGTCTTGCAAACCAAATCCAGCTACACCTTTATTTTTATAAAGACAGGACACTTACAGGGGTAGAAAATGTCATCAGAAGACATACACTTTGATTAAAGAAAGCAACTGTTCCTGTGTGGGGTGAAATTTTAAAGCATGATCTTAATAAAGTAGATCTGGTTGTGAACAGTGTGTCGGCTGCATCAAGAGACAAAAGCGCGATAGTTTCAGGAGCCGACCGTTCAGGATTTTATGAATTTTTATTATTTTCATGCATCACTGGTGTTTTTTGTTTCTTCATTTATGTAATAACTAAATAACTGTGTGTGTTAAATACTGAATTTGATTTTCAAACTTTTAACAGTGTGAGACAGGTTACTAGAGTGATGGGTGACCCATGGATCAATGCCAGTGATCAATACACTTTTTGCAATTGATATGTATAAATAATAATTAATATTTAAATGTGTATACTTGTTTCATTTTTCTAAATAGAATTGTTTTATTTTCAGCTGTTTTATTCTTGACTCATATTTGCCATGTACATAGTAGATTTCTCAGTATTTTGTAGAGTTGGTTTCCATATCTCAACTGTAACAGACTCCAAAATGAAAAAAATGTATCACTATGACTATCACAGTATCAGTGGTTTGATTTCAAATCCTATTTTCTTAACTGTAATTGTTCTGGTGTCAGTTATGTTCATTTTGACTCAATGTGTTGTCTATGGTTGGTTTCAAGTTGTTTTGTAGACTTAGATTCCACATCACAACTGAAACGGACTCCATGTCACAACTGTAACATTTTGTTTTCATTACATACTCAAATGCAATAAACAGTATATTGTTCTGAACAGCCACAGTGTGCCTCTTGTGAGCAAGGATAAGAAGTACTTCATGCCTGACTTGAGCTGTATATTTCAATAATTATGGAGACATGAGAATGTGAAGTTGCCGTGAGCATGGAGGACTAATGTGAATTTTGAAAACTGCAGAAAAAAGGCACATACATGATCAATTTGACAGCTCTGTCATATGGGAACCTTTTCTTCCTTGGTTTACAAGTAATTTATACCAGGTTTTAGAAAGCATGCTGTTTTTAAAGACCTCAAAGCTCACCAAAAAAAATTTATTCATCTATTACAAGATGAATTGACTGATCATCTTTTCCATTTTAGAAAATGATGTATATTGAAATGCTGTAATGTGTGACATAAAGACATGTATGTAGAATGAAATTAATTTTGGGGTCTCTATGTCACAGAAATAGCACATGTTTTTGAGAACCCATATAATATCATCATGTCATGTGCCATATTTGGAACCCCCAAAATGGCCAAGCAATGAAGCTATCTTTCTTGATTAGAGATTTCAACCAAAACAAATTTTTCCCCTTTGGCTAGAGCTAGTCTGAGGTTCACTAAAGGTGCTGATTTTTTTAAGTGACCAATGTTTCATTGTTTGTGGCATGATAGTGATGATACTGATCACCCAGTAATTGAGTAAATGTCCCATTTTGGATTGGTCAATTTTCTGTATTTTCTTTTTACAAACACCTATTTTAACAAATCCACCAAACTCATCTTCCTGAAGGGCTGAAGTGGTACTTATCATGGTGCAACTAACCAAAGAAAAAATATTTGGGGTCCAGTTTATTTTTCTTAACACACTACAGTTGCCACCACCTTTTGGCAGTCTGTACACTTGATACAGTGATACTGATAGTGATACAGCCTAGGCTAGCCTATCATTAGAATTAATATATTATAGCCTAACGTTGACAAACTGAATAATAAACTATTAATTTGCATGTGGCTGAACAAAAACATCCACCTATGACTATGTGTACGAGCTGATTTTTCCCCCACGTTCCTCGGCTTGCACTCCGTAGTCCGATGTTCACCCATGCCGGCAATACATACAACATAGTCTGATAGTGGGATTTTTTGCCGTACCGGCCGGTTATGCTTTATCTTAAAAATTCTTTTTGCCTATTATCAAGGAAGCTGCATTCTGAATTCGGGTAGAGTTTTCATCAAATTCAGTCAAAGTAATAAATTCGAGCATCAACAAGGAAAGGATAGAGCTATATCAAAAGAAACAGTTACCAAGCTGCTATCGACAGCACCACGTGCACGTGGTTAAAAATCTGCGCAATGGCTGAACCGGGCGGGATAACCAATATTTCTTTTTTAACGCGTAAAATCAAGCACAAAATGTACAAAATATGAGAATCTGTTCATCAAATATACTTACCTTGAATACGGCATAGCCTGCCGCAGTTTCAAATAGGACCAACATTGTGGAAAATGTTCAGCAACTAAGAGCGATTTCGGCTACCATGCGATCACTCTGAACACTCCAACGGATATGACAGGAAATGGATTGTTGCGCGTGCTCACCAGAAGCAAAGCCGGAAGGAAATGAAGAATGTTGCTCTAAAAATTTGTCCTAATGTTGCATTTAGCGAAACGAAAATTGGGTCTTTAAATCATGATCAAGTTTCTTTCACATACATCTTATGTTTCTGCCTCGATGGTTTCGTTAAAAACAATTTCTTATCAAATAAAAAAAATTATCTATTTTTTCTATTTTATCTAAGTTGTCGGAGTTTGGTTTTTTTCATCAGTCTAGCTCTGTCTCAATTACAAAGGTTAGCCTACACTCCGGTTGGCCTATTAGGCCTAGTTTGAATGTTATATGGTATAGAAGAAAAGTATGGTCGGAAAAATTGTTGGTGATTTTGACATATATATTGTAAAGTATGAATAAATGCACCGTGTTCATGTTTTTTGTTTGTTGTGTTTTTAGGTTGTTGTTGTTTGCTTGTTGTTGGGTTTTTTTGTTTGTTTTGTTTGGGTTGGTTTTGTTTGTTTGGGTGTTTTGTTTGTTCTGGGTTGGGGGGGGTTTGTGGGTTTTTTTGTGTTTTTTTTTTGTTTTTGTTTTTTTTTTTGGGGGGGGGGGCATAGAGCAATACCGGGTAGTCACAAGAAAGGAAATGACCATAAATAATGAGGATTTTTGTGTTCTTTTAATGTTGACCCCGTGCATGCACATTGCTGTGAAGAAGCTTGCAGACAACAAATGACTGAGGGGATACAGTGTTTGCTGGAAAAAAATCAAACCTACCAAACTAGTGCAAAATCACATGAATTTTGAGTCAGAGGCTAGTCTTTCACAAAAGGGTTTGTTTTGGTTTCTTTATTTATGTGAATGCCTTTGGTACGTGCGGTATGAATTAAAGAGTCATATATAAAAACAGAAGGGAAAGTGGGAACATCGAAACAAGGATGTAGTTAAAGGTAGATGTGCGCTCCCTTCAACAGGTGCCTGCTGTTTTGAAGGAATCCCAGTTGAATATATTATGTTAGAATGTTCATGTGTCTGTGTGTGTGTGTAAATTTGTTATCTGCTAATCCTATTAGTGGACGGTTGCATGCGTGTAAATGATTTAAATGTAAGCACTTTGATTACTTTAGAAGATTCAGCACTATCTAAATTCCAAACATTATTATATTATTATTATCATCATCATCATCATCATATAAATTGAACAGAAACCCGCACATCTCCCCACCCTGAAGAAGCCCAAAGTACTAAGCAATAGGCCATTGTGTGCCAGTGGGAATGGATGACAACATTTACATTCATTCGCCTCAAGATAAAAGACACGCTGAAGAAAGTGAACATTCCCAGAATACCCCCTGAACTGGACTTTTCTCAATCTACCGAATGCCTTCGCTGCAGGTCCGCCCTGTCTCCACAGAGCTTCTTGGCCACTGGGGCGTGGTCAGGTCAGATCTTTCAGAGCGCCTCATGAAGCGGGCAGGACTGCAGCACATGTTCTGTTGTCTGGCTGCCAGTCTAGAATTGGTACTTCTCTGTGTGGCTTATGTGGAGTTTTGGGTAGTTCATGGAGTTGTGGGTGGGTTACAAGAAACGGCCAAAATTTATTTCCTTCAATGTCTAGAGTACATCATTTCCTTCAATGTCTAGAGTACATGACAAAGCGAACAAATAGTTCTTCTTCCAAGCTCATTGAGGATCTATTGTTGTCGGTCATATGAGCGAAAATGCGTTGCACTGCCGTTAATTCGCCTGACAAGTCAAGCCCAGCGCATCGACTTCTGCATGGGAGAGATTTGTTATCTGTTATAATGTCTTTCTGGAAAACAAAAAGGCAGGAGAATGGACCAAAAATGCAGAAAACAGACAAGGTGAGGTGACAAAAAAAAAAAGGAACTCGAGGAATTCAATCCCCCCCCCCCCCCCACAAAAAAAAAAGAGAGAGAGAGAGAGAGAGAGAGAGAGAGAGAGAGAGAGAGAGAGAGAGAGAGAGAGAGAGAGAGAGAGAGAGAGAGAGAGAAGGAACAAAGCTGAAACAAAGAGCGGGATCAAAAAGAGGGAATTCTGACC
>CM054134.1:71427971-71652971 GCA_028751875.1 Rapana venosa | reverse complement strand
TTTGTGCTGTGTGCTTTTAAATTAGTATTGAAAAATGGGAATGCGATTCGGACATCTCCGTCAGAACATTCGGCCTCCGGACATTTTTCCAGGCATCCGGTAGGCTAGCCTAGTCAGAGAAAGCACCTTGTTGGGTCATGCAATCAAGCACGCCCGATATTGTGTTTGAGACTTCCTGTTTAAAAATGATAGACAGATTCAGTGCGATAGTGAAAAGAAAAGGAAACAAAATGATTCGACATGTCCAGGTTTGAACAATGTTATGTCATTCGTTATAGCTGCATTCAAAGCTGCTCCAGTTAAAGCTACTTCAGCTCTACTCTGTCTAAAATGTTGAATTCACTTGATTTTGTGTGATAATCAATGTGTGCCGTGCCAACTGAGGCAGCTCCATAGGATCAGTTGAGCCGATCACCATCAAGATCGTGCTCAGACTCTAGTATGAATCTGTAAAACTAATGCCTTCCTTCATGAAACGCTTACTGACATCCACTGATTGACTGACTGATTAAGCGATTCCGTGTTGTTTGCGTCTGTGACTCATCTGGCGATTTTACCGACTTCTTGTTTACACGGACACAGTGAGAGCAAGACTAGTGAGAGCGACAGCTGACAGCAACTTGCTTGAGGCTGCAGTGACTGAATTTCTTCACTGAAGTGTCAGCAAAGTTTCATAGTGTATTCAGTATCAAAATGCAATACTCATGATTATTCACGAATTCAGGTAAATTATTGAGACAGACTCAACTTTGGTATAATGATTAGAAGTTAGCATTAACTTGATACCTGACCAGAGATTGTAAAATTGAAGTAGTGAAGTTGCTAGATCTTTCATCTGCCTCATGTGACAGTTGAGTTGTTGCCTGGTAGCACTTGGTACTGTGGTAGATGTTGTTTGGTACTTTTTAAATTCCATTTCACGGATCACTTTAATCAGTATAAATTCTTTGGACTTCAGCTAGTGTTTTTAATTTCACATTTTCAATTGCCAGTTTAACTAGTATAAGTATTTATATATTATAATTTATATAAATTATAAATGTTGTACCCCAAAGCTGTTAGTGTTACTAGTGACTGGTGTGGTGTTATTGACCAGTCTTTAGTACATTGTATGCCTACATTGGTGTATGTATACAGTGTGTGTGTGTGTGTGTGTGTGTGTGTGTGTGACTGTGTGTGTGTGTGTGTGTGTGTCTGTGTTCTTGTATTTGGAGGATAGTGGAATAAGCACATGTATAATCATAATAATGTGCTTTTTTACATCCAGTCCCCTACATTGGTGTGTGTGTTCTTTTTTATTTGAAGTTATCTTGGAATGTTTTAAAAAACAAATTATATGAAACATAGCTAAATAAGATTAGTAGCTTTCTAAAGGTTTCTTGTGTCTTTTCAAGAGTCTTCGTGATTCCTATTTATTATGTCACATTTATTTATGTGCCTGTCACTGTGTCAGTGTTGTAATTGCCCTTCATCTTCATAAAATATTTTTGACTTGACTACTCTTAGTCTTCATGTGAAAAGTAGACATATTTTTTATTGTCCATAAATATAATTTATTTTTTATTGTTCAGAAATATTTACAGTCCTGCAGATTTACATTTACAGCTCATAACTATAAGGCTCAACTTCATAATATGTAGTATGTGCACCTGTATAAACTAATAATGGATGAAGCTGTTCCACCAAGTTCACTAATCATAGTAACCACTGAATCAGTAATCATGTTGTGTAACTTATGTGTTGTTGTCACGATTGTGTGTCACTAACATAAATATTTACTGACACACTGACACAGTGACAGGCACATAATAAAATTAATAGGAATCATGAATAATCTTGAAAAGACACAAGAAACCTTTAGAAAGCTACTAATGGTATTTAGCTATGTTTCATATTTATTTGTTTTTAAAAACATAACATTCCAAGATAACTTCAAATAAAAAATGACACACACACACGCACACCAATGTAGGGGACTGGATGTAAAAAAGCACATTGTACATGTGCTTATTCGATATAATAGAATAAAAGAATAACTGTAATTTAAAAAATAAAATAAACTAACAAGATTGCGTCAAAGTCTAGGCAATGTGTATACATAGATCTAGAGACCCTTATCATGTTCATGTCATGCTGCATCAGTGCATGATATCATTTATTTATTTATTTATACCACTAAGTCACGAGATTTCTCTGCGTGAAATTTGGGCTGCTCTCCCTGGGGAGAGCACGTCGCCACAAGAGCAGCGCCACCCTTTTTTCTTGGGGGGGGGTCTGTAATTGTTTCCCTATCGGAGTGGCTTTTTTCTAAGAATTTTGCCAGGACAACTCTCTTGTTGTCGTGGGTTCTTTTAAGTGCGCTGAATAATTTTGAGTAACACACCGGACCTCGGTTTATCATCTCATCCGAAGGACTAGCACCCAGACTACCACTCATGGTCTAATGGATGGGGGAAATGTTTGGGGCCCAAACGGGATTCGAACCACTGCACACTTCCGACCCGGACTTTTCGCTTTCTATTCTAGACAGGGGTGTTACTGCTAGACCACCGATCCACCATCATGCACTTTTGTCAAGATGTACTAGTTACTGCTTTAAGAGTTAATAACTTAATTCTTATTGTTAAGTCAATAAGATTACATAACATCTATCAGGCAGAGCTACTCGGAATCTTTTGTTCACCGATAAAACAATACATTATATTTATAATGTATATGTAGGTCATTGTTTTTATAAAATCTAGATGATGTTTTTGTGTGTCTAATTTTCATAACACTAAAAAGAAGTAATATCAATATCATAAATGGCTTTGGCATGTTTACTGGCTATTGGCATTGGCTTCCTTTCATCCTCACTTTGGTCTCACTTTGGTCTGTGAATCATGAATGAGAAGATCTATCAAGAAGAGCCAGTCTTTGTGGTTAGTGGACATCATGAATAGACAGTGAAACACAAGTATTATATGATTCACCAGGCATAGCAAAAGTAAACTACAGTACATATCTTTCAGTTTCAGTCAGAAAAGAGAATTTTATTTCAAAGGCCAATGATTCACAGAGAGCTGGTATGCTTATCATGGGTTAGGACTTCTTTTGTAATTTAAAGGAAGTCCATGGGCAGGAGCAGCTTTGTTATAAATTTGTTCATGAGTGTGTACACGTGTGTATATCTATACTTTTTAAAAATATATATATGATCTATATATCTATGCATACATTTATATTGTATAGCCACTTTACCCTGAACAGCTGAAGTAGGAATGTGGCTACCTAAATAAGGGGTGGGGGGTCAAAATGGTCGCATACCCCAAAATCTCACCATTGCAGTCATTGGTGAACCTCAGAACTCCAGCTCAAGAACAGAACAACCACCCCCACCCCCACCCCCCTGCACATACTTTACAGCCATTTGAAAATTAATAAATCTTACAAGTAATGAAGAGATCAATCCCAGTGATATTTAGGGTGAATTAATGATGCCATAATCTTTATGATGCCAAAATACCAAGTAAACAAGGGATTTTGAATGTTCAGAGGACAAGGCTATCACTTACATTTTTTACATTGAAAACTTTGATAAACCATTATTCTTAATTTTCATAAAGCAAACAATCTCATCACAGTACTGAGGTAGTAAGTGCTGATAACTGTTGGTCCAGTTGAATTTAGCATCTAAACTAAAACATTACATTCTGTTGTTGTGTTTCTTTGGCATAGATATCAAGAAATTGTGCATCACTGCTCTAGTGTTACACGCCAATTTTCAGTATGAAGGTTCCATACTACTACTAGCGGAATCAAAATTTATGTTCAGCTTCATACAGCTAGGCACCTGCAGTCTTGAGCAAGCCCTTGCACATGATGGGATGAGAATAGGAAGGGAAGGGGTTGTCAGATGGTTCAGTGAGTTTTGAAGATTAAATTACATAATTTTTTAAATGTCAGACTGTTTTAAGATTTGATCATCTAGTACTGTAGTAGTGGTGAGTGTTGTGGTCATGATCTGATGGCCCAGGTTTGAGCCACAGCCTAGGCACCTTTTCGAGGGTTTTTTTTTTCCTGGAGTTAAAATTAGTACCAATTCCTCCGCCTCACCTCACCTATCCCATAGTCTAATAGACCAATGGGGTACCACTGAAGATTTTGCAACCAGCTTCCTCCACTCCTTGTGGTTTTCACTGATTTCAGCTTTCCGTAGCAAGTTGTTCTATTCAAGGCCGATCCAGTCTGCTCTCTGATGTTGTCTTCCCATCATTTTCTCTGCCTGCCTCTTCTCTCCCTCCTTGTATTGTTCTTTGTGGGACAGTCTTGGCCAGTCCAGGTATTCATGTGATGTGCCTGTACCACTTCAGTTTGTGCTTTTTCACTGAAGTCTGGAGCTCTTCACATGGCCAGTGGCATTTTCAGTTTTGGTTTTGATTTCCTCATTAGTTATGTGATTTCTTTGTGAAATAACTAGAAGTTTGAGAAAAGCATCTCATCTCCATTGTATCCTTCTTTCAATATTTTACTGTTATACTTATGGTCCACATTTCACATGTGTGCAAAAATATGGACATGACCAGGGAACGCATCAGTCTGATCTTGAAGCTGGTAGCAATGTTCTTGTCATTCCAGAGGACTTAGTTTGGTCATTGCAGCTGTAATCTGGGCTATCATGGAGAGAATTTTAGGTTTTGATCCTTCATCTGATATTATAGCTCCCAGATATTTAAAGCTGTCATCCGTTCCTACTGGGTTCTCTTTAGTTTCCAATGGTGGAACAGGTTTTTAACATGTGCATGAGATGTTCTACATGCATGTATACATGTAAATTCACACACAGGACCTCAGTCTAAATTAGAGTCTCATCTGAAGAAGTTGAAAGTACTGATTCCACTTCCCAGAAAATCCCTCAGATGAGACTATAATTTAGCTTGAGGTCCCACATGCGAATGCATGCAGAACATCTTGCACACACGTTAAAAACCTATTCCACCTTTTGGAAGAGTAGACTATTGTATGCTGGTACAAATGGATGACAGTTCAGAAAAACAAAACAAAACACATGCCTATACTAGTGTACTAGGCTAGAAGTGTTGTGTTTACTAGACACCATCCCCAAAGTCAGAATGCTATAATGGTGGGTGAATGGTTGCATGTATGCAAAATCTCACCCTGGAGCTCTAGATGAGGAACCAAATGAAACAAACAAAAAAACATGAAGGAACTTGTTTGCAGTCTGTTTAGCTATTTCCTTTTTGAACAACCTGGTAATATCTTAGTAGTTTTTCTTCATCAGTTCAAACAGTAGTACTAGTTGTCCTGATATTGCTCAGATTACTCTTAGTGTTGTTACAGCTGGCTAGATGGTGAACAACATAACAAACAGGAATGTAAAGAATGAATAAATGAACATGTACAATTTATAATACTTAATACCCCATACCTCAGTACCATATTTGCCTGATCACAACACTAAAAAGTAACATACCTTGCAAGTTGAAATAATGCTGCAGCATAGTTAACATACTCTTTTTTTTGGTATCATCTGTATTTCTGTGTATTGACTGACTAAACTATGAAATGAATTATGCACAGTGGAGGGGAAAACCAGATATAGAGTGGCAATGATATAACTCCTGTGATTGGGTATTTTAATCTGATTTTTCACCTGCCTCTGATTCTTTTGTTTTCTATTCTGAGAAAGACCAGAACTCATCCCAGATGCTTTTACAGCTTTAAGCCATACTTCAGAGTCATACCACAGCTTGTGCTTGGGGAAAAAAAAGAAAGAAAAATGTCTCCTTTTATTTGATATTTAATTGTTTTTATTTTTATTTTCAGAAACTCCACTGTCACCAGTTAAATACATTGTTCAGTAATTTTATGACAGGAAAAAAAAGGAATGTATTTTATAATATAATTTATTCATGAATATAACTATGAACTATATATATATAATCGCCTTGGGAATGCAGTATCCTTAAAAAGCTTCAAAGAACTAGTTTATTGCTTTGAAAGTTTATGTAAGATGTGAGAGTAATTCTAAGAAAGCAATTAATTCCTCAAAGTAGTAGAGAAAATTTTGTAAATTTGATCATTGCAACACATCACTTTATACTTTTAAAATGCCTTCATTGAGAGTCTTCGTGGGAGCTTTGCACTGATCGAAACATCAGGTCTCTTCATTTGAAGGGATCGTGTATCTATGCCTGGGTTTGATAAAATCTTTCTTATGTCCCTTCAGTGATGTTCCACCCATGTCTTTCTGTCGGTGTCATTTTGGACTTCAGGGAACCATTTTGCCATGCATGCATTTTGCCATGAAAAATGGTCTCTGAAAAGCTGTCAGATCTTGTGACGTGACTATGCCACTCTGGTTTACTTTCTTAGAACTTTGCCGTTGGGCTGCCTGATATGATGTTTGTGACAAGGTGCAGGCAGGAGATGCCAAAAAGTGTTGTGAATACCATTTTAACAGTTTGAATTATCTGCAGATCTGCTGTCAAAGACCAGAGTGTGCAACAAGGGAAGTAAAAAGACTGGAGATCAGGTTTTTGGGGATGGAGGTGGTTGTGGTGGGTGGGGAAAATACAGTTTTAGATATTCAGATAATCATGCAGGTCAGTGTATTTTCTTTCTTGTTTTATTTTCAAATCAGAGCATAATCATAGTTCATGAAAAATCCTGCACACGTGCACAGTTACACATGTATAGCAAATTAATTTCAAAATAGGTTTGTGACTGAATGAAAAGTGAGTGAGGAAATGATATTTTGATTGATCCAGTTTGTCAAAAGAATTTTCCTGTTCAGACAATTTTAGAAAATTCTGTCAAACTTACAAACTAAAACTCATCTGTCAGAACCATGAAGGTGTGATGTTAACAGTTAAGGCATTTTTGTTTTGTTTTTGCTTTTTGTTTGTTTGTTTGATTGTTTATGGTTAAGGGTTGCATAGATGGAGCCACTGATTTTCAATGTAAATCCAGCTGGAAATTGCATCCTGTTGGAATTCACATTCTGTTGGAAGTTGGATATTGTTGCCAGTGTTGGTATAGCTTGCACTTTGCTATCAGTATTTTACTACTTGTTGAAATAGCTTACTGGTTACTATTAGTAGTAGTTCAGAAATACAAAGTTCTACTTGTTTCTTTATTTCAGAGACAAGGACGAGATTTAAATTCAGCTGTACTGCGTGTAATCAACAAAACAGCAGCACCCTTTTAGTTTTAGGTTGCCTTTTAACTGAGCCTTACTGAGTATCTTTACCAATGTAAGCATTGGATTTAAGAACCCTCCAGTATCATCATATCATGAGGGAAAGGGGGGAGAGAGAGAGAGAGAGAGAGACAGACAGACAGACAGACAGACAGACAGACAGAGACAGAGAGTCAAAGAGACTCAGAGAGAGAGAGAGGGGAGGAGGGAGAGAGGGAGGGAGGGAGGGGAGAGACCCAGAGAGAGAGATTGTTCATTGTAGTAAGCTTTTAAGTCCATTTACAAGGGGACAGTGGAAGGAGAAATGGCACAAATCACATTAACTAAGAAGAAAAAACAATTTGTAACAGCCCAAATAATCATCTTGGCATGGATTTGGTTTAACAGCTATGACAAGCACATTGTAAGCTGTGATGATTGTAATTTTTCTAGCATAGAATAATGAACACAAGTTATTGCTGTTTATAAGCCATTAGAGAGAGACAGGCCAACCAAGAGACAGACAGACTGATCAGCTGATTGACCTACTGACTGACCAACCTTGTGTGTTTGTAGTTCCTAGAAAATCCCATTCCAGTCTTCTTTTTCTTCTCGTTGAACACTCAGACAGCAACTGTTGTTATCTGTCATATGACATATGAGTGAAAATGCGTTGCGCTGCTGTTGTGCACCTGACAAGTCAGGCCCAGCACATCTGACTTCAGCATGGGAAACAATTGTTATCTTATAACTCATTCTCTTTCTGGAAAAAAAAAAGGCAGAAGAATGGACCAATAAGGCAGATTTTAAATACTATTTATTACTAGACAAGAATGGGGTGACAGGAAGAAAAGGATCAAGGCAGAAACAGAGAGAGGGATAGAAAAGAGGGAATTTCTAGCACAGAATTTCTAGAAGGTGGGGATGCTATTTATACTGACAGGCCCCTCAGGAGCCCCACAGGGGAGTATTTGGTTTATATAAAAAATAAAATAAAAGGAGAGTTGAAAGGGTGACGCAGTTCTAACTTCTCTGCTGTAAAGAGGACGGGATAGCCTAGTGGTTAGAACATTGTGCTTGCAATCTGATGACCAGGGTTCGATTCCCGTTCAAGGGGATATTTTCCCCTGGAGTTAACAATAGTGCAGACTCCACTCTCCCCAAAAGTCCTTCGGATGAGACTATAAACCGAGGTTCTGTGTGTGAACGCACGCAGAACATCTTGCGCACACGTTAAATCCTGTTCCGCTGTTCGTAAGAGTAGGCCATTGTGTGCCGGTGGGAACAGATGACAAATTTACAAAACTGCATACACACGGGGACTGGATGTGAAAAAGCACATGTGCTTATTCCATTATCCTCGATATAAAAGAATAAAATAAAATTAAAATAAAGAAAGAAAGCTAGCAAAGGCATAACAAATGTATGTGTCACTGTCTTATCAGGAAGAAACAAAATTTAGCACAGGGTTCTCTTGTATATATAGAATGTTGATTGCCTTCCTTTTGATATATTCTCATAGATGTTTAATTTTCATGAGCACATAAGTGGTCCTTGTTCAACTCATGTTTCCTTTCATGTAATTTATGTAATGTGTGTAATATATTATACTTGAAGATTTTAGTTTTTTAAACAAAGGCACTAGTAGTATTGGAAAAAAAAAAAGCTCACAAAGCTCACATTTTGTGACAAAATGTAGATTAGGTATAGTCCTAAACAGTAAACTTCAAATATTTGTTAACGTCAACTTTTTTCTGTTGTTTCCTTGCATCTGTAGAGACTGTACACATTTATTTGAATGATTGCTTAAAAAGAAATCTGATTCAATTTTTGTTTGTTTGAACAGGTCAAGCAGGAAGAAATCCACCAAAAGGACAGAGATGATGAAAAGTAGCTATGAATACAGTCACCAGAGAGAGTGGTTTACAGCTAGAACCAGGTTAATGATGGCAACAGTGCACATGTAATTTTGCATTAGAACAATCATGACAGCTGTGTTTTTAAATCAGACTCAAAGTTTTGTCTTTTTTTGTGTGATTTGATCTAGCTAGAGCAGGCAAAATGGATGGCAGCGGGGAGAAGGTAGATAAGAAAGTGAGCAAACGTGAGCTGAAGGCATCATCCAAATCCTCCACCCTTCCCCCGGGGGCCGTGCTTATGGCACATCCAGGAGAAGGCTTCTTCACGAAAATACGTCGATGTTTACGGCTGCGCACCAAGGGGAAGTATGATTTCAGTCACTCTCAGCGCCCATCAGATGAGGATGGGAGTAGCGTACCTTCCAACAATGGCAGAAGTCCCAGTTCTCCTGTGATGGCTGATGATGGAGATAACTGTAAGCCCACAGCAAAATCCAGTCCCATAAAAGCAGCCAGGAAATCAAAATCTGACAAAGAAGAGGTGATGCTGATTCGCAGGGACAAGAGATGTTCTTCAGGTTTTGGTGTGGCCGCTAAAAGCATTGGAGGGAGAGATGACATTTTAGTTGTGACAGTTGAAGATGATGGAGACATCGAAAATAACGAAGGCAATACCAAGGACACAGAAAACAAAGAGAGAGATGAAGTCTTTGAAGACTTGGATCCAGACTATGAGACGCTTGATGACATTCGCCGCAAAGTACAGTCCCAGGTTGTCAATGGCACTGACGTGTCAACTGCAGAAAATTCAGTGGTTGCTGATTGTCAGAAGAGTTCTGCAGGGCAGCCAGTGCCGGTGAAAATTAAAACCAGCAGTGATTTAAATGGGCAGGACAGTGGTCTGGGCAGCCCTTTCACTGACAGCCCAGGAAGCAGTCGTGAAAGCCAGGCTCACAGTGTCACCAGCTCTGTTTTTAGCAGCTCTGTGGTGTCCTCAAACAATTTAGAACCTTGCAAGGACCCAGGTCAGAGTCTGCCTGTTACTGTGTGCATCGATGGAGCTTTTTCTCCTACAGAGGAGGGGGATCCCATGCTGACTTCCAGCTTGTCTCAATGCTCAAACTCTACCCTGGAAGAAGATGATTTATATTCCAATGCCAAAGTTCTTATCAGGAAAAAGTCCCAAAGACAGTCCCAATCCCAAACATCCTTATCAACATTAGACCAACAGTCTAATGGAACTCATTTTGATAAGCCAAGATCTGCCAGAAACTCACTCTCACCTGCTGACTTCCTTGCGATGATTGAAGCTGAAAATCCTGAGCCTCTGGCGCCACCTCCTCTGCCAGCTAGAAACTACTCAGAAGAAGATATCAGTGCTCGGGTTGAAAAGGCTCCCACTCCCAGATTGAGCTTTGGTAGTGATCTAAAGATCCACAAGAAAGGCAATCCAGAGAGTCAGGAATGTCGTGACGTATTGTTCAATGGCACAGGTGCTAGACCCAAAACTTTCACCTGCTCCACGCTGAGAACAGCAGATGAGCACAACCCATCGACAGCCCTGAATTCAGATCTGGACACACATTTTAGTAACGGTGACATTTCCCAAGACCATGTCTCTCCCTCATCACGAGAGGATATCCCCGCATCACTTGCAGCAACTGAAAGCATCTATGAAGACATTCCAGATATTAGAGTTAATGTAAAAGCCTCCCAAGCAGAGGAAATCAAGCCAACAGATGATGATCTCACACACATAGAAGATGACCTGGCAGTTGACTCTGAGCAACACTCTGACAGAGCAGACAGCACTGAGCTGCCCGAGGACATAATGATTGTCAGTGCCTCTGACAGCTGTTGTGGAAATGACACTGACGATTCTCTGGGAAACAACTTGTGCTCACCTGCTGAAGAGACAGATATCAAAATTCCTGTTGGACCAAACGATCCAGAAATGGGGTGTTGGAGCTTGCAGAAAGAATCTGCACCCGAAGCTGCTGCTGACGTGGACTCGCATCAGGATGACTGTGACCCCAGACGTACAGAGACACTGCCAGACTCACCAGAAGCTGAACCATGCTCAAAATCAGATTCCAAAGAAAACTCACTTTCTTCCGTAAGCCACGACATGACATCCTCACAATCTCATCCATTGTCAATGTCATCATCGTCAGTGTCTTCTCCCTCACACGCATCATCGTCAGATACTCTGAACAATCTCATGGACGAGGCAGACGCTGATGATCCTGATGACTTTGAAGGGAAGGACCAGAGTCCTCCTGTTGGTCCTCCCATCCACATTTCCCACCAGCAGCTGCTGAGACACCTCAATGCCAGAGCAGCGGGAAATGAAGACTCGTCTGCTGAAGCGGAGCTCAGACCTGACGGTGGAAACATTGGTGTCAGGAACGTGCGATCCATGGAGATTCCTCGCTGCAGTCACGCCGAACAGGAAGAGGAGGAAAGTTCCGGAGCTGCCAGCAGCATTCGGAGACATTCCAGTAAGTTCAGCTCATTTCTTTTGTTTTCCTTTCTCAAAATGAAAAAAGAAAGAAAGAGTTTGTCTTTCTCAAAAGGGAAAAAAAGAGAGAGAGAGATAGGTTAAACTAAACTTCTGTCTTTTCATTTTGCCTTTTTTTTTTCCCGCACATGATAGAAGTAATAGTAAAGATATTTAAATAAATTGGTAGTACCCATCTTTTATTGTATTCTTTTCATAACAAAGTATATCAAACTCGAGGTAATGTGTAGTGATGTGTATAATGTCTTTCTGTGAATTTAGATTTAGAAAACAAACAAACAACAACGTAACCCCCACCCCCACCCCCAAAAGAAAACAAACAAACAAAAACAACCCCCCCCCCCCACCCTCTTGCCTATGTAGCCTAACATGAGCAAAGTTCACACATTCATTCATTCATTCAGCCTAGCTCAAGAAGAAGGGTGGCAGGATGGTTAAGACGTTCACCTGCCAAACAAGTAAACCAGGAGGTTCTAGTTTGATTCCCAGTCTTGTCCTTCCTTTCCAGTTTGATGAGAAAAAAAATCAAACTGAATGTCAAAGTCTTTTGGATGAAACAATAAACCAAGCTCCAAGTGCAAATGCACGCAAAACATCTTGTGCACTACTCATTAAAAAACCAGTCCTGCCTTTAGAAAAGTAGGCCATTTCATGCTGGTAGGAACAGATGACAAAAAGAAAAACACAAGTACTCAAGCACAATGAGGAAAATGAATGAACGCTGTTATCATGTATATATCATCATCATCAAAGAAGAAGACCAACAATGACTGGATCCAACAAGAGGAGTTAAATTATACCTGTTGTTATTTCTTTAAAATCTGGTGTGGAAAAAAAAGACACGATACAGATTTCTTGTTTATAATTTGTTTTTATGGGTTGTTTTTTTCTTCCTTGGGATGGGATGGGGTTTGGTGTGTATGACAAAAACCCTTATCATCTTACTCTGAAACACAGTGAAAGTATTAGCATGAAGGGGATCATTTTTACTTTTGCTTTTGTTGTTCATAAGTCCAATTTGGGCATCACGACCATCACATGAGCTTGTGGTAGTGTTTTGTGTACATTTATAACAAAGATGATTAGATCCACTTGAATGACATGTTTCAACAGAATGTTAATGCCTGGTAAGAAACAATGGACCTGTAAACAAACAAAGAACTCAGTAAATTACTGGGTGATGTAGCAAAAGCATATCACTGAGTCACTGTGACTGGGACCGGGGAAGCTTAACAATGATGTGTGATCTACTAAAGTCATAAAAATTCATGTGACAAAAGGCAGGTTGACCTTTGTATTATATTATATTGTAGTAATCACTCTCACTCTCAGCTTTCATATTGTACTTCAAGGCTAGATAACAGTATAAATTGAAAGACATACACTCACACGCGCACACACACATACTCACAGTCACACACACACACAACTCACTACTCACTACACACACACACAACTCACTACTCACTACACAACACACACACAACTCACTACTCACTACACACACAAACACACACACTATACACACACATTATACACATGTAATGTATACACATTACAATATCACTTTGAGTGAAAAGATGTAAAATCGAAGCAACAACAACAACAACAACAACAACACACAACACACACACACACACACACACACACACACACACACACGCACACACACACACACACACACACACACACACACACACACACACACAATATTATGTGAATGTGTAATCAGAGGATAGGAGCAGAGAAGAAAAAACAGTCTTAATCTCAAACATTGATGGGACAATTGAGTGCTGATAGTGATTATCTCCTATTTGATTAGCAGCTTCTTTCCTGTTTTGTAAACATACTAAAATAGGTTGTGTTTGTGTGTGTGTGTTTGTGTGGGGGTGGGTGGGTGTGTGACTGTGTGTGTGTGTGTGTGTGTGTGTCAGTGTGTGTGTGGTTGTGCGTGTGTTTGGGTGTGTGTGTGTGTGATTGTGCGTGCGTGCGTGCGTGCGTGCATGCGTGTTTGTGTGTGAGAGAGAGAGAGAGATTGTGTGTGTGTGTGTGATCTCAGTAATATGTGCTTTTAAACTGTTTGTTGTTGGGTGTTCTTGTTGTTGTTTGTTTTTAAGACACAAATTATGGTAATAAAACCTTTGTTAGCTGTAGTACTTAACAGCATACATAGATACTTTTGAATTAGTTTCTTGCTTTTGCAGTATTTTTTGTCATTCACACATTCTTTCAATTCCTCCCCACTTTCTTTTCAGCCATAGATCTTTAATTAGACACGAGGAATTGAAACGGTAGTAAGCCCAACTGGCATTCACTAATTGTTTTGTTTTATTTGTATTAACTAAATTAACTTTGTGAATGAACATCAAAACAAACATGGGAAGTCCCATTTTGAGGACCTGGCATCTCGTGTTTGTTGGTAATACATCAGTGATGAAGTCTGCGTAGTCACAGAGGGTTTGGTTGTCTTGTTTGTTTTTGATAACACTAACAGATAAGCCAGTACTCTACTGGAGAGCATAATACCATATGCACACTGGTTTTGTTAGCTAAGCCTCATCTTGAATGTCTTTTTCGTGTTATTTTCATATAATTTGATCTGGTGGAGTCAAAGCAACCCTTTTTTATATCATCTTCTCGCAGGTCTTGGTTAGTTGGTAGATGTCAGATTGTTGTCTGTGTTACAATTGCAATTTGTTTCATTAGCTGATTCGTGTAATTTATACACAAAAAAACTGCATACACATACATCTATAATCATAACTAGCTTAGTGGCTGGGGGTGATTAGGGCAGTGTCATTGTTAGTTTGTAGTCTGATAACTGGTTAACAGAAGCAGAGAGAAAGCCACACCTGAAATTTACTTGTAAGGGGTTCTAGTTTCCTGGTGTGTGTTTTTTCCCAAATGGGCCAAAGGGTTTCTTTTACCTCACTCTTCATGCCCTGATAATTATGTAAAAGTTGATGCCAAGAGTTTGTGGAGGCACTCCATTTCAGTTTCAGCCCCTCAGGTTCTCATGTTTCCTTTCGTGATACCCATAGGCTCCCCCCCTCCCATTTTTTTCTTTCTATGCCCTCTTAGCCATTGGTCCACTTGGCAGTCAGTTCTCTCCCCATACCACCCCAAGCTCCACCCATGCTTTCCACCCCCTGATACAGTCCATGGTTTTTCTTCCATCACCACCACCCTTACCTCCCATCTACCTCCATCTTCACACCTTTTCCCCCACCCATCCCTTTTTTCTTTGTGAGTGCTGAGCTAAAAGGTGGAAGGGAACTACATGCATACATGTAATGAGGCAGTGCAGGAGAGTGAAGACATACATCATCACATATACACCCACCCATTCATGTATACATAAATTTCATCCTCCAGTTCAACATCTGTGGTGAAATAGCTCACAGGAGCTTGAAAAGTTTTGACATTGTGTGTGTGTGTGTGTGTGTGTGTGTGTGTGTGTGTGTTGTGTGCACGCAGGCATACACCCATGTTGAGGGAGGGCAGGGAGATGTGTCTGGGATTTTTTTGGTGTGTTTTTAAACATCTTGGCTTACAGCTAGCAAAAATATGCAATCCAGTGTTGCACTTGACTTACCTTTGACATAGTTTGCCAGATTGACTTTTTTTGCCAGATTCTTTTCTTTTGTGTGTGTTTGTTGTTGGTTTGCCAGATTCAGGCTTCTTTGTTAATCCCTTTTTCTGGGTCACTGTATTGATTCATTGTAAATTATACTTTTGTGTATGGGCCATTGGGTGCCTACTCATGGACATGCCATTATAATATATTTATGTCCCTTGATGGGCATGTAGACAAGAGCATGTGGTCGTAATATGTTAAGGAATACTTCTGTAATTGTGCCCATGCAATTCACCCTCGCAAAATTACATTGATATGAGCAGGTCCATGTGCTTGTAAACCATATGGTTGTAATTACAAGTATACATCAAAGAGGCGACACAGTAGTAAATAAAGAGCAGCATTTTGATACAACTAACAGTAACGGCATAACAATTATAAAAAAATTATAATAAACAGTTTCTCATCTTTCACTGTGTTAAATTTTAAAGTAAAAATATGGGGGATGGGATAGCCTGCCTGGTGGTTACAGCTTTGGCCTTTGCACTCATGATTTGACAGCCTGAGTTTAAGCCACTTTGTAAATTATACTTTTGTGTATGGGTGCCTACTCGTGGACATGCAATAGCCATTATATCCCTTGATGTGCATGTAGACAAGAGCATGTGGTTGCAATTTGACGGGATTTTGTCTGCTAGTCCCTCAAAAGTCCTTCAGGTGAGACTAAACCAAGGTCCCGCATGCAATTTACGCATGCAGAACATCTCGCATACATATTAAAACTTGTTCCACCTTTCAGAGGAGTAGGCCATTTGTGCCGGTGGGAATGGATGACAAAATCTACAAACGCTGCATGCACTCTCGTTTCTGGTGTTGTGTTTAGACATCTCAGTTGACAGGATGCGGCTGCCTTACGGCGAGTAAATGGTCACATTTGCAAAACATCGCCATTGGGGAACCTTAGAGCTGTAGCCATGGAGTGACAAAAACTCATATCTTTTGGAAATTTTGTTTCCTTGACTAGAGCTCTGAGGTCACCAATGGAGAGTTTTGCGTATGCAACTGAATTTGCCCACCATTTAGATAGCTGCATTCCAGTTTCAGGAATAAGCCAAGGAGACTTTTTTAACTCGTTTTCAACTTCACTTGTAGTTTGGGTGGGGTTTTTTTCCCCCAGTTTGATTGAGTGTAATTTGCTTCTGTTTTACTGGATATGGAAAAAAAAATAACCCAACCAATTCCATAAGACCTAGATATATTGGGGTTTTCTTGGTGTAACCAAAGGGAAAAAAACCAACCTTTGAAAATGGCAGCCTTCAGCAGTGATAGTAACTGAGTAGAGCAGCAAGACTGCATTTTCAGTCAGCATCAGCATTGCTGCTCACTAAATTATACACCATACAAATCTACCATACAGTCAAGTGCCTCTTCCTTTTTGAGTATGCCATTCGGCAGAGAAGTGCCTTGCAACTGGAGATTACCGAAAAAGTCCGGCCAGCTGCTAACCCAATTATGTGAGAAAGATGGCCAAGTAAAGGGATGGAGGGAGGGAAGGAGGATGTACACAAGACAAGTAGTAGGTGGGTTGAGAAAAAGCAGATGAGAGAAGCAGTGAAGTGACTGAGAACAGAAACCAGGGGTCCTTCAGAACTGAAGTGAACTAGCCTACAGCAGGGAGACGTGGAGTGGCAAGGCCGCACTCCACTCTTAGCTTTTTGGTTTTGGGTGAAGTGGTATCATAGACAGAGACTTGTGGTCCTTCTGAACTGAACTAGGCCCCTAGGTACAGCAACAGCACAGAGGTTTGAGTGGTGAGGCCGCTCTCCCCACTCTTAGCTTTTGGGTAAAGTGGTGTGGTAAACCTTCGGTCCTTCAGAGCTACAGCACAGAGACTAACAGTGGTTAAGCAGCACTCCACTGTTACCTTTTGGGTCATATTGTGTCATGGTACCATTCAGAAAAAGTTGACTCATTTTAAAACATTTATAAGGGGAGGGGGGGATAGCCTAGTGGTTAGAGTGTTTGAGCTCACGATCTGATAGTGAAGCTCCAGGCCTCCACTAAAACGGCTGTTCAAGGTGATTTTTCCCATGCAGTTTACACCAGTATTGACTCCACTCCAAGAAGTCCTTCAGATGAGTTTAAACAAGGCCCGATGTAGGAATGTACACGTCTTGGGCACATGTTAAAACCTGATGCATCTTTCAGAAGAGTATGCCTTTGTGTGCTGGTAAGAAAAGATGACAAGATGAATGAGGAAAAGATGACAATTTAAAAAAACAACAACAACCATATGAACACTGGTGTCTACCTTAAGGGCGGCCAAACAGGTTGCAAATATATGCAATTGTATGCAAAATCTCACCATTGACGACTCGCCGCTCTTGCTGAGGAATGAGGAAAAAAGGAATGTACGGGAAAACAAGTCTTAGAAGTTGAAACAATAAATACAAAGATTGTTGTGAAATAGTTATGAAAAGCTAGGAAGTCATCACGTTCTGAGAATTGCTTATGATGCCGTATAATTAGTGTGGTTGGGAAAGCCTCTAGCTGACAATGAAATAATGGATCCACACAGTGTTTGCTGGGGGAAAAAAGAAGTTTCAAATCAAACTAACAGAATTTGTGCTAAATTGCTTGAGACAGTGCATGCGTGTGCGTGTGTGTGTGTGTGTGTGTGTGTGTGTGTGTGAAAGAGAGAGAGAGAGAGAGAGAGAGAGAGAGAGAGAGAGAGAGAGAGAGAGAGAGAGAGAGAGGAGCTAATCATTGTTTATTATTGCGGACACAGTGGTAACTGATGTATGCTTGTCTAAGGTATTATACCAAAACCCCGGCCAGATATTAACAGTGGAGCGCAGCCTAACTCAGTCTACTCTCGGCTCTTTTTCTTGTGACAGGAGGGAGGGAGGCCTGTCTGCTACTGTCTTCTTCTGCCCAGCTTGCTGCTTTCATGCCTCATGGCACCTCCTCTTCTCATCTTTCATCCATCCCCCACACTCCTTCTTACCACCCTCCCTCCTCCTTCCTCCCTTCCTGTCAGCCTCTCCCCTCCCCCCTTCCACTCTGACTTAATTGTTCTTTCAGCTGTATAAAATTTGGAAACTTGAAGAGAAGAGCAGAAGCAGAAAAAGTCGGTCTTGTGACCTGGGTGCTCAACTTTCTGTTTATCTCGCGTGCCTGCACGTGTGCATGCATGAGCATGCAGAACTTCTCCCCGGCTCCCTCCCCCCCTCCTCCCCCGCCCCCATTTCGACCCAAATACATAAACATACACATACCTACGTGTGTGTGTGTGTGTGTGTGTGTGTGTGTGTGTGTGTGTGTGTGTGTGTGTGTGTGTGTATGTGTGTGTGTGTGTGTGTGTGAGAGAAGAGAAGAGAGGAGAGAGAGAGAGAGAGAGAGAGAAGAGATTAAATACACATATGCTTCAGACGTGCATATGCATGGACACACGCACAAATAATCACACACACACACTATTATGTAACTGCCTATTTCTCAGTTTGTCTCATGCATGGCACATCATGCAACAGTTTGCCCCTGTGGAGACGCTTTCAGTATAAACGGCATCCCCACTTTTGGAAATTCCCCTTTTCTATCACTTTCTTTCTTTCTGTTGTTTTTCTTACCTTTTAAAAAAAACAACTCTCTTGCTTTTTCTTCTGCTTTCACGGTCCATTCTCATGCTTTTCTTTTTCTCAAGTAAGTCTTACAAATATTTTCTTTTTATACATCGTATTAGTTTATTACATCGCAATGATCTCATCTCTGAAGTCAGAATACCGCTACTTTAATGGTAGGCAAAAACAGTCACATATGCGAAAATATCACTGTTGCCAAAAGCTTGGAGCTCTGAGGAACAAACAACCAAACAAATGCAAGATTTTCATGATATAAGTTGACACGATATGTTACTTTGTCTGGTTTTGTTTTATGTTTATGCCACATCACTAATCATGCCAGTAAACATACATATATGTTGTCACCTCCTATGACATTATAATATATACCTGGTAAAACATAGAAACAGGATTTGTATGTATACATGTGGACATGATAATTATACCTTGGGGTGATTGTACTTGAAGGAAAATGTATGCCTAGGGGATTATATATATATAATATATATATATATATAATATATATATATATATATATATATATATATATATATATAAATCAGGATCGGGGAGGGGGAGGTGTATCCCTCAGGGATCTGTTGCCTTGGGGATCCGGGGGGGTGGGGGGGGGGGGGGGGTGGACATACTTCATGGATCCTGGTGGGAAACACGTACTGCAGAGACCACAGAAAACATACATATGGAAATCAGGGATTCTTGGGTAAGCATATCCCTCAGGGATTCAGGGGAATATATGCCTCACATCTTGGAATATTTACCTAGGGATTGCAAGGGAACATAATTTATTTTGCAATCTGGGGAACATATACCTCAGGGATCCAGGTGTACATACATACCTGAGGAATCCAGGGAATCGTGTATACCTCAGGGATCTGGGAATATTTTATTTACCTAAGGATTGCAAAGGGATATAAATGTATACTCATCGGGTGAGCATACACCTCTGGGATCCATGGGAACATTATATATACAGTACAGGGATTTTAAGAAGATATTGACTTAAGGGTCCAGGGAAACATAGACTGTACCTTCAAGGGCTACTAGGAAGGAAGAAAGGTGGCAGGATGGTTAAGACGTTTGCCTGCCAAGTTAACCGTGAGCTTCTGGGTTCGATTCCCAGCCTCGTCCTTTCTTCCCAGTTTGACAAGAAAATCGAACTGAATGTCAAAGTCCTTTAGATGAGACTATAAACCGAGGCCCCGTGTTCGAACGCATGCAGAACATCATGCGCACACGTTAAATCCTGTCCCGCTTTTCGGAAGAGTAGGCCATTGTGTGCCGGTGGAAACAGATGACAAAATTTGCAAAACCGCGTACACATGGGGACTGGATGTAAAAAAGCACGAGTGCTTATTTCATTATCCTCGATATAAAAGAATAATAAATAAATAAATAAATAAAACTGTTGATATTGATTAACCAAATTATCTAGACATCATAAGACCTGTGAACTACATTTTCCCCATCCTTTCTTCCCTACTTTACCAGTGCTGTATAGTAGTACCATTCGGCTTTGCTGTTGTTGTTTGGTTGGTTGTTTTTTTTTAGAAGGAGGAGGGAGGGAAGGGGAGGATAGACCAGTAGAGAAGGAAGGAGAAAAGGGGTTGGAGGGAAATTGAGGGGAAAGCAGCTCTAGACTCTAGGTATTTTTTTGCAAAACAAGCAGCACTGGATTGTTTAGACTGTTGACTCATTTTCCCCAGTGTATTTTTGCTCAAGAGATTGTTGGATTCTATGAGTAAGGTACTAGTGTACTATGTATATGTACATAAGTGCATGCATGTGGGCGTGCACACACACGCACACACACATGCACGCAAGCATGCACATACACACACAGAGAGTGTTCTCCGTGTGCGTGCATGCATGCGTGCGTGCGTGCGTGCGTGTGTGTGTGTGTGTGTGAATATTTGTTAACCAATACAACAATCAAGAGCAAGAGCATAGGCTGCTGATCATTGATCTCTTTGTAGCAGCTGTCCTCAACTTGTGTTCAAGTTTGTTGTTGTTATTTTTGCCTTCTGTGAGTATCTTTTTTCCTTTCAGTTCTTCTTCTCCTCCATTCCATTTCCAACCCCCCAACCCCTTCGCCAACCTACTATAGGCCCTCCCCCGCCCCCTCCTCAAACACACACTACTTGGTGCTGTTTTCCTTTCATTCACCCCCCACCTCCACCCCCACCCTCCCCTCTCTTACTCCAGTAGCTCTCCCCCCCCCCCCCCCCCCCCAGTCCCAAAGGCAGCAGCTGCTGTCTGACTTTTTTTTTTGGGGGGGGGGAGAGGATGGTGTCTGCTTTTCTGTGTAAACAGAGGCAGTAACTTGGATGGGGTTTTTTTTTTTTTGGGGGGGGGGGGGGGGGGGGGAAGAAGTGTACCTCGCTGTAACGCGCCAATTCTGCCAATACAAGGTTCTGCACAGTTGAGTGTCAGGAGTCTTCGGCAGTTGTTTTTTTTCCCTTCTCTCCCACCACTGTCAGTGCCTATATATAGTAGTTTCGTTTGAAAGCTTTCGTTTTCTTTCATTCATTCTTTTGTCTTTCGTTTCTTCCCCCCCCCCCCCCCCCCCCCTTTCTTTTCTTCATCTGCGTATAGTTAGTAGGCCCTAGGTTTTTTGCGGCCCCTGCAAGAGGCCCCAACTGAGAATGTACATTTTTATTAGTAAACTTACCGTAGCCTACCCGAAATAGAACACGCTTTTATGCAAGCATACACTGTATACAGATGCGCACACGCGCGTGCACACACACACACAACAACATACACACACACATACACACACATACATACACACATACATACACACACACACACACACACACACACACACACACACACACACACACACACACACACACACATACCAGAAAAAGGATAGGGTTTACTGTCAGTGTCACTGTCATAGGCAGAAGCTGTCAAATTATCCTATTCATTGCTTGCACAAGTAACCAGGATCGTTTTTCGTCTTCAACTTACTAGTGTGAGGACAAAATATTGCGCGCGCGCGCGCGCGCGCACGCACGCACGCACGCACGCACACACACACACACACACACACACACATACACACACACACACACACACACACACACACACACCTCTAGCGTATTTCTGGTAATCAGTTTGGCTGAAAAATACCTTATTTAACTGTCAAGATACATGCGAGTTTCTGCCAAAATCCTTGAAAGACGTTTTTCGGGGTTGTTTTTGTTTTAGTCTACAAAGCCTTTTGAAGAAGTAAGGTAGAATAATTTGGTTTTGATTGACATTGACCCGTCTTTTGCACATAGTTCTGTTTACAGATTTAAAAAAACACTTTTGAAGAGTTATTTTTACGCAGTTCCTGCAATTCCTGCAAAGTGGTCTGTGTTCATTTATGCATAGGCTTTTTCTCATGTACATTAAGAAGTGCAAGTGCCCTTTCACACTGTAGCTCCTCTCCACCACCCATACCTCTCACATCCTATGCCTACACACACACACACACACACACACACACACACACACACACACACACACACACACACACACACACACACTTTGACTTGACTTGACTTGACTTGACACACACACGCATGCATGCACGCTTATACACACACACACGCAATCTCACTTAGATTTCTGGTAAAAGAACAAATGAATTTCTTTTAAAAAAATCTACAAGTCACATTGTTCACAGATTTTTTTTTAAAAAGTTGTTTGAGTGAGAGTGTTTGAAAAAAGCCCAACGAAAAACAAGCAACTTCTTTTCTGTTATAAAAAAAATAAATAATGGCAGCAATTATTTTAAAAAATGCTTAAAATTGCGCAATCTGTTTCACAGTTCTTTCCAACTGTAACTGTTGCTAAAGTAACCCAGGGGTTCACCCAGACTTACGTTCTCTTGTCTCACTCATCCCAGTGAGGAATCACTGTGCAACAGCAAGTACACACCAGTGATTGAGAAGCATACACGTGTGAATGAGCTGTATGGTAGCCATACTTCATTTTTAGAGGATTTTTGTTCTTTAGTTTAAACATTATTTATTACATTAATATACATGAAGCAGACAGCAATACAGCTTTCAAAGGGGGAAAAAATACAGGCTTGTATGCTAGAAACTTGCCATGGATGAAGACACCCCCATCATGACATTTTAAGGTGTAGCAGTATTTTGATATGTATTATATATGTAGGCCTCAGCACTGTAAATATTTTAGCAACTGATATTACCAATAAAGCCCTTGGTAGAGGCCATCACCAGCTCTCTTTATTTCAGCCTTTTCAGGCATTTCAGCAGAGAAAAAGAATAGGAATTAAATAAAACAAAAACAACAAATCTGAAACCCACACCAAAAAAAAATCCTCAAGAATACAATCTGACTATGGAGCAAGGAAAACAATCTTGTTTAGATAGTACTCTTTGAAACTCCTTCGATTCAAGAATGAATAGCTGAAGAGGAAAGTTTCCGTTTGGGGAAGCAACAGTGGGTGTGTTGAAATCTTTTCAAACATTTTCCGCGAAGGCAGTCCAATGCATGGGAGAAAATTGTCGTTTGAAGACTTTTCGGGCTTCAGATTGTAATGACCTTATTTGTGATACTCCTCAACATAATGAGTTGCATTGCTTCAGAGCTCCAGTTTTAGTTCTTGGCTTGCTATTAATCTGCAATATAACGGTTTAAAAATGTATTAATTACTGAAGCCCTAGGTATTTACAGTAACATCATGGACAGCTACACACACACACACACACACACACACACACACGCACGCACGCACGCACGCACGCACGCACGCACGCACGCGCGCGCACACACACACACACACACGCACACACACACACGCACAACACACACACACACACACACACACACACAACGCACGCACCAACACACACGCACCCACACACACGCACCCACACACACACGCACCCACACACACACGCACCCACACACACACGCACCCACGCACAGACACACACATGTATACAGACATATCTTATAAGTATACACACACACACACACACACACACACACACACACACACACACACACACACAAAATATCACTCACACACACACACACACACACACACACACACATGTATACACACGCACGCGCGCACAGCACAACGCAAGTGTCAATTGATCATTCCATATGAGACAAAACTGAAAGATTTCATCCTTGCCTTCTTTCATGCCAGTTTGAGAAACAATTAAACATCAGTTACAGTTGAGAAGTTCGAGAGGAGAAAGTAACTAGGGAGTTAGTATGTATATAGGTTTACTTCATGAATGGGTATGCAGATAAAGAAATACATACAGTTTTTATTTTAAAATGTCATTAAACATCAGAGGGAAAATTTCTTATATCTCTGATTCTTTCAGACATCAAACTCGCTTTCTTGTTTCCCAGGAAGATGTGTATATCTTCAGTTTAACGTCTATGCACATTTAGTGATTTTAGACGGGGGAAAGATGTGTGTGTGTGTGTGTGTGTGTGTGTGTGTGTGTGTGTGTGTGTGTGTGTGTGTGTGTGTGTGTGTGTGTGAGTGTGTGTGTGGGGAGTGTGTGTGTGTGTTTTCAGTATAATCCATGACGCCGTCAGCGCCTGGGCTTTACCACAGTTCTTGATTAATTAAATCATTGACGCTGGGGGCAACAGCAAAGAGAGAGGCTGTATGACCAGTGGCTTTCCCACTCATGGAATTCCACTTTACAGCTTAGTCTTTAGTGATCGACTATGACTCTCTGACTAGGAGGCTTGACTCGCACAGTCCTTATGTGCTGCAGCCCTGGGGGCTGGTTGGCCTTTGAAGAACATCTCCAACGCTGACTGTCCTTATGCCCACTTGGCCGAGAGAGTGGGGATGTACTGTGGGCAAGGCATCTCCACTATAATCAAATTTCTGCCCAGTTTCCAAAACAGCAGCTGCCTCCTCTGCTGTTTTGGAGGTCATCGTCGGACACGACGGACAAACATACCATGACACCGGCTAGCGTATTAGGCCCTAAACCACACTTTCTCAGCCAGACACTCCAGAATCATCCCCTAGGCTAATCAAACCCCTCTCAGGCTGGCTTTAACACGAGGGTGCCCTGTCTAGCCCAGTTGTGGAGTGCAATAACATCCCCTTCTGCCTGGCATCAAAGGCACAAGAGTTCCCACAAGCCAGGGCTTCCATTCATCTCCTGCCATTCATGTAACCACCACCCCCACCACCACCCTTGCGAAGCCCATCCTCTTTCCTTCCTCTCCCCCCGCCTCCACCATTCAGGATTCTCTGGAACCTCCATCTCCATCCTTATCTACTTCCTTTATTACCTGCTACTCATTTTTACTATGTATCACCCCCCCCCCCCCCCCCCCCCCCATCCCCTTCCTTGCCCCAAATGTCTGTCTCTCCACTTAGTTTTGCTTCCCCCTTCCTCCGCCCCCCCCCCCCCCCCTTCGTCCTCTCTCTCTAACCTTCCCTCTCCTCCTTCCATCCTTCTTTCACTCCTTTTTTTTTACCCCACCCCCAAGACTAAGACTTCCGGGCTGGTGAGCAAAGATTATAAGGAAATGGGAACCAGATTCCTTCTGTGGGATGGAATGAGTGAGAGTTGTGCCTTGTGAGAGAGAGGAGTAGTAGGGAGCGGCTTGCTTGTAGCCTAGCACCAGCCTAAAGCAGTAGCTGCAGTCGCAAGAGCTGAGTTAGAACTGAGAGTCCACAGACTACAAGACCGTAGCCAAGTGTTGGATAAACAACAACAGGCAGGTCTGTTCACCTTAGTGTCACTCTGTGTCCCAAGATGGGCTGGGGACAGAGGCCGCTGCCTCTGTTGCCCTTATCATCGTCGCCACCCAAACCTGATGAAAACAGTGACGATGACCCTCACCCTCATCTTCATCGTTTGTGGTTCCCCCAGTCGTCGTCGTCGTCGTCGTCGTCTCCTCACCATGTTTCGTCATCGTGCAAGTCGGTGCTGTGTGGGTCTAGCCATGCGGGCTCCAAGCCGGGTGTTGTTACCACCATTCCGAAGGACATTGCAGTAGTGAAAGTCAGGTTGTGCAGGAGTCTGTCAGATGCTGGTTCTTCTGCCAGATTTAGAGGAGCAAAAAGTGCAGGACAACAACAGGGGGAAAGTGTGGCTTCGTGGAAAGGTTAGTTAGTTCCTAGTGATTTGACAACACAGGAAGACCCCTAAGTGTGTTCTGTGTTACTGAATGGTTTGGTTTCTGTGCACTCTCTCTCTCTCTCTGTCTCTCTCTCTGTGTCTCTCGCTGTCCCTCCCTCTCTCTCTCGTGGATTCTTATGGTTTCTTTTTGAAACAACACATCTCTGCCATTGTCATAGCTTCTATCGTATTCTCCTGAACTTTGAGCAAAAATCTGCTTAGACACTTGTATAGTAGTTCTTTCCAGCCAGAAGGCCCATAGAGCCGGAGCTTATCCCGGTTTCTGTAGCGTTAAGCGAACTGATGGTTTTTCATCACCCCTGTGACAGGACGCTAGTCTGTCGCCAGATACTTCCCCAGCAGAGCTGGTACCCACTTGTACACCTGGGTGGAGTGAGGAAAATAGGAGTAAAGTGTCTTTCCCAAGTACACAACACTGAGCCAAGCGGGGATCGAACCCGCGACCTCTGGATCACGAGTTGACCGCCTAAACCACTTGACCACGGTGCCTCCACTTAGACACTTGTAACTTAAAAAAAATTAACAAATTTAATAGAGTTCTGATAGTAATACTCTGGGTTGTATGGTAAAGGATCCATTACCGTTCATGTTTTTATTGTTACTCTTCATCTGGTACAGATTTAGCACCTTCAGGTTGCACAGAACTGGACTAGCTTTCATGGATGAATTGTTAAAAAAGGTGAAACTTATCATATCTCTTCTGTGATGAGGCAGCCACATTGGTTTCTTGTTTGAGAGTGTATTGATTACTAATAGACATAAGGTAAAGAAAGTGTCTCAAGCATTAGACATAATTTAGTAAAAATTATATGTCACTTTCATTTCATATTGTCACCCCCCAAAAACAAAAAAACAAAAAAACCAACAAAAAACCCCAACAACAAAACCAAAAAAAACCCCAAACCAAACCAAAAAACAAAAAAAAAGGAACAAGAACAGCAACAACCAACCAACCAACCAACTAAAAGCCAATCTTTCTTATTTCTCTCTGTGAGCCTGTTGAATGGTATCTTCCCACCTTATAGTTTGTAGTCAGTTGACACGTCTGTTTGTTGTTCTCTGCCCTGGCAACACCAAAGCAGAAGACTGCCACAAGTCTGTGAGCATCCTGATGCATTGCCATCATCATGTGGAATGTGCTGTCTGGGGATGTCAGAGAGTCTGAATTCACATGAATACTTATACTCTACTTGAGATCTTCCCCTGTTGTCTGTTCCTACTTATCAATAGCTGCCTTCACCTCCACTGCCCCCACCTAAGTGTGTTGTGTATATAAATTTGATATTTGTTTATCTTGATATTTATGGATGGTTGCATGCGTATGAATGATTTGAATGCAACGCTTTGATTTTTTTATTTTACAAAATTCAGCGCTATATAAATTCCATACATTATTATTATATGAAAATTTAATACACACATGCGTGCGCATGCACACACACACACATATATATTACCTACTACTACTACGTAAATCACTGAAAACCATGTCAGACCAGTGGTCTGGTTCATTTGTTTGCATATTGTGGTGTGTCAAATCAAACTTATTTATTGGGGTAAAATAATAATAATAATAATAATAATGTATGGAATTTATATATAGCGCTGAATCTTGTAAAGCGCTCTTTTTTTTTTTATCGAGGATAATGGAATAAGCACTCGTGTGCTTTTTTACATCCAGTCCCCGTGTGTATGCGGTTTTGTACATTTTGTAATCTGTTCCCACCGGCACACAATGGCCTACTCTTTCGAAAAGTGGAACAGGATTTAACGTGTGCACAAGATGTTCTGCATGCATTCGCACACAGGGCCTCGGTTTATAGTCTCATCCGAAGTTTACATGGCTTTTTTTTCTCATCATGCCCTTGCCAGAAATCAAGCAAAAAGAAATCAAGAAAATTAACTTCTATTCTTAAAAAAGCAAACAAATGACAATGTTAATCTGTGTTAAAAAGAAATAGAAGTGAAAATAAAACCAAATAATTCAGATCTCAGAATATAAGATAAAACAAAACCATGACACGGGTGTGTGTTGTGTTGTTTGGTGTTGATCTTTGTATGCATGTCTGCTTGAAGTGAAGCTCTGTCTTTTATCACTGTGTTTCCTATTTCTACCCTATTCCCACCACCTTCTTAAAGATTTTTTCTTGTGATATTTGACATAATATTCTCTTTGTTTGTTTTTGCTTTTTGTGTTGTTTGTCTGGTTTTCTTTTTTCCCCTTCAACACAACGGTCTGTTCTGTTTGTCTGTCCCACAGGCTCTGTTCCAACTGCTGGTTCTCACAGAGACTTTTTAGAGAGCATGAAACAGCTGAAAGATGTGAGTATAACTAAACGAAGTTGAAGTTCATTTGTCATTTTATTAGGATACACATATTTTTCCTGTTTTGTTTCCCTCAGTAAGAAATTATTTAATTGATATCAGTCACACCAGGGAGATGTCGTAAGTTTGTTATCTATAATGTCATGTTGATGTCTTTAGTTTCCAGCATTTCTTTCTGAAGTTATGATCTGTCTTGATTTGATTCCTGAAGGCAGCTGCTTTTGCATGGCCCTTAAGGTGAGCCAGGCAAACAACATGATTGAGTTAAAAATGTCTGATTTAATTTCAAGTTAGGGAGGCTGGATAGCCTGGTGGTTAGACTAGAATGTTGAGCTCGCAATCAGACAGCCCAGGTTCCAGTCACCACCAAGACCCATTCAAGAGGATTTTTGTCCCCCTGGAGTTAACATCAGTACCGACTACACTTTCCTGAAAGTCCTTTGTATGAGACAATAATATAAGGTCCCATGTGTGAACACATGGAGAACATCTTGTACACATTAAAAACCTGTTCTGCCTTTCCAAAAAATAGGCCATAGTGGGCCAATAGGAACGGATTACAAAATTTAAAAAAACAACAAAAAACATGCTTATTGGTATCATGCTTAGGCATCGTCCCTGAAGTCAGAGTACACCTTAAAAGTGGGTAAAAACAGTTGCATATATACAAAATCTCACCGTTTGTGAACCGCAGAATTCTAGCCGAGGAATGAAAGAAAAAAAAAATCACTATCCTTTATGTGTATAGCTATGGTCCATGTCATTTAGCCAGAAGTTGGCTTGGCAAATTTCAAAATCGCTGTTCAATAAAACTGAACAACATTATCATGATTGTGGTAAGAGTTGGAATCCATTTATGTCTATTGATCAGAAAATTAACATAGTAATCAAATCTGTAGACAGCAAAATTCTTCAGTAAAAGTTAAAGTCATTAGTTGCATAGTATGAGTATGTTAAGGCTTAGGACAAGATATTATTTAGAGCCTTTTTTTTTTGTTTCTGAATGTTTTTGTTTTGTTTTGTAGTTCATTGAAGACAGAATTCATTACAGGTAGTAACTTCCCAAACATGCTTAGATGCTAGCTGCAGCACAGCTGCAGTACTTGGCTTTGAAAAAACCCAACACAACAACCCCCAAAATATCTTTTTTGTTTGTTTGGATCAAGTTGAAGTGGAGATAGGAAATACATTTTTTTCACCAGTCACTGTGCTTATTTTACCTTCTTTTCTATCCTATAGTTAAGTGATTATAGGCTATCGCTGTTTGGATGTTGGTGTGGATGGCGAATTATTCTGTTTTAGTGTGGCTGGTACTGGGGGCCCCTGAGTTACGAAGAAGCCGAGAGCAAGCTGATGGACAAAAGGGACGGCTCCTTCCTTGTTCGGGACTCCTCCAACGAGAACTACATCTTGTCCCTTTCGTTCAAGTCAATGGGGCAGGTGCATCATACCCGCATTGAACACCACAAAGGTAGGTCAGGGTGGCGACAAGATATGAGCGTGGAAAGAAAAAGGATTACTGGAGGAAGCGGGATGCTATCCTGTTTTGTGATTGGTAGAAAACGTTTGTCTTTTGAAAAAGAAAAATCTAAATGGGTAGCATTTTGATTTTTTTTTTCATGTTAATACTAATCTGTCTTTGGCAAGTTCACATAAGAATGCATCGCTTTTATTGTATACTTAAAGAAGCTCACATTAGAATGTAATGCTTTTATTGTATACTTCAAGAAGCTCACATAAGAATGCATTGCTTTTATTGTATACTTATAGAAACCCTGAAGGCAGAATGTGGCGACCTTAATGGTGGGCAAAAGCAGTCGCATACGCAAAATCTTACCATTGGTGAAGCTTGGAGTTTAGCCGAGAAACGAAGAAGAAAATACAAAGAGAAAAATGGTGTCAGTGGGTGTATGTTTTGCTACACCACCGTCAGGAATAGATGGAAAACAAGGCCTCTTTGAGCACTGGGCTCGTGATGTGAAGGCTGGGGTCCAGCCACCATGGAGGCGCCTGTTTTAGGGGATTTTAATCCTGGAGTACTGACTCCACTCCGCCAAAAGTCCTTTGGATGAGACTACTACCCAGGCCCCCTGTGTGAATGCACGCAGAAATCTTGCGCACACTCTAAAAACCTGTTCTGCCTTATAGAAGAGTAGGCCATTTTGTGCTGGTATGAATAGTTGACTTTTTTATATTTTTTTTAATGCATGCACAGTCGTGTTTAGACACCAGTCCCGAAAGTTGGAATGTGGCTGCCTCAGTGGTGGGCAAAAAAGGTTGTATGTGTGAAATCTCACCATTTTGGTGAACCTCACAGCTCTAGGGCACCGTGGTCGAGTGGTTTAGGCGGTCGACTCGTGATCCAGAGGTCGCAGGTTCGATCCCGCTCGGCTCGGTGTTGTGTCCTTGGGAAAGACACTTTACTCCTATTTTCCTCACTCCACCCAGGTGTACAAGTGGGTACCAGCTCTGCTGGGGAAGTATCTGGCGACAGAACATACTGTTTTCACAGCTCTAGGCGAGGAACAAAAATAACCCCAACAAACCCCGAACAGACAACAACCACCCCCTCCCCCCAAAAATGAAACCCAAAACATTTAGCCCTTTTGTCATTGACTGTCACTGACCGTCTTCATGGAGAACCAAAGAGAAAGGTGAAGAACACCTGTCAGAATTCCTGAGTTAGGAAGTTCCTTCAGAAACACCTCAAACATTCAACAAAATTCCAGTTAATTTTTTCGGGGTGGGGGTGTCACTCACTAGGTGGTTGTTGGCCGAAAAGATGCAGTGATGGTGTTGACAGCTGAGATGAGTGTCTGCAAGATTCGTTCATTTAATTACTTAACCGATCCAGGTTTGTCAGTTTTCATCCATTACCTGTGTGGTTTGTTATAGGACTCTTCAGCTTCTGGTCACAGCCCGACTCCCACGGCAAAGCGCAGATCTGTCAGTTCATCGAGCAGACTGTGGAAAACTCCAAAAACGGACGATTCCTGTACTTCCTCCGACCTGCCGGTCCTGGCTCTCCCCCTCTGCCCATTCAGCTGTTGTACCCCATTTCCCGTTTCTTCCGTGTGCCATCTCTTCAGCATATGTGTCGCTTTTTGGTCCTGCGTCGTGTGCGGAGAGACCACATTGATTTCCTGCCTGTGCCGCAGAAAGTGAAGGGCTATTTGCTGGAGAAGCAGTACTATGTGGAGACTCTGGATGAGGACTGAGGAGAAGTGACTTCAGTGATGACGTGGGAGTGTAACGAGGGTTTGTGGTCGTTTTGGACCAGTGAAGATCTATATTAAAAGGTATTGTGAACAAGTATTCAGACTTTTGCTTATGTACGATATTTATTTTGGTCAACTCCTGTCTTTTCCAAAACAACTTGTGGGGTTGGGGTTTTTGGTATTTATTGATGTAATTGATAAATGTGTCAGAATTTGACTTAAATTATTTATGTATCGTGTATCTTCAGAAAGAGGTGGTTTTTTTTCAGAACTCCAGTGTATATTTGGTGGACTTTTTCAAACTGCAGCTGACCAGGAAATCGTATGATAAAAAAGGAGTGTGAGGTTGAAGTTCTTTTCATGCATGTTACCTCACACTCAGCTAGGAGATGTGGATAGATACGAGGTCATTACTTCAGTGTTAAGGGTTGTACCAGAAGCATCGGAAACATTTAAACATCGTATAGAATTGGTTTCCTGTCTATGGACTCACAGATAATGTGGACAGAGAACAGGGTGATTTTTATAACTTGCTGTCATTTTCATGCCTCCAACAGCCAATCAAGTATTAAAGACCACAATGAATCACATTTATTGTACATACATCATTGTTTCAGTTGGAAACATTCAGTGATATGGATAGCAGTTTGAGTGTGTTTGTGCTGCAGTCCCATGTAGTTCTAAATCAAAGCTCTTCATCCTGTTTGGCTGGAAGAAAAGGGCAAATAGATAAGGTACAAGCGAAATACAGTGCCATCTTATGTTGAATATAATTAAGAAAAACATTTTTCTTAAACAACAGTGTAATGTTAAAAGACCTCATGGATTTTCTCTTTTTTTAGGAAGTTTTTACAATTGACAGATTATGAAACTTGCCATTCCTTGTGCTGTATATGATGATGTGAGTTTTTAAGTATTTTGTAAATAAATAAACATTGGCGCATACAAAATGCCATTTTGCTGGTTATCAGTTGATAATCCATGACGTCAGCATTTATATTTCTGGTTGTTCTGTATTGTTTGTATTGACTCATTTTTGTGTGTTTGTAACCGAGTCTTTGTCATCTGTGTTGTTCATGAATCAGTCATCGAACATCTGTGAAGCCTAAAACTATTAGCTGATTGAGTGCTCATCGACATGGCAAAGCTTCAGTCTGCTGGTCACAGCATTGTGCTTCTTGCTACAACAAGCAGGATGCTTATATTATATTGTACAAAGATTTCTTTCTCATGCGGCGTGAGAGTGTTCACGTTTTGAAATCATGTTGTAAACATATTGTATTGACATGACAGAGTGACACTGTCTCATGCTGAAATATTTTTTTTCAAGTATTTATTTGTAACGGGATTGTTATAAAGTTCTGAGACCCTGGAAAAGTTTTGACATTTTGAACAGTTTTTTTTTTCTTCTGGGTATTAAAAAAGTAAGAAGAAAATTACGTAACAATGACTATTTTCTTCTTTGTTTCTTTTAAAACCTTTCGATTGTTGGCATGATACAGGATCTTTTACGTGCATAATTGATCTGCACGTACAAAAAGAAGTAAGGCACTGACAGGTTTACATGTAAGTGGATTTCAGCGATCTTTAAAAAAAAAATTCCCACCCATAATGTGCCAGCTGCTTTCAAGATTTGAACCCCATACTTGCAACTGCAGTACCTTTTGAATTAGAAGCCATCCATCTTATTTACTCATCTGCTGTGTTAAATACTTCAACACACACCAACCTGATATGTGACACCCGACCCCCTGAAAAAAACATACCAAACCAAACCACACACGTGCGCACACACACACACACATGCACGCACGCACTCAGATAGTGGAAGGTTGAAGTAAAGAGCTTTGATAGTGTACCATCTATACCAGGTGCTAATCCCACAAAAGCTGATCAGTAAGAACAGAAGGTTCGAAGCTGTTTGGAAATGGGTTAGAAGCACAGGACTGTTACTTCTTTTTTTTCTGACTGGCTGGCTGGCCCCAAAGTAGGCACACTGCGAAAGTAGAAGCCTGAAGCAGAGCTATAGATAGCAAACTGAATGTGTACGTTCTGTGTTTTAGTACACCTGCCTCATAGTCTGCTGCTGTTTTATTTGCATGACCCAAACAGTGTTCTATTTTAGTCACTTACTGATGTGTCCTATATTTGGAAGCATTTAGTAGTCTAAAAAAAAAAAAAAAGTCAGAGGCTGTATATGTAGACTATATAATTATTGTCTCTTCCCCTCCCCCCTCTCCCCCACATGCACACACAACACAGAGTCATCATATAGTCATCACGCATACATAGTCATCACCTCATATTTCTCCTCTCAATTCAAGGCAGTTTGGGTGAATTGAAAGGAGAGTTACATTATATCAGAGTTCTGGAAAATGATAGTAATGAGAAAGAAAATAAAAACCATCATCCTAAGCCATTGTTTTGGTTATATTTATAAGAATAATCTAACTGGGTGGCGCTGAAATTTTTGTGGCAGTGTTATTATCAACACACATGATTGATGTATTATTATGAATATAACAGAGATTTGTCGAAGACCTAAAGAGTTGTTCTTGCTCCTTTTCTCCTTGAATTAACATTGTGTATGTGTACGTGTAAAGACTTGAACCAAACGTGGTTTATAAAATTCACTGTATGTGGTTGTGACTTTTCTTTGGGAAAAATGTAAGCACTGTCGGTGAGCGAAATACAACCCTGCTTAATTAAAATTTAAACACAGGTTCTGGTTTTGACTTCAAAATTTTGCTCTTTGTTTGTCAAGGCTGTACACCAGTGTTATTGTCTGTCATTTGTGAATTCTTGCAAGGCAAGTGTTGTATTCCAAGAGAACTGGCTTTGACTGTGTGTTAAGAATCTGACACCATTGTTGTACATGATGCCATTGTGAAAAGTTGGCTTTTGTTACCTCATTCAGAACCGTGGCTTCGTCATTGATAATTATTTATCTTTTGCAGAGAAAATGTGTGGGGTTTTTTCTTTAAAAAATGTTTTTTTCTTTTAACTGGTTTAAAAAAAAAAATTTTTTTTTTACTTCAAGGATGATGGATATGTGCTTTTTTACATCCAGTTCCCATGTGCATGCGATTTTATACATTTTTGTCATCCATTCCCACCGGCCTATTCTTCTTAAAGACAGAACAGGTTTTAATGTGTGTGCAAGATGTTCTAAAAGATGTTTTAAAAGCTGCAAGGGTATTACCTTTACAATAAAGGATTCAAGAAAGTAAAAAGTACTTATCCAAAACTTAGATTTTTTTTTTCAAACAAGAAAAGGATGCAAGTAATTTTCTGTGAAAAAAAAATCATAAGCTTTCCAGTTAAAGGCACTCTTTTGAAAACAGTCTAGAGGATGTAATGTTTTTCTGTAATGAGAACATTTACCATTTCAATTATTCAAATTCATAGCTTGTTTTTCTTGACCTGAAAGACCAACCTAAAGAAGAAGGGGGAAAAAAAAAGTTTATAACATTTTTTTTTTGACATATCAGTTCATGTGCATATCAATTCATAGTTTTACAGATACCTTTGTGTGAAAGTTGACAATCGTCATGAAATATATACAACTATACAGATGCTGTCACGTAGTTTTAAAAACTGTCATCAATACTAGGTAGTCCTCTCTTTTTCTGTTCATCTCTCTTTTCTTTCCCTCTGTGACTCTCTGTCAGTGTTTCTCAGTTTCTGGATATGCATGCTTGAATCTTCAGGACAACACACCTTTGTACGGACATACGGAAAATAGATTATCAACTGTCACATTTGCTATCTGACCGTTCGATGAAGAAGAACACATTTGCAGTGTATTTTGACATACAGATTTTTTTTTAACTGAGATTGTTTGAACTGAATTTTTTTTTTTTAATAGGCAAAAGATGGCAAAGAAATGAAGAAGATGGCTAAAAAAATGTAGCAGATACATAAGAATTTTTTTTATCAACTAAAAGAAAAAGGAGAGGAAAGGAAAGTGCTTCTTATAAAATTTGGTAAGTTTTTTTGTTTTTTTTTTCATTTGAAGTCTTTTTATCTCTGTCAGTGGACTTGGTCTATGTTTTAATGTGACTGAAACAGGTAATGTTTTAACACTTTGAAATGGCTGCTTTCTAGTATATTACCCAATGAATCATTGTGCTGAGGTTGAAAAAAAAGAAGAAAAGATGCATTCCTTTCTGTGCTCTCTCTCTCAAACCGCCCTCACTTGCCCATACCTTGAATTCAAATTTGTTTTTATGAAGAGAACAAAAACACACACAAAAGCACCACCCCCCTCCCCCCCTCTTTATGTGTTTGGTGTTATTAGTTTTCTTGATGAACAGTGCAGTCTTCATACGCCACATTTGTTGGTACATACTACATAATATGAGCAGGCACATTCATTTTGCTCGAAGGCTTTTTCCTCTTTTTCCTGATGAACGAGTCGTAAAACACCCTCAGGAGATCTTTGCAAACGCAAGTCTGATCACTGTGATGATTTGCAAGCCATGGCACTTATGTAACCAGGTGAGAAGTTTTTTTCTTTCCTTTTTTTTGTGTGTTCTCTTTTTTTTCCTTTCTTTTTTGTCCCTGCACACAGATTATAACTTTTCCCCTAAAACATCCAGTGTTTGTTGTTATGTGTACCTTGTGAAGTGTATACTGAAGGAGTGTGTTATGTACAACTCCTTTAATGAACAGCTGTATGACACTGACTTTATGTCAGTCTGTGTATTTATCCTGAAAAAATTGGTATCGTTACTGTTTGAAATATTACTCACAGCGAATGGGACATAAAGAGGAAGCGCATGTTTGTACTTACTTTCTTTTGAAGTGTCTCATATGTCACATTTGTTTTTATTTAGTATCTAAATCTTTAAGAAAAAGGAATATGTGTATATTATTTTTTTTCTCTGCTGCCTGTGATTTTTATTGTTTTGTTGAAAGAGATGTTGACAGTACTGTAGTGTTATATTTATTTGTATGCTGGGTTTTCATCTCTTCCCTGACATTCATTACAGGCTTTGGTGGTCTCTGCAGAGAAAGTGTTGTATAGTTTTCAGTGTGACTCTTTTTGTTGGTACGATTGATACTGCTTATCCGACTTTCAAAACATTTCCCTAAAAAGTATATGTGATCTGGTGTGATAATGGAGAGCTTTCTGCTTGAATGATAGCTTAGATAGCCTTGAAGCTGTTCTCTAAATTCTGTTTTCTTTTCTTTTAACTCAGTCGTTTTTTTCTTTATTATTCTCTCCTTGATTCAGAATGATTTTGTTGCCCCCCCCCCCCCCCCCCCCCCCCTCCCATCCCCAAGAAATGCTGATAGGTGTTGTGGTTTTTTCCTGTTTGCAACTAACAGATTTTGACACATTTATTTTGAAAAATTGTTGATTTTGCAATTAACAGATTTTAACAAGATTATTTTGGGAATTGTTGAAATAATGTTGGTTTAATTTGATAACATTTATTTGTTATTCAGAAATGCTTGATCTCATGTGTATGCTTTTGAAAGGACCACAGAAAAAACAACTTGTGTGATTCTTTATAAAAACAGTGCTTTTTAAACCTAACCGTCTGCATGCGTAATGCTTTGCCATCTTTTCCCTTGAAGATAGATATATGTGCATGTCTGTCTGTCTGTAACTTTGTGTTTTTGTCCAGCATCTAAGGTAAAGCCATCACGTCGTTTAACAAGGTCCAACTTGATTGAAACATTTTCTGCATTGTCAGTCTGTTAGATAACAGCTGTTTTAATTTTGGACGTACTGGTTGTTGTGTGTGGGGATCCTTCAGTAGTTCGCATTAACATGTAGTGTTACACTTTGGCAAGTCTGCTTCTTGATATTTATATAAATTTCTGATGTTCTGCTTGTCTTTGTTGCTTCTTGACTGTCATCTTCAAATATTTCTGCAGTGTCCTGGATAAGCTTCTGATGTCTTGCTTGTCTATGTTGCTTCTTGACATCGTCATATTTCTGCAGTGTCCTCATTGATAAGCTTCTGATGTCTTGCTTGTCTATGTTGCTTCTTGACATCTTCATATTTCTGCAGTGACTGTCATCTTCATGTTTCTGCAGTGACGTCAGCTTCATATTTCTGCAGTGACGTCAACTTCATATTTCTGCAGTGACGTCCTCTTCATATTTCTGCAGTGTCCTCATTGATAAGTTTCTGATGTCTTGCTTGTCTATATATATGTAATGTTTCTTGTCAGCTTCATATTTCTGCTGACTCGTTTTCTTCGCTTCTGAACCTCCCACACAAATGTACTTGGGGAATAATGAGTACTCTTTTTTTTTTCTTTCTCTTTTCGTTTTTCTTGGTCTTCATTTTTTTCAGCTTCCAACATCTATTGCAGTATTGGCCTGCCTTCTTTTTCTAAATGTGTGTTCAAGCACCTCAAAAAGTTCTTTGAAGCACCTCAAAATGCACAAGAAAGCACTTTGTCTGCAGACAATGTAAAGATAGAGAATCTGCCTATGTCAGGTATGGTTCATGTTCTCTCTCGCTCTTCTTCTTCCTCACACTCTGTATTCACTCATGTTCTCTCTTGCTCTTCTTCCTCCTCGCATTCTATATTTACTCATGTTCTCTCTCGCTCTTCTTCTTCCTCACACTCTGTATTCACTCATGTTCTCTTTTGCTCTTCTTGCTCCTCGCATTCTATATTTACTCATGTTCCCTCTCACTCTTCTTCCTCCCCGCATTCTGTATTTACTCATGTTCTCTCTTGCTCTTCTTCCTCTTTCTTGCATTCTATATTAACTCATGTTCTCTCTTGCTCTTCTTCCTCCTCACATTCTATATTTACTCATGTTCTCTCTCACTCTTCTTCCTCCTCCTTGCATTCTATATTTACTCATGTTCTCTCTCACTCTTCTTCCTCCTCCTTGCATTCTGTATTTACTCATGTTCTCTCTCTCTTCTTTCGCGCATTCTGTATTTACTCACGTTCTCTCTCGCTCTTCTTCCTCCTTGCATTCTGTATTTACCCACGTTTCCTCTTGCTCTTCTTTCTCCTCGTATTCTGTATTTACTCACGTTCTCTCTCGCTCTTCTTCCTCCTCACATTCTGTATTCACCCTTCTCTGCCCTTCCACCTGTCCTCTCCCTTTCTTTTCTACTGGGTTTTCTGTATTCACCCTTCTCTGCCCTTCCATGTATCCTCTCCCGTTTCTTTTACTGTGGTTTTTTTTTTTTTTTAAAGAAAAAGAGGCTTGGCAAAATTTTCAGCCTCAAGATTAGGTAGTAGGTTTGTTCTGACATTACGTGCTTCACATAGAAGGTGCTCACAGGAGTTGAAAGCCTACGTCGACTGTACAAGATTTACAGGCTCCGACTTAACCTGAGCTCACGGTGTACAGTCCAAACTTGCTTTCTTTTTTTGGTTTTGTTTCCCGTAATGAAGGAAGGCATGCCATATTTCTTCTCCTTTCCTTCTATTTTTGTTGTTGACTTTTTAAGAATTTGGAACAGTACTGCAGTTCCATGGTTTTCATCTTTCATAGAATTGTTTTCCTCCTTTATTTGTGTCATGGTCGTGTCTTGTAGAAAAGTATACTTTTATCTGTACATTTGATGTCATCAACAACGTGTGGCTGAGAACAGTATTTGCATTGACGGCTTTCTTCCTGACAACGAGATGGTACATTTTCTGCTTTGCCTGGATCGCTCGCTCGCTCGCTTCCTTCCCAGCAAACCTGAACTGACGTGGATTCTGTCTGCCCTTGCAGATCTATCCGTTTGAAGTGGGGGTTTTTTTTGGTTCTCGCTTACTTCCCCTCACACTCTCTTCTTTCTCCTCCCAGCTATCATTCTACCTTTCCTCCCTTTTTTAAACCTGCTTTCTCCCCCCCCCCCCCTCCCCCTTCCCTATTGGGATATCGGGTTTTTATTTGAGTATGCTGAACATTTTCTCTTTTTTTTCTCATCAGTCATTCTCTTCTTTTTTTTTTTTAAAATAATATTTTATCACAGTTTTTCGTTTTTTCTTTCTTTTTGTCAACTAGCTTGGGTTTTTTTTCTGAATTCTTGTCTCATTGATCCTGACATGTAATTTGTCGAAACATGTTCTCTATGAATGTAAAATTTTGGCTCTTAAAATTTTTACAGTTTGTGCACCAGAAATATATAAAATTGCCTCTTGCTTTTTACGCTATTCTTAATCTGTGTATGTGTGTGTGTGTGTTTTTGACAAGATTTTGGTATTTAAGATTTTTTTGGGAGGGGGGGGGGTTGATAATAAATGGAATGATGTTAGCCAGTGTCAGAAGTGTTTCATGTATCCCAGGTGTGATATTTCATTTTGATGTATGCTGTACTTTCTCCTCCGGCTTTCTTTCACATCGTCTGCATTCTTATTGATTGGTCTTTGGTTCAGACATACTGGCGCCTTTACTCTTGGCAGTTGGCTTTCAGACTGGTCATCAGTGCTTCTGCTTCATCAATTGATCATCATTATTATTTTTTGTTGGTTCGTTGTCAGACCTAGTATGTGGTGGGGGAGGGGGTGGAGAGCCTAGTGGCTAGAGCATTGTGCTCGTGATCTGATGGCCCAGAATCGAGCCACCACCGAGAAACCTGCTTTATGAAGTTTTACTTGGAATTTACGATTAGTAGGTACTCAACTCTCTCAAAAGTCCTTTGGATGAGACTATTAACCAAGGCCTTGTGTGCAAATACACACAGAACATCTTGTGCACATTCTGCCTTTTTATGGAAGAATAAGTCATTTTGTGCCAGTAGGAATGGATGGACACTTTTTTTTTTTAAACGCATGCACATGGGTGTCATGTTTAGACGCCATCCCTGATGTCAGAGTGCAGCTACCTGAATGGCAGGTAAAGATGGTTGCATACGCAGAATCTCACCATTGGTGAACCTAGCACTAGCCGAGGAACAAGAAAAGGAAAGAAAAAGGCCTAGTTTGGCTTTCAGGGTTTAGTAACTGGAATAAAAACGACACAAGTGATCACTTCAATGCTTGTACTGTAGATTGAGACGTGTTAATTAATTAAACAGGTCATTTGGCCTCTGCTGTTTTGTGGCAACTTTTGTGTTTGTTTTTAAGAATGCAGGTATTGTTGAAGCTGTGTAAATATTTCTTTCATAATGTTACACCTAGGTGGTTTTGTTAACTTATTTTGTTGTTGGTTTTACAGCTGATTAGCACAGATATCAAGAGAGAACTTGCTTTTGCTTTGTGTGCTGGATTTCATTTTGCAATCAAACTTTGTGGACAAAATCTATATGTATCTATATGGGTGTTTTCATTTGTGCTGTATTGATAGCATCTTTTATGTTGCCATGCAGAACTTTGGGAATTTATTCTTTTTTGTTATATTTTCCCCTCTCCAAACAAAAATTGAGAACATTTGCATATTTTGAAATATATATATATACGCACTCTTGGGCGTGCACATACGCACGCACGTGCTTGCGCGCGCGTGCACACACACACACACTCTCTCTATTTTCTATCATCTTTTATTGACATGATTATGTATTTGTTGAGTCATAATATTGCTCAATGTATGTCCCTTACCTTTGCAATTACAATCCTTTGAACAATTTCTCAACTTTTTTTTTTGGGTGGTCCTGTTGGGAATTGATTAGTAGAACCAGTAATATGGAAAAAAAATAAAGAACCAGAAATACATGTGGGAAAAGGTTAGCAAGTGTCAGTATTTTATGTTTACTAAGCATGGGAGAGCCAAACAGTTGTTCATACCTCTGAAATATTTCAAGGGACAAATAATGATAGGGACAGATCTTATGGTTTCGATTTTTACAACACTGTTTAACACCATTATAAACACACACACACACACACACACACACACACACACACACACACACACACAAGGCATTTGAAAACTTAAAAACATAATATAACAAAGTGAAGTAAATTCTGTGTGTAAAGAATAACAACAACAACAACAAAACCCACTTATTTTTCAGCGAAGTTTTGTGGCCATATTTACCACCCATTCACTCCGGGTCTTTTTCACCTGTTAAAAAACCCACCAAGAAGTGAAACCATAAAAGTAGTCAACGTCAGCTAGTATATAGCGAAACATTTTCAGTGTCACGGTGTTTCATACATCATGAATCAAGAAATACGGACAGGTTAAACTTCGTTTTATTCCACTCCATAATTTGGTCTGAGAAAATTTCATTTGATAAATTATACCGAAGACAGATTTTGTGTGAAAGGTCAGTCCTGCATCAAAGATTATCACAACATTTTTCCCGCCAGCCATTTACTTTCCTTTCACAGTCAGTGACATGTATTTTTGTGTGAGGTGGGCTACTTGCTCTGTGGTCAATAATCAGATGCTTTTTTGACTCCTTTACCATTTGTGGCCGGAGTCTGGGCAGAAGATTTGTAGCCATTGAAGTATTCAGACTTTGATGTGTAATAAATTAAACAGATTAGTTCAGAATGTTCTTTAAATTTTTGCTTTTTTTTTTTGTCCCTTTGAACAAGTTTTTGCTGGCTAGTGTTATCACAACAGGTCTTAAGCAGGCAATTTTATATTTCTACTGTCTTCAACTGCTATGAATCTGTGGTGTGCTCACGTGGTTTTTTTGTGTTTTGTTTTGGGGTTGGGTTTTTGGGTTTTTTTGTGTGGGTTTTTTTCATGTTGGTATAATGAGTTGGTCTATTTTGTAAAAAGAAAAAAAAGAAAAGAAAAACAAAGAGCTTTCTGTTTGTCTAGTTCTGGTTATTTTAGTCTGGGGTCAGTGTTTACTGTGTCCTGTGTTACTGGTCCTCGTTCCCTCTGCTCTGGTCTCTTCTCCAAGTCTATCGTTCTGGTGCTGATGTGAGGCATTTCCCATGCTGGACTTTGCTGTGCGCTTGTTGAAGGTCCCAGGCCGGGCAATGCGTCATGTTTGTGTTAGGGAGACAACTTACATGTTCAACAAGATGTTTTGGTGTCAGATGAGCGAGATTATTAAATGTCATCTGTAAAGTATCGAGATGCGTTTGGGTATGGTTTGAATTGAGTGAGAGTGGTCATAGTCATGCATGCGTCCATGGTCAAATGTGTCACACTCTGAATGTCTGTCTGTCTGTCTGTCTGTCTTTAATTAATGCACCATAACCCTCATGCAGGAACATAGGTATGCGCAAAGACAAATTTGTATTGCAGCAACTTTTAAGCTCTCTCTCTCTCTCTCTCTCTCTCTCTCTCTCCTCTCTCTCCTCTCCCTCCCTCCCCCCCCCCCCCCCCCCCCCCCCCCCCCCCCTCCCACTTGTCCAGGATGTAGACAGGAATACTTGCTGCTGTGCTGTGCAAAAGTTTACAGTAAATTAACAGTTAAGTCCAGCATCATTGGATATGACCCTTAAGTGGCCTGCTTCAACAACATCATCATTCTCTCTTCTTCATTCTTGGAAAATGGCGGGAGAAAACAATAGCACTATTATTGTTCTCAGGCTGAAGGCTGACTCGGCTAACAGCAGTATGGTCAGTCAGCCAACACTGTCGACACCCAGCAATGCCACAGCAAACCGCCCAGCCAGCTGCCTTTGCTCGCTTAAAAAAAAAAAAATCTGTTTCAAGAAAAGCTCTCTACAATGAAGAAATCAGTCTACACACTCGGAATTTCCCGAAAGTCACATTTACGGAAATATCCCATTCATATTCCGCTTTTCCTAATGTATTCACAGTTTTTTTAAAAAAAATAAATTTTTTTCTTCTCTTTCGTTTTACTTTTTTGTTTCTTTCTCTCAAAATGTCGGAACGTACACATAGATTTACTGCTTTTGTTGAATAAGGAAATTAGTAGTAATATTGTTTGTACACACACACACACACTACTCTCTCTCTCTCTCTCTCTGTCTCTCTCTTCTCTTCTTCTTCTTACATTGGCTACAAGAGAAACAGCAAGTTTACCATATTGCTGAAAAAGTAAGGGAATATATTGTATGTTTGGCCTTGCTACCATCAACGGCGTGGAGGAAGCCTGGTGCAAACCTTCAGTGGTGCCCAAAGTTACTAATACGGATGGTGAAGGTGAACACAGGCTATCTAAAAAAGCATTCTCTTGTTCTTTGGCTTTGAATCACATTGGTAAGTTTTGATGTTTGAACATTTCCTACCATCAAACTGTTCTGCTTTTCAGAGAGGAAGGGGGGCATTGTTGCTATGGAAGGATGACAAATTTTATAAAATCTGCATGCTAAGAGATGGATGTAAGAAAAAAAGCACGTGATTTGCTTATGCCTTTAACCCCCTTGCAATAAAGTTATATGTGGGGATAATAATAAATCTTTCACACAAAGAGGAGGGGGGGGGGGGGGGGGGAGTCATTTGGTCTTAGCAAAGGGAGAAGGAGATTTCTTTATCAACAATCTGTGACTGGGAGGGAGGGAGGGGATCTTCCAGCTAAGCCAAACGTCCTTAACTAGGGAACACCTTAATTTGTGATTTCTGACCTTTCAACTCACCCAGGAGGTGGGGGCAGGAGGAGGAGGAGGGGGGGGGGGGGGGGGGGGGGGTATGCTTTAATCTGTTCCAACAAAAGCACCTCTATAAGAAAGAAATCGGTGTGCACAGTCGGGATTTCCCGATAGTCCACGTCTACGGGAATTTCCATTAATATTTCCGCTTTTCCATTAATTATTTCACTTTTGGTTTTCCATCCCAGCAAACTGATTTTCGGAGCGTTCAATGCAGAATATACGCTTACAAGCAAACGCTCTTCGTTGCGCATACACTGCGGAGGAGAAGGCGGTTGTAGTTGTGGAGGTGAGCTAGTGTGCAACACTTGCAGCCCTCTGCAGGACAGTGTGCATGCTGCACGTCAGATGCAGACCTAGTGGCAAGATGGCTGCTACATGGACCCAGTCAAGAGGAGCTGGAAAGAACCTGATGTGTGGGAAATGTGGAGGAGTCTTCTGTCAACCCCGAATACTTTGCTGCTTCCATACCTTTTGTTTGCCCTGCTTGGAAGATCTTACAAAACGAGCTGTCAATCGGCCTTTCATAAAATGTCCTGACTGTGGAAAGCGGGTCACCATTCCCAAAGAGGGAGCAAAAGGTTTCAAAGTGAACCTGTACATCAGCGAAGAGGAGCTAGAGCATGAAAGGAATAAATCAAACACCAGGAAATTCTGTACAAACCCTCACCACAGAGGGATACCCATGGATGTGTTCTGTGTTGGATGTGACAAAATAGTCTGTGTCGAATGCAAACGTACCACACACAAAAACCATACAACTGAAGATTTGGCAGCAGCAGCTGCGCGAAGTGTGGGTTATCTGGAGAGGTCCAAGAGAAGCCTGGACAAAAGGGTTAGCTTCCGGAGCAAGAAGTCAACTCATTTACTGGGCAAGCGCCTAACACTGCAACAAAATCACAAGGCCTTGAGTGATCGGGTAAGTGTGTGTACTGTTAACATTAGGAGGTGCATGCATAGGCCTACATGCAAAAATGTGGCGCTGGGTATTCAGTGAATGCCCTGCGTCCAGCCCCCACTACCCTCTCTTTTAAATATATTTTTTATTGCAAGTTAAACCACTATGAAAATGGAAAACTTGTTTAGGCCTACTATGGACACAGCACATCACATGCATGTAAGTGCAATTCAAAAGTATCTGTCTACAGGTACAACATCCAGCTTGTCACATCTCTTATTCTCTCACGTTTGGACTACGGTCTTACATGGGCTGACTTCGCTGGCTGCAGACTGGAAAAGGAAAGGCTGTTTTGAAATTGAGACACTTGAGACTCAGACAATAATGTATCGAATCTTGATGTACATACCACTACTGCCATGGTTTCCATGTCATTGTAATCGCGTCGCGTTCGATATCGTTTGTTACCGCGCCGCAGCGCTATATGTCTTGATTGCTAAATAGCAATAAATTTTGTCAGTTGTCAAATGTTGTCAATTGTCACGTTTGGACTACTGCAATTCTTTTTTGGCTCGTCTACCAGCATCGTCCATCCACTCACTTCAACGCATACAAAACTCAGCAGCTCGACTAGTCCTAAAAAAGAAAAAATCTGAACACATCACTCCTCTCTTGCGATCTCTTCATTGGCTCCCTGTCTCACAAAGAGTGAATTACAAGATTTTTACCCTCCGTTTCAAATGTCTCCACAAATCCGCAACCTCTTATCTCTGCAACTGTCTTCACCTGTACACTCCATCTCGCTCCCTTCGTTCAGCTGCGGATACTTTGTGCTTCCGAACATTGAGATTCAAGCAAACCAAGGGAAAAGGGAAGACATGGTATACAACTGATTCCAGGTGTTGCAGTTATTTATTCTGGTTTTTGTGTGCAGATAGCATTGTTTTGTTATCTTCGAGTTCTATAGGTCTGCAGAATCAGTTGAATATAATAATTCCAAACCTGTTGTGTGCATAGGAAATTTTTAAAAAATCAATACATATAAAACCAAACTTATGGTGTTTAGAAAATGAGGGATTTTGGATGGGGATGAGGAATGTTTTTTTAGGAAATAAAAAAATTAGAAGTTGGAAATAAATATTGCTATTTGGGGTATATTTTCTTAACAAAGTTTAGTCCTAGGCTGGGTATCGAAAATTTGAGTGTGAAAGGGAAAAAAGCACAAATAAGTCTAATTCCAGCTTTTCTTAAAATAAAATTTAAAAAAGAACAAGAAGAGTATATCTGACTAGGTCTACTTTTAAGTCTTTGATGTAAAAATGAAACAAATATTACTACATGCATCTGAAGTCTATGGTTTAAGTCGTTTAGAATCTTTAGGAAAACACACATCTGATGCCTTGTAAACGTTTTCTGGGAGTTCCTGCTAAAGCACCCAACAAAATGTATATGGGGAAGTAGCAGGATGCCCTTTATATGTAAATTCATGTATTTTTGCAGTAAGATATTGGTTAAAATTGTTGCAGATGAGCCATCATAGGTTACAGGTGGCAGGATAGGAAGGTGGCAGGATGGTTAAGACGTTTGCCTGCCAACAAGTAAACCGTGAGGTTCTGGGTTCGATTCCCAGCCTCGCCCTTTCTTCCCAGTTTGACCAAAAAAATCAAACTGAATGTCAAAGTCCTTCGGATGAGACTATAAACCGAGGCCCCGTGTGGGAACGCATGCAGAATATCTTGCGCACACGTTAAATCCTGTTCCGCTTTTCGAAAGAGTAGGCCATTGTGTGCCGGTGGGAACAGATGACAAAATTTACAAAACCGCAAACACAGGGGACTGGATGTAAAAAAGCACATGAGTGCTTATTCCATTATTCTCGATTAAAAATTTTTTTTTTTTAATCATCTGAGCGCTTTGATTTGTTGCTTTACAAGATTCAGGGCTATATAAATTCCATACATTATTATTATTATTATTGTTATTATTATTATTATCTCCACAGGCTTATGAAATGCAGTTAACACTAGATCAAAAAGGTAAGAAATGTTGGGTAACAGGTGTAAGGGATTGTTGTGTAGCTCAGGGTTCAACATCGTTTGGCTTCAACAGGATGGTGGAATATTCAGGGATTCCATGGTGTTTTCAAGCAAAGATTTATACATATGTTTATTCAAGAGTGAACTGGTGTCATGAGAGAGAGAGAGCAATAGGTACACAACATACAGATCTTTTCAGACTGTTTTCGAACAAGAATTGTATCTTAATAGCATCAAGATAATTATACTGTTTCAGAGTTGCACTGTCACAGGCCAGATTAAGTGTTCTTCCATTGGATAATGACCTTAATAAATACAGTAACAACTACCAAGCTAAAAACTGTTTTTGGTGTGAAATGTTATTCAAGATGAGTACCATCTCACATATTTGTTCATTATATACAAATATCCGAACAAGTTATCTGAAAGATTTTCTTCACGTGCCTATGCCTTTTCTTCTTCAGGCACATAGTAAGCATAGTGCAGTGCAGCTAGCAAAGTCCTTATTCCATGCTGTTCGAACCGATGTAAACAAAGTAACAGATATCGATGCTTTTAGTGTAAAAGAATTAGTTGGGTCTAGTGTGTAGGTCTGCATAATTTTGAAGTTTTGTATAAATTCGTATATACAGGCTCATCCACTCCTCAATCTCCCACCATGTTTTGAATTGTGGCTCAAGGCTGATGTTTGATAAAAACATTTTCATTCCACTCTCTTCTCTCTCTCTCTCTCTCTCTCCCCTCTCTCTCTCTCTCTTTTTTGTTTGTTTGTTTGTTCGTTTTTTCTTTTTCTCTCTTTTTCTTAAAAAAAAAGTTTTTTCCCTTTGCTTCTACTGTTTGAAAATATGAGTACTGAGTGCATTTTCAATGTGACCCCACGGGCGGGGACTGGATGTAAGAAAGCACATGAGTACTTATTCATTATCCTGAAAAAAAGAATTTGTTTCTATTACTTACAATGTGTAGATGTTCTTTTTATGACTTTTTGGCTTTTCCCCCTCTTTATTATGTGAGTGTATGGGTATTACACTTATTTTATTATCATGACATTCAATTTGTATGAGTATAATTAAAAAGTGTTTGTGCTGATCGTGTGCTAATGTGAGTATTACATATTTAGTATTATCCCTGAACCCCCCCCCCCCCCCCACACACACACACACACTCACACACACACACACACATACATACACACACTCACTCACTCACTCACTCACTCATACTCTCTCCCTCAATGACTGTATAGGTTTAGATTTCTTCTTTGTTTTGTTTCTTGTTTTTATTGTGTGGATGTATGGGTATTAAAAATTATTTCATTATCATGACATATAATTTGAAACGAATGTAATCTAAAATGAGTGTTGATGGGATCGCATACTGTTTTGGGAATTATATATTGGATATTATCTCTGAAATACACACACACACTCTCTCCGTCTCTCTGTCTCTCTCTCACCTTTATCGTCTCGCTTATAGTTATAGTGTATCCTGATGAAGGATTCATATTTTATATTTTCAATACTTTATTGGACTTGCCTCTGTACTTAAGTTTTAATGAGTGCCCTATTTCAATATCTTATAGTTATGTGTAACAAGTATGTGTACCATTTGACATTGTGTAGATGTTTATCTTTATGACTTATTAAGTTTGGTTGTGTTATTTTTCTTGGCTCTGTTGTTGTTCTTGTTGTTGTTGTTTGTCTGTTTTTTCTCTTTTATCTTCTTCTGTTGGTTTGGTTTTTCTTTCTCTTTTGTTTGTTTGTTTTGGTTAGGGCTTTTTTGGGGGGTGGGGGTGGGGGGTGGGTATTTTAGGGTTTTCTTTTATTTGCTTGCTTTGGGGGGGGGGGGGGTGGTTGTTGGGGGGGAGCTGTTTTGAAAAGGGTTATTTCCCCTTGTTTTTATTGTGAGACTGTATAAGTATTGGGCTATTATTATTAAGATGTATCCCTAACGGGCGGGGACTGGATGTAAAAAGGCACATATGTGCTTATTCATTATCCTCGAAATAAAAGAATTTGTCATTGTCATTGTCTCTCCCTGACCTTATAGAATTGGCTTTTATCCCCCCCCCCCCCTTTCTCCTCTTCCTTATTTTTATTGTATGAGTATACGGGTATTGAGTTTATTTCATTATCTTGACATGTAATCTGCATGAGTATAATCAAAATTGGTGTTGACGGTGATTCACTTGTCTGAGAATATATATTTAGAGTTATCACTGAACTCTCTCTCTCTCTCTCTCTCTCTTTCTCTCTCTCTCTCTCTCTCTCTCTCTCTCTCTCTCTCTCTCTCTCTCTCTCTCTCCCCTCTCTCTCTCTCCCTCCCTCTCTCTCTCTTTCTGTCTCTCTCTGTAATGTGGTTTCTGAGTCGGTGGTTGTGTGTGTGTGGTGGTGGTTTTTTTTTTTTTTTAATTTTTTTTTTTAATATTTTTTTTTATACTTGTTTGTCTGTGTTTGTTTGTTTGCTTTTCTTTCCTTCTCCATTGTCTCCCTTGTATGACATTCATCGTCATTGTATCTAGTTCTCATTTATAGTGTTTGATTATAATAGTCATTTTGATTTTTCATTTTGGTGTCTTTAAAACTGTTGATAATGATTGTTTGCGGGTTTGTTTGGGGATGGGGGGTGGGGGGGGGGGGGGGGGGGATTGTTGTTGGGTTTTTGTTTGTTTGGGTTTTTGTTTTGTTTTGTGGTGGTTTTTGATTGTTGTTGGTGGTGGTTTTGGTGGTGGGTTTGTGTGTGTGTGTGTGTGTGTGTGTGTGTGTGTGTGTGTGTGTGTTTTGTTTTTTTGTTTTTTTTGAGAGCAGGGTTTGTAAAAAAGCCCTGAGCTTATCCATTTACTCTCAATAAAAAGTTCGAGTTCGAGTTCGAGTTCGAGTTCGAGTTCTCTCTCTCACTATCACCTTATAGATTTGGCTGGTTGTTGTTGTTTTGTTTTTCTTTTTCTTTCTTTCCTTTCTTCCTTGTTTTTATTGTGTGAGAGTATGGGTATTGAGGTTTTTATTTATTTATATAATTATTTTTATTATTTATATTATTATTATTTTTTATCATAACATATTTTTTGTATAAATAATCAAAATAAGTGTCGAAGGTGATCGTGTACTGTTTTGAGAATTATATATTTAGTACCATCTCTGAAACACACCACACACACACACACACACACACACAACACACACACACACACACACACACACTCTCTCTCTCTCTCTCTCTCTCTCTCTCTCTCTCTCTGTCTCTCTCTTTCTTCTCTGTCTTATTGTGGTAAGCCGTATGCAATTATTCATTCTCTCTTCTCTCTCTCTTCTTCTCTCTCTCTCTCTCTCTCTCTCTCTCTCTCTCTCTCTCTCTCTCCTTCTATGTGTTATTGTGTATTCTAATAAAGGGCTTCATACTTTCGATTTTCAATATTATTTTGGATTTTGTTTTGGTTATGTGTGTGTGTGTGTGTGTGTTGTGTGTTGGTGTTGTGTTGTTGTGTGTGTGTGTGTGTGAAGGTGGGAACTGTGCTGTCTTTTTAATTGTTGGGTTTTTTTGTTTGTTTTTTGTTTTGTTTTGTTTTGGGTTTTTTTTCGTTTTTTTTTCTCTTTTTTTTGATGTTGTTTGTTTTTTCTTTTTTTTGTTTGTTTATTTGGAGAGGGTGTTTTGTCTGCTTTTTGTTGTTGTTGTTGTTGTTTGGGTTTTTTTTCTTTTTTTTTTTCTTTCTTTTTTCTTTTTTGTTTGTTTGTTTGTTTGCTTTTTTTTGGGGGGGGGGGGGGTTCTGGGTATGTTTTGTTCTTTTGCTCGTCTGGGTTTGTTTGTTTGTTTGTTTGTATGTTTTTTCTTCTTCTCTCTTTTTCTTTAAAAAAAAAGTTTTTTCCTTTTGCTTCTTCTGCTTGAAAGTATGAGTACTGAGTGCATTTTTAAATGTGACCCCATGGGCTTGGACTGGATGTAAAAAAGAACATGAATACTTATTCATTATCCTGGAAAAAAAGAATTTGTTTCTATTACTTACAATGTGTAGATGTTCTTTTTATGACTTTATTGGCTTTTTCCCCCTCTTTATTATGAGAGTGTATGGGTATTGCACTTATTTTATCCCATGACTTTCAATTTGCATGAGCATAATTAAAAGTGTTTGTGTTAATCGTGTGCTATGTGAGTATTACATATTTAGTATTATCCTGAAACACCCCCCACCCCACCCCCCACACACACACTCAAAACACACACACACACAAACACACACACACACACACACACCACACACACACACCTCACACACACACACACACAACCCAAACACACAACACACAACACACACACATACACTCACACACTCACTCACTCACCCACCCATATTCTCTCCCTAAACGACTGTATAGTTTTAAATTTCTTCTTGGTTTGTTTCTTGTTTTTATTGTGTGGATGTATGGGTATTAAATTTATTTCACTATCATGACATATAATTTGAAACGAGTATAATCTAAAATGAGTGTTGATGGGATCGCATACTGTTTTGGGATTTATATATTGGATATTATCTCTGAAATACACACACACGCACACTCTCTGTCTCTCTGTCTCTCTCACCTTTTATCGTCCTGCTTATAGTCATAGTATATCCTGATGAAGGATTCATATTTTTATATTTTCAATACTTTATTGGACTTGCCTCTGTACTTAAGTTTTAATGAGTGCCCTATTTCAATATCTTATAATTATGTGTAACAAGTATGTGTACCATTTGACAATGTGTAGATGTTTATCTTTATGACTTATAAGTTTGGTTGTGTTATTTTTCTTGGCTTTGTTGTTGCCCTTGCTCCTGTTGTTGTTGTTTGTCTGTTTTTCTCTTTTTTATCATCTTTTGTTGGTTTGGTTTTTCCTTCTCTTTTGTTTGTTTGTTTGTTTTGGTTAGGGTTTTTTGGGGGGTGGGGGCAGGGGTGGGGTATTCTTAGGATTTTTCTTTTAATTGCTTGCTTTGGGGGGGGGGGGGGGGGAGGGTTGTTGGGGGGGGGGAGCTGTTTTGAAAAGGGTTATTTCCCCTTGTTTTTATTGTGAGACTGTATAAGTATTGGGTTATTATTATTAAGATGTATCCCTAAGGGCGGGGACTGGATGTAAAAAAGCACATGTGTGCTTATTCATTATATCTCGAAATAAAAGAATTTGTCATTGTGTCATTGTCATTCTCTCTCTCTCTCTCTTCTCTCTCTCTCTCTCTCTCTCTCTCTCTCTCTCTCTCTCTCTTCTATATATATATATATATATATATAATATATGTAGAGAGATAGAGAGAGGAGAGAGAATACATATACATACATAATAATCATATATACATATAAATACATAATAATAATACATACATACATACATACATACATGCATGCATGCATGCATACATATATACATACATACATACACATAGACAGACAGACAGACAGATAGATAGATAGATAGATAGATAGATAGATAGATAGATAGATAGATAGATTTTTTTAAAAAATATTCTTTTATTTCAAGGATAATATATATATAAGCACTCATCATGTGCTTTTTTCATCCAGTCCCCGTGTGTATGTAGTTGTGTAAATTTTGTCATCCGTTCCCACCGGCACACAATGACCTACTCTTCCGAAAAGCGGAACGGGTTTTAACGTGTGGGCAAGATGTTCTGCGTGCGTTCGCACACGGGACCTCGGTTTATACTCTCATCCGAAGGACTTTGGGGAGTGTGGAGTCGGCACTGATGTTAACTCCAGAGGAAAAATTCTCTTGATCGAGATTTGAACCCGGGTTAGCAGATCACGAATACATCACTCTAACCACCAGGCTATTCCGTAACCACCCCCCCCCCCCCCACACCACACACACACACCACCCTCCCTCCCCCTCACCGCGCGCGCGCGCGAGAGAGAGAAAGAGTGTGTATGTGTGTGTGTGTGTGTGTGTGGTGGGTGTGGGGGGTTTTAGTTAGTTCTTCAGTTTAACGTCCTTCCACTAAATAGTGATATCAGACAGGAAAGTGTGTGTATGTGTGTGTGCGTGTGTGCCCGTGTGTGTGTGTGTGCGTGCGCACGCGCACGTGCTTTGTGTGTGTGTGTGTAGGGGGGGGTGGTATGCATATAACTAATCAATCGCAATAAACAACTATTATGAAACAAGCATAAACAAGAATTCGGGAGGAGGGGGGGGGGGGAACAAAAAAACAAAAAAAAAGACAACCAACCCCAAAAACATCAAACAGCAAAAATACCAACTTTCCAATTCATATAACTTTAAGCTATCCTTATATCAGAGGAGTCTGAACATAGGAGTATGGCTTAATGACAATACAATTTCTTTCATTAATGGAATGTCTTTAAGAACTTGCTGTAAGCTGTGGACTGGGAAGGCAGGTAAGATGTTTTTCAGATCTCTGCATCGTAAAAGAATGTGATCATTGGTAAGATTTTCACCACAGATACATGTTGCTTTTTAAAAAAATTTTTGTTCTAAAAGCATTGAGCTTAAACCTGTATATAAGAGATACAACATTTCTATATTCATGTAAATTACGATATTTGATCTTATCAAAAGATAATACATGGGCTACATCATCACTCCAGGAATAACGGTACTTTGTAGTTTCTTTTTAAAGTGTTTCCAACATGCATTTTGTAACATGCTATAGCCCTCATGGATGGATAGAGGAACACTTATGCTGCAAGACCATCGATATGCTCAGCTCCACATTTTGCTTTTCTGTCAACTTTTTCATTAAAGTAAATACCACAGTGCGAGGGTATCCAGCAAAATGTAACACCAGTGCTCGTATCATCAGAAAATGAATTAGATGATAATCTCAATTATGAAATCTTGTCTCACTTTGAACTGAAGTTTCTCAGGGCAAGTAAGACTGACCTGGAATCAACACAGAAAAATATTTGAAATATGTCTTTAGGAAAATCTAAAAGATAATATAAAGCCATCAAAATAGCAGACAATTCAGCTGTAAAAATAGATCGATTTTTTCCTACATAAAATGATTTCTCTATTTTCAAAGATGGTATGACAAACGCTGCACCCCCTCATTATTGTTCAAAAGGGAACCATCTGTGTAGATTTTTAAATGATTTGGATATGTAGTTTGTATATATTCTTTTACTGATGCGCTAAGAATATTTTCATTACCTTTTTTCGTTAAAGAGGAATAATTTACGTCAAAATTAGCTCTCTTAATTTCCCATGGGGAACAAGGCGAGGAGTGAATCTTCGATTTAGCTATTTTTGTGGGATTTATATCTGCTTGATCAAATAATTGAGAAGTATAGGTTCTAGCTGTGGTTACAGAGCGAATAGAATGTGCTCTTTTTGGAAAGTTGACATCAGATCTTATACTAATTTCGTTGTCCACATTGGTTTCTTGTGTTGAACAACGTAAGAGATATTTAGCCACAGCCAGTTGTCGATATTCGTCTAATGGCAAAATTCCTATCTCCTTATAGGTACCATGGACGATGCATGAAAAGGTACCCCAGAGCTAATCGAAAAGCCTTGCAGTCTAGTCTTGTCATTTTCTGTAATAAATATTTTGGAGCACTGAAAAATGCTTCCTGGCCATAATGAGTCTGGAACGTACTAAAGATAATGCCAAATGTTTTAAACAGCTACATCATAAGCCCACACTTGTTTACTAATAACTTTCAAAAGATTAAGACTTTTCGAGCCTTAGTATTTAAATAATCAATGTGATAATTCCAACTTAGTGTAGACATAAATATACCCCTAAAAACTTCACCAAAGTTTTATATTCCAACACTTTCCATCTATTTGGAAAACAGGTAGAACTGGGGGGTTAGTGCCATTATTGAAAAGTACGAGATTAGTCTTTTCAGGAGACAATGAAAGACCATTCTCAAAAATGTAGTCATTAAGTTTGTTTAGCTCAAGCTGATACATATTTTTTATATAGTTTAGATGCCTCTTTGGTGTTTTCTTTTTCATCGTAACATTCATCCACATACAAATGTCATCAGCATACTGGACGTGGATGGCATTACTGGAGAGGCACTGAGGAAGATCATAAAGAAGAATATTGAAAAGATGTGGAGCGATAACTGATCCCTGTGGAATACCATTGTTGGAAACCGTAAAGTAGAATAGGAATTTCCACTTTGGCCTGCATACATCTTTCTGAGAGAAATGCTTTAATATAATGAAACATATTACCAGATAAGCCAATAGTTTTTAGTTTATACAGTAATCGTTTATGCCAGACTGATCATATGCTTTTTTATATCAAAAAGGTGGCAAGCACATTTTTCCTACTAGCAAATTGGTGTTTAATATGCGTACTGAGTTAAATCAGATGATCTGCTGTGCATCTACCTTTTCAAAAACCTGCTGGCTAATGGGGATTATTTTGTTTTTATCGCAATAATGCATTAGTCGGTTTAAATTATTTTTTCCATAAGTTTTCTGTGTGAGAGGTTAACGCGATAGGTCTGTAACTGTTTTTATCATTTTTAGGTTTCCCCTGCTTTGGGACTGGCACTAAAATGGAATGTTTCCATATGCTTGGAATGACCCTTGAGACAGCAACTTTGAAATAATTCTAGTAATAACATTATCCAATTTTCTGGCAGCTGTTTTAACAATTCACTTGAAATAGCATCAATACAACGGATGTTCTTTTTGTTCCAAGAGATAGGAGAGCATCTTTAAGCTCTTGCAATGTTAGGGGAGCATTGACGTAATGATTATTATCTCCCACAGGGTCTTTATACATGTCTTTCTGTGCTTCTTTATTTCTATATACTTTGCATTTTTCTGAAAGACTGTTATCACTCATTGTGTCTGTAAACATTTCTATGAATGATTCAGCTTTCTCTGAATTAGATGGAATTTCCTTGTCTTTAATTTTAATGGGACAGTTAGGAAGCCTAACCCCACTTTTCATATCTTTAAATTTACTCCACACCTTTTGCATATCATTATAAGTGTTAACTTCTTGAAAGCAAAAGGAAGACCAAAACTGTCGTTTGCTTTGTTCAGCGGTTTTATTACAAAGCAATTTTGCCTTTTTCATAAGAAAATGATTTTCTGACGTTTTATTTCTTAAATATACTTTATAAGCAGCTTTTTTGTCATTCACAACTTTTTGACATGAAGGATTTCACCATATATTTCCGGAATGCTTTTTCGACTTCATGGGTGAATACTTAGGGATAGAGCTATCAGCTGCTTGCAGTACAAACTTTTTAAAATTGGCATAAAAGGTATTAATATCATAGCTTTTAAATTTTCACTATTTATCTGTATCAAAATATCTTTAAACTTATTCCAGTCAGCATAACGATAATTATACTTTGGGATAACATCTTTTTCTAAGTCATATCTGAAGAATCATAATTAAGAGTGATAGCAATTGGAAAATGATCACTTCCTAAGTATCACCTTCTATTTCCCAGTTACAGTTGGAAACAGTGATGGAGAAATGAAAGATAGATCTAAAGCACTAGGTCTTTGATTCGAAACATCTGGGATTCTTGTAAAATTACCATCATTAAGTAGAAAAAGATATGAATCGATAATGTTTTCAATAAATCGATTATTGGTTACTGATGTACATTCTTTATCCAGAAAGGGGAGTGCGCATTGAAATCCCCACATATTAACCATTTTTTTAGATTCTGGCAATGTACGTAACCATTCTCTGTTGATGTCATTGGGGCCTTTAGGAAAATATACCGAAACAACGTTAAGATCTATTGATTTGGTGATTTTATGCATGCAGCACAAGAGTGTAGATTTGGTACATTAGTTGGCACTGGCGAGGTACATACATTATACTCTATTCCTTTATGCACATAGATGGCAGCCGATCTTTTCAGCATCGTTTGCAACAACTTCAGGGAATTGGTGGATAATAGTAATTTTTCAGATTTGGCAGTCTATTTTAGTAGTGTTTAAAGACTGTAAGACTAAAACCTCAGATCTGAACGATGCAAGATGCTGAATCAGATATGGTTAGATTTGTTGACATAGATCTACAGTTCCACTGTAAAATGTTAAGGGACAGGTTTTTATCATTATAAAGAGTATTAGCTTTTGTACAAGTTCTAATACGGTAGCAGGGTTGTAAAAATGCAAATAATTCTCAGGTTGAACAAGAACGTAATCTCAATTTAAACAAAAACGTAATCCAGTTTTTGTGGTGTGTGTTGTATAAGAGTAAAAATCTCAAGAAAGGAAAATTAACAATATACTAACCTTAAAGAAGGGGGAAAATCAAAGATTTGTTCGTCTTCGGATGACACGGAAGAGTATAGCAAAACAAGTCAATCTCTGGGATGTCAGAGTTTATGCAATAATATTCAAATGACTTAATGACCTCCCTGAGACCCTTTAGATTGTTATAGTGCAGTGCCTGAATTTTATGGGCAGTACGTCTTGGACACATTAACATTGTGGAGTCCATTCCTCTCCAGGTCTTAGAGAGCATGCTGGACATGTTTGTGTCATCAATCAGCCATGGCTGGCCATTTCATCTAAAAAAGTAGGATGGATTTTCAAAATGAAACATGCCTACGTCTGCACATGTGGTCTCTGTTCATAGTCTAATCAAAATGATTTTAAAGGGAACAAAGATAATAATTGGGCCAACTTCAAAGAAACATTCCTTATACTCGATAAGTTGAGTTTGCGCCCGAAATTACAATAAGTTATAATCTCAAAACAAACAAAATTTTCTTTTCTAAAGTTAACCCATAGGGATTCTCGTTGCCCGTCGTTTGGGCGTATGTACTTCATGCTCACATGTGTGTGTGTGTGTGTGTGTGTGTGTGTATGTGTGTGAGTGTGTGTGTGGTGTGCGTGTGTGGTGTGAGTGTGTGTGTAGTGTGGTGTGTGTGCGTGTGTGTGTGTGTGGTGGGCATGGGGGAAGTTTCTTGTTTTCACTTCTGTTTAAAAACAGTCATAGAGCGGTCCATAGGGGTTCAGCCATGGATCCCGATTCACCGCCAGACGCTCTGTTCTACCCTGCTTGTCGGGAAGTCACAGTGCCTTGGTCTCCTCGTCGTTCTGCGGGGCGATTCCCGAAGATGCCGGCCAATGTTCCCAGCAAGGGCACTGCTTCCTCTATTGGTGGGATGGATTCCGTCAGTCTTCAGGAACACCTGGTTGGGTCTGAGGTTGTCGTGGGCCACGGTGGATATGGTGGTGTTCTCAAGAAGGCCATCAGTAAAGGGTAGAGTTAAACAGGTCTCTTTTGATTTGCAGTGTTCTATCTCTTATTGGCACTATTTTGCTTAAGATGACTTTGCATCTGGGATGGTGTGTGTGTGTGTGTGTGTGCGCGCGCGCGCGCGCGTGTGCGTGCGTGCGTGCGTGCATGCATTGTATGGGAGATGTGCCAGTGCCTAAACATTTGTTGTTGACGTTGTTGTTGTTGTGTGCAGGTACGGAAGCAGTACGAGTGGTTTGTTGAGGGGATTCGCAACAGCCACGAGAGTTTGCAAAAAAAGATCAGGACATTCGACGCTGCTTTAGAGGAGAGGCTGAGAGAGGAGGAGCAGATCATACAAACGGAGCTGGCCCACCTCACAGTCCTTCAGGGGACAGTCCATGGTGCCCTTACTGCTGAAGCGTCTGATTCCAACAAGCTGACGGCTAGGAAGCGCATGAGAGAATTTGATGATATCAAAGAAGAAAGACCTAAGCATAAAATTAAGAAGCGCACGCCAGCGGCAGCATACAGAAATGGCGTAAATTCATTCAATGATTTTGTCAGCGAGGATGGCGTCAATAAGCTACGAAGAATTCACATTGAATTGTATGAGGAATTTAGATCTTCTAAAGAAATGATTGTACACGTCTTTGAATATAAAGAGAGAAAGGAAGTATACGGAGTTTGCCAACAAGATTCAGAGTCATTTGCTGTGTTGATATGGGATCCGTCTTCTGGAAAAACCACCAACATATGTCTTGATGAAGAAGGGGTCGAGGTCCGTCGCCATGTACGCACATTTAATGGCCAAAGCACTTGTAAGAGATATTCAAAACACTGCAGTTTTTATACAAGGTGTGAACGCAGATATGACAGTGAGACTGTATTTCGTCTAAATTCCAAAGGGTACCGAGAAAATATGTTCCAAGTGTACCACTTTCTGGGAGCAGAGAAAACCTCCATTTTCAGAGTTCAGGTGATATCTGAGGATCGTTTCGAGCGGGAAACACATCGTGTGTTTGACACTAACCAGTGAAGCCAGTTGCTTTGATGCAACTAGTACAGGCGATGTCATTGCCTGGTGGAAACAGTGGAAGATGAGGAGTCTCGAGAGAGTATGCAACCAAACGGAATGTCTGTCTGTATCGCAGAGACCAGAGCACACTGTTGCAAAGTACGCACCCCCAGACAGCAATTTCTGTCCGTCTGATGTCTGCTTCTGGCAGGAGAACGACCAGGAGCAGCTGCTGGTGGCTGACAGGCAAAACGACTGTTGTTACGTGGTGTCCATCCATGAGAACCAGCTTCACTTCCAGCGTTTCCTGGCTGCTGGAGATGAAACCTGGTTCGGCCACAGCTTGAATGTCGACGACAAAGGCCGGGTCTGGATTGGCTGTGAAAATGGGCGGGTCCTCAGATGTGAGATCCTACAGACAGAGGTAGAGAACGATGAGTCAGATGTAGAGAATGATGAGTCAGATGTAGAGAATGATGAGTCAGATGTAGAAAATGATGAGTCAGATGTAGACTGCAATGATGACATGTTCAGTGTGTCTGACTGCACAGCTGTTGTATCAGATGAGGAACATTCTTTGCTCAACGTGGAAAACTCAAGTGAGTCAACAGGTTCGTCTTTAAAATCGGTCACGAGGAGATGGATAAATACACATGCTAATCAAGTTGAATAAGAAAACCGAAGGGTCAGCAGAAGTCACTGACAGAGATAGTGATCCAACTCAAAACTACTCACGCTATGGTACGACCTGAAGGCGGTCACATAAATCGACAGTCGTGGTGTTTTGTTTTTCCAGTCCTGTTGAAGTGTTGCCTGAGATACCATTGACATGTTTTCTTGGCACCATCCAGGAGGAAGAAAAAGATGTTGCCGTTTGAGGGGACACAGAACCAGACTGGGGATGAAGTTGAGATTAAAAAGAACATACTGGTAGAATTATATACTTTTATATTTGTAACTTAAAGCACTTTGAAGTCAGTTCCCGGGGAAAAAAACCCAATAACAACAATAACAATGTTTAAAGGCAAACTTGAGAAACCATGGGCACTGCTGTGTTTACACGATGCATAATATCACTTACACAAGCAGCTCTTTTTACGTCTGAAGACCCTTCAATGTTCGCAAAAACTTCCTTTTAGATATTACTATCCCTGTAGTCAGAATGCGGTACCTTAATGGTGACAAAAACGGTCGCAAAGGCTACGCAAAACTCTTATCCTCGAAGGTCTAGCCAAAGAACGAAAAACAAAGCAAACACTATTTCTAAATGGTAGGTAGCTAGACACAATGATTCTGATAATCGTCATTACAAGTTTGTAAGCTTCACGTACGAGATCGATTTCTGTTATGAGTCGTCAACTTTTCCAAGAAGTGTGCCATTTCAAGGCTCTCCAGCCGCGGCGCGCGCGCGTGCGTGCGTGTGTGTGTGTGTGTGTGTGTATGTGTGTGTGTGTGTGTGTGGTGTGTGTGTGTGTGTGTGTGGTGTGTGTGTGTGTGTGTGTGTGTGCTACCCCCACCTTCCCTGTAAGGATCGTTAAGACTGCATTATTTCTGAAGACTTTACACATTTAAGTTGGCTAGAGTCATGAGACTTTTACTATTGATTTGTGTGATCCATGACATATTATAGGGTTGGATGTTCATGTGAGAAGTGGAATTTTACCAGTAAGTAATTGTTTGATGTGTGTAACATGTTGAGGTGAGGTTTGTGAATTGCACTGATCAAAATAATGTGGATTTGGTAATAGAGCTATTGGGACAGACTACTATGGCAAATTTGAATTGAGATAAGAGTTGACTGCTAAAACTAAAAGAGTTGAAGACTTGAAGGTTAGACGTAAATGCAGTACAGGACTAGGCCTAGCTAGGCCCTTGTAGCAATTGCCCTGCTAAAAGTAGGCAATTCAACATGAAGGTGTGACTTTGTGTATGGTTAGTTATTTGTGTCAAAAGTGGTTAATTTGTATGAGGTTTTATGACACACTAGATTGTGCCTGATCTCTCTCTCTCTCTCTCTCTCTCTCTCTCGGTCTGGGACGTGACGGGACGAGAACTGAACGGGTGTGCTGTTAGTAAGCTGCTGCAAATTTTTGCATTTTAGCTTCAAAATGTCAGTTACTGGCCTTCCAGCTACTGTAATAACAACTTTAAACGCCCTGCTGATCGACAACGTCGTATCGAGTTGGAAAGTCGCGGGGGAGAGCGGCAGTGTTGTGTTCGTCTTGCGAATGAAGCCAGCTGACAAGCCAGTGTCAACAGAAATGGCCGACCCGGTGCTGAACCGTAACTCCCGTGTTCAGTACTATCGCAAGAAACCCCCTTGTCAAAGACGTCGCGATGTTCAAAGAAGTAGACAACACCAAGAAAGACAGGCAAGTCGCCAATGTGACAATAACAGTGTCTTGGAAGAGCGGTCTTGTGTAACATTGACTCCCTGCTCGATGTGGAAACAGAAGGAAAACAAACCAGTGTGTACACAGAACTATGTGTCAGCAGTGAATTGAATGCCTCAGCCACACCAGATTCATTTGATCTACCGTGTGATCCAGCAACAGACAGCAAGATCGGTGTGTCTTCTGAGGCGCCTGATGTGCAGGAAGAGCTGACAGTTGGCTGCACAGTGGATGACTCTGATACTGATACTGGTATTGTGAAACAGTATGTGTCTACTCTAACTGACAAACGTGTACAGCGTCGATTAAGGGACAGCAAGAGAAACACAGGGTTTCGAAAGGTGGTGGTACATAGTTCGGTTGATCAAAACATTGTGATGTGTGAATCAGATGACATCATCCTGGAATACTCTTGGAATGGAGATCCTGGCGAGGAATCTAAGTGTGTGTTCTGGTACATCAAGCAAGAAGAGAAAAACATGTTGCCAGAAGAACGTGTCAGGCTTGCCAGACTTCGTAAAGGGAAACAGTGTACTAACACACAACACACAGCAACAGTGGTGGCGAGTGCTGAGCAGGAGTTACATCATCTTCGGGACCTGATCCGGTCTTACATGGGCTGACTTCGCTGGCTGTAGACTGGAAAAGGAAAGGCTGGTTTGAAAATTGAGACACTTGAGACACAGACAATAATGTATCTTGATGTACATACCACCACTGCCATGGTTTCCATGTCATTGTAATCGCGTCGCGTTCGATATCGTTGTTACCGCGCCGCAGCGCTATATGGCTTGATTGCTAAATAGCAATAAAATTGTGTCAATTGTGTCAATTGTGTCTCTCTCTCTCTCTCTCTCTCTCTCTCTCTCTCTCTCTTGCTCTCTTTCTCTCTTCACCCCCCCCCCCCCCCTCTCTCTCTCTTTGTGCTACAATATCCATGGGGTATGAAAGGGACCAATGTTTGAAAGATCTTAGTATAGACTAAGTTCTGTGGACATTATTAGGATAATGTCAGTTGAGAGTATTGAGGAAAGGATTTCCTAGTTATTTTGTAGTCTTTGGTTGTCTGATTTACAACTGTATACTCTCTATTGGTTCCCTAGGATTAACTTGTTTTCTTACATTTGGCTAGACAACAATGTTGTTATTTGCTGTGTGTGCCTTTCATGTACTTGGATAAATATGGATAGAGTAGTGACCTGAATGTTATCTGTGTTTCAGGTGTGTGTTGTTGTGTAGATGAAACAATAAAAAGTGTTACCATAACACCCCTGCGTGGCCTCTCATCATTCCTGTGGGTGTGGAGTGCCAGTGTCCTAACATCCCCTCCCCCAACCTTCACCTTCCAACAAGTGTATGATGTTGTTTAAAATTTGACTGCATCTTGTGATTTTTACACACACACACACACACACACACACACACACCATACCACACATGCCCGTGTGCATGCGCATGCACACTCACACGCACATCATTCAATGAGACTATAAACTGAGGTCTCTGTCCAAATGCATGCAGAACATATTGTGCACATGTTAAAACTTGTTCTAACAATAAGAAGAGTACGCCATTTTTGTGCCGGTGGGAACAGATGTGCCAAAATGTGCCAAAATGTGCAAAACTGCATGCACATGGAGACTGGATGTAAAAAAAAACCCACATTTGAGTGCTTATTCCATTTTGCTCGAAATAAAAGAATTTAGATTAATTTCAAAATATCGATTTAAACATACATACACATCATTCATAAACAGTTAATCAGTATGTAAATAGTTTTGCTTTTTAATTGCTTTAATTTTTTTAAGGTACCCTTGCAGTTCTGGTGGACTAGAAAATCGTTTGCCGAAAAATTATATCAGCAAAAAACACCAGTTTGCCTGAGGATGTCCATCTTCTGCATGACATGATTATGCTACCGAAGGACAAGACAAGGGGGGGGGGGGGGGGGGGGGGGGGGGGGGGGGGGGGGGGGGGGGGGGGGAAGGAGTAGGGGGTGTAAATTGGGAACAGATGGGAAATGGTTTGGGCTGTAGATTATATCAGCTTTAGTGTTCCTAATTTTAACAAGTTTGCTTAAGCCAATCAACAACACAAACCCACAAAACCCCACACACACCCCCCGGGCCCACCCCGCACCGCATACATACACATAACACATGCCCATACACACACCCACACACAACAAAATTTCAACCACCACACCCCGCTGTGCGCGCGTGCACACGCGAACACACACACACACCACACCACACACACACAACACACACAAACATGGGTTGACCAAGTAACCCAATACCTCAAACATTAAAAGGATTTTCACCAAAACTTTTATTACCAAATAAAAACTTTCTGTTTCGCCCATTTATCATCATTGCCCGATACTTAAATCAGCATAGAACACCAGCTGCCTGAGATTGTCCACTTCTGCAGACATAATAATTTTGCAAAAGGACAGGACCAAGGGGGGTGGGGGTGGGGCAATAAGGGAACAGGTAAGAAGGGGGTTGGTTGATAAATCATTCGCATTAGGTGTTCCTTTAATTTTTAGATGGCTTGGGGCTTAGGCCAAAAGGGGCTCCTCCCTTCCCAAAAATTTTTTTTGCGTTTTTTTTTTTTTAAATGCTGAAAAAAAGGGTGACGGGGTCAGTGCATTCTTTGTTGAAAAGAGAATTTTTTTTTCCCTGCACTTTTCCTCTCAAACCCCCCTTCTGACTTATCCTTGCCATATTTGCCCCCCGGGATGCCTGTCTCCTTTTTTTTGTGTAGTTTACTATTGCTGTTGTTTTTCCCTTTAAAAAAAAAAAAAGAAGAAAAGTAGAATGAATTTGTTGAGGCTATCTTTCCCGTTAACCAAAATGATACTATTTACAGGGTTTTTTCCCCTTTTATTATTATGGAGGGATTGGTTTGGGAGTTTTGGGGTGGGGGGGGGGGGGGGGGGGGGGTTGGGATTTTTTGGGGTTGCCCTTCTCCCTTTGTTGTTTCTGTTTTTAATTTTGCCTTGGTTTTTCTTTGCTATTTTTTTGTTGTTTTTGTTTTTTTTGCTTTATTTTTATTTTTGTTGTTGCTTTTTTTCTCTCTTTTTCGGGGGTTTTTGGGGTGTTTTTGGTGGTGTTTTTTTTTTCTCTTTCTACTTGAGTGTATTGGTTTTTTGGTTTATTTTTTTTTATTATCAATAAGTACCCAAGGGGGGAAAACGGGAAATTAAAAAAGCACATGGGGTTTATTTTTTTATCCTCGAAAAAAAAAATTTTTGTCTTGTCTTTGTCAACTGTTGTGCGCGCGCACGCGCCCCGGGGTTTTGTGTGTACTCCAATTTTGTAATCATGATAAAGTCTATGAAGATGAAGGGGAAAGGGGGGGGGCGGGGTTTTCACTCTACCGAAAAAGGGTCATGTAATTCGAAAAACCCCCAATATTTTGGGGGAAATCCAACAATATTTGTAAAATCGGGGTATTTCCAAGCACTCTCCTGGAAAGAGGGTAAAAGTGAGCGTGGTATGGGAAAGAAGGCTATGGCAATACCAAATTTTGTCGGCTCCTATACCAGTTATCTCGAATTAAAACAGCAACACAACAAATCATCTAATTCTGTAACACACATACACAAACTACATACATACTACTACATACATACATACATAAACATACATACAACATACAAAAACATACATACATCACTCTCTCCCTCACCCCTTGGTCGGGACGACCGTGGGTCCCCCAGGGACCCTGAAAGTGACCGCCAAATGGTTTTTTCCCGGGCGCTTTCAGGGGGTTTTGGGTCAGTGAGGCCGGTCCACCCCTTGATGTTGGATATCCGTTTTGCGTGGTCGTCCCCTGCTCCTTGCTCCTTCCCCATTCCCTGCGGGACTGCTTTGACGGCTTTTAGCCTGTTGGCCAAACCCATTCAGTTTCCTCCTTTTGACTGTATCAGAAAAGGGGTTCTTTTTGCCACCAGTGCCTCATCTCTGCCAACGTAGTCATTGGTTTTAGGCTCTGTAGGTGATGTTCGGGATCCGCGGGGCATTTCATCTCAAAGGTAATTCGACGTTTTAGATGGGCAAAGTGTCCATGCTTCACAGCTGTACAAGCAATGGTGTGACGAGTGCCTTTAGATCTGCTTAATGGGGGTTTTCTGAGTAGGTTTTCTCCACATTTCGCCCTTATCATGGGGGAGAGTCCACAGCAAGTCGATTTTCACCTTTTGTGTGCTCGCCCTTTTTGGTGATGACGCCCCAAGGACTTAAATTTTTTCTACCCCCCAGTGCTCGCCACCATCTTGATGCTGGTGGAGTGGTTTGGGGTTAGTACTTTCACTGGGATCTTGCCCCTTTCCGTTGTCTCCATACCGGGGGCATTGGCTGATTTTTTCCATCGGGTGGTGAGATCCGGGATTTCTTTTTCCCCGGGGCCCATAGATCGATATCGTCTGCGAATCGAAATTGCAGACTGGCCTTCCTCCTTGTTTTTTGGGGCTTGAAGTCAAGGGGGGCCTCCGCATGATGTTTCTCCAGGAACACGTTGAAAAAAAAACGGGGATAGCGGCACCTTGTCGACTCCAACGAAGTCCGGAAGAACCCCCGATTTCTCCACCCTGAGGACTGCACTTTGGAGCTGCATACAGCGCCTGGATACTTGAATCGGTCCTCGTCGAAGTTATAGTCTCCATGACTTCCACAGAGCTTTTTTTTGCCACACCGGTCAAAGGGCCTTCTTGAGTAAATAGTTGTTTAGGCTGTAGTTGATTTTGGAGTGCTTCCTATGACCCTTTTTGAGTTGAAGATCGCCGACGTGTTTTCAAACCTGGTCTAATCCTGCCTGTTCTTTGAAGGATTTTTTCTGCTTTGGTTTCAGTCTTTTTAAGGGAAGCGAAGAAAAATTTGCTTGGAGGGCTTATCCAATTGTGTTCGAAAATTTTGGGGCACTTCTTCAGGTCCCCCTTTCTTTGAAGTGAACTAGATGGATTGGTCCACTTTTTCAGCCACCCCCTTTGCTGGTCCAGACGTTGGCAGAGATTGTTAATCCCGATCATCCTGGGCCTCCGTCGATGAGCCAGCCGGGATGTTGTCAATCCCGGGGATTGCCTCCTTTCAAGGATCTTACTGCTCTTCACCCTCTCCTCCCCAGCCCCGTGTGCTTTCGGGATCGATGGTCTGGATCTTGCTCGTGAAGTTTTTTGGGATCACCTTCACTGTAGTTTACAGGTCGCTGCAATATTCGTCTATCTCTTCAGAAAGTGGCGCTCTCGTAAGGACTGACCCCTCTTTGTTTTCAAAAACCCGGGGTCCTTGGGCTCGGGGACTTGGTTATACCTTGATGGTCCGGGTACGCCCCTTGCGTCTCCTTTCGCCATTCCCCTTCTCAACCTTGGGCATTGTTCTGACATCCAGTTCCCCATGGCCTGGGTCATCTCTTCTTGATTAAAACCTTTGACTTTTTCTATACTCTTGGGGCCTTTTCTGGTTTTGGTTTCTTCTCGGGGTTTTTAGCTCCCTACGTTATCGCACGGGTCCCAGGATATCTTTTGGGTAACCCACGGGGGTTTTTTTTTTCCTTTTTTTCCCGGGATCTCCAGCGCTGTCCCCTGAAGGGCCCGCTGAAGGCTCAGTGAGGTTTTTGATGTCTCTTGGAGGAAATTCAATGCGAAAATCTCCCCCCATCTCAGTTTTAAAAAATTTCACGATTTCGGGTCCTTCATTTTTCCAGTTGAACCAAAAACCCCGGGATTTCTCTTCGGGTTCTTGGTTTTCAGCTTGATCTTAGGGTCATGAGTCCCCATGTCGGGCACGCCAAATAGCGCCGGGGACAGTTTTTTTTTGTCTGGTTTGTTGTGCTCGACTTAAATCGTTTGGGGGCCAAGAGTAGTAAATCGGTTATGTATTTTTCCTTTTTGGTGATGCCACTCGTTTTCTTGAGCTTGTGGGGGTATAGGGTGTTGGCGAATAAATTGGGGCTGCTTCGAATCCAAAAGTCTGAGACCTCTGTCGGGGTTTCGCCCCACGCCAAAAAACGGCCTTTTGTCCCTGGCCTTTGGCAAAATGTCAGGTCCATCTTGGCATTCCAGTCCCCCCCGGATCACGAGAAAGTCCTTCTTTGGAGTTGATTTGATGCGCCTCCAAATCCCGTAAAACACTCGATTGCTTCAAAATCGTACTGATTTGGTGCATAACTGTATGATGGTCATGTTGTCTGGTTTTGCGCGACACGCATTCAACAAACAAACAAACATACATGTATTTATCCGTTTTTGATGAACCTCAAAAACAGCAGGGGAGGAGCTGCGTTTCGAAAATTGGGCAAAAATTTGATTATAGTGGAATGCCTTCCCACAGACATCCCCACTCTCCGGCCAAAGGGGGCATAGGACAGTCACGTTGGAATTTTTCTCCAAAGGAAACCACCCCCAGGTTTGCAGCGCAAAGGACTTTGCAAGCAACCTCCTAGTAAAAGGAGTCATGTCGATCACTAAGACTAAGCGTAAAGTGGAATTCCATAGGGAAAAAACCACTGGTCATACAGCCCTCACTTTGCTGTTGCCCCACATCAAGGTTTAATCAAGAACTTAACATACATACATACATACATACATCCACACCCCCACACTTTTATTAAAAAATTTAAAGGGGTCGGGCAAAACCCAACCCAAATTTCTTTGTTTCGGCCCCCGCCAACTGTAGGGCCCCCATCGGGGCTTCACCGGGCAATAAATTAAAGGCAGATTTTTAAACAGGGGGGGAAAAAATCAAACAAACCAAGTGTTTTGTCCTTCCTCGGTCAACGCCCCCCCTCCCAAAAATTTGGGGACAGCTACCCCTTGTAAGGTAGACCCCCATAACCTTGTGGTCTTTATTTTTTATTCTTTTTTTTCCCAATAAGGAATAAGCCCATTGCTTTTTTTAAACATCCAGCCCCCCTTTAGTACCCGTTTTGGTAAATTTTGTCTTTTGTCGGGGGAGTGGGGCAAGAGACCTCAACTTCTAAAGGGGGCCACATATAGGGGGCACCCCTCTTCCCATCGCTGCTTAAAACCCCCCTGCCCCAAAAGGGGCAGGTACCCATTACACTGGGTGAACTGGGGACTAACTGAACAAGGCGCGAAAAACGTCACCCATCCAAGGGGAACCCCCTTTGATGCTGCTTTACCTTAGCTGGGGAAAGCGATGCTCTGCCCACTGGCTATCCCCCCCTTTGGGGGAGAACCATATAAAGACACATAAACGGGATACAGGCAATGCTGGAGACAATTTTAAAAAAAACCCAACAAAACAAACAAACACACAAACAAAGCAAACAACAACAAAAACCGACAAAAAAAACCCCGACAACAAAAAACCCTTTTGTTGAAAAAAAAAAAAAAAAAATCTTCCGTTCAACTCTTATCTCAAATGCATCAATCATTTTTTTTTTGCCACACATCTTTATCAGGGGGGCGAGGAAGATTTAAATAAAATCTCAGTTTTTGCAAAGCACTATGACTGTGGTAGGGGAGGAGGGTGACTAAGCTCCCAGCATGCACAGGAGAAAGTTTGGGTGGGCCCACCAAGTTCGGCAGCTCGCCCCATATGCCTAAATTTTCAATAGGGCTGCACAATTCTTCAAAGATCGGGAGAATCAGAATTTTTTAAAAAAAAGAAGCTTCTGAACGAAGTTAAGATTGGACTAATAGGAGGATGTGAATTAGTTCATCAAAGTAAACGGGTTTAAATCAAATATAACTGGTTAACCCAAAGTAAAATTTGGGTTTCATCAAACATTGATTAATCGAATGTAATTTGGTTGATAAAAGTAAAATTTGGTTCATCAAGTAAATAATTCATTCAAGTGTAAGGGGCTAACGCCAACGATCTAAAAATTTTAAAAATACCAATTTTTTGCAAAAACAAATCAGAGTTAGAAAATATGTGGTGTTTGAAGGTAGTGGGTGTGGTGGATGTGTGAAGGTAGTGTGGTGTAGTGAAGTGTATGTGGTGGGGTGTGTAAAGGTAGGTGGTGTGGTGTAGGAAAGTGTATTGGGTGTGGTGGGTGTAAGTTAGTGTGGTGTGGTGTTGTAATGAGTGAGGGTATATTGGTGTGGTGGGGTTTAGTATAGTGGGTGTAGTGGGGTGTAGGTATGTATATAGTGTGGGTGGTGGGTGAGTGTAGTGAGTTTAATTTAGGGGAGTAGGGGAGTGGGGTGGTGTTGTGGTATATGTGGGTGGTGTATGAGTGTTGTGGTGTGGTGTAGTGTTGTATAGGGGGAGTGTGGGTGTGTGGTGTGCTGTAGTGTAGTGATGTAGTGTGGGGGGTTGGGTTTGGGGAGTGTAGTGTGTTGTAGTGTTGATAGTGTTAAGTGTTGGGTGGGTTTTCTGTATTAGTGGGTGTGGTGGGTTATGGGGAAGGAAAAAAGGAGCGGACGACCACCAAAAGCGGAACCAACATCAAGGAGGGGGACCGGCCTTACGTCCCAAAAACCTCCTGAAAGCACCCCGGGACAAAACCATTGGGGGTCCACTTGCAGCGTCTGTGCGGGTCCCCCCAACGGTCGTCCCACCAAGGGGAGATGATGATGAGATGATATTTTTCCGGGGGATTGTTCGGGAAAAGTGCTCTTATCTTGGTATAAAAAGTTTTACATGTAATCAAAATTTCCAATGGTTTTAAAAATTAAAAAATATAATCCCAACAAAAACAAAATTTGGCTAAACGCCAACATTGAGGGGTATCACCCGGGCCCAGAGGGTGCATTACTCCTAAAAACATTATCAAAATAACCTAAAAATGAAAATAATAATTGGAATTTAAAAGGGGCTGATTCTTGTAAAAAAAAAAACAAAAACGAAAACATTACAAGCCGTTTCCATCCATGGAGATGCTAATCACGCTTGCTGTTTGAGAATCTTGCATGCAAATTAATACACCATTTAAATTTTTCATGTCACTGTATTGTCAACGAAAATTTTGGGGCTACTTCAACGTCCATATTGATCGGAAAAACCAAATTCTTGTCCCTTCCGCATTTTTGTCTACTTATCGGGGGTCAGATTGCGCCAAAATATATTTAAACGCTCAAGCCTGAAAAAGAAATCGGAAAAACCGCAAAAAAAGATAAACTTCTATAGCGAGTTCCACCAGTCCCCCCGCGCACGTTGTCCCCCCGTTTTAACAGGGGACGAACCGTCCATTTTGATTCTAACTTTTTTACCCAGCGATGCAATGGCAACGGAATCTTATCACACCCGGGGGGTTGGTTGTTTGTTTAGTACGCTCCAACTCCCGTGTTGTGACTGTTTTTGGCTGGGGCCTGCTTCATCGGGAATGTTTGGGGGTTTTCCACAATCCACTTTGGGGACTGACACGGACCAAGTGGCCCCAACAGTTTTTCGTTTTTGGGCCCAAAGGACAGAGTGGACTGAGAATTTTAACGCTCCGCATGGTGACTTTTCGGAAATCTTGACGTCACGCAGGAAAGGATGGCAATGCACTGCCAAAGACGGGGGCAGGGGAAAGGGGCGGGGAAAAACCCACTGTGGGGTGTGTCGAGACTCCAACCGTTCTCCCCCTGCTTCCTTGCTTCCACACCTTCTGCTTTTACTGCTTTGGGGGTCCGACGAGGGCTCAGGAAAAACTGGCGTCGTTCCCCCCTGCCCGGAATGTCGCGCAACCATCCCGTGCCCTCCCAAGGAGCGCGGGGGTTTCCAGAACTTCTACTCACGGGGAGGAGCTGGGAAATGGAAAGAGACGGCCCGCACGGCCATGTGCCCAGTTCACAACAGGAGCCCCTCGTTTCCCTTACTGTGTGCCCTGTGACCTCCTATTTGTACAGGTGCAGGCTCACCAACACAGCGACCACACGAAAAGCAAACTGTCGGAAGCTGCAGCTCGATTTCGCCACCTCAAAAAGGCCAAGGGCCGCTGGGCAGGCCACAGCCCCCGACCAAGAATCGACAACCGCACAAGAGAACCCAAGGGGGTGCCAAAGAAAAGGGGCTGGCAAAGAAACAAAAGGTAAAGCTTTCAAAAAACCCCTCTCTCTTTCCCAATGGGTGACAACATTTTCAAAAAATGCATACACACGGGGGACCGGAAAAAAAAAAAAACACACGAGTGCTTTTTCCCCTAACCCCGAAATAAAAAAAAATAATAAAAAAAATCTCTCTCTCTCCCCCTCTCTCTCTCCTCTTTTTCCCTCTCCCCCCTCTCTCCCCCTCTCCTCTCTTCCTCTCTCTCTCCAAAAAAAAATCGCTTAAGATTTCTTCTTCAATTTTTCTCATTTGTCAGAAATGGGTTTAGATTGTTACAAAAAGAATAAGAAAGGCTGCCACAATACTTTTCATTTTGGGGTTTGGGAAACGAGTTGGGAAAGATTTTGGGTATCATTGTATTTTTAAAAATCAGGGAAGGGCCATGCCAACGGGGTTTTTTTTTGTTTGGTTGCAGCAAGGGGTCAGACAGGTCAAAGTGTTTCTAAAAATTATTAAGCAAGACTGGTTCATCTGTAATCTAAGGTGGCGGCACCATCGAAACCGTTAACCCAAATTTTTTTTCCCCATAAATTCTGTCCTGTGGTGAGTTTGTGTGGGGGCTTTTCCGGGTGGAGAATCACAGGGGCGGGGCTTTGGAGGGGGCTGTGATGGTTATCCCCCGGGGTGTCTCACTCCAGGACTAAGCAAAAATTGTCATCTGTAGGGGCTTAGAGGGTTTTGGGGGTTTAAAGGGAAACCCGCACAAACCAATTGGAGAGAGTAATGGTTTTCTACCCTGGAGGGTGCCTTACTCTTTGTCAGTCTGTTTTTTGACTAACAAAAAATTTTGCCTAGGGGCTCTAGGGGGTTCCGCATATGCTAGCTCAGACAGGCACCACTGAAAAACCACCAAGTACCCAGCAAAACCGGGCCCTTTAACTGGTGCCTTATGGCGCCCGACATGGATGGGCTCCCTGCAAACTTTGACTTTTTAGGATGAACTGACAAATCTAATATACAGGGGCGGGGATAAAAGACGATGTGGGACAGCAGGACAGAAATTCACAAAACAATTGAGGGAGCAAAAAAAAAACCCAAAAAAAACCCCAAAAAACAACCCAACCCTCCCCCCCCCCCCCCCCCCCCCCCCCCCCCCCTTCCCGGGACATTTTAGTTCACAATGGTTCATTTAGTTATGAGTTTGGGGGAACTAAAAAAAGAAAAAAGCCACTAAGGCAACTGACCCTTTATAGCATTTTTTTCTTTTAAAAAACCACTTTTAAAAAAAACCCCTTTAAAAAAAAAACATTTGTAAACTTTGAACACTTAAACAGTTTTTCAAAAGGGTCCTGCTTTTCTCATGGGTAATACCTTTTAACTGATCAGATATCCAGGTTCAACCCTCACTGTGAGCGCCAGGTTTAAAGATACTTGCACTTCAGATTTAATTTGTTGAGACCCCCCAACCCCCTTCCACTTGTTTTAATGAAACTTAGCTTTAAACTTTTAGTCCCCTGCGTGAAAAAGAACACTCTTACACAATCACAAACATGTACAAAAATCACAACATGTACACAACTTTTCACCCGTAAACCACGTGTAAAAACGGCACCAATCGCAAAGTCAGAAATGTGGGGCTTTCAAACCAAAAACAAAGGAAATTCCTCTTTTCCCCCCCCCCCCCCCCTCTCTCTCTCTCCCTCTTCCGCTCTGGTGTGTGTGGTGTTGTGTGTGTTTTGTTTCTTTTATTTCAAAGATTATGAAAAAGCACCGGGGCGCGTTTTTTTAACAGCCAGTCCCCGTGTGCATGTGGTTTTTGGGCAGTTTTTTAATCCCTTTCCCCCCACACACAATGGGCCCAAATTTTTTTAAAAAACGGAACTGATTTTAATTTTACCCAACTGTGGGTTTGTGCTATCTGTGCAAAAACTTAACCTAATAACAAAGTAAGAAAAAAATTTTTTCTTATTTCCTGTAATCCTTTTAATGTTATAAACACCTTTCTCATCATAAACACCTGTACGTTTTTTGCAGTTCACAGCCAAAATGGGTACCTGATCAAAAATTGAACTGTTTAAAACCGAAAATTTGAAAAGATGGACCCTAAAAACACCATTGGGGAGGAATCCCTATCGGGTTGCCCCAGTCCATCCGAAGGAGTTGGACTGTTTGGGCAGGCGCAGAGCCCCACCTGCCCTAAGGGCGAAAAACCTCAGATGCGATAAAGTCTTTTTGGGGAAGGATGCGAGGGGGAAAGGCAGTGAAGCCTCTGCCAATCAAGGGAAAAACCTTCCGGTGCAACATTCAACCTTCTGCATTTTTCCAGTGACTTTATCAGTGACGGGACATTTTGCGTGTTCTTTTGGGAACCCTGTTTCTTTTACCATGTCGCTGAAGAGCCCCGGGATGTGATTGTGCCATCTTTCAGCAAAGAAAAAAATATGGCAGAGAAGTGTACTGGGTTGCCAAAGGAGCCCAGAGACCTGGGCGTTTTTTGTGTGGGATTCCCCCTGCCCCCAAAACCACCAAATCCAGATTGACGAAAAGGGGGAAAATTGTCCCACAACGAGCGGGGTTTCCTCGAAAAATGCTTGCAAGAGATATCAGAAAAGTACTTTTCCTCCACCTTTCATTCATTTCGAAGCGGAAAGAATGGACCGCGTGAAAATTTAAAGGGATTCCCTGATCAGATCTTTCAGGTTTTAACACTCCGGGCGAGAGGCCCCCTAAACCGATGGGAATGAATCTTTTATTTCCCTTTTCTGTAGGGCACATCACATCCAAGACATCAACCCGCCAAAACCCGCTGCATTTTATGCATCTACCAGGGACATGTTTGTCCGATAAAACCCCTGAAAAGGACAATCCCAACCAGACAACATCACGAAAGGGAAGTTTTCGTACGCCCGAGACCAAAGCGCACCCTTTGCAACTATGCACCCCCCAACAAATTTCTGTCCGTCGATTCGCTTCGGGGGAGAACGCCAGGGGCGCGCTGGGGGCTGACGGCAAAACGACTGTGTTCATTGGGTCCATCCATGAAACCACTTCCTTCCCCGTTTTCCCGGCTGCTGGAGAGGGGAACCGTTTGGCCCACAGCTCGAAGTCGACGACAAAGGCCGGGTCTGGGGTGGGTGTGAAAGACATTTTCCAATGTGGAACCGGAGAGCCAAACTGCAGATGACAGAGCAGATTAGAGGGACACGCTGTCCTGGCCTCCGGTTGGAAGGAAGCTGTGGGGTCCTGCTGGGAGTGGAAAAAAAATCAGCACTGTAAGCCAATGTCGGAACTTTGAGAAAAGTTCAAAAAGTAAAACCCCCCTTTTCCCAAAGGGAGAGCACTTGATGAAAGTATTTATTGTAACTAGATGGATTTATTGTATGGTGTACCCTTTTAAGTCACAGCAGTTTTATCGTGAAATTCGGGGGAGCTCCCCCAGGAGAGCGCATCGCCACAAAGACGCCAACTTTTTTGCCCCCTTTTTCATGTGTATTTGAAAGTGTTTTTGCGCTTTTGTAGAACGCTTTTTTTTTCCCCTTTGGGTTTAATTTTCCCCCTGTTTTAAATTTTTAAAAAGGCTTATGCGTCCCCGGTTTGATTTTTTTTATGGGAAAACCATGTTTTCCCATTTCCTGAAGAGGGGTTTTTTTAAAAGACAGTGGCCAGATTTTCAAACACATTAAGTTTGGCCTAAAAAGTGGGTGTGAAATGAACAGTTATAGGGGTAGTGACTTTTTTTCCCTTACAAGCTTTTGGATTAATCGCGTGGTCACTTTTTTCTCCTGCTCAGGCATTGGACTGCTAGACAAAAAAAAAATTTTTTGTTTTTATGCAGGCATGCGCATGTTTTTTGGTGTAAAATCAATGTTGGGTTGCATCAAAGATCCATTTGTTCAAATAAATTTTCCCCCACCTTATTTCCACCTACGATGTTTTTTTAAAATAAACCAAACAACTGGGGATTTTTTTGTATACAAAACAAGCAAATGCCCAAACCAAATTAATACAAACTTACCTCTCATTCCTCTTATTCCAAAATTTTTTTTCTTTTATTTTAGGGATGAGGGATAAAACAAGTGCTTTCTTTTACACAGTCCCTATGCAATTGTTTCTAAAGTTGTTTTCCATTCATACCAGCACCCCTTGCCTACAAAACAAAAAAACTGGGTGGGCAAAACTGAGGCGAAAAATGTCTTTGGCAAAATCTATAATAGTACAGACTATCATTTCTTTCCCCTGATTGCAACACATTTAAACAATTCTTCTTATACACCAAAGGCATAGTGCGGAAGGGAAAACGGGCCCGGGATGTAAGATTTCCCCCATTTTATCCAGGACAAATTGCACAACCAATTCAACATTCCAGGGGCCAGAAAAGGGGTGATATTTTCTTGGAAAGCTGGGTACTGCAACTTTTCCCGGGCTTTGCACATTTTTTCATGAGATTTCTGGGGGAGCGTTTTTTTGCTTTTTTTAAAAAACCGAAAAACTTTTGGGGGTTGTTTTTTTGTGTTTTGTTGTTTTCTTTTTCAGGTTTTTTTTACATTGGGATTTGATTAAGAATGTATTTCTGCAGTTTTGTTGTTATATGTATTTTTGGGGCGCAAAACTTTTTTTTTATGACATAATGTTATTTGGGAAGGGGGTGAGACAGTATATTATTTCTATTACATTTTTCAGGACAGATTTTTCAGGGCAAGCCCCCCGCTTTCCCCCAACCAAGGTTAACGCTTGAGCGGGGTTACATGTGGATGGGTGACCTTTTGCGCACCTTGGCTTCAGTAGTTCCCCAGTTGTAAATGGGTACTTGACCTCTTTAGGGTCAGGGAAGGTAAAGGAGTGAGGAAGAGGAGATGGAGGTTGCCCTCAATAAGCTTGCCCTTGGAGAAGCTGAGGTCTCTGACATCTCGCTCCCCAAAGACCACAGAGGTTATGGGAACACTGTTACCTTTTACGTTATTTGATGGAATATTGATTTACATGAGAAAAGTTAAAGGCACAGTTAGAATTGTTTTCTAAGAGTACTTGATGAAGACTTTGAAACTGTTAGCAAATGCTAGTGCCAAGTGGTGCACCAGTGACATTGCAAGTCTAAAATATTGATATGAGAATGCAGGAAAAGATCTTTCTTGAAATATTTTAGTTTCTAAGCATAGTGGATATGATGGAATTAATTCTTTTATTATTTCTTTGGATAATTGTGTGTTACATATAAGATAAAGTCGTCGTTGATGTAGCTTTTGCTTTATTTTGTTTTTGGTTTTGAAGGCATTACCCGGATTCTTGAAAGTGAAAAGGGACAGTCTTTATGTAGATGTACGTGAATCTGTAATGTGTGTCCTTTGGATTAATTACTGTTGCTGTGTGTGTGCGTGTTTGTGTGTGTGTAGTGTTAACATTTCAGTAGCCATTTACTCTATATTGCTTTTACATGATAACAGCCGTTTATTTAGTATGGCATCAACATTGCTTGTAGCAAAAAAACAAAAAAAGAAGCGTTGTTTGTAGCTGTTTATTTTTTGTGGCTCTAGCATTTCTACAGTTGATAATTTTTATGTGGCCGTAACATTATCTTAGTTGGCTGCTTTATGTCACATCATTATTACTATAATGCAGTATTTATTTTGTGGTGTTTCAGAACTGTTGCAGAAAATCAGATTTTTTTCCCCCAATAATTATAAAGATGTTTACAATAAAAGGTTTCAAGCAAACTGCAGGGCAGCTGAGAAGTCAAAATTCTTGGAGTCAAGTGGATCGCCACCATGATTCAAAGAAGTCTCAGAGAAACTTCAGAGAAGCTCTTCAGAGAACAGTGTTCAATTTCCAGTCTATGTCACTGAAGTGGACTGCAAGCTTGTAAGTCAGTCAAGGGTTCAGCAGAAAATTATGGAAATTTAGAGTTTGTTGATTCGCGTGGTACTTCTTGTCCCATTTCAGCAGTGGTTTTGTTACGGGAAGAACGTCAAATTGTTAAAAATTTTCCATCAGAGGAGAATAATCATTATGAATGTCTGCCTGACAGATGCCTAAGTTTTAATCCCATGCATCCATGAAGTCGTGGGTTTGAATCTCCGCATCAGTCAGGCGAATTAAAGGTGGGGATTTTTACAGCCTCCCATGTCAAACTTGAAAATGCTGACTTGCCAGTGCCTTAATTTCCTTCTTGTATATAGTTATACACACGTGAAGGAGATCAAATATGCACATTAAAAATCCTGTGATTCTTGTCAGCAATTTGATGGGTTATGGAAACACACGCATGCATCCTGTACAAAACATAAGCTGCTCTGAAGTCGGAGTGTGTTGGCTGAGGCCAGCAGGCAGACCTCTTGCAGAGTTACAAGTAGAGGAGAAGACCAGGCACTACACATCCCTCCTAATAAGGGAACACAGAGGAGGAGAGAATGTCTGTCACACTCTTAGCTGGTCGGCTTTGAATGTTGTTTTGTCCCTGCAGCTCTCAAGATAGAAATATGATATCCTGTTTTTCACTTTCTCTTCTTCTTCTTTGCGTTGCCTGGGTTATGTTGTGAGACCAGATCTTCTGAGGAATTCAGCAGTTGCCTGCAGGTCATCCATGGTGCCGTACAGTTTCTGCTCCAGAGGCGTGGGCTCAGGCCACACTTCCAGCCTTAGTGTCTGGAACTTTCTCTTATTTGCTGTGTTTTGTTTTATATGATGGTAACGGTGATAATATTGCAATTACCACTACTAATATTAGCTGTATTATTGCTGCTACTGTTGTTTATAGCATGTCATTATTTAGAGAGGATTTAATGCATAAACTGGAAGGTATATCTAGTTCTAATATGGAGTGATTCTATATGCTTGCTCAATACTGTTTTGCTATTGGCTTTAATTTCTAATAGACAAAATAAATATACAGAAACAAACTTTTCTTGTTTGTTTTCCATTGAACAAACTGTGAGGGTATGTGCTATTTAAACACTGCGTCAACAGCATTCTCTGATTGAAAGGGGGAAAAAAGTATTTATTCTTCTGTCTTGGTTAAAAGTTGTCACCTACATTTACATCTGAGGCACAAGATTCATGTTGAGTAGTTAATTTCTTGCGGTGGTTCCTTAGTGAGAGCTCTGAGGTTTGCCGATGGTGAGATCATTTAAGTATGCCTCCACTTACCCGCCATTAAGGTGACCACATTCCCACTTTGGGGATGATGTCTCAACACACCAGTGTGCGTGCGGTTTTTGTCAGTTTTGTCACCTGTTCCCACAGCTACAAATGATCTACTCTTCTGAAAGGTGGACCAGGGTGTTAAGTGTATGCAAGATGTTCTATGTGACCTCGCAAACCTTGGTTTAAAACCTTTTGGCTGCCAGGGAATTAAGGTTGACGTTAAATTCTATTTGCCAGGGTTTTTTCCCCCCAGAACGGGTACTTAAATATTTTCAAACAAAAATCGCTTAATTGGGGATTCCCTGTAACGAATGCAAGATTATAGGTTTTCAAAAGAATCTGTCACTTTTCCAAAATGATATCCACAGTCTAAATAGAAAACAAAGAAATTTATAAACTTCTCCATGACGAGTATACTCAACAGACATGACAACAAAGAGGACACCACTTTATATCGAGTTATCTTGTCAAGTAAGGCTATGAACAGGTTAAAGTTTCATCTGAAGGACTTTCATGGGAGTGGAATTGGCACTGATCACTGATATTAACTCTAGGGGGGGTGGAACAAACCTCTGTTCAACGAGCGTCTTGGTGGTGGCTCAAACCTAATGCTGTAACCACCTAGCTGTGCCATCCCCTGAGTGGTAAATGAACAAACGCCGTTTATATTAGCAAACAAGTGATGAAATAATGTAAATTCTAATCTCATGCATCAGATCTGCCCTGTTATGCTATCAAAGAGAACGTTTAGTTGCAACACAAAGATTATGTTTAACAAGCAAACAAAAAATCATTTGCTTCCAGGTTAGTGACACAACTTGCACATAATTTCCTCATGATCATACAGCATCACTAAAAAAAAAAAAATGCCACATGCCCCCTCCCCCCAAAAGTCAGTTGTGTTGAACAGATTTTAAGCCAGCCTAGTACTTAAAACTCAAAAACTGTGATGTAGTCTCAACAAGAGACTCAAAATCACTTTGAAAGAAAGCCAGCCTTATACTTTGAACTAAAAAAACTGATACGGTCTCAATGACAGACTTAAAATCACTTTGAATGAAAAGCCAGCCTTAAACTTTAAAACTGTGATATGGTCTCAATGACAGACTTAAAATCACTTTGAATGAAAAGCCAGCCTTAAACTTTAAAACTGTGATATGGTCTCAATGACAGACTTAAAATCACTTTGAATGAAAAGCCAGCCTTAAACTTAAAAACTGTGATATGGTCTCAATGACAGACTTAAAATCACTTTGAATGAAAGCCAGCCTTATACTTAAAAACTATGATACAGTCTCAACGACAGACTCAAAGTCACTTTAAATGAACAGCAATCAATAAAATTATGGAGTTGTAACAGTAAACAAAGCACAGGACCTTAGTTTTTCTTCTTCTTTGTTGTTGTTGTTGTTTCATCTGCAGGTCTCGTGCAAAGACCACCATTCAGTCTGGATGATGGTTTGGGTAGGGTTGTGTAGATTCTGCTCCTTTGGACAGGATTTGAAACACAGACCTCTCTCTTTTAAATGGTTGTTAAGTGGGACAGGATAGCTCAGTGGTCAGAGCACTCGCTTTCCCCCAGCCAAGTTAAGCAGCGTCGAGCGTGGTTACCAGTTGGATGGGTGACCGTTTGCGCGCCTTGGCTTCAGTACAGTTCCCCCAGTTCACCCAGCTGTAAATGGGTACCTGCCCTCTTTAGGGTCAGGGAAGGTAAAGCAGCAAGGGAGAGGAGATGGGCACCGCCCTCAATATGCTGGCCCTAGAGAAGTGAGGTCTCTGACGCCTCGCTCCCCTACGACCTTATAGGTTATGGGACTCCTTTACCTTTACCTTAAGAAGGAAGGTGGCAGATGGTGAAGGCATTCACCTGCCTAACAAGTACACCGTGAGGTCCTGGGTTGGATTCCCAGCCTTTCCTTTTCTTTCCAAACTTGACAAGAAAATTGAACTGAATGTCAAAGTCCTTCGGATGAGACTAAAACCTTTTTGGAAGAGTAGGCCATTTTGTGCCAGTAGGAATGGATGACAACACTTTAAAAAAACAAATGCATAGATGTAAATATAGGAGTTCTACATTACCAACACGCATACATCCATGACACACAATTTCTAAAGCAAAATACAATTTCTCTCAATTTATTTCTAAGGGATCGAAAACAAAGTTGTAAAACATTAAAAATATAACACACACACACACACACACTCTCTCTCTCTCTCAACAAAAGTACCTGGAAAAAATAATAACTCATACACACTGAAAGATTACAAATGAAAACAAAACAAACCAAGGGATACATTGATACTGGAGCATGAGATGATGTAAATGACGATAATAATACCAGAAAAAACCCTGACTTATTCTCATCCCTAAACAACACACACACACACACCACACTCACAACACACACACACACTCACACCAAAACCCCAACCCAAAACAAAAAACAATGGGGGATGGGGGGAGGGGGAGAAAGAGAGAGAAAAACAAACAAACCCACACACACATTAAAGCAATCCACAACAAAAACAAGAAGACAATTCCTGGAACACAATATCAAGAATGCATTAACGCTACATCTGCACAACTCTAAGATCCCAACAGTCCAATGTTATTTTTATCAATCTCAACAAACAAATCAGAAACACAGCAAAAAAAGGCAATTTCCTTCTTTGAGCATTTTTGAATTGCGATTGGTATTCTTTCACACTGACCAGCAAAATTTTTCATTGCACAGCTATATATACAACTTCAAACAAGATTATCACACCAACAGACTTTTCCAAGTTTTTGTTACTCTCAGTGGCTTATCATTCTCTACTCTGATATAAATACAAACAGTTCATTCCACAATGTAAAACAGCAGGAATTCAAGTTTGAAATGCTACAAAATGAATAAGAGAACAACAAAAATAGAAGTACACCCCATTTCAAAATGTTCTAAATTCACTTTGCACACAAAACAAGCTTGAGCTTGTCAAAAAACAAAAAACCTAATCATAGAAATGAATGAAAACAAACATATTGACTCATCGGATGTATATATGAGAAAGATTATCCACACAAAAATTGTTTCATGGAAATTTTTCTGCAACAGATTCAACAGGGCATTTTCTTTCTCATATAAGCTATGAATTTCTTTTTCTTATTATTCATTGTTTGCCTTTATCTTTAGCTGATAAGATACAAACTGATCAAGAGATAGCATGAAAATTGAAGAATACATACTTAAGTCTTGTCATACCTTTTTCTATGGGCCACTGAATATTTCAGTCATGTCATATATGCTATTCTACAGGCTACCAAATATCTTGTACACATTTTTCTATGGGCTACTAAAAATTTCAGTCATGTCATATAGGTTTTTAAATGGGCTATTGAATATTTCAGTCATGTTGTATACATTTTGCTACAAGCTATTGAAAATTTCAGTCATGACATATACATTTCTTTTATGAGCTACTGAATATTTCAGTCATGTACTTATTTTTGTACAGGCTTCTGAATATTTCAATTTATTTGTAATCATTTTTTTCTACAAGCTAATGAATATTTCAGTTAATATGTATACTTTTTTTTTTCTACAGGTATCGAATGTTTCCGTCATATCAATTAATTTTTCTACAAGCTAATGAATGCTTCAGCCATGTATTGGTCAATCTTTCTACAGTCTTTTGAATATTTCAGTCATCTTGAATACAATTTTTCTACAGGCTAATGAATATTTCAGACATATATAAATTGTTTCTACAGCCTATTTCTGTCATGTTGAATAATTTTCAACAAGCTATTGAATATTTCAATCATATATAAATGTTTCTACAGGCTACCGAGTATTCTAGACATGTAGGCTATCAATCTCCAAAGTTGAAATGCAGCCACCTTAATGGTGGGTAAGTGATCGCTTATGCAAAAAATCTCACCACTGGTGAACCTTGGAGCTCTAGCCAAGGAATGAAATAAAAAAGACATGTCTCTATTTTACTACAAGCTATTGAATATTTCAGTCATGTCCTATATATGTTTCTACAAGCTGACTGTATTACAGTTCATGCAACTTTGATTGTAACTGTGATACTGCTTTCATCAAAAAACACAACAAAAAAGGCAATACCTTCTTTGAACATTTCTGAATCATGACTGTTCTTCATGCATACTGACCAGCAGATTTTTCGTTGCACAGCTATATGTACAATGTCAAATAAAGCTATCACACCAACCGAAAAAAAACATTATGTAGATAACAGCATGCACCCTATCTTAGTCTGAAATTTGCCTATACTGCAACTTAGTATCAACTAGAGGAGCTCTCAATAATACACTTCACGCAACAAAAACCACAAACACCTCATCCTTTCCAGTTCACTTCTACAGTATGTCAAACATATACTCTCAGACTCCACTTTTTTTTAACCAGGAGCACTTTCATCACTACTGCCACATACAACATTAACAGGTTTTCAAGACAATATACTTAAAGTTGATAATGCTGTTTTGTGTTTGTTATTCTTGTGACTATATACAGACATCTTAAGCCCGTGATTCAGCGCTGCAATCAAACATTTCATTTCATGTTGTTCACAATCCCACCAACCACAAAAGCAATAGTAGGGCTGTCACCTTGTTCAATTCCAGTAACTTGCATTAGCGCTGGCTCCAAGTTCACAATCAACACCTGTTTATCCTCTCCAATATCCAGCACCATCAATCTGACAAAAAGAAATCACACTAACGACACAGTACCACAATTACTTCATTCCTTATGGCAAATAAAACCAGGCTGTGAGGAGAGCGTCCCATTACACAAAAAAAGTAGCTAAAAAAAAAGAAACCTTCAAAGTGACAAAAATACAGAAAAATCAATCAGCAGACAAAACCCCGGGGCCGTAGCAGCCACTGAGGTCCTTGTGAGGCAGGACAATGGAGTTCAGCATGATCACCTCGGATGGCACCTGCACATGGGACCCTGAAACAATCCACACTCTTTTCTTCTACTACATGCACACTGCACAGGAATCCACTCTTTTCTTCTACTACATGCACACTGCACAAGAATCAACTCTTTTCTTCTACTACATGCACACTTCACAAGAATCAACTCTTTTCCTCTACTACATACACACTTCACAGGAATCAACTCTTTTCCTCTACTACATGCACACTTCACAGGAATCAACTCTTTTCCTCTACTACATGCACACTTCACAGGAATCAACTCTTTTCCTCTACTACATGCACACTTCACAGGAATCAACTCTTTTCCTCTACTACCTGCACATTTCACAGGAATCAACACTTTTCCTCTACTACCTGCACACTTCACAGGAATCAACTCTTTTCCTCTACTACATGCACACTTCACAGGAATCAACTCTTTTCCTCTACTACCTGCACACTTCACAGGAATCAACTCTTTTCCTCTACTACATGCACACTTCACAAGAATCAACTCTTTTCCTCTACTACATGCACACTTCACAGGAATCAACTCTTTTCCTCTACTACATGCACACTTCACAAGAATCAACTCTTTTCCTCTACTACATGCACACTTCACAGGAATCAACTCTTTTCTTTTTTTTCTTTTTTTTCTCCCTTTGCAAGAAATCTCGAGTTCATCTTTGGTGAGATTCATGCATTTAAAAAAAACAAACCAATTTTTTTTTTCTAAATGCAATCAAACTACTTTCAATGACAGACAACGTGCCACTTTAATGTGTAATTTACAACCAGTACATTACAATAAAACATTGAAAAAAAGCCAGGCATTAAGTTGCATCATGAGATAAAGTAACACTGAGAAATAAGCAAGCCTGAACCCTCATCACATTCCTCCATAGAAATGTCCCCCATGGACCTCAGACCTTAAGACTTTAGACAGGAACTTAACACTAGTATGGATATCAGCTATTCACAGACATCAGCTGTACACAGGCCATGCATCAGTATCAGTTGTCTTTTTCTTCTCCCTTAAAACTCCACTAGTAGTTTTAGCACTGAGGAGTTGCTGAGCAAAATCCTCTGTTTATATTGGTTGTGTGCCAAGGCCTTGTTCACTACAAATGGTTTCATGTCCAATATGCAATGTTGTTCACCATTTGTTGTTGGGGTTTATTTTGGTTTAAAAAAAAAAATCTCTGTCTCCTTTCCTCCACAATTTCCCAAAGCATAGTTTTAGAAAGGCCATTGAATCTTGTAAGGTGGCTGTACCAACACTATTTTCTTACATGTACTGGTCTCATCAGATATCTCTACGGACCAGTTAACTGTCTGATGGTCTGGCACACTAGCTCATGAACGACATCTTCAGTCTATGGTTTGGCACACTTGTTCATGAACAATATCTTCAGTCTATGGTTTGGCACGCCTGCTTATGAACGACACATCCAGTCAGTCAATGGTCTGTTTAGCATCAACAGAGAGAGAGAGAGAGAGAGCAACAGCAGCAGTACTCACCAATGACGGTGATGGAAGGATTGAGACGTCCGTCCTCTGTGAACATGGAGGGAATCTCCAGCTTGGCAAAAGGCTTGTTGGGGTTGGGGTCATTGGGAGTTCCCTCCACTCTCGTCCAGTATCCTATGGTGCTGTGCCAGCCAATGATGGAGTGAAGAATACAGCAGTGGTCCTGATCAGACAAGACACAATACACGCTATGAAGGCGGTTCAGAGGGAGAACATCATCATCATCATCAACCATTACACCCAGTGGTGTGTAGGGCAGCAACAAAGCGCTTCCACTCCTGCCTATCCTGGGCTAACCTAGTCACTGATCCCCAAGAGTGCTGCATGGCCTTCATCTCATTTTCTACAGTCCTCCTCCACGTTGCTTTTGGTCTTCCTTTCTTTAAAGGGAGAACAACTTGGTCACAAAGAAAAAGAAACTGAGAATGACCACACAAACATTTTTGTTGTTGACCACACATGCCTCAATAAAATGAGTTTGAGTGATATTGCAACTGATAATTTTTTCAGTGATTTTTTTTAATTACCCACACCTTATACTTCCTACAAAAGGGAAATATAAGAATATTGTTTAACAACTTATGCCTTCAAAGGATTCTTAGCATTTTTCACCCAAATACATTGAATTTGCAAATAGATATAAACAAATGAATCAATTATTCTGATTAGTTTTCTGCCTTCACTCTGCAAAACAAGCACAGTCACAAAGATACAAATACACACAGCCACATGTCACAAATGCAGGTCACACTCACACACACACACACACACACACACACACACAACACACACACACACACACACACACACACACACACACCTTTCAGCCTATTACATTCTTGAGCCATTTTCTCACCTGCAAGGTTGCACCTTCCAGCACGATGGATTCTCGGAGTCGAACCCCCTCCCCTACCACCACATTCCTTCCAATAGTCACATTGGGTCCCAGCTAAAAGCGGAACACAAAAACCATAATCAACACACAAGCCGCCGCTCCCCCTCTCCCTCCCTATCCTCCCCAAAAGAAACCAACCAAACCCAAAATGAATACATCTATCTATCTATCTATCTATCTGTCCCGTAGTCTGACGACCGTGGGGGCACCCTCAAAGACTCAGCAACCAGTTCCCTCCATTCCTCTCTCTGTTCTGCCTTTCTCAGGGTTTTGTTGAGTTCTAGGCCTGTCCATTCACTGATGTTATCCTCCCAGCTCTTCCTTGGTCTGCCTCTTCTTCTTCCTCCTTGGACAGTGCCTTGCAAAACTGTCTTTGTAATTCCTTGGGATCTTGTGACATGCCCATACCACTTAAGTTTACGCTTTTTCACGATCGTTAGAAGGTTCTCATAGGGTCCAATGGTTTGCTGGATTCTGTTATGCATGCTTTCGTTGCTTATGTGGTCTTTGTAGAGATGCCAAGGAGTCTCCGAAAGCATCTCATCTCCACTGCCTGTACTCTTCTCTCCAAATCTGCAGTCAGGGTCCATGATTCACAGGCATACAGAAATATGGATATGACAAGGGAGCGCATTAGTCTGATCTTGGAGATAAGTGAGATATTCTTATCTCTCCAGATGGTGTTTAGTTTTGACAAAGCTGTTATTGTCTGTGCAGTCCTGCATACTACTTCTGGCTTGGATCCCTGGTCGGATACAATGGCTCCCAGGTACTTGAAGCTTTGAACTGTTTCCAGCTTCTGGTCATTAACCCTGATATCAGTGCTAATGCCGTTGGTGTTATTAGTCATCAGTTTGGTCTTCTCTGCACTGATTTCCATGCCGTATGTTTTGGAGGCCTTATCCAAGTGTTCTGTTAGGCTGGCAAGCTCTTTTTCTGATCCTGCTATTCCATCAATGTCATCTGCGAAGCGGAGGTTTGTGATCGTTCTGCCACCAATGCTGACTGATCCTTCATGATGTTCCAGTGCATCAGCCATGATTCTCTCAAGGAAGATGTTGAAAAGAGTGGGTGAGAGTAGACAGCCCTGCCTTACTCCAACTGTTGTTTGAAACCATTCTCCAATGTTGTTGTTGTAGTACACTGCACTGGTGGCCTCGCTGTACAGCTGTTTGATGACTCTGATCAGGTTTGAAATAAATACATACAAATCTTTAAAAATTAAAAAAAGGCAAAATGTTGCATAAAACAGAACACAAAATAAAGCTCACATAAAAGTACATATCCACAGTCAGTCAAATGACAGATAGAAGAAGGAAAGGGGGGGGGGGGGGGGGGGGGGGGGGGGTAGAAGAGATAGATAAAGACCGAAACAAAGACAGAGCAGACAAGTACAAACAAACAACAAAATAAAGCTAGAATGCAAGAAAAACACGATTAAAGCAAATTCTTTTAAAAACAAACGAACGAAACAGTCCATGAAACAAAAAGAAAAAAAAAACCCAAACCAAAACATAAACCACATGAACAATCCCCATTGATAAAATAAAAATGAATGACATTTGACTATGTAAACCTGCAAAGTGGACTGAAATGTTTAAAAACACAAAACAAAAAACCCCCATGAACTTACCACAGCAGTAGGGTGCACTTGTGCGCTAGGGTGAATGAACACGTCCCCTGTCACTTTGGGTTTGCCCTCGCCATTGACGGCCAGGCGGTCTGGGTGTGTGCGCTTGTAAATGGCCAGGTAATGTCGGTTGGCATAGATGGCAGCGCTGAGGTGCAGAGTGGAGAAATTTGACAAAATAAAATAGTATGATTAACCAAACTTAAGTTTTTTTCTTCTATTTCTGAGGCAAATATAACAACAGACAATAAAGTTCCATTTCAAGAATGAATCCGTCACTTTTAGCAGTTATTTTGAAAAAAAATTATGATTTTTAAAAACTTTTTTTTTTTTCGTGTCACACATCTATGATGAAAAATACTTATCTGTATATCCAGAAGCTGAAATAAAAGTCAGGTCAGGCAAAGAAATGGTCCTTACATGCTTCAAATGTCACCTTGTCATATTTCATCTAGGATTTGTTTGTCTTTTTAAAATGTAAATTTACCTATACCTGTTTCCCTTCACAATTGATAGCTGAATTTCCTGTCTTGCCATACATACCGGAACATCTTCAAGTCCAAACTAAAACTCTTGGTTTTTTTGGTGTTTTTTTAAAGAAAATCTCTGTCAAGTTCTTTACCCTGCAGATTTGATCTGACTCCAGAAGCGTGTTGTCTGAAACATGAACAGTGTGCCTGTGGCCGCCATAGGAAGGAAGACATCTTGCTCCAGACGGATGACTTCCTTGGAAGGCACTTGGAAGTCAAAGCTGGAAAAAGACACCACTTAGTCAATTCTTGTTCTGGTGCTGTCCAAGCACATGCTTTCTTTTACAAAGGTATTTTCATTTAAACATTGAGAAGGCTTCATAACTCTAAAGTGGCTATGTAAGTATGTTCCTTTCAATGTTCTTTCTTAACACTACAATGCTAGAGACAGAAAGTCTTGAATCATGCACAAATTATCATCATTTACACATCAGAGATGATATCAAACACTAAAAAAAGTGTTAGTTTCCTATGCCAAGCATAGAAACAAAACAATGTCATGACAGCACTCTGTAAAATTACAATGTGCTGTGCCCTTGCAACATTCACGAACACACTGTTATCCATGTAATACAGCAACAGTCCAGTGCATTTTAAAGTCATAGCATGTGGTGGCCCATGAAGAATACCAGAAAAAGTTAACGATTTCTCTGACCGTACACTGGGAATCAAAGACAATATCCAATACACCAATACACCCAACTGACCACTATGGTCATACCAAAGTTTTCACAAAATTTTTCAACTTAAGATAAATCAAATCAAATATATCAGTATGATTCAAAACATACTTGATCCTTATCACTTAAAGTAGCATGGTGAAATCTCATTCAATATACCTTTTGGGGAAAATCCATGCAGGCTGGTATGCTTTAGGCACTTCACACAGTCAACTGCTCTAATGAACTTGCTTAACTCAACACTTCAGAACATCAATAACACTATTTCACAAAATTATAAACCAGCCATGAGTGTGACTCTTGTTTTAGCTTTCTTGAAATTCATCTTCTATTCACAATTTTTAATAAAACTAGCATTCAATGACTTCAACTTTTATCAAAAGTTAGCAAGACCTTATGGTTGCAAAATTTGTCTTAAAATCACAGCTTTATGTTTTAATCAGTTAAGATTCGTTGCAGGACACCTAGAAATGATGATTCAGATAGAAGCACAGACCATTTTTAAACATTTTATGAGCACATTTGCAGTTTCCTTTCTTGAGAAGAATGGAGATTCTGGAAACAGCAACAATGACAACAGCAAAATCCAAACAATCTTTTACTTCATTCCCAGACTGTAATTTTTTCTCTTTTTTGTGTGTGTGTGAGAGGGAAGTAAGTGATGCCATAAAAGTCAGTGATGTTGTGTTTGCAAGCATGCCCACAGTCACAGCTGAGTTCACTTCCTTTGACATGCAAATGGTGAGGCTCTCCCTTCTGCTTAAGGTAAGAAAATCCTGGCCACTATTTTCCTGGAACAAAATCTACAAGCTTTGCAGATCATGTAGAGAACTCCATTCTTGTACAGAAAAAGAAGATGACAATCAGCTTTCCAGTATCAACAGAGCAAAGAAGCATACAGACCTAAAACAAATCCAGGTATGAGCCACTTACATTGTTCTGCAATATGAAGGACTTCTGTTCCCTACTATAATGAACTACATGTTACACATCCTAAAAATGAGAGTGATAATGGATACCCATGACATTAAAACATCCTGATATCCAGCATCTAAGAGAGACAACTGGCCATTTCCGATGCTAGCAGATGTCGTAATGGATCAGGACACAAGTTCCCTTTATCAAGACAAAAAGATAATAATCTTAGCATCAGAAACCAACCTCTCAACAACGAAAATAGAAGTTCAGACAAATCCTGGGGATCCCAGAAAGGACAAAGAGGATGGATATGACCTTCCTTTCACCTTGTGAGCTGTGCACACTGCATGTTCAGATGTTGTAACTTTACTGGAAAACACAGATACTACTTCTGGGTGTATGAACAACACTAGCCCTGAAAAAAAAAAGGGCTGAGAACAGAGCTTCCCAACAACAAGACATACAACAGACTCATCTTGCAAAAATTGTTTTTCTCTTACTACTGAGTTCACACGCCCAAGGCATACTATTAGTACAGGCTTCTTGTTTGGCAGCATCAACCCATGAAATCTCTCCACAGCAGAGGCAAGATACAGAAGAGTTTATAGACTTGTTAGTCCATGCAATGTTTAGGTTAGTCATTTATATATATACAGAAACGACAATGTTACTCTTCAACAGTGATGTTAAGTACAGTCCCAGGACAAAGTGGAGACAGGGTGCAAAACAGTGGAACATAGTACTGGGAATACACCTGTGTGTGTGTGTGTGTGTGTGTGTGTGTGTGTGTGTGTGTGTGTGTGTTTCTTTCTTTAATTTAGCGTCTCTTCACTCATTGTGATATCATGTGTATGTATGTGTGTGTGTGTGTGTGTGTCTTCGATTTTATGTCTGTTCACTTAAAGTGTGTGTGTGTGTGTGTGTGTGTGTGTGTGTGTGTGTGTGTGTGTGTGTGTGTGTGTGTGTGTTCTTTCTTTAATTTAGCGTCTCTTCACTCATAGTGATATCATGTGTATGTATGTGTGTGTGTGTGTGTGTGTGTGTGTGTGTGTGTGTGTATTTGAGCGCACACACAAGCGTGCATGTGTGCCTGTGCACACATATGTGTGTGTGTACGCCAGTATGCAGAGACGACAGGACAGGTTAAAAAAGCCCACTTTTACAATCAATTTACACACTAAACAGTTACCATGCATACACAGTCTATGTTACTCACAAGGAAAATCAACCATCCAAGAAGCTTACGCACACTAAACTAAATCAACCAACCCTGCACCAGACCCATCCATCATTAACAGGCCAGTGATTTTCTGCACTCCTGGTCTCCTGATCACTTTCACTACCTATCAAAGCTACTTGAAAGACAGCACAGCCTTTCCTCTGATTTTCGCAATAAAATAAATAAATGCCTGGGAAAGAACATTCAAAATCTGAAAATGTCCAAAAAGCAACAGATGTCTAAAACATTCTTTTAAAAAATTCCACCATTTCAGGTATGCTTAATTTTTTTTTTTTAAGTGCAAGTACAGTGAAAATATAAAAGGAATTTTCATCTTACAGAAGAAAGTGTTTAGTAAAAGGAATGTGAGCATGTGTGCATGTTGTTTGTGTATGGTTGTATATTGTGTGCCTAAAAGAATGCTCAAGTGAAATAATATTGTGGTTTTTTAAAGGTAAACTGTGGTGTGTGTGTTTGTGTGAATGGAAATTTTTAACAGCCCACATGAACAAACAAAATGCAATGTATTAACCCCCCACCCACCCCCACACACCCAACATACACAAAACACACACACATGCACGCACGCACACACACACACACACACACACACACATACACGGCAGCCAGCATTACATATGTTACTGATTCTTGACTCTTGATTAATAATTTCTTTAAAAAGCAGCATCAACTCACATACACACACACACAACACAAAACACACACCACACAACACAAACACACACACACACACACACACACACACACACACACACAGGGGGACAGGATAGTCTGGTGGTTAGAGTTTTGCACATTGCGCTCAAGACCTTCCCACCTGGGTTCAACTATAAACTGAGGTCCCCTGTGAGTACACACAGAACATCTTGCACACATTAAACCCTGTTCTGCTTTTCAGAAGAGTAAGCCTTTGTGTGCCAGTGGGAACAAATGATAAAATTTACTGAATCATAATACACATGGGAACTAGAAGTAAAAAAAGCAACCGAGTGCTTATTCCATTAACCTTGAAATAAAACAATATTTAAATTTAAAAAACACCTTGTGCATGCATGCGCACACACATACAGACAAAAACACATACACACACACATGTGCACACACACGTGCACACACTCACAGAGTCACAAGCTGAACTGATTTTGCGACAGATTCTTGATTACTTATGGTAGCAAAAGCAATAGCCAACAAAAAATATACGTACAGGACATCACACTATAAACACACACACACACACACGTCATGACATATCTTCTTCCCAGTTCACCATCCTTCATTTCATCAATGTTACCACAAGAGACACTGTACCAGATTTCATGTGACCAAAACAAAACGTACAGCTCGCGGTATGGAGAATCAGATCCTTACCAAGCTGTGCAAGAGGACTTTTGACAAATGTGCGTGTGGTTAGGATGTGCAGGTACAAAAACAGAGAAACAGCATCCTCCCTTCACTTAACAACACTCCTTTAAACAAAAAAGGGCCCCACCTTGTATGCCCCAGATGTTTTCTCTGCTTCGCATAGATCTGTTCCCATCTAGGACACTGACTATGTGGGCTCCATGCATTCTCGGGCAAGATACAGTCACAGTGGAAGTTCATACAGGCACAGAAGAGCACGAACACAGCCACGAGAGTGAAGCAATCCAGTCCAACAACACAACACTGACGAAAACTAGTTCGACCCGATTGAGAACATTCTTACAGGAGTGAGAATGTGACTAAATGGGGATTTTTGGGTTGGTTTGTTTTTTTACACATGGGGGACAGAGCATTGTGCATGCAACACAAGTTTTACTAAAACAAAACACAAACTGACTTGTATCCAAAAAAAAGAGAACATACCCTTTATTCATGAAGCCTTGGAAACTTAAAAAGAAAGGAAAAATATACATTGAGGGCGATTAAGGATTCCTGTTTACAAAATTTGCACACACAAAAAGAGAAAAATAATGATGTATAATTTAAAATAAAACAAGCCAGTCACTGTAACATGAAAAGTATATAAATCAAAGATCAGATATGATTTTTTCTAGTGTTAAAAAAGGGGACAGAGGATGGGGAATAAGAAATTTTGAAAAAAAAAAAACAGAACAGGAAGGAAAGATGGGGAGAGAGGAGAAGAGAGAGAGAGACAGATAGAGAGAGAGAGAGAGAGAGAGAGAGAGAGAGAGAGAGAGAGAGAGAGAGAGAGAGAGAGAGAGAGAGAGAGATGGATGGAGAGAGAAAGAGCAGGAGAGGAAGAGTAAAAGGGAAGGGATTTGTTTATGAACTTTTTGTTTGTTTGACATTCAAAATAATCCTTTTTTCTTCTCTCATTTCCCAGTGTTCAGAATCATTCTCATATCATAAGTCCACACCCGAGGACGGACAGACAGACAGACACAACTCGCTCTCTTCTTCCACACCTCAGCTGGTGCTCACAGCTTTTCTTGGGGGAGTCCATACCACAAGCCATGTTTGTGAGCGTGGCTTTCCTGAAGGATATGTTCTGAACTCCAAACAGTTGTGGGCCAACAACAGTCAGGACCTTCAGGATGTGTGTGTGTGTGTGTGGTGTGTGTGTGTGTGTGTGTGTGTGTGTGTGTGTGTGTGTGTGTATGTGTGTGTGTGTGACAGTGTATGAGTGTGGTGTGTGTGTGTATGTGTGTGTGGTGTGTGTGTGTGTGTGTGTGTGTGTGTGTGTGTGAGTGTGTTGTTATGTGTATGTGTGAGTGTGTGTGTGTGCGAGTGTGTGTACGTGTGAGTGTGTGTGTGTGTGTGCATGTGTGTGCATGCATGATGCTCTTTGAACAAATTCTATTTTAAGAAACTGCACCCAAATATATAGTGTTCATGGTTATTTGTTTGTTATTCTTTCAGGTGGCACGCAGTATATAAACATAGAGGTTTTGGAAGAAATCCATATAAACAGAAAGATTAGATGTTACAGTGTTAATTGTGTCATACAAGTCTTGTCAAAGTAATTTGATTAACAATATGTTACACACCTTTTTTTTATCCCCACATAAACAGTAGTTTGTTATACACCTTTTTCCAGTACATAAGAAATACACACAGATTAATGGATATACAAATCTTTCCTTTGAGTTAGCCCCCACCACATACCAATGACATATCATCTATTTAAATATTCAGTTACTCACAAATTTTACTTAAGCCTGACTACTTACCAATCTGCTTACTCATTTCCCTGTATTATTTTTCATATCTAAGTCTCCAAGAAGCAGGACATTTCAGATGTTCACCTACTTAACAAGTAAACCGTGAGGTTCTGACTTCAATTCCCAGCCATACTCTTTCTTCTCAGCTTGATGGGAAAATTGAACTGAATGTAACTTTAGTCTTTCGGGGAGAATTTGAACCTGATGGACCCATGTCCTTATAGACAGTGCATGTCAAACAGTTGAAAGTCAGAAAGAGCCAGGAGGTTCCTTCTGACTGTCCTGGTAAGATTGGTAGGTTCAACTCCCAACTGTATCCTAAAAAAATGGCAAGTGGCTACCTTCATGGTGGGATGGGGATGGGGGGGGGTGCAAAAATCTCACCTCAGAATGAACAAAAATGTTAAGTCTACAAGAATACAAACTGTTTCATTTTAGAAAACTCTTTTTCACATAAATTAAAACACACTTGCACATCTACACACACTCACACACATACGCTATACAAACACATACATGTATATGCAACCACCCAGATATACTCTCAAATATAAACACATTATTCATGCACACCACGTACCCACTCAATGTCCCTAACGTTCTCTCTCTCTCTCTCTTACACACACACACACACAAGCACACACACACACAACACACACACACAAATGACACACACATGAACACACAAGAAACAATCACACTGTCAATATACATTTTTAAAAAGATAAATCTGACAGAAATTACCTACAAAATGTTTCAGCCCCCTTTCTGTTTACTAAAGAAAATGAATTCTAATTCATTCTAAGTTAATGAAATGCATACATTCAAAGATCATAGAAAAACATTATCAGCAGTTTCCTTGCCCACGGAAATTAGAAATTCTAATACATAAACTGAGATTAAATGCATGGAATACTAAATATTCAAAAAATGTAACATGTTGTTGTTCTATTCCACTTTCAGTCCACCATTTGTTGTTTGATTGCCCAATTCTTCTTGACATGTATAAAAGGAGAGGTTTAGATATTCATAAGAAATATGCCACTAGTCAAGAAGTTTTATATGACTCTCAGCAATTCATAGTGTCAGTTGCTGAAGTCATATATTCTTCACCTGTAAAACCTTTACTGTAATTACATATATATATATATGTATATATATATATATATATAATATATATATATATATATATATATATATATATATATAATATGTATATGATGTGTATATGTATATGTTTATATATATGTATATACATATATATATATATATATATATGTATATATGTATGTATATTTATATGTATGTATATATTTAAATACTTATGTGTGTGTGGATGTGGGTACGTGTAGGGGAGAGAGAGAGAGGGAGAGAGAGAGAGAGAGAGGGAGAGAGAGAGAGAGAGAGAGAGAGAGAGAGAGAGAGAGAGAGAGAGAGATGCGGAGTGTAATAATAGGTACTTTGGTATGAATGCGGGTGTGTCTAAATCACCATGTAGTGAATAGACATTAAACAAAACAAAACAAACAAACAAAAAGAAAATGAAACAAATTCTTACCAAGACATTTTGAAAGGCAAATTTTATATGTTATCACATAATGTTACTAGTGTGAAAGGCAAATCAGATGATACAGCAACAACAACCAAAAAAGATGGTTATTCACAGTGAGGACTTACTTGTAGTTTTCTTCCAGGTTTTTCTTGAATGCTATTTCCAGAGGCTGAAAGATATCAGGGCTGAACAGGTAGATCCCGCAATTGATATAGGCACTCACAAAGGTTTCTGGTTTTTCTACATAATGCAGAATCTGAAAATAAACAGTAAAATTGACATTCAGATTTTTAGAAAATCCATTTTGGATTTTTTTAAAAGTACAAATGGTATTGAAACATGATGACAATGTTATCAATGTCAAAGACAACAATGATGATTATAATGATATTAGTGGCAATAGTGATGACAGTGATGATAACAACAACAATGATGACGATGATGCATTATGGTCGACAGGAATTTAAGGCATAAACTACAAGACAGAAGACTCTCAAAACAAGCAAGCAAAGGCTGCAGTCTAGAATATCACGTAAAGCGATGAAAGAGACTGAAGCAACATATCATAAGGAACAGTCAAATGTTCTACAGTATTTAGCAATCAGGTGTGTGTGTGTGTGTGTGTGTGTGTGTGTGTGTGTGGTGTGTGCTCGCATGCGCGCATGCGTGCGTGCGTGTGTGTGTGTGTGTGTATGTGTGTGTGTGTAAATGTGAGAGTGGGTGAATGTGTGTATGTGTGTTGTGTGTGTATGTGTGCGTGGGCATATTCATACATGTGTGCATTAAAAAAAATGTGTGTGTGCATGCAAAATATTAATTTGAGTGTGGATGTATATATGTCTCTATGTGTGCATGCATGCATGGGAATGTGCATGTACCTATATGCATCTATAAATATGTGCATGAGTGATTATTTCATATTAAATGTATTTTCAATGTCGTCCACTTCTTGAAAGCAGCAGGCTTGGGGGAAAAAACAACATACAAAAACACACAAAAAACAAGAAGAATGGATCTTTCTTTTTCCAAAAAAAGAAAAAAATAATACCAAAGAATACAGCTCCTACACAGACAATTTAGATACAGAGGGGAAAAAGCATGGAACATAACTGAAGCTTTTCTGGTTAAAATTAACTCATAATTGAACAATGTTCTCAAATTTGCATAGGACAAAGAGTTTGAATCAGTCCTTCAGACATAAACGACTTTTTAGTGACCTTATATGACAACGGTTTTAGTAACTACAAAGGTAACAAAAGTGTTGATAACTTATGACAACTAATATGAAAAGATCTCACCTCATGGGTGTCTTTGTCTTCCACCACACATCCATAATTCAAGGACTGCTGCCTTGTGGCCTAGATTGGATCAAAATGAAACAAACATCATGAACACAAGCTTTCAAATAAACAGGACATGCACACATGCAAGCACGCACACGCACGCGCGCACACACACACACACACACACTCACATATTCAGAGAAGCATGCATGCACACATATATATATTTTAAAATTTATGCTAACAGTAACACACACACACATACACAACGCACAAACACACACACACTACACACACACACACACATACACACACACACTACACACAACACACACACACACCACAACACTACACACACCTCTGTAGCCAGCATGGTACAGATGGCTGTGCTGGGCAGAGCTCTGTGGAAATCCAGCATGTCTTGCAGAGGAAAGTCTCCGCACACATCAGCATTCATCACAAAGAACATCTCCGGACCCCCCGTCATGATCTGGTCACGGAAATGGTACAGCCCTCCGGCTGTCCCCAGCGCACTGTACTCTTGCAGGTATCTATGACAGTCATAATAACAACAATGAAATAACAATGATGATCATGATGATGGTAACAGAAATGGCATAAAAATAATGATAACATTCATAAAAACAACAATAATATGATGACTACGATGATGATAATGATGATGACGACGATGATAGAAAGAGCAATGAGGATGATGTCAATGATGATGACTTTGACAGCAGTACTTATCACAATAATGATGATGATACAATAATAATAACAACAACAACAACGATGACAATACTAAAAATGAAGTCATGACTTAAAAAACAAGAAAATGACACCCCTGAAATATACATGTTCTAACAAAGCACTGACAATTCACAAGGATGAGAGTGAGAAAGGGGAAAGGTGAGAACATGATAAAGAGGAAAACCAAGGGCATTATGAAAGCACAAGCAATATCAGACACATTACAACATTAAGTGAAGCAAAACATGCAAAATAAATGGACTGCCTGACTCCCACCAACACAAACCCGTTCTAATCCAAAAGCCAAATACACACACACAGAGTTATGAGCATGCATGCATGCACACACACACATCACACACACACACACACACACACGCACGCACATCTAAAAATACAGATTTACACAGGCAGGCTCTGAGATCTGATCTGAAATCAAATCTAACTTTGAACACATTCTGGTATATAACTAAAATAACATTTAACTGAAAAAAGTTCAGCAAACACTACATATTCAGTCATGTTGTTTAAATAGTCCAACCAACCACAAGGATCATGTTATGGCTGACACTGTGTTACAGAAGAACAACAATATGCATGATAATTTAACCCTCTTGTCCCCGATCCGGCCGCAGCCGACAGTAACGGAGGCTGCCACTAGATTCCAATACGACCACAGCCGACAGTTGGTGTTGCCCACGTGGGCAGTACTTTTCCATCACACACAGATCTCGTGGTTTTCACACTATGTGTCTGAAAATTGGTGGGGCGATGCAGGGAGGGTGTCAGAGGATGCCAGTGATAAATTTAGACCACTAACATGCGTGTAGTGGGGAGGGAAGGAAGAAATAACAGCCAGTGACCGGAACGCTTTTCAGTGGTGCAGCAAGGCGAAAAAAAATGGCGTTTTCTTTCGTAGCAGACGATTCATCTGATTAGCGAGACGATAAATTGAATGTTATTGTCTTGGAAGTAGAAACATTTGAACGAGAATTGTTAAGTTAGTCCGATATTAAACGATTACGAGGAAGAGGAGGAAGGAAATGCTGCAGTTAGGGAGAAGAGTGAGCCAGAAAATAACGTGACAGGGCACATTCCTGACCTGTGCTACACACACTGACTGTGGAGAAATTTGACCTCCCGGCCGGTCTGCGGCATAGACGCCTGAAAGCGTGATGCCTTTTGACTGTTTTCTCATGATTACCACACTTTTGCTTGAAACTGCAATGGCAGAAACGAACAGATATGCTGATAATGAAAATAGCAAGAATGAAAATAAAATAGGTCTCCGTCTGCCAAGGTTCGACAGGTGAGAGCAATGGGTACACCCCCCCCCCCCCCCCTACACACACATCCATAATTTGTGCTTTTTGTGATGTGATGTGACCCTGTGCCACCACTACGACTACTTTAGAGACTACCAACATTAAAATTTTGTAGAGTTACAGAAGTTCTGTGTTGTTTCGAATTTGTCACACCTGTGCTGTGACAATGGTGACAGTGTGACAGTCATGTACAATAATACACTTCTGTACACTTAACAAACATGTGGTAGCACACGCAGATATGAACTGCAGTATAAAGGTCACATGTCGATTGAATATGACTTGTTTTCAAAAGAAAAAATAGTTAAACAAAACTTCTGTCTCCTCGAGACTTACCATAAAAGAACAGGTGCTATGGGGACATTGTGTGACACATCCTTGAAGTACTATTGCACATAACTGTTGGTAAACACATCAGCTGGGTATCACTTCCTTATTCGACACTAATATGCTTGAACTATTGTCAAATCCATGCAGAATTTGCTGTTTTATCATATATACCATATTTTTACCTGTGATTGGTGACAAATAAGGTGACAATGACAAGACATCTGGTGACCAGACACATAAACTTGCGCCTAAATGCAAGTACAAAGACATGCCTAGCTTGGGACAAAATTTCAGCTTGATAACTTGTCATGCACACACAAAATTGCCTTAGGAGTAAAGTAAGTCAGATGGAGGTAGAAAACCTGCAAAGAATTCAAAATCTACAGGCAGTTTAGCTCTGTAGAATCCAACAACAAGAGGGTTAAAATTAAGAAAAAGTAAAATAACAAAACAAAAAAACAACCACCATCATCAAAAATAACAATGAAGAAATAAGGTAACAGGTTGTCTGGACCAAAGACCAGTCACTAACCAGATTGGAAATGTGAAAGAAAGCTGATTCAATGAATGAGAAAATAAGAGTCCATTAAAATGATACTCTTTGAAAATAAATCTTCAAAATGCAAAATGCCCTTGGTCAAGACTTATACCATCACATTTATTGTAAGTCCTCTTCCAAACCCACACCCACTCTCCCCCACCCCTCCAACTTGAATATCATACAAGATATTATTAATCAACACACATTCCACATTAAAAAATATCTGAGAATGATTATGTCTATTTACTGTTATGCAATACAAAAGGTATTAACACAAAATGCAGGTGAATGTATTGATGCAGTGAATGTGTTGATGAGACAAAAAAATGGGTGAGAAATATGAGAGGAAAAAACACACCAAAAAATTACAAAAGGAACAAAGAAGGTGACAAGAAACAGGAAATTTCTAGCACTGAGAGACACAAAGAAAGCAGAGAGACAGAAAGAAAAACAGAAGAAAAAAAAGAAATAAGAGACAAAGAAGGTAACAGGAAACAGGACAATTCTAGCTCTGAGAGGCACAACAAGACACAACAGAGACAAAAACACAGACACTGAGACAGACAGACAGACAGACTGGCCAAAACGCATACAGGCTGGCACTCACCTAATCTGCACCTGGAATTCAACTTGTGACTGGCTAATAAACTTGTTCAGGGCATCATTTGGTTGGTAAAAGCCAATCAGGATAATTTCCCGCATGCCTGACAGCTGCAAGATTTTTAAAAATCTGGTTTACATGTAGACATACCCACAACATGGGACAGAATTTAGCCCCAATGTTTTTGTTTTTAAAGGAAGAAAAAATGGAAAAAGAACCACACACACAATACCTTTCTGATTCATTTACGGGGAGAAAAACACAACTTTACATTTACAAGGCATACAGACATTTTTCTTTTGTTTTTCCATGATTCTCAATGTTTTCAATCCGCTTCCCTGTGTTTTTGAAAATTTTCCATCTGCTACCCTCTGCCTTAGCAGTTTTCCATTTTTACCCTGGGTCTTTACAAAAGTTCCCCATTTCTTCTTATGTGCCTTTTAACAAAGTTTTTCTTTCTACTTTTTGCCCAGTGTCTGGAAAAATGTTCCATCGGGTCACCCACACTTTTAGAGAAGTGTTCCATCCGCTCTAATGAGCTTTCAAAGAACTGTTCCATGCATTTCCTGGTGCCTTTAAAAAGTTTCTTTTGCGTTCCTCTGTGCCATGTGTTTCTCCAGGCATTCAAAAAGTTTTCTATGCATACCATGTACTTTTAAAGATGTTTTCCATTTGTTACCCTGTGCCTTTGAAAATTTTCTCTCTGCTTTGGAGAACTTTCCATTTGTTACCCTATGCCTCTGAAGAAATGTTTCATTTGTTGAATTGTCTTTGAAGTTTTCCATTATTATCACGTACCTTTAAACATATTTTCCATATGTTCCCTTACAAGTATATTTCAAAAAGTTTTCCCGTGTTTACCTTGTATCCTTAAGAACATCTTATTCTTTATCCCATTCCTCAGTTGGGTTTGTTTTGTTTTGTTTTGTTTTGTTTGGGTTTTTGGTTTTGTGCTTAGTCCCATATACAATCTGTAATTTACAGACAATTTTAAAAAAAAAAATTTTTTTTACAGACAATAACCAAAAAAAAAGTCATAGCAAACAATGTACAATTTAAAATTTACATATATCACATTTTCATCATTGCTTATTAAAAATTCACATGACAGATGCTATAGCCAAATGGTTCAGACCGTTCAACTTCAATCCCACATGTCCATAAAGTCATGGGTTTGAATCTCACTTGTATCTAATGAATTGAAGGTGGGGACTTTCACAATCTCCCAGGTCAATTTCAAGAGCAGACCATCCAGTTCCTTAAAATCTTTTATGTATACACATGCAGAAGATCAAATTTACACATGAATGATGTCAGCATTCAGTGGGTTATGGGCACACGAATACATCCAGCATACATCTCTTAAGGCAGAATGCGGCTATCTTCATGGTGGGAGAAAACAGTCGCCTATAAACTCTCACACTGGTGCACCTCAGAGATCAAGCCAAGGAACAACCAACCAAACAAACAAAAAATCACATATTTCAAGATGTGACTAATTGACTACGATTTTTTTTTTTTATAATAAAAACTTCAAAACAATCATAAAATCATAAAGTGCACATTTGCATTAAAATCTGTTAAGAACAAAGACATGCTGTGAATGTGAATATGAATCTTAACAATGAGAGAAAATATATAAATTATCATATAAAACAGCACTTAAATCAGTACCAGAATCTCAGGTAAACCATTTTCAAGCTTGAAGATCAAAGAACATTTAAATCATATCAATGATATTCATTCAATTCAGACACTCACACCAGCAGTCATGCACCAGTGCAGGCATGATGCATCCATACACAAACACACACATTGTTATTTATATAAATTTAACAAGTCATAATTTTTTTTCACTTAAGAATAAAATACTCAATACTGAAATTGGTTTAAAAAAACAAACACACGCACCAAAAATGACATGACAAAACAGATCAATTTATGTGTTGAATAATATATCATAATGATGAATTTATTCTAAGTAATTTGTAACTTAGTTCACCACTTACTTTGCTGCATGCTTCAATGTGATGATATATGATTGGAAACCCAGCCACAGGAAAAAGCGGTTTGGGAAGCTCCAGTGATAAGGGCCTGAATCGAGTACCTTAAAACAACATACAGTGGCATAGCTTTGTACATCACTACATGATACAAACCATAACACTGATCATGTGATTTACATTAATCATACACCTGTTTTCAGAAAACACGAGCATGTGATAAATTGTAAAGGAAAATCCTGAATTTATTTTACACACTTCAACAGAATTTGTTTCAAGGATGTTGGCAGCTACTCTGTATGTGTGTGTGTGTGTGTGTGTGTGTGTGTGTGCGTGCATGAATGCATGCTTGTGTGTGTGTGTGTGTGTGCGTGCATGAATGCATGCTTGTGTGTGTGTGTGTGTTGTGTGTATACATGCATTTGTTTAACTAAATTAGAATTTTATTTTTAGGATAACAAATAAGCACTCATGACTGATTTTATTTTACATCCACTATCCAGTTCCTGTGTGCATGTGGTTTTGTCAATTTTGTCATCGATCCTCACTGACACACAGTGGCTGAAAAGTTAACCCTTTGAAAAGGCAGAAATTGTTTTAAATGTGTATGCAAGATGCTCTCTTTGCCCATGGGCCCTCAGTTTATAGTCTCATCCAAAGGATGTGTGTGTGTGTGGTGTGTGTGTGTGTGTGTGTTGTGTGTGGTGTGTGTGTGTGTTCTGTTTGCCCATGGGCCCTTAGTTTATAGTCTCATCCAAAAGACTTCTCTGTGTGTGTGTGTGTGTGTGTGTGTGTGTGTGTGTGTGTGTGTGTGTGTGTGTGTGAGTGAGAGAGAGAGAGTTTGTGTGAGTGTGTTTGCATGAATCTGCACATGCACCCATTCAGGTCATTGTGTGTGTTGTGTGATGCATGCATGCATGTTCACAGTGCCTGCATTAACTTGATGCCTGACTGACACTAATGACTAACATTGTGTTAAATGATTTGCAAAATTCATAGTCAAAGACTTCACTGACTAAAATTCAGGTTCTCTCTTTAGACACTAGGACAGTACATGTCTTGCAGTGTAGAGTGCACCCAATTTTTTTGTTTCATTTTTTCTGTCTGTATAATCATCTGATTTTCTATGAAAAAGGTTGCTACAGACTTCTTATGGGAATGAGTTGTGTCACTGTCTGAAGCAGCCTTTAAAGTTTAATAACTGGCTAGCTCAGCAGGGACTGAAACCTATATTCTTCAGATCAAGAGTCCAAAGCTCTAATTAAGTATTAGCTCTTTGTTTACCACCCCCTGCTGATCCATTCTGCTTTCTGTCACTGTCAGTGATAATCATGTGGCTAAGCTGTCATAACAATCACTGAATCAGCATCACAAATGCTGTAGGCCTACATCATGTGCCAACACTACATTGATAAGACTTGTTGCTTGGATGAGAGATTCTGTAACTCTTGAACAGACCTGAATGTAACTAAATGATTGGTTTGGTTTTATTATGGTCACTAACACATCAGAGTTTCTATCTCACATCTGGAACTGGTAGCTTTTGATAACCAGAAAACAATTGTAATGTAACTGAATCAAGTGAATGGCGTACTTTGAACTGTGCATGATTCAAAACAAAAATCTTCATACCTTTCATAGGTCCTCCTATCAAAATGATTCCTTTGAGCATTTTTGTTTACAAAAGGCAGAAGCACACAAATCCAAATTTTGCTCGATAACCAGTGTGCTTGTCTTCCCTTTGGCTTTGACACGCAAGTAACTTTTTGTCCTAAGAGTAATCTCCCTGTCGTCTTGTCCAGGAAAAAAAACAAAATTATTTATGTATTTATTCTTTTATATCGAGGATAATGGAATAAGCACTTGTGTGCTTTTTTTTTTTATATCCAGTCCCCATGTGTGTGCAGTTTTGTAAATTCTGTTATCTGTTCCCACTGGCGCACAATGGCCTACTCTTACGAAAAGCGGAACAGGATTTAACATGTGCGCAAGATATTCTGTGTGCGTTCGCACACGGGACCTCGGTTTATAGTCTCGTCCGAAGGCCTTCTGGGGAGAGTGGAGTCTGCACTGATGTTAACTCCAAGGGAAAATATCCCCCTTGAACGAGAATCGAACCCGGATCGTCAGATTGCGAGCGCAATGTTCTAACCACTAGGCTATCAAGGAAATCTTCGATGGGGCATAAATTCAATCAAAACAAAAAAAGAAAGGTAGCAGGACGGTTTTGGTGTTCATCTGTCTACCAAGTATGCGGGGAGGTTCTGGTTCGATTTCCAGCCTTGCTCTTTCTTCCCAATTTAACCGTTCCAAGGAGACTAAGCTGAGGTGAAGTTGGACGGAGCTCTTGCTGAGGAACGAACGAAACCAACAGAAAAAGTCGTGTGATGCAGCTGAAGTCTTGTTAAGGTGGGCCGGCAGTCTCCAGATATATATATGCACATGTTTACATAGTCTACACAGCGAGAGATGGCAGGATCGATTTCTGCTTGAACCATAGCCATAATAACTACAACTCTACGTTCATGGTCTGAACCCAGTCTTTTTATCCATCCACCAGACCATGGTTGGTGGTTTAGGTGCCAGTAATTGCCAGAGAATCCATGAACAACACTCAGACTACATGATCCCAGACAGCAGAACAGAACAGATCCCCCCCCCCCCCCCCCCCCCCCCCCCACACACACACACTATCTGACCTAAGCCCGAATTTCACGGAGAGAAATCTGCCGTGACTTAAAGTGGTATGAAATAAAATCCGAGCGCTTTGATTTGTTGCTTTACAAGATTCAGCGCTATATAAATTCCATACATTATTATTATTATTATTATTAAACTAAGATCATTCTACTATAATATACATCTGATTGAAAACAGCAAAAGGCAGACTTCTTCAAGGGCACTAAACACTCTTCTCCCCATCCCTCCCACCCTTCCCTCCTTTTTCACTCACTCAACCCTTTAATGTACTCCTCACACCCCATGTGCCTCACAACTCTCAACAAAAAAACCAACAAAAATGACAAAAATCCTGCTTCGCTCCCATAATAATATTTCCATTGTATAACAGCTAAACTCTTTGGTTTCTTTCGTGCATAAATCCAGGTCACGTCTCAGTTACTCCCGGAGGGGATGCCGGGGGCCTATCAGTATAAATAGCATCCCCACATTCTGGAAATTCTGTGCTAGAAATTTCCTCTTTTCTATCACTCTCTTTGTTTCTGCCTTGTTCCTTTTCTTCCTGTCACCTCCTTCTTGTCTATTTTCTGCCTTCTTGGTCCATTCTCCTGCCTTTTTTCCAGAAAGAACTCAAAAGGTAACTATTCTCTCTTGTGCCGAGGTCGGATGCGCTGGGCCTGACTTGTCAGGCGCTTAACGGCAGCGTGACGCATTTTCGCTCATATAACAGACAATAGTTGCTGTCTGAGCGTTCGACGAAGAAGAAGAAATGTCTCGGTTATATAGGCCTACTCGGACGAAATCAAAGGTCCCGCTTGTATCAAATAAGAGTAGGCTTCTACTTAAAACTAACTAAATAAATAAATGAAGGACTACAAATGAGTCCCTATTAAATTTCAGAGGAGGAAAAAAGTTACCCCATATACCACCTGTTTCAATTACTACAGTCTGCAAAAGCCTGTTTCAAAAACAGAGGTAAAATTATTCTCAATGTAGGCCTATAGCCCCGAAAGAAACTTCAAGTTATGGCTAATGAACTTGGGGATGAACATTCTCTCCCCCCCCCCCCCCCCCCCCCCCCTCTCTCTCTCCCTCTCTTGGGGGTGGGGGGTGGGGGTGGTCTTTTCTCTTTTGCAGCCTCATCTTCTGTGATCTTCCTGTCCTGCTATTCCAACACCGCTCATGTTGATCTCTCTTCCCCAACCATACCCAGATTTGTTATATGTCACATCATCAAGGTCAGAACTTCACAGGAAACTTATCAACGTCAGACCGCTGCAGGGCTACCATCCAGAGGAACCCTGTAGTGCTGCTGGGTCCTTTCGTGGTGTTCAGTAGTGCCTGTTCGGGGCTTAGCCTACACACGCAGGACAACACCTACTAAGCCCCCTTCTAAAAATACAACTGCTTAATTGCGACCCAGACTGTTTGAGCGCCCCCCCCCCCCCCCCCCCCCCCCTCTCGCCCACCTCATCATCCACCGACGTTCTTCCATGAACCTCCAACTACAAAGGTTTCACACAAACTTATCACAGGCACAGAAATGTATGGTAAACCAAAACCGAGGTCACCATGACACCAGAGCAACTGAGACCACTAAACCAAGAACAATTTTTTAAAAATTGCATGATGACCAATGGTGTTGAGTATGATGCAATGTTGCTGGATGGAATTGCATGTGCTCTGAGACTACTTGACAGGACTGTACTCCATGCTTCCTATCATAATATATCCCAACATCAACAAGGCCTGAAAGGTACATAAAATTGCAATGTTGGTCAGGTCATTTTAGCAACACTTTCAAAATCACATTTGTTCAGTGGGTGAAGCTTGACTGCGTGGTTCCGGTTTTCCAAATGAGCCCATTGCAAACTAACTCTTGGTAAGAGCTGGCCAGAGTTTTTAAAAAAATCCCTATGACTATATAACTCGAGCCCACGTCCTTCCAGCTTGTAACCCAATGGGCTAACCAGTGTGGCATACTTTCAAAGTACTATTGAACTATAGAACACCTTGTGTACGCGTTGAAACCCGTCCTGCCTTTCGGAAGAGTAGGCCATAGCGTGCCGGCAGGAACACATAGCAACATTTCAAAAACGTATGCTTACTCGTGTCTTGTTTAGACACCGTCCCTGAATTTGTTGTGGGCAAAACCCGACACATAAGCCTACACAAAATTTCTCCATTGGTGAACCACGAGGCTCTCGTAGAGGAATGACCACCCCCCCCCCCCCCCCATCCCCCACCCACGCGCGCACGCACGCGCGCGCGCGCGCACACACGCATGCACACACGCACTAACACACACGCGCGCACACACACACACACACACGTGTCAGTGGCAAATATACACACTGGCAAACAAACAAGTAAACTTTGTCTTCCCACGCCCCAACAGAATCTAAACTCAGCTAAGTACACCACCAGCGCTTTTCTTCTTTTTTTGTGGTCACAAAAATACAGTGAGAATACAGTTCAGCGGCTGTGAGTCAAATCAAAAGGATGTAAACACCAAGACCTAAAGTGTCCCTGACAAACTTGACAGTTTTTGCCCCCTACCAAGCTGGTTGCAAATTGAATGAAAATCATTATTCCGGAGGTAAGTTAGTCAGTACAGTAGTGAGGTGTACAATTAATGTGTATATAATGTCACCTAAGCTATTTCTTTTACCCCAGAGAACAGGTTTTGTTGTGAGCAGTTTGGATGGGAGATTTATTTATCTTTATTCATTTGTTAATCTTTTTTTTAGAAACATCTTTCACTTTTGCTCTGCTCTACTCTGCTCTGTGTGTGTGTGTGTGTGTGGAGAGAGAGAGAGAGAGAGAGAGAGAGAGAGAGAGAGGAGGAGAGAGAGAGAGGAGAGAGATTACTACAGTGTTTTTGGAATGCTTTATTCTTCCCCTGTAACTCACTATGCTGAGAGGGTCAATAAAAGGACAAGATTTTAAGAAAGCCTCTTTTCCAACAATTTGTCATCAGTTTTGTATATTTAACAGTGATAAACAAAGCTACTAAAAGAGCCCACTAGGTAATACATACTTTGCACAAATGAAAACGATATTTTGACATTAAAAAAGTGAGTAGGGGTAGAAATATTACCCCTGGTCTCCTCCACACCCTTCCCAAAAAGCATTGTTTTGAAGGGCCTTCATATTGTTTTTGCTTTGTAGAAATTTTTCATGTCTTTTGGTAATAACATATTGGTGAAAATCTTGATTTCTGAAAGAAGACCAGAGCCCTCAATAGAAATTACAGAGGCTGCTGAAAGTATTCCTGTTGGATCTTTTCGAGGAAGATTAAAATATGAACTCCACAAGGCCTAATTTCGGACAGGTATTTTCATACCATACACGTTGTCTCACCTAAAAGACGACTTGGCCAGACACAAAACCGGCTTCGGCGAGAGTTCCGAGGTTTACCAATGGTGAGATACGTATGTGACCCCCCCCCCCCCCCCAATTTAAATAATCGCATTCCGACTTAAGGGAGGGTGTCTAAAACACGACACCTGTGTGTATGCTGCCCCCCCCCCCCCCCCCCCCCCCCACCCACCCCCACTCTTCCTCTTCATCCATTTCCACCGGCACACAATAGCCTACTCTTGCGAAAAGCGGAACACATTTTAACGTGTGCAAAAGATATTCTGCGTGTGTTCTCACACGGGGCCTCTGTTTATAGTATCATCCGAAGGACTTGGACATTCAGTTCGATTTTTTTCCTCAAACTGGAAAGAAAGGGCGAGGCTGGGAATCGAGCCCAGAACCTCACGGTTTACTTGCTCGCGGGCGAGCGTCTTAACCATCCTGCCACCCTTCATCTTAGTCGCTTTGATTTGTCTCTGCAAGACATAGTGCAATATAAATTCCATTTATTATTATATGATCTGACTGCAACTGGACCCCTAAAGATTAAGAAGTTAAGGGCGGAAACACTTGCTAGAAGGGAGCTTCTTCTTTGAAGACCTCTTGTCCAGCTGTCCCAAGACTGTTTTGTGCCAGGTGGAAGGATTCTTGACGATTGTGAATGCTGTTCTTTTTCTTATCAAATAAATGGTTAATCTAATTAATTTTAGGAATGCACGTTTTTACTACGCAAACTTTAAATCATTGTATTTTCCCCCCTGTTCCTCAGTTACAGCTCCGAGGTTAACCAATGGTGAGATTTTTACTGTCCCCCCCCCCCCCCCCCCCCCCTCACCATGAAGGTAGCCGCATTCCGACTTTAGGGATGCTGTACCTTACTAAAAGTTGACTCTCTTGCAAAAAATGGTGTCGGAAGATAAATCTTGCTTCGATTTCTGTGTCACTTTGGATGGAAAAACTTTCAAACATTCCTGTCCCATATAAACAACAATTTTGATGATGACTGTGTACATACTGCTGGAATGAATAAAAAATGAAAGCCTTGAGTTGAAGTCATAGCCTTATGTTTCTGTTTTCAGGACGACGGTTCTATGGATGTGGAGAATAACCCACAAACCATGCGAGTGAAAGACCAGGGGAATATTCATTATCCATTAACAGATGCAGTACAGGGAACTTCAAAGCTACTTCAAACAGTGAGGGTACCTACAACAAACCTCTACAGTCAACTTAATGACCCATCCATCTGCACATAACAGGCTCACACAGACTGTCGAACTACTCCAGCATTATCATTATCAAAAGGACTGTGTCAGAATATCTCTGATTTTAACAATAAGTGCGTAAAATACCTTTTCTTTGTGATAAAACTGGAAGATACTTTGGAATGGAACATCAGTCAGATTTTTCGAATATGAATGGCAATATATCGGAACAGAACAGTTCTATAATGATGGAAACCATGGAAACAGAAGGCTCTGAACAGAAATTAGATGATGCTATGCTGGATTCTAATGAGAGTGAGATCTCCATTGAGCAGTTCAGACGAGGGCAGGATCTGGACTCAACTGTTAGCAAATACTCCCTTTCTGCTCTTGACTGGAGTTGTCTTTCAGATAAAGAGCCTGTTTTCGAAGAAGGGTCTCCTGGAATGCATAAGGATAAACAGCATTTGTCAGTTACTCGTAGACATGATGTTGCAGTTGATACAGCTGCAGAGTCTGAGAGGTTCCAGGCAGAGTTACTGCAGGCAGCTGTAGAATCAGAGCCTCTCCCTGCTTCTCCATGGCCCTGCGACCTCAGTCCAGTACCGGTCACCATCATGACTACGCCTGTTTCACAGACTAGCAACAAAGCAGAACAGGTTATTCCAAATGCCCCATTGCCTCTGCTCAAAGGCATTGCTCTACGAAAAGGCCACACTGACTTTGGGGACAATACTTATGCTGCCAGACTATTCCCAAACGTGACACGCAATTTTAGACAAAAAACTGAATACACCAAGCCTCCAATTCAGCAGGATTTTTCAACTCTAATGGAAACACCAGTGCTGGCTAAGATGATGTCAACTGCTCTTGAGATGGCCACGATGAACGAAGTATCACCTTTATTTGAAACAATGGAAACTAATGTGTTGCCTGCAGCACAAAAGGAAGCAGTAAATACTAACATAATAACTTCTGTTGATGAAACAAAAGACATGGTAGCGCCAAGCAGCCCTAAATCAGTCTACACTGGGTGTACAAACAGAAAATGTCTTTCAGAACAATTACAAAATGAAGTACCTTGCAAAGGTGGTAAAGGGGGACTAGAACGTTCTGTTTCAGAAGACATATCATCATGTAGAAAACGGAAAGTTGGCACAGCAATCCCCAGATATGAAGAACTAGACCCTGAACAGGTCACTCGGCTAAGAGGAATAAAATCCGAAGAGACAAACAAATACAGCACTGCTTGTTTAGTGCCAAACCAGCATACTAAACAAACGGATGATATAGACAGACAGTTTTCAGAAGTTTTCCAAAAGACTAGCACACCAATATGTCACAGGAATTTTCAAAATTATGAAAAAGGTGCATTAGAGAGCAGCATCTGTAGAATCTCAGGCAACTTTGGAGATCTAGAAATTTTGCCACCTTGGAAAAGATTTGACCATGGAATCCCTGTACCAATCGTCTCTCAAACTGACACAACTTTCTGCCTTGATCCATTCAACTCGGAAGTTGTATCTGACACAAGAAGCTGCATAGCTGCAGACAGAAAACGGAGTAAAAAATCTTGCACTCTTCGTCCAGACTGGATTTTGCCTCTGGAGGAAGGCACCAATAACAAGATGAGAACAGAATCATCAAGGAAGGTGTCGGTGGTGAACAAAAACACGCGAAAGATAACTCCGTGTATGCTGGGTGTTGACAGTCTCCTGATTCCAACCGACCCCACCCAGTCTCCTCTAGAAAAACTGGCTCCTTTCACACGAAGGAGTGCCATCACTCCACCACTCTACATAGTCCACCCTATTACAGGGTCCGTGAAGATTCTTCAACAGCTGGCTAAAGGTCTTCATGTGCGATGCTATGGTATCAGGAAAACGCACCAAACTCCAGATGCATCTGTAGAGCTGATGGCAAAGTTTTACTGTGAAGCGCTGCTCAAGCATCAGAAGACAGGCTTCTACAACCTAGCTGGTTATTCCTACGGGGGTCTTGTGGTCTTTGAAATGGCTCGACTGTTGCAGCAGGCAGGCAAACAGGTGGCTGTGCTGATCATGATAGATGGGTCACCTGCTTATGTTAAGTCTCAAATCTCTGCCACCAGACAAGGCTTAGATGAAGACAGTGATCCACAACATGTGAAAGCAGTCGTGCAATCGCACCTTCTGCTCTTCTTCATTGGCATGTACAGACCACTACAGGAGCCTGATTTGGTGCAAATGATGCTGGCAGAACAATCTTCACAAGAGGACCGGGTAGCAGCAGCCGTTGGAGTCACTCTAGGTACTGTGCAAGTCAGTAATCAGATTCGAGGTCGCTGGTTGGGGTTGAAATCAAAAATAGAAAAAAGTCAGCAGAATGACAAAGTCAGAGTGGGTGTCGATCACGTGGCTCAAGATGTCATCAGTCTCCGCCGCCAGCAGAAAGCCATGGCCTTCCTTCAAGCTGCTAGCATTGCTGAAAAGTATGAGGTTCAGGAAGATCACAAGTTTGAAGGGGACATTCACCTGGTCAGAATCCAGCCCATGCCAAAGCACTGCAGCTCTCTGTCTAGGAACTACAACCTGAAAGAGCTGTGCACAGGGACTGTATATGTGCATTATGCGGATGGCGAGCATGAGTCCATGATGGAGTCACCCCATGTGGAGTCAGTCATCCAGGCCGTAAACCTAGCTTTGAAGAGAATCATTGAGTAAATGGACGTCTAGAATCACGTAGTGGTTGTTGGGAAGTTGTAATAAACTGACTTTTTCAGGATTTCTTTTTCTACATATACATTTCTTTATTGATTTATCTACCATAATGTCAAAATGGTTTATTACTCACAAAGTATCAACTTTCATCAGAACTTAGAGATTCCTGGTTGATGAGGTTTTCTGCATATGTCACATTCCGTTTACATGGACAGTATCTGGAAATACCACCTATGTGTGTGTTTTGATTTGTTAGTATTTTTCCTTTGCTTTTTTTTTTCATTTGTTTACATTCCCTATTGGGATTTATTATGCTTGCGACTTTTTTGAGTATCTAGTTGTTCGCGCACAGACCCTAGTTTAAAGCCCCCCTCCCAAAAAAAAAACAACAACAACCAAACAACCAACCAACCAAACAAAAACAACACAACAACCAACCAACCAACCAAACAAAACAACAACAACCCCCCCAAAACCCAACAACAAACAACAACAAAACAAAACAAATTGAAAAAGGAGAAGAAAAAAGAATGAAAACAGTTTAAAGCTGCTTCCCTACCTTACTTTTTGCCTTTATTTTCTCCTTTATAAAAAATAATGTTCCCCTGTTGGCCTACGATTTAGGCCATAATTATAGTCTGAAGCCTGCAAACCAGTTCACGGCGTACATCATGGCCCATTTGAGATTGGTTAGGTTCCTCGTCCAAGAATGTCTGCTCTGCCCATGTGTATGTTGGCATGTGTGAGCATATTCCTGGCACTGACAAACAGCGCGCGCACGTGCGTGTGTGTGTGTGCACGCGCGCGCTTGATAGCATAAGTACGCATGCAGTATATGGCGCTCCCTTCAGTTTTATGTTCTGAGGTGTGTGTCTTTGTCATATGTACCATTTTTTTGTGCACATATTTTTTAGGTTGCATTTTTTGTTATATTATATTTTATTCTTTTATATCGAGGATAATGGAATAAGCACTGATGTGCTTTTTTTTTTTACATCCAGTCCCCGTTGTATCTTTAAACACCGACAACTTAAGTGAGAAAAAAGAACAACTTGTGGCACAACTTGAAGTAAACGTGACAGTAGCTCGTGCACGATCAGTCAGCCTAACTTCTGATACCATTAACCATCTGACAGTTCTAACGGCCAGGTTATGCTTCCTTGTTGCGCGCCAAAGTTGCCATGAACTGAAAAAACAATACCTATTTTGTCATAGGACTTATACTGATCAAACCCTAAAGTTTGTTCTGTACAAGGGACCTTATTCACAGGGCAGTTAAATGCAATATTCAGGCTTCTCCAGGCTCTTCTTTCATAACAGCAGCAGCCTAACAAAGAGCACACTTTTACTGTGTAGAGAGTTAAAAAAAGAAAGTGACGGGTATTTCCATTGACCTTGATTTGTGGTCCCATGTAATCATGTTATCACAGCTGAAAGTGATTGTGACTTCATTTCCATTTCATGGGGAATAGTTTTTTTGCTGTACACTCTTCCTCGGGACAACACTGTGTCACGCCCTCACCTGCCTTTTTCTTCACCATGGGGAAAAACCTGTTTAGAAATGAAACCTGATCTGGGATGCCATTATCACTGTCTTCTTCATAGCCAGACTCCGTGTGCTTCAGCATTTGATTCTCACTGTCTTCTTCATAGCCAAACTCTTATGTACTTAAGCATTTGAAAGTAAGTGCCTTCAACTCGGCCACCACCACAAACTACCAGCACCTAAAAGCTGAACGATAAAACAAATCAAAACAACAAACCTAAGGTAGGCAGTAGGCAAGTTTTGGTGTTACGAAGTAGTGGACAGGGAAATGTCCTTGGTGATATTCAGTGCAGAATGCATTGACTGTTTGGGCCACTTTTTCTTTCTTTCTTCTAATGTTTATTGTCAGTGTGCTGTTTTCATGTTAGTTTGCATAAATTTATGTGATTTGTCGGGGTTTGTGTCATTTATTCTGTATCATGTGTTTGCACTCTGTATGCATATTATTTACGTGTGCATGTCTCCTTCCCGGGTTTCTGCCTGCCAGCTGATACCCTGCCAGTGCCAGCGTGTGTGCTTATTTGCATTGTACATATTTGTGTGTGTGTGTGTGTGTGTGTGTGTGTGTGTGTGTGTGTGTGTGTGTGTGTGTTCACACGCTTTTTTCTTACTATTATTCATTCAGTTGTATTGGTATCTCTTTCGAGGTTCAGATAGAAGCCATTTATGTGAACTTCTGGTCTTAGGCCTTACCCGGCTGTACCAGAACTTGATGGTCTGACAATTTTGAGTAGGCCTTACTCATTGAACCGAAATGATCACTCACACCTGCGCAAGTTATTTTCCCTTACTATCTCCTTTTGAAGATCTAAGTGTAACAAAGACACCTAGATTTACTAGTTTACTTTCATGATCTATTCGATTTACGATTGTTATTTTAAAAATATATGCTTTTTCTTTATATATCTTTTGAACACAGCTTTGCTAAGCTACACTATTCAGATTGGTGGACAAAATGATTTTGTTCCTGTGAATGCAAGAGGCATGTGAGAAGTTTATTGCTGTGAAAAGGTGGTGTATCTTACGCTTCCAAGTACACAGGTACATTTCTTTGTATTTGCAACCATATTTTGAAGGATTTTTCTCGTGATGAAAATGTGAACTTGCCTTGACTTTTCCTTACAGTAATGAAAATTAAACATCATGTCTGTTTTTGTAGAATGATTATATTAATATGTTGAGAAAGGTGGTGTGGTGTGTGTGTGTGTGTGTGTGGTGTGTGTGTGTGTGAGAGAGAGAGAGAGAGAGAGAGAGAGAGAGAGAGAGAGAGAGAGAGAGAGAGAGAGAGAGAGAGAGAGAGAGAGAGAGAGAGAGCCTGAACGCGCACCCCAGCAGTTTTCTTTCAGCTCAGTAATGTTTCTGAGTATTATAAACAGGGCCATGATTTTGCTAATCTGTTTTATTCTTTTTACAAAAACGGTTTCATGTTTTAAAAAAATTATACAAAAAAAGCTTGATGACAAAGTAGGAATCACCTAATTTATTCTGACTGATGAAGAATTAAAATAATCTAAAAATATAGTAATTGTATAGCTTCTAAATAGGCCGATGAACTATCAACAGTCCAATAGTTTGGGTATTTTGGGGTCGTTTCTCGGCTAGAACTCCGAGGCTCGCCAACAGTGATATTTTGCGTATGTCACCGTTTTTGTCCACCATTGAGGTAGCTGCAATCCGACTTTGGGGATTGTCTAATAGATGATTTTATGTCATAGGCTGTCGATTTACAACTCGTAATACCAAAACACACTGAATTGTGTTGGGAAAAAAACATACTGCGTGGTGCACACACACACACACACACACACACACACACACACACACAACACACACACACACACTTTTTGACATCGATTATGTCGTACGCATTTTTAAGTTCAAGAGGTATTCCTGTTACCTTTTTTGGTTGGATACCTTCCCATGTTGGATTTTCCCCCAAATGAGTGGGCTGATAGAGCTGCAAAAAAGGAAGTAAGACATAATATGGAATCAATAGAATTGCATGTTCCCTTATCCATCATGGAGGCACCGTGGTCGAGTGGTTTAGGCGGTCAACTCGTGATCCAGAGGTCGCGGGTTCGATCCCCGCTCGGCTCGGTGTTGTGTCCTTGGGAAAGACACTTTACTCCTATTTTCCTCACTCCACCCAGGTGTACAAGTGGGTACCAGCTCTGCTGGGGAAGTATCTGGCGACAGACTAGCGTCCTGTCACAGGGGTGGTGAAAAACCATCAGTTCGCTTAACGCTACAGAAACCGGGATAAGCTCCGGCTCTATGGGCCTTCTGGCTCGAAAGAACTTTATCCATCGTGATCTGCTGACCTGGGTTTGAATCTGGTTCAAGAGGATTTTTCATCTGGAGTTAACATCAGCGCCGACTCCATTCCCCCTAAAAGTCCCTCGTTTAAGACTATAAACCGAGGTCCCGTGTGCGAACGCACGCACATCTTGCGCACATGTTAAAACCCATCCCGCTTTTCAGAAGCGTAGGCTATTGTGTGCCAGTAGGAACGGATGACAAAATTTACCCAAAAAATGCACACACGGGGACTGATTGTAAAGGAGCACATGAATGCTTACCATTATATCCTCGAAATAAAATAAGAAGAAATCTATACAGGAGGGATACAGTTTATTTGAACACACGTCGTGTGACAAGTTTAAATAGCCCGGTCAATGCAGGGAACCACTTTTCAAAAGTTGTGTGACCAAAACACTGTATTTTAGAATGAAATCACTCACTCACTCATGTCCCAAAGGACGTAGGGGGGACATGAGAGAAGACGCAACAGAGATCTTTTTCCATGCTTCACGATCCTGTGCGGCTAGTAGATGTTGGGGTGTATGGTGTGCTTAAGGAGAGGTGGTACCTTTGTAAACCTGGCAGTAGCATCCCTCAGGATGGACGGGAGCACTGGTCCTCACTTGGCACTCAACTCTCACTTCTGGGTCCGGGTCCTTAACCCACCCACACCCCGCTAACCGCTTCTACTGGCGGGCAAAACGCTGTGAGGGGCTGGTGATTTCTTACTCACCAGTAGGAGTCTTGGAGAGGAGATGGGCGCCACCAAGCTTCCTCAAGCCCACTGCACGGACATGATGAGAATGAAATTAAATGCATATATTACACAATTTTGCAAGAATGTCAGGTGTCTATGAGTATTCCTGATATGAATATTCGTGATATGTTCTCCACATCATATCACAAAAACTCATATCATATTCGAGTTCCCGATTGTAAAACCGTTTTACCTACATTTTCTGAACAGTGTCGGGGAAAATGTGTTTGAATATGCAAAGTTAGCTCTTGATATTGCTAAATGTATATTGGCATTATTGCACAGTCCACTAGAATACTTGTAGTTACATTATTATTTCATGTAAACACTTTGTTGAGTTTAGATTTTGCTCATGTTTGAGCGATTTTTGAAATGCACAAAAATACCAACACACCATATAGGCCTGCTGTATCTTCTGTCTTCTCTCACTCCTTGCTTCCCATCCCTACTTTAACTTCAATTACACTTTTCTCTCTCATCTAATATCACTGAGTGTGAACCCCTAGACATTAAATTGAAGACAGCAGCAGCAACAGTACGCCAACTCCCCCCGCCCCCACCCTGACCAAACCAAACCAAACCAAAAGATAAAACAAAACTTCGGAACAGTGTCCACGGGTTTTCCCTCTAGTCACAAGTCAACCAAAGTGGGAAGTCTTTCTCGGGTTTGTAGACCTATAATTACATGTAGCTGAACATGCGACGGTTCCCGAGAAATTTTGATTACAATACAAAACACCAGGTTCTGGACTTCTCTCATATCTCACCGAGTTTCACATTTGAACTAAGATACGTGTGTATGTTGCAATGATGTCAGCTGCCAAGTTAATTCATGGTAGGCCTAGCCTAGACCCACGATAACAAACTAAAAATAAACTACGGGAAATAACCCTCATTACATCGCAGACGAATATGGCAGAAGATCAGGTGAGTAAATAGAGACATGGACCTTCCAGTGTAGAATATGTTTTTATTGGCCTTTACATGCCGAATTATGTTAAATATGGGTACAGATATGAAGTCTTCATTTCTTAGATTTACCATAATCTCCTGTTTGCCTGAATGTAATGTCGGATTGAGTCTGGGTGGTGACTAGATAGGCCCACCAGACAAGTGAAACTGGAAGTGATGCTGTGGTTTGTGCACGTGACGTCTATTTTCATTAGCCGTAGGGAAACACAGATCAGTATTTCAACACAGAACTAGCAACTAGAGTGTCAACTGGTAACAATTAATTAGCCACATATAGCTGTCTCAGACGTAGCGTTTTACCAAATGGACCAGTCGCGTACTGTTAAGTGTTTTACTTTTATAAAACAAGCTGCTTTTAGGGCATTATGTTTCCAAAAATATTACAGAATGGTCTACAGAACGTGATAGGGTGAAGTGCCTTTTCAGTTTCAGTGATGTTAAAGTGAATTGGAAGGATTTAAAAAAAAAAGAGGATTATACCCCTAGGTTTGCATTGAAGTTGAATCTATTGACTTAGTCAAAATGTTACTTAAATGTTATGGTATTGTAAAATTTTTCCACAGGGGCATTCCAACAAACTTAGAAACAACAGGTAAATGTTTTAAAACTAATCAGTAGTGTAAGAGGTGTGTGTGTGTGTGTGTACACAATACAAAATATACAATACAGTAATTCAGTACAAACTACAAAGATAAAATACAAAATTACAATACAGTAATGGTTTATTCAGTTTTTCAGTTATTCATTTCTTGCATGCCATCTAACCCATGGATATGAACAGTGAACAGGAAAATATATCTAGTATTCAGTATGTGGTGAGCAAAGAATGCACTACATAAGACTTTAAGTGCAGACTGTCATAATAGTTATATAGTCACTAACTGGTAAGTATTCTTTAAATTTGTTAAATTTATTTCGAGGATAATGAATAAGCACTCAAGTGGGTTTTTTTCACATCCAGTCCCTGTGTGTATGCAGTTTTGTAAATTTTGTCATCCATTCCCACCAGCTTACAGTGGCCTACTTTTCACTCTTCTGAAAAAAATAAGCTCACTAGAATATATATACCTCGACCAGTTCAGCATGTCTGAAAAGAAAACTCCAAGAAATTGTAACTGGATTTTACTTGTATCTTTTTGTCATCATAAGACCATTTCTTGACCCAGGCCAAAAGCTGTGTCAGTTATTGATGTCTGCTAATTGCCAAGGCCCACATTAAAATATTGTTATGTTGTAAAATGTTGTGTTGAGATTGCCTTCAGTCATGGCAAGCTCTTAAAATAACAACCTGCAATCTCCTTTAAGGAAGAAAAAAATCCTCTGAAGTCAGAGTATGTATAACAGTATTGCTGCTTATATGGTGAGGTACTTGAAAACAGTCATACACGCAATCTTCTCATTCAGTGTGCAATTTCAATCTCACAGTGATTCCCAGGTGGGATGAAAGAGTCAGAGTGCACATTCTGGGTGACCCCAGAGTGTTGAGCTGGGGAACGCACAACAGCAACAACAGACCATTTCAAATTTTGTTTTAACGAATCACTGTTGTTTTTTAACACAGCAACTTTGGTTTTGTTCATATTTACTGTTAATTCCCATTTTCTGTAATATTTTTTTAAGCATTTTGTTTTCTTTTGAAGGTCTCTTATGGAATCGACGACCATATTGCCATTATACATTACAAAAAGATTCCACATGGGTCTCCAAAAAAATGTCAACATCCCTTGCACCACATTCCTTAAAATCAGATTTGATCTCTCATAAAGTAATTTAAAAAATAGCAGAAGGCTTGGGATTAATCCTGGTCTTATTCATAGTAGCCTGCTATCTTGTTCTCTACTTTTACAGCAGCCTTACAGCTCTGTAATTTCCCTCAAGATTTTTTAAAAAGCATTTTCCCTTGTATTCCTGTCTTAAGAAAGATGATAGTTAATTCTTTTTAAATTTACACTGTCAGGTGTTATAGAGAAATCAACAGGTACTGAGATACTCAGATAGTGTATAAAAGTGACCACCCTGTTTCATAAAATTGTTTGGAACTATTGATTGTAATGAGAAAATGTTATCTGTAGTACTGAGCCTTTAACAGTTTATGAACACTGTTCTGACACAGTTTGGAGAAAAATTGAGGTACTTGATCAAAGCAATTATTGGAGAGAGAGAGAGAGAGAGAGAGAGAAACACAATGACATATTCTTTTATTGAGAGAGAGGAGAGAGAGAGAGAGAGAGAGAGAGAGAGAGGAGAGAGAGAGAGAGAGAGAGCATGTGAGGGGGTATAAATGAGAAATGAGTGTGATGGTGGTATGTGAAATGGAGGTTTCTGATGTGAACCCCATAATGCTGGATACAATACACATTTTTTTTATGGGATTGTCTTGAACTCTGGTTGGCTCCTGTCCATGTTGAGCGCTTTGATTTGTTGCTTTACAGCGCTATATAAATTCCATACATTATTATTATTATTATTATTATTCTTGAGTCTGCAAAACACTCAGAGGATTGTCACCCATCTTTAACAAATGTGGTTGCAAGCCTTGCACACGTTTTCTACCACTGCAAGTGTTAATTCTCTCGGGCCTGATTGATCGATCACGACTGCGATTTGTTCATCAGGTTGGTGACAATGGCAGATGAGCGTTCAATTGGTGACGGCTGGCCAGGCCAGGTGATCCAGCAGGCTGTTCTGTATGACAATGTGGAGTTGCTTCAGTGCCTGTTGGAAGGAGAAGAACTGGCAAACGTCAATGCCACTGATGCTTGTGGCCGAACAGCTATATACACTGCTGTGTCAAACAACAGTTTGAGATGTTTACGGCTTCTGCTGGAACATGGAGGTAGGATTTGGTTGAAAGCCAGTGGCTGAATTATGCGTGTATATGTGTGTTCATTTTCAAGGATGTCTCTTCACAATCTTTGGTAATCTTTGGTATTAGACAGGTGTGTGTGTTTGGGGGAGGGTGGATGCACCTAGCTAACTGTTGGCATTAAACAACTATAGGAAACAAACAGAAAATAACATCAGAAATGAATCAGATGTCTGATCTCAGTAATGAGATCTGACCTCACTTTTGAACTGGAATTTTTTAGAGCAAGTAAAACCAAAGTGGAATCAATGCAGAAAAGCATCTGAAATATGTCTTTAGGAAAACGTAGAAGAGGATATAAAGCCATCAAAATGGTAGATAATTCAGCTGTAAATATAGATTGTTTTTTCCCAACATGAAAAAAGAAAAGGCTGCTCCTGCCTCATTGTCACTCAAAAGTGAACCGTCAGTGTAGATTTTTAGTTGTTCTGAATATGTAGTTTTCTTTTATTGATGCGCTAAGAATATTTTCATAACCTTTTATGGTTAAAGAAGAATAATTTATGTCAAAATTAGCATACCAAGACACAGATTTAACTGTTAACTGTATGGAGAGATTTTCCCTTGTGGTAAATGCTGGTTCGAACTGTTTCCCTGCAAGTCTTTCAATGGAGATTATGAATTAAGGTCCTCTGTGTGTGTGTGTGTGTGTGTGTGTGTGCTTGTGCTGTGTGTGTGTTGTGTGTATGTGTGTGTAGTAAGTAAGTAAGTAAGTCTTCAATTTTAACATCTTTCCACTTTAAGTGATACCAGACGATCCTAAAGTAGGAGACTGAATATGAGAGAGAGAGAGAAAGAGAGAGAGAGTGTTGTTGTTGTTGTCTTCAATTTAACGTCTGTTCACACTCAGTGATATTAGACGAGGGATGTGGAAAATGTAGTGGAACTAGAAGGGAATGGATAGAGAAAAGACTGATTAGGTAACAAGTGTGTTGGAATTTTCATGCAATCAAAAAAAAGGGGGGGGGAGGAATCTTAAACATGAGCAAAAATTTAAATTCAACAGATTGTTAACATGAAACAATTATAAAGTAACTACAACAAATACTCTACTGGGCTGTGCAATAGACATTTAACAATGGCAAAGGCTAATTTTGGATTTTTAAAAGCAGTTTCCACTGACTGCTCACAAAATGTGGGTAAAAACGGTTTTACAATTGGACACTCAAATAGGATGTGAGAGTTGGAAATATGTTCCCCACAGAGGCACCTGACATTTTTACAAAATTTTGTTATAAATGCATTTAATTTTATTCTAAAATATAGTGTATTAACTCTTCTCGTGGTTGCGATACTTAAGTTTGTTTGAGAAGGAGTCCTGTAACATGAAATAAGGCTATTAGTCAGGCAAATCTTTAAAGATCGTTCCTTGAATTGATCAGATTCTCTCCACTTACTCCACGACGTTTGTTCTAATAAACGGTATCCCTCCTGTAGAGATAATGGAACATGCAGTTCTATTGATTCCAAATGATGTCTTGCCCCCCTTTTTGCAGCTCTGTCAGCCCACTCATTTGAAAAAATTCCAACGTGCGAAGGTACCCAACAAAAGGAAACAGGAATACCTCTTAAACTTAAAAGGTGTATGACATATTTAAGTTCAAATATGATTCTGGATACTTTCTTGGAATTTGGGGATTTGATAGCATATAGTACTGACTTAGAGTCTACACAGAGTAAGATAGGAATGATGGGAAAAACAGAATCAAGAATATAGTTAAGAGCCATAAGAATTGCAACAAGTTCAGCTGTAAATATTGAATGATGTTTACCAAGATAGTATGATTTCTCTGTTTTTAGAGCTGGTATGACGAATGCTGAACCAGCTTCATTATTTTCTAAAACTGACCCATCTGTATATACTTTTAAGTTGTCAATATACTTATTTTCAATATGTGAGAGAGAGTGTTGTGTGTATGTGTGTATGTGTTGTTCTTCACTGTAATGTCCTTCCACTTTAAGTGATATTAGATGATAGGGGGCAAAAAGGGGGGGTTGGGGTTGGAAGTATGTGTATGAATGAGTATGTGTAAGTTCAAGTGCATACATGTATAAAGTCAGGAGAGAGAGAGAGCATGTGTGTGTGTGTGTGTGTGGTGTGTTTGTGTGTGTGTGTGTGTGTGTGTGTGTGTGTGTGTGTGTGTGTGTTTTCTTTTGTTCTTTGTTTTCTTTCTTTTATTTAGAGGATAATGGAACAAGCATTCTTGTGCTTTAAAAATTTTTTTCTCCATCCAGTGTGTGTTCGTGTGTGTGCATGCATGGATGCATGTGTTTGTGTAATGAATTGGGTATCTAGAGGTAACGCACCTGCCTAGAAAGCAAAAAGTCTGGGTTCAAAGTGTGTGGTGGTTCGATCCCCATTTGGGCCTGAAATTTTTCCCTCATCGTTTACACGATGAGTGGTGATCTGGGTGCTAGTCTTTTTGATGAGGCAGTAGACCAAGATTCTGTGTGTTAGACATATTTCGTGCTCATAAAAGAACCCACAGCAACAAGAGAGTTGTCCCTGGCAAAATTCTGGAGAAAAAAAGCCACTCTGATAGGAAAACAAATACAGTTGCAGACAGGAAAAGAAAAAAAAAAGGGTGGCGCTGCTCTTGTGGCAACAATGCTCTTCCCAGGAATAGCAGCCCAAATTTCACATAGAGAAATCGTCTGTGACTTGAAGTGGAATAGAAAGAGTGTACATCTGCTTGTATACATGTACAACGTGTGTGTGTGTTTGTGTGTGTGTGCGCGCCCATGTGTGTGTGTGTGCGCATGGGTGTGTGTGTGTGTGTTGCATTTGTACATTCCTAGTGTGTATTTTTGCTATCTGCCTGTTTATTCTGATATATGCACATTTGTAAGTTAGGGTGAAGCACTTACCCCCTCATCCCTTTACCTGTGTACATGTATAGTATCCAGTAATGCATTGGCTACACCATTTTTATTGAAATATTGCTTGTTGTTAGATTGTTTAATGAAGTGCTCTGATTTTAAGAAAACTTCTTCACTGCAAGTGTCAAGTGTTGCTGCAAACCTTCGCACTTTTCAGTCCTGTGGTGGGATTTCAATCAAGTTGTATGGTGTCTGTATTGTGGAATGGTCACAGTGTCAGGATCTTGATAATACGAAGCCATCTAAAGACACAGGTTAAACTGTTTGGAGAGATTTTCCCTTGTGGCAAACTCTTACTCTTGTTTCCCTGCCAGTCTTTCAGAGGAGATAATGAATTGAGGTCCTGTGTGTGAATGCACACATAACATCTCGCGCATACATTGAAATCCCATCCATCTGATAAAGAAATGTAGACCAGCTGTGGCTGTTGGTATGGGTGACACCTTTTATGCATGCAGTCAGACACCAGTAGAGGGATGGCTTCCACCAAGTTCAAATTGCCGGTTACACTACCTGAAAATTCCAGTGCTGTGCATGTCCGACTGATTGATCAGTTGGTTAAGGCTTGGAAAGGAGAGACATCAGCTGTTGCTTAAATTAATTAATGTTCAAGAAAAGAGGGTTTGATTCCTGTAGCTGTCTCATTGACAGTAAAAATTCCTAATTTTATGTTACAGCGAGAATTTGTTTCAGCATATGTTTAAAACAAAGACATCGAATGGCTTTAAAAAAAACTTTTAAAAAAACCTAACTTAATGACGCAAATTTTAAGGCAATACATTTTTTCGTTCCTCATCTAGAGCTATGACTGTATGAGGTTCACCGATAGTGAGATTTTGCGTATGCGACAGTTTTTGCCCACCATGAAGATAGCTGTATTCCAACTTCAGGGATGGAAATACATTTGAATAAGAGAATGGACATTTGAAATTTTGAATAAAGTATATATGAAATCTTAAAATGTAATTTATAGTGAGTTTAGATTTTCTGCAAGAATCACTTTTGTCTGAAGTTTCTGCTCTGTGGTTTGCTCAAACAATGGCTCCTTTATTTTGTTTTCCTGTCATGGTTTTTGTTTTAAATCATTGACATTTTAGCAGGGAACCATAGATAATATTCAATATCATGCCCATGTTGTGAATGGTTACTTGTAGTTATGTTTTTTCCTTTATTCAGGCAATGCAAACATCGCAGCTGGCGGAAGATGCCATAATATGGTAAGTTTGTGTTCCTCAATGTGTTCTTTTTTATTACTTTTTATTTATTTATGTAATTAGATGCTTATGACCTTGTTTTGGAAGTGAAAGAAGGTAGGAATAGTTTTCTCTATATGTGTGTGTGTGTGTGTGTGTGTGTGTGTGTGTGTGTGTGTGTGTGTGTGTGTGTGTGTGAGAGAGAGAGAGCATGCGGGTAAGCGCACATGCAGGTGAACAAAATATCATATCCTTGCACATGGATGCTTGCATATGTGTGTGTGTGTGTGTGCACCATGTAAGTGCACCTGGGAATTTGCTTGCATTTATGAAAGGGTTTACATGTAAACAAATATGTATATAATACATGTATAATGGGGTTGTACATTATGTTAATAAACATGCGTTTGTTTGCTTGGTTTTCTTTGTGTATGTGAGCGTGTTTCTGAATAACATGTTGGAACTTGTAAGAAATGAAGAACATGATATGTAATTCTGAGAAGTTTTTGTGTGCTTCACCTTGTGCAAACAGATCATCAGACATCTTTTTAAAAGCTCAAACAACTCGGATAATGAGAAAACACCCCGTTGCGTGGAAAACATACATGCTTACGTACAAAGTAACAAACACACATACACACTTTGCACATGCATGCACACACACACACACACACACACACACACACACACACACACACACACACACACACACACACACACACACACACACACACATATATTTATACTCACTCACTGACTTACACACACACTCAATCTTTTTTAATTCAAGCTTTCACTACTCAGGCAGGTCTTTTTTGTTGTTTTTGGGTGGGTTTTAAAATTTTTTTTATATAGTTCCTCAGCTAGAGCACCAAGGTTCACCAATTGTGAGATTTTGTGTATGTGACCATTTTTGCCCACCATGAAGGTAGCCGCACTCCAACTTTGGGGATGTATGCTGGGTATGTTCATGTTTCCATAAACTACCACATGCTGACATGAAATAGGGGATCTTTAACATGCACATTAGTTTTGATCTTATGCATGTGCATATACATGGAGGGAATGAAGGTACTGGCAGGTCTGCACTTGAAGTTGATCCGGGTGATCATAAAAATCCTCACTCTGAATTCACCAGACACTGCTGAGGTTCAAACCAACGACTTCATGGACCCATGGGATTGAAGTCGAATGGTCTTAACCTCTCAGCTATAGCACCTGTTTGAATATTCAGGCAGTAATTTATGGAGTAAGCTCTGAATGATTTTAAAGTGTATTACAAACAAATATGGATTTAAGAAACACTTGTGTCCCCCCCCCCCCCCCCCCCCTCTTTCATGGGGATGTTGGGGGTCTGTCAGTATGAAATAGCATCCCCACCTTCTGGAAATTCTGTGTGAGAAAGTCCCTCTATTTTATCATTCACTTTGTTTCTGCCTTGCTCCTTTTTCTTCCTGTCACATCCTTCTTGTATATTTTCTGCCTCCTGCCTATTTTATATTAAAAAAATGAAAAGATAGCAATTCTCTCCCATGTTGAAGTTGGATGCGCTGGGCCTAACTTGACAGGCACTTAACGGAACCGCAACGCATTTTCGCTCATATGACAGACAGTAGTGGTTGCTATATGAGTGAGGAAGAAGTAGTAGAGGAAACACACAATAAAAATCCCATGAATAGTTCATAGAAAATGACTCATCATGTCCGTCTATCCTTCTCTACTGCAGCATCCTTTTCTCCAGGGGCATCCCATAATATGTTTATTGTGATTGTGTGTGTTCATGTGTGTGTGTGTGTGTTAGAGTGTGTGTGTTAGAGTGTATGTGTGTGTGTGTGTGTTTAGTTGTTGTTGTTCACTTGTTGATAGTATTGCTGTTTAATTGTTAAAGGAAGTGAATGTGTAGCTTAAATCTCTCTCTCTCTCTCTCTCTCTCTCTCTCTCTCTCTCTCTCTCTCTCTCTCTCTCTCTCTCTCTCTCTCTCTCTCTCTCTCTTATATATATATATATTATTATATATATTTGTGTGTAGTGGAATACACACACTCTCTCTCTCACACAAACACACATGATGGATGACAACATTTACAAAACTGCATACACACGGGGACTGGATGAAAGAAAGCACACAAGTGCTTATTCCATTATCCTGGAAATAAAAGAATAAAAATAAACACACACACACACACACACACACACACACAAAACACACACACACACACACACACACACACACACACAACACACACAACACAACACAACACAACACAACACACAAAACACAACACAACACAACACAACACAACACACACACACACCCCACACACACACACACACACACACACACACAGCACACACACACAGTCACACACACACACACACACACACACACACACACACACACACACACACACACACACACACAGACACACACACACACACAGTCACACACACACAGTCACACACACACACACACACACACACACACAGTCACACACACACACACACACAGTCACACACACACACACACACACACACACACACACACACACACACACACACAATCACACACACACTCAAACACACACTCAAACACAGAAATACACACACACACACACACACACACGTGCGTGTGTATGTGTGTACAAGTTATGCAGTGTATTTTTCTTGTTTGGGGGGGAGGGGGGGGGGGGGCGGTTGTTTATGAGTTTTGTTTGTTTGTTGTTTTTGGTCACATGTGTATGCGTTTTCTTTCTTTTTTTCTCTGTTTCTATTTTTCTTTTGGGGTTAGTTTTATCATTATCGGTTATGGTAATAATGTAGTTAGGTTATATTGATCAAGCTGTTTTTTGTTCCTAGATAGATGGCTTGATGAAAAAAAGCAAATGCATTGCATATTCAATGTACCATCTGGAAATAAAAATTTGACTTCACACACACACACACACACACACACACACACACACACACACACACACACACACACACACACAAAATCCTCACAACATGACTTCTCATTCAAACTGTTTGCTGGGTCTTGCTGGCAGACTCCCCTACACCTGGCTGTGCTACACACACACACACACACACACACACACACACACACACACACACACACACACACACACACACACACACACACACACAACACACACACACACACATACACACACACAACACACACACACAAACACACACACACACATACACACACACACACACACTCACAAACACACACACACACACACACAACACACACACACACACACACAACACACACACACACACACACACACACACACACACACACACACACACACACACACACAAATCCTCACGACATGACTCCTCCTCATTCAAACTGTTTGCTGGGTCTTGCTGGCAGACTCCCCTACACCTGGCTGTGCTACACACACACACACACACACACACACACACACACACACACACACACACACACACACACACACACACACACACACACAACACACACACACACACACACACACACACATAATCCTCACAACATGACTTCTCCTCATTCAAACTGTTTGCTGGGCCTTGCTGGCAGACGCCCCTCCATCTGGCAGTGCTGGACACGAAGCATGAAGCGCTGACGCAGCTTCTGCAGAATGGAGTGAAATCTCACCCCTCTGGATGAATCGGGTCAGACTCCCCTGGCCTTAGCCCGAGTCATCGGGAACTGCACCTCCGTCACCATGCTGGAAAATGAACAGGGTGAGACAGACAGAAAGAAAGGAAGAAAGGAAATCCTGGGGTCTGTTGAGTCGGTGGTTGTTGAGGGATGAAGTAACGGGAAGAAACAGGGAAAGAAAGGGGGAAACGTGGGTTAGAATGTGTGGAAGTGTGTGTGGTGTGGGGTGGGGTGTTGTTTTGTGTGTGTGTGGTGTTAGTGTGTGTGTGTGCATGTGTGTGTGTTGTGTGTGTGTATGTGTGTGTGTGTGTGTGAGAGAGAGAGAGAGAGATTGATTGATTCATAATCTTTATTCCCACGGGTTAAAGATAAAGTATTGATATACTTTTTGATGTACTTGAGAGAGAGAGAGAGAGAGAGAGAGAGAGAGAGAGAGAGAGAGAGAGAGAGAGAGAGAGAGAGAGAGAGATTTAGACTCACACTCATGTATGCTAGTGATTGTGATATTAAAGTGATCGGTTGCACATTGAATCCTCTGAAAATCCACTCTTTGTTTTTGATACTTGAGTAAACCTGACTTCTATTGATCGTAGTATAAATGTGTTTTTTTTTGTTTTTTTTTAAAAATAAGGTATAGAATGAAGTTTTATATCATACATTTATTGAATTAAAAAAAAAGGAAAAAATCCATGTCAGTAAGTCACAGCGTTTATGGTCATTTGAAAATGTTCTTATTGATATTCTGTTTTTTGTTTGCATTCAACAGAGAGAAGAACAGAAATCTTAAAGCATTTGTCATCAAGTAAGTATTTCATTTGACCACACTGTATCAACTTCATTTACTTATCAGTGACTTAAATGGATAGAAAGGACTTTAAACAGAATGTTTAGGCAAGAAGGTGGCAGGATGGATCAGACGTTCACCTGCCTAACAAATAAACTGTGAGGTTCTGGGCTCAGTTTCCAGCATTTCCCTTTTTTCACAGTGTGACGGGAAAATCGAACTGAATGTCAAGTCTTGCAGGGGAGACACTAAACCAGCTGGACTCGTGTGCTTACGGACTTCTGCATGTCAACCCTCCCACCCCACCCCCCTCCCCCAGTACAGTTGAAGATCTGAAACAGCAGGGTGGTGATGCATTCCGACTGTCCTGGCAAAATTGGAAGCCTCAATTCCCAACTCTCTCCCCAAAGTTGGAATGTGGCTACCTTAATGATGGGGTGGGAGGGGGGGGGGGGGGGGGGGGAGAAACTGTCGCATGCACAAAAAATCTTGGAGCTCTAGCTGAGGAATGAAAACCCCCCTGCCTCAAAACAACACCTCCCCCCCCCTCCCCCAAGAGTGTTAGACTTTGAGGGGTGGAATACAGGACAGGGGTTCAGGTTGGCAGAGTGGGGAGGATGTTTGACACTTGTGCAGGGGTTGGCAGGTTTAAACCTCACTGGTAGTTGCCAGGTTAGGAAATATTTTCTCTTCAGAGCTGACACTTTTCACTGGCTCCAAAACTCTTCCCTGTCCTTCAGATGAGACATTGATTAACAAGCCAAGGATCCATGCTTACGAACACTATATGACTTAATACACTATTCAGAGGAAAAACAATTGCCTGGCTTACTGGTGTCAATAGACTTCGAGAAGGCATTTGATTCTGTAGACTGGGGATTTATGCAAAATGTTTTAAAACACTTTGGTTTTGGGAAGGGGTTGCAAAAATGGGTGTCTGCTTTTTATAAAAACATAAATTCGTTTGTAACTGTGAATAATAAGGTATCTTCAGAATTCTATATGGAAAGGGGATGCCGTCAAGGTGACCCAATCTCTCCATATCTCTTTATTTTATGCGCAGAAATACTTGCTTGCATGATAAGGAAACAGACGGATATTATAAAGGCATAAAAATTGCAAATACTGAACTAAAGATATGTCAATTTGCTGATGATACATCATTCATTCTAGAGGGAGACCAACATTCGTATGAAGTGCTTTTTCAAAGCCTTGAAACCTTTGAGGTTATGTCAGGGTTAAAGTTAAACTTTGATAAAACCAAAAATGTTTGGCTAGGCAGCAAAAAGAATTCGATACTAACCTACTTACCACACAAAAAAATGGAGTGGAATCCAAAAGAATATAAAATCCTTGGAATCTGGTTCACGAACAGTTCCCCTAGTATGACGGAAGTAAATATAACTGATAAACTATATGAAGTTAAAAAACTATTTAAGATATGGTCAAAAAGATTAATAACACCTTTGGGTAGAGTAGCAATGCTTAAATCACTAGTACTATCAAAGTTGGTATACTTATGGATTTTATTGCCAAATCCCCCGGATGCTCAAGTTTCTCAGTTGCAAAAACTGTGTTATGAATTTGTGTGGGACAAGAAAACAGATAAGATAAAAAGGGCATATTCGGTGCAAAGCATAACAAAAGGCGGTATAGGTATACCAAATATCAGAGTGTATATACAATCACTGAAACTTGCATGGATTAAAAAAGTTTATACACAGAAACAAAAGTGGAGATTAATATTGCATTCACTGTGCCCTGATATAGATGATTTAGATAGGATAGGCCCAAAACTGTTTTCAAAATTTAAAACCAATGCATTTTGGAAAGATGTGTTTCACTCATATAAAACATTTTGCAGACAAGTGGATCCAAAGGATCAGCAACAGTTATTAGCAGAACCAATTTTTTACAATGAAAAATTCATAGTAGGAGACCAATGCATATATCATGAAAAATGGGCACAAAACAAATTATTTTTGGTTAAACACTTGCTGCAAGATAATGGTGACTTTATAACTCATGAGCATTTATCAAAGAAATTAGGTACTAACATTAACTTTTTGCATTATATTAGCTGTGTGCGATCGATCCAACAATATGCGAGAACGAAAAATATAAAACTGGATGACAACTTTAGTAAAGAAAGGACCAATGCTCTAGAGATTATATCAAAAGCTGGTAAAGGATCCCGTATTTATTATGATGAAATGATTGCCAAAATAGAAATTCTCGACATTAAATCTTTCATGAATTGGGAAAGACAGCTTAACGTTCCAATAGACTGGCACGGAGTATTACAACTGACAAATAAAATTAAAGAAATTAAATTGAAATGGTTTCAAATAAAGATTTGTTATAGAATATTAGTCATTAACAAAATATTAAAGAAAATGAAAGTTACAGATAATGACAACTGCAATTTTTGTGGCAAGGAAAAGGACACAATAAACCATTATTTATGGGAGTGTCAGTATGTACAGAATTTCTGGAAAGAACTTGAAGTGACTATAAAACACAACTGTTCTCATTGCGAGAGACTGGAGCTTAATGTGGAAATAGTGCTTTTTGGCACTGATGCAATTACAACTGATGAAGTGTTCGACTTAATAATACTGTTAGCAAAGTCCTATGTTTATAAATGTCGGATTGGTAAAACAAAACCTAATGTTGGTAATTTTCTGAATGAACTAAAATATAAATATGAAATGGAAAAGCTGGAGCATAGAAAACAAATGCAGTTTACTAATTTTCAGAAAAAATGGTTCCAGTACATCAACTTAGCAGAAACTTGAGTACCATTTCAAAATATAAGAAAATTATGTATGTAATGTATAAATCTTGACTGACTTGACAACGAAAATGGTGATTGATTCTTTTTGTACTTTGTGTAGCTAGTAGTCTTGTACGCCTGTAAAAATGGACATGATGTAATATTGTCTGGATGAAAAGTTCATTTGTTTTGTTTTGAACTGTATATGTGTGCCAACCAAAAAGATTTAAAAAAAAAAAAAGGATCCATGCTTGAACATATGCACAGACCATCTTACTTTGCACATTAAAAAAATTCCATCCCACATTTCGAAAAAGGGAAGGCTCTCACATGTCGACAGGACTGGATTACAAAATAAAAAAAAGACATGTACATCCATTCCCCATGTGTATGTAGTAATGTAAATTTTGTCATCTGTTTCCACCTGCACGCAATGGCCTACTCTTCCAAAAAGCGGAACAGGTTTTAACATGTAAGCAAGATGTTCGCACACAGGACCTTGGTTTATACTCTTATCCGAAGGACTTTTTGGGAGAGTGGAGTCAGCACTGATGTTAACTGCAGGGGAAAATATTTCCTTTAAATGGTGTAGATAGGAGAAATTCTACTTTTTTTTCTTTTGCTTATTTTTGTTTTGATTTAATCTATTTGATGTATATATTTTATTTGATCTTGTTTTATCTAATTTAATTTTGTTTCGTTTATTCATCTATTTTTTCTTTTTCTTTTATTTTATTTCTGTATTGTGTCGTGTTTTGTTTTGTTATATTTCATCTAAATGTTTTATTTCATCTTATTCTCTTTTTCTTTTGTTTCATTTCATATTTTGTTTCTTTATTCATATTTCTCCACACACACACACACACACACACACCACACACACACACACACACACACACACACACACACACACACACACATTCTCTCATTTTCTTTCTGCCACTCTCTTTCCATTTCTGTCTCCCCCTCTCTCTCTCTTGTCTCTCTCTCTCTTTCTCTCCTCTCTCTTTCTTGCTCTTTCTCTCTCTTTCTTGCTCTCTCTCTCTTTCTTGCTTGCTCTCTCTCTCTTCTTGCTCTCTCTCTCTCTCTCTCTCTCTCTCTCTCTCTCTCTCTCTCTCTCTCTCTCTCTCTCTCTCTCTCTCTCTGTGCCTTCTCTCTCTGTCCTCTCTTTCATCTGTTCATCCAAAATGTGTGTGTATTTCCAGGACTGTGCAATGCGTGTGGAAGTGGCAATATCGAGGCTGTCGAAGTGGTGCTGAACGAATGTGGACCCAGCAAAGAGCAAGTCCTCAATTTGATTCCAGACCAGGACTTGCCTCCTTTATGCAGGTAGTGCAGATTTCTGATGGAGGATTGGTGGCCTTAAGTTGTACACCAGTCTAGAAATGTGTGAGGTTTCAGGTTCAATTCCCGTCTGAAAAATCTCTTCTCTTATCACCGGTATCATAAATAGTGGTCTGTGTGCTATTCTTTTAGACTAGATGCTGAAAAGAAATCGTGGATGCAATGTATGTTTAGCTCATGTAACAGAACCGATGGCAACAAGAGAGTTGTCCCTAGCAAAATTCTGTGAAGAAGAGCTTGCTTTCTCAGGGAAACAAATATACGACATACAGACAGGAAAAATGTAAGTAATGTGTGTGGTGGTGCTCTTGCGGCAACACACATTCCCTGTGGAGAGTAGTGCAAATTTCGTGGATAGAAATCTCTGCCTTGACTGAATGTGGTATGCAATATAATGCAATACAATACAGGAGAGGACAATGCAACCTAATACAACACAACCCAACACAATACAGTAGAAAAGAACAGTGGTATTTTACAAGATATGGCTGTTTATCGATAGAGAAAAATCATAACATAATCTTCCCAGTTTTTTTAATATGTTGGTTGCTGAATCAGAACTTCTACAGAATTTATTGCCAGTATAAGATGTTCAGTTTTCAATGATATAAGAATATGGTTAATTAAGTGCAGCTTACATAATCCATAGCCAAATGGCAAATTTGTAGGAATTCATGTTTTACTGATGTGGCAGCCTTCTTTGGAGGAGGGGGGGGGGGGGGGGGGGGGGTTACTGGGCAGTATGTTGTGGCAAGTTTAATCTTCATGGACAAGAAGGAGGGTGGCAGGATGGTTAAGGCATTCACATGCCAACAAATAAACCGTAAAGTTCCGGGTTTGATTCCCAGCCTCGCCTTTTCTTCCCAGTTGGATGGAAAAAAATCAAACTGAATGTTAAAGTCCTTTGGATGAGAGTGTAGACCGAGGCCCCGTTTGTGAACACACGCAGAACATCTTGTGCACACCTATAAAGGCTGTTCTACCTTTTCAGAAAAGTAGACCATTGTGTGCCGGGAGGAACAGTTGACAGGAAAAAACAGTATGCACACAGGTATGAACAAGCAATATGCACACAGGTATCGTGTTCAGACACCATTCCCGAAGTCGGAATCCAGCTACCTAAAATGGTGGGGGGGAAAAAACGGCCGCATACGCATAAAAGCTCACCATTGGTGAACCTTGGAGCTCTAGCTGATGGGGAAAAAATCTACTTGGAGAAACTGTTGCTTTGGTACTGATTGTACTATCATGTACTGTGATTTTTATTTACTGTTAAGAGGATGATCTGACCCAGCCACCATGGAGGCGCTCATTTTAGGGGATTTTCCCCTGGAGTTAACATCGGTACTGACTCCACTCTCCCAAAAGTCCTTTGGATTCTTCTTCTTCCTTTTTTTGTCATGTTTCTCCCAGGGGAGGTTTGACATTGATGAGCCTTCTCCATCACTCTCTGTTCTCCTCCCCATTCATGCCCCTTTCTCCAAGATCATCTGCAATACAGGCAGCCCAGGTTTTCCCAGGTCCTTCCCCCGGTCTCCCTCCATCCACCACAAAGCCCATTGCTCTCCCTATGATGTGGTGGTCTGCTTTCTGTCGAACATGCCCACACCAGCGCAGTCTATTGGTACTAGCTACAGACTTCAGGACAAAGTCCTTTGGATGAGACTACAAACTGAAGCCCCATGTCCAAACACATGTAGAACACCCTGCGTACACGTTAAAAACTGTTCCACTTTTTGGACGAGTAGGTCACTTTGTGCCATTAGGAATGGATGACAGAATTTTTTTTATAAAAGCAACAAAAACAGCATGAACATGGGTGTCATGTTTAGACATCATCCCCAAAGTTGGAATATGGCTACCTTAATGGTGGGTAAAAATGGTTGCGTATGCAAAATCTCAGTATTGGCGAATCTCTAGCAGAGGAATGCAAAAAAAAGAGGAAAAACAAAGCAAAAGACTTTCCTGTTATGGTTGATGTCAAATCTCCTACATCAGGTTGATAAACCTGGTAGGTCAGTTTTGTCAGTCAAAGGGAAATAATTGTTAGGTTAAGGGATATGTGTGTGTGCATGCGTGTGCATGTGTGTGTTCACCTGTGCTGGGTTTTTTTTTCCTATTTAAAAGAATATATGCAACCATTCACCCTCTCCCCCCTCCCCTCCCATCACAAACCAGATACAGAAAACAAAATACAAACCACATAAAGAAACCCCCACCTCACTCGCACAAAAATAATCTAACACAACAATACAAAACCAGATTAAACAAAACAACAACACAAACCAGATAAAACAAAACAAGAACACAATCCAGATAAAATGAAACAACACAATCCAGATAAAACAAAACAACAACGCAATCCATATAAAACAAAACACCACCACAAACCAAATAAAGAACCCCCCACCCCCTACCTCAGGGGTGCGCCGATTAATAATCACACCGCAACAAAGAATATTGCGTCGCAGTGCAAGCAGCGCTGGAAGCCTGGAGCTGGTGGATCTGCTGCTGAGAAATGGCGCGGCACCTGTGTGTCAGCGGGGGTCGGGTTTGTCACCTGTGCACCTGGCCTGCTTGGCTGGCCATCCAGCTGTCGTGCAGCGCTTGCTGACGGTGAGTTTAGAAACACGTTTGGGGTTGTTGTTTTTTGTGTGTGTGGTGGGTTGTTTTTTTTCAAAGAGGGCTTATATGTGTTTCATGTGTTTGCTCATTTTGTTTGTTTGTCGTTGTTGTTCATGTTTTGTCTCTGTGTTGAATAGCGATTAAAAAATATTTCCTAATTTTTTTTAATATTAAAAAAAAAATTTTTTTTAATGGGCATTATCAGCAGTTGTCTGTTTGGTTTTGACTGTTAATGTTGATGTTTATTACAATGTGTCGTGTTGGTTTTGATTGTTAGATTGTTTGGGTTTTTTTTTGTGTGTGTGCATAGCCTTATTGGGTAGAATGGGTAGTGCCTGGTCTTCTCCTGTGCATGTAACTCTGCAGGAGGTCTGCCTGCTGGCCTCAGCCAACACGTTCTGACTTCAGGGCAGCTTGTCAGAAAGTTTATAAGAGAAAAATTTGCAGATTTGCATGAAAAAGGCAGGAGAATGGGATGGGTAGGCAGAAAATAAGCAAGAGAGGGAGAGGAAAGAGAAGTGAGGAGAAAGACAGAAACAAAGGGAGTGATAGAAAAGAGGAAATTTATAGCACAGAATTTCCAGAAGGTGGGAATGCTATTTATATACTGAAAGGGCTCCCAGTATTCCCACAGGGATGGGGGGGCTTGTTAGTTAATGTTGATGTTTATTACAGCTTATAGTAGTTGTGTTGATTGTTAGTTACATTAATATCTATTACAATATGTAGTATTGGTTTTGATCATTAGTTAATGTTGACATTTATTACATTGTGTTGTATTGGTCATGTGTTGTTTATTTTATTGTTGTTGTTGTAGGTGTTAACTCTGTATTGAACTACGATTTTTTTTTTAGGGCAATTATCACCAGTTTCCTCTTAGTTTTAACTGTTACTTAAATGTTGATATCTATCACAGTGTTTATGCATTGCTTTGTTATTGTTGTTGTTGTAGGCATCTACTCTGTGTTGAATAATACTTTTTAATTTTTAGAGCGGTTATGACCAGTTTCCTGTTACGTTTTGACAGTAAAGGTTAATATTTATAATGTTGTTTTACATTATGCTACAAGTTTTCTGCTTTGTTTTATTAACAGGTTGATCTTTATTAAGTAGCATTGTATATTGAAAATATTTGATCAAATGTTTTGTTCTTTTAAGAAAGCTTAACATGCTAATATAGATGAGCATCACCTTGATGCCAGTGTATTGAACTCTTGTAGTAGTTTAGGTTTTTCCCTTTTTTTTTGTGGTCAAGGCTGAACAAACTAAAGTTTAGATGCATTTGTATATGAATGTAATGATAAAACCAGAGTGATATTCATTCATATCAATTCTCCTAATAAACAAAGTTTGTATTCTGACTGTCCATATGAATTGTCGTTTTTAGATGAATTCTGGAAACTGTGCATTCCATCTTGCTGTCTAGATTATCACTGTAAATGTGTTGTGACAACGTCTCTGTGATTTTTGTTGTTGTTGTTTTTTGTTTTTGTGTTCCACGGCTAAAGCTCTGAGGGTCACCAATGGGGAGATATTTGCATATTGTTTCCCTCCCCTCTCCCCCCAAAAAGAACCCCACACCACATTTAGGTAGCTGCATTCCAACTTCGGGGATGGTGTCTAAACACGACTTCTGTGTGGGGATGCGTTTTTGAAATGTTGTCATCTGCTCCTACCAGCCAAAAGGGCTTGCGTTTCCGAAAGGCAGAACGGGTTTTTAATGTGTGTGCAAGATGTTCTGTGTGCATTTGCACACATGGCTTCTGTTTATAGGCTTTTCCGAAGGACTTTGACATTAAGTTTAATTTTCTCGTCAAACTGGGAAGAAAGGGCAAAGCTGGAATTGAACCCAGAACCTCTTAGTTTACTTGTTAGGCAGATGAACATCTTAACCATCCTGCAACCTTCCTTCTTGGTAGCTGTGAATAAGTCTGCTGAAATCTAATCATGTTTCCTTTTTGTTAACCATAATAACAAGACTGTGTCATTTCCTTTTTGATTACCACAGTTACTGGAGATCAAAGTTTATCACTGCCTTTGGGGGGTTCTTTTGTTGTTGGGTTTTATGAGTAGTATGGATTTCATGCCGTTGTGAACAGCACAGTTACTTTTTGACTGTGTTTGCAGGAATACCCTGACCTGGCTATGGCAAGATCTGTGGACCATCGCCTTCCTCTGCATGTGGCAGCTGCCCACCCCAGTATCGAGTGTTTGCAGGGTATCCTGGATCATGTGTACCCTGACAATCTGCTGCAGACCTTTGTCCACATGCAGTCTGGCCACAAGTACAAAGCAGGTAAAGGATCGCGAGTCAGTCAGGTCAAGATGAAATAAAGTACTTTTGTCTTTTCAGGAAATGCACTGACAGAGGTAAGGTACTTTATCATTGTTATTGTAATGGTGTTCCATTTTTAAGACAAGTTGGGGAGATTACAGAAACAATGTGTTAAGTACATCAGAAAACAAAAAGATTCCATGTACCGCCATTCCATTTACAGGACACACACCACACACACACACACACACACACACACACACACACACACACACACACACACACACACACACACACACACACATATATCTTCCATTTGTCATGATGTTGAGGAAAGAGTACTGGTGGAAAACAAGCACAGGTAACCATTTAGAACTGCTCCATCATTTTACAAAAAATGATCAATCAAGGATGCACATAAATTAAAAAAATGTTTTTTTCACAAAATGGAATAAAAAGTCAACAAGTGAAGGGATATTTACCCCCAAAAAACCAAAACCCAACCCCACACTTGCTTGAGCTTTTCATTTCAACTGTACAATTATAAAACTAACTACTTGCAGTCATTATTGCCTGTGTGTACATTTGATTTTTTATGTAAAAAGATCAACCAATTGCTTACATAAGGCTGTAATTTTCTTTTTATTCGAAAAGAAATAATTTTATCATTCTTCAGCTAGACCACTGAGGTCCACCAATGTTGAGATTTTGTGTATGCGATAATTTTTACCCACCATGAAAGTAACCGCATTCGGTTTTCAAGGATGAATTTTCTTTAAAAATCCTTTTCTATTTCATGATTTTGCAGGTCTTGACATCAACGCGCAAGACTGTTTAGGGAAGATGCCGCTGCATGTGGCCTGTCAGCATGGGTTCAAGGCCAACGTGGCAGCGCTGCTGGACTATGCTGTGAAAATCTGTGAAGAAGAGGCTTCAGCCAGTCCATCCAGAGATCAAGAAGAAGCAGCCCCACCTAAAGGGGGAGGACCACCAGGCTCCTCCCGCTCCCGACTTTCCAAGACACGTTCACGAGAATCGGTTCTCACTCACTCAGGGTACAGCTTGAGGGAATCTAGTCACAGTCACCACAGTCTTCAGGGTCTGCATAGCCGGGACTCCACCCCCAATTACGACAACACACCTTCCCCTGGTGAAGGCCTTGGTGGGCCGTTCACCGTGCATCCTGTTGGTAATGTGCTGGAGATGTTGAGCTATTTGTGAAGTATTTTAGTTGGCGTAAGAGTTTTGTATTATTTGTTGTGTTGGGGGGGGGGGGGGGGGGGGGGGGGGGGGGGGGGGGGGGGTGGTAATTTTTTTCTTGGCTTCAGCTCCGAGGTTCACCAGTGATGAGGTTTTTGTATATGTGACCATTTTTGCCTCTTCTATTAAGGTAGCCATATTTCAACTTCAGGGGTATTTATTCATTTAAATTCTTTTCATTTCAAGGATAATGGATAAGTACTCATCTGCCTTTTTACATCCAGTCCCTATACAAATGTGGTTCTGTAAATGTTGCTGTCCAAACACACTGGCACAGAGTGGCCTGCTCTTCTGAAATGTGGAATGGGTTTTAACGTGTGCGCAAGATGTCCTGCATGCATTTGCACACAGGACCTAGGTTTATAGTCTCATCTTAAGGACTTTCTGGGGAGTGGAGTTGTACTGATGTTAATTCAAGGGGGAAAATCCCCCTGAAAGGGTGTCGTAAATGTTTGCTTGAATCTGGACTTGAATATATGTGTATGATGTTTGGTTTGGATTTTTTAATCAGAATTCTTTTGTTTTGAGGATCATGAATAAGCACTCATGTGCTTTTTTACTTCCAGCACCTGTGTGTATATGTAAGTGTGTGTGTGTGTGTGTTAGATTTGTTTAATTTTTCATTGTTACGTAAAGTATACTCTGTCTTGCATTGTTGAGAATAAAATTAGGGCATGTTTTCAAATTATGTTGAATGTATGTGAATTTTAATAAAAATCTGGTATTTATTGTATATTTTGCATTTCAGTGCTGAACCACCGATCCAATGAGGGCTTGTCACCAATGCATTACGCGATAAAGAATCACCACCTGGGCATTGTCCAGAAGCTGATACAGGCTGGAGCAGATGTGAACCAGGAGGCTGTGCTGAAGGACAGGACAGTGTCATCTCTTGCCTTTGCCTTTGAGCACCAGGAACTGGAGATCATGAAACTGCTTCTGGAGGTGGGAGTGGAGGACAAAAACAATCAGATTCTGCAGGGAGCGTTTATGTGCCAGGATGCGGATGTGATTGCCCTGCTGCTGCAGTTCAAGGCTGTCAGAGACCCAGTCCATGGCATCAAAAAGACAGAACTCTGGAGGCTGTCCGGTCAGAGTGAACTAATGAGAAGTGGCACCTTTGAACGAGGGAATCTGAATGAAGGGGACATCAGACCTAAGTCGCTGGCTTCTGCTGTCGCTATCCAGTGGCAGGGTCTGGGTGCCTTGAATCAGATACAGGTTGACTGTTTGTCCAGAGCCAGCTTGCGACTGAACCCAGCTCTCAGGAGGCTGGAGCCATCCACAGCATTGTGTGTCATAACCAAGGTGGACATTTCTGGTAATTCCTTCCAGATGTTGCCCGAGTGTTTGCTCATGCTGCCGTCACTTGTGGTGCTCAATGTGTCCAAAAACTCCATCACTGAGCTGCCTGATGAAGAAGAAATCCCCACAGTCTCCTTCGATTGTCCTTCCCTGGAGGAGCTGCATCTGCAAGAGAACAAACTCAACTCTCTTCCTGTGTACGTCTTCCGTTTCCCAGCCCTGAAGTACCTGGACGTTTCCTACAACCACATTAAAGAACTGCCCCCGGACGTGTGGTTGGCCCCATCCCTCATCACTCTCAACCTGACCAGAAACCTCCTCACCAAACTCCCCCTGTTCTCTAAAGAACTGTCCATTCCTAGGAAGATGTCTTTGGCCAAGAGGATGTCGGGGGCCTCCCTGGGTGGTAATGGAACGATGAGGTTAGAGAGTCACTCAACTTCGCCGTCAGCCTGCAGCTTTGACTTGGACGGGAACACCAGTCTGTGTGACGAGAACGTTGATGATGTGGATGCCTTGCTCTGCGCCAACGTCACTGAGAATGAAGTGGTGCATGTCAACAAGTGGAGTACTTCTCTGAAGGTAAGATGTTTAATTCGTTGATTCTTCTTTGTCAGATGCTCAGAGAGCAACTGTTGTTGTCTGTCATATGAGCAAAAATGCATTGCCTTGCTGTTAGGTGCCTAACAAGTCAGGCCCAGCGTATCCAACTTCAGTGTGGGAGAAAATTATCTTCTAACCCTTTCTGGGGAAAAAGGCAGGAGAATGATTCAAGAGCCAGAAACTAGACAAGAAGGATGTGACTTGAAAAAAAAAAGAATAAGGCAGGAACAAAGAGAGGGATAGAAAAGAAGGATTTCCTAGCACATAATTTTCAGAAGGTGGAGATGCTATTCATACTGACAGACCCTTGGCATCCCTGTCGAGGAATTAAAAAAAAAAATTTGTAATTGATTTTACCTCTTTTGTCCCAGGAAATATAAAATACTATCTTTCAGGCCATCTGGCTGCTTTTGCAGGGAGCACACAGGTCTCCTTTCAGGCCGGCTGGATGCTTTACTTGATCAACGGCTCATCAACAGTACGCATGAACAGAAACAGGATAGGCCCCTAGAGTTTATACACCCCTTTCTAGCATCTGATTGCTGTTGGCAGATTTCTCTGGCACCTGTCCTGTCCAGTGGCCTTGGAGGCAAACTGCTTAGAGTGACCAAGTATTCAGCCAAGGACTCAGGGGTTAAACAGTTAAAATCGTTGCACTGGGCTCATGATAAGTGTATAAGTCTGCATTGTCTGTATTGTCTGTTTTCTGTTGTATCGCCTGGTAGAGAATTGCACACTTAGCTTTGTCTTACACTATGTGGCAGCCACCTGTTGTTGCCAGTTTTCAACATATGAAATATTTTTTTGTTACAATAGAGTATTGAAACTTTGAACCATACAGTTTTTTGGGTTTTTTTTCCTCAGTCTGTGATGATTTCATAGCAGCTGATGTCTCCACCCTAGTGTCTTGAGAGTGAACATGTGTCAGAATTATTCTGTGAAGAATCTTATTCAGAAAGAAAACAACCTTGTAGATTCTCTGTTGGTTCAAATTAGCTGCCGAGACTCTGAGATGAAGTTGATAACCGATTAAAAAAAAAGTACAGACTTTTATAAGAAACTTTTCTGTGTTATTTACATTGGTGAAGTCTGGTAGCACTGATTGACATCCACATAAAAGTTCTGGTTTGGAGGAAGTGATAAGCGTTTTGAGACCGTCTTGACATTTTACTGTATATTGCCTATTCTATCAAGCAAATTGTCTTTACAGAAAAGTTGTACTGTTGTGAATGTGGAAAAAAATGTCTGTGTAAAATTGAAATGACCTGATTGTCTCGACCCAGAGTAAACATGCTACAGTGAATGTGAAAAAAATCATTACACATAACCTAAAGAGCACACACAGTGTTGCAGCTGTGTGTGTCTTCAATTTTACGTCTGTTCACTTAAAGTGATATTAGACGATGGAGGCAGGGAGGGGATTTGGGGTGGGGATGGTGGGGGGGGGACATAATGAGATAAGGGCTTTAAGTAGAATAGATACGTGTTGGTATGAATGCACATTAAAAGATTATTCCAATCTATATAAATAGTATGTTGCAAAAAACATGGCATAGAACTTCAAAATTTAACAAAAACCCACAACAATTGAAAAATACTCTAATGTTGGAAAACAAACAATTTTGAACTACTTGTAACGGCAGCTGTGAAACAAGCAAAATGTAGATTCCCACGACCATACTTTACAAAAAAGAGAATACTGGGGATTGCAACAGAGACAAGGCTATCTCACATAATAACTCTGGATTGGTTAAAACTTCCTGCAGAGACTTATCTTGAAATGATGGTAAAAACGTTTTTAAACCTTGACATTGATACAGAACATGAACATAAGAAAATTTGTCACCGCATATACATTGTATATTTTTGGCAAATTTTGCTCGAAAGGCATTTAATTTCAATCTGTAGATTAAAGAAACAATTTTTCTAGTACAGGATTTTCGAAAACCGTACTGAGTGCAAAGAATGTTCTCAATATCCAGAAAAGAACAAGTATGCTGGGGATAACCAGCCTCTTCCTGTTTCTTTTTCACATGTTTCCAGCAAACATTTTGAAGCAAAGCATAACCTTCATGAAGAGAAAGAGGAATATCTAAAACAGTTGAATAGCTATCATGTTTTGCTGCCTTTTTGGCAGCTTTGTCAACCGTTTCATTAAAATGAATACCACAATGAGATGGAATCCAGCAGAAAGTAACATTCGAACCCCTCAGAATTAAAAAATGTACCAATAAATTAATTTCAGTAATAAGATTCTGCCTAACGGTCGAAGACGAGTTACTGAGAGACTGTAATGCAGATTTAGAATCAACACAGAACAATATCTGCAAAACAGTATTGGGGAAATCAAGCAGAAAGTACAAAGCCATCAAAATAGCAGTAAGTTCAGCAGTAAAGATGGAATGATTTTTGCCGATGTGATAGGATTTTTCAATCTTTAAAGCTGGAATAATGAATGCTGCCCCTGCTTCCTTGTTTTAAGAAGGGATCCGTCAGTGTATATCTTAAGATGTGAAGGATATGTATCTTCTAGGTGCACTTTTATATAAGATCCAAGAATAAGCCCATTTTCTTCTTTTTTTAAAGAGAGATGGTAGATATCAAAATCTGCTTTCTGAAGTTCCCATTTTGGACAAGGTGTTAATAGAGGTGTGGATTTTTGCCAGTCTTTAGGATTGATACTTGACTCTTTGAAGATATCGGAAGTGTAAGTACTAATAGTGACAAGAGAAGATATATTTTTAGCTCTATTGGGAAATTCTAAGTCGGATCTAATTGAAATTTCCGATGCAATATTGTTTTCAACTGTCGAACTTCTTAAAACATACTTTGAAACGGCTAAGTTACGATAATCCTCTAGAGGTAGTACTCCTATTTCTCTATACGTTCCTAAAGAAGATGCATGAAACGGAACTCCCAAAGCAATCCGGAAAGCTTTACAATCTAAGCTTTGAATTTTGTTCAATAGATATTTGGGGGCACTAAAGAATAATTCTTGACCATATGTTAGTTTAGAACGAACCAGTGATAATGATAAATGCTTTAGTACTAATGAATCTTGTGCCCATATTTGCCTACTAATTGCTTTTAATACATTCAGACTTCTTCTTGCCTTGTTTAAAGCATATTCGATGTGACAATGCCATGTTAATTTCGAAGTAAGTATAATACCAAGAAATTTTACCATAGGCTTATAATCCAGAACTTGTTCACCAATTCACTTGTTGCAGCTGTGAATGTAAAGAAAACAATATTATTATTCCCTGTCTGTTCTCAGGTTGTGGACAGAGACCCATGGAAGAACAGTGGGGGACAGGCAGGACTGCAGCAGTTAAACCTGAGCCGTAATCGCCTCACCATCTTCCCCATCTGCCTCCCCTGCCTGGCTCCTAACCTAGAAGTCCTGGATCTGTCTGAAAACCCCCTGGAAGGAGTGGCAGCCATTCCTGACTTGCCAGTCCACCTTAAGGAGCTGAGTCTGGTTCGGTGTGGGCTGAGAAACTTGCAGCAGTGGAGGAAGAAGCCAGATATCATCAAAGACCCAGGGTGTTTTGGAATGCCCAAAATGTAAGACAAACGCTTGATTTTTCCACCCTATTAGATTTGTTTTCTTTAGTTTATTAAAAAGACTCATAGACTCACAGCAATAAAAATCAATGTAATGCATACGTGTATATAGGTGTGACATTGTGTGCCTGGGCTTTATCACAGTTCTTGATTAAACCATTGACGCTGGGGGCAACAGCAAAGTGAGAGGCTGTATGACCAGTGGCTTTCCCACTCATGGAATTTCACTTTATAGCTTAGTGTTTAGTGATCGACTATGACTCTCTGACTAGGAGGCTTGACTCGCACAGTCCTTATGTGCTGCAGCCCTGGGGGCTGGTTGGCCTTTGGAGAACATCTCCAACGCTGACTGTCCTTATGCCCACTTGGCCGAGAGAGTGGGGATGTACTGTGGGCAAGGCATCTCCACTATAATCAAATTTCTGCCCAGTTTCCAAAACAGCAGCTGCCTCCTCTGCTGTTTTGGAGGTCATCGTCGGACACGACGGACAAACATACATGTGTGCCTTTGTTTAAAAGGGAAATTGTATGTTTATTGTTTCAAATAGAAGAGGGGGCTTGGTCAGCAGAGAGGGTTGGATGTTACACTCTTGAAACAAGGGTCATGTTTGACCACGAAGTGGGAACAGACTTTCTCTGAAGAATCATGCAGAATTAATTTCTCCGTAAATCCTTCAGACAAGAATTTTAATTGTGATCCTGCGCGTGTCAGTATGTAAAGGCAATCTTGTACATGCTTTAAATCCCATTCCGCCATTTGCATACTACTAGAGGTGGATGACACACACTGGAGTCATGTTTAGACATCATTCCTGAAGATGAAATGTGGTGACCACAACGGTGGGAAAAGTTGTGTATAGAAAAATGTTACCACTAGTGAACCTGAAGAGTTGTTGATGATGAGTGTAGGAGAAGATGTCCTTTTTTTTTGGTTTTGTTTTTTGAGAAGATGTCAAAACATGGTGGATAACTTATCTTCTCTTTCATTTCCCGCTTTTGTGCATAACTTTCCCCTTGTTTATCGTTCTTTGTTTGCATCATTTTAATGTTATACTTGTTATGCTTTTAGCGTGCAAATAACGATTGGAAGGCTTTGATTTGTCTTTTAGATAAGATTGTAGGCCATGGAAATTTCATGTGTTGTCGTTCATCATTATTGTTTCGCAGATCAGCCTACCCTCCCCGTTACACCAACAGTCCGTCCAGTCGCGTTTCACCGTCCCTGGCTAGCCGTGATTCCCTCAGCAGCATGGGGACGGCGTGCTTCCACCGCACGCACAGCAGCCTGCCTCGCCTGGAGAAGCTGAACCTGTCCTACAACAAGCTGGAAGGCATTACGCTGACACGCGCTCCTGATGGCCAGTCGCCCAACGCTGACAACCTGAGTGTCAGTCTGGATACATTTTTTGGTTTCTTTTATTTCGAGGATAATGGAATAAGCAGTCATTGCTTCTTTACGTCCAATCTCTGTGTGTATGCAGTTTGTAAACTTTGTCATCGTTCCCACCGGCACATAATGGCCTACTCTTCCGAAAAAGTGGAACAGGTTTTAACATGTGCGCGAGATGTTCTGCGTGCGTTCACACATGCGACCTCGATTTATACTCTCATCTGAAGGACTTTTAGGGGAGTGGAGTCACCACTGATGTTAACTCCAGAGGAAAAAATCCTCTTGAACGAGATTCCAACCCAGGTCAGCAGATCACAAGCGTATTATTCTAACCACCAGGCTATCCTGATAAGGTTCTGGTAAGAGGTTTAAAAAAAAAGCTGCTGTAGTCTTTTTTTGTTATTTTTTTTTTATGGACTCAAGGATGCATCACTTTATCTCCTGCCATTGTTGTGTTGATGTACGGTGTGGGTCAATGTATGTGGCTCATTTTGTACTTGCCACAAACACACTGTGGCTAAACATGTCTGCAGCGAAAAGGTTAATGAAAATTTGTTCGGTTATTCTTGTATTACAGTGAGTTGTATCAGCCATAATAGAATATCAGTAGAATGTTGATGTATTGTTTTGGTTTTTTTGTTTTGAAGTTAAAATGTTTATGCTGCTTAGGTGTCTGAGGTAATTGAAAACTACACCTGGTCACAGTAGAAAAAATCCTACCGAATTTTGTCTCACACTTTTGCTTTCTAGTCATATTACATCAAGAATAGACTTAAAATTTACAGAGTATTCACCAGTAATTTTGATATAAAACAGAAAGTTTTAATAATGGTTGAAATAGCTGCAGATGCTGTGTTAATTCATAATATAATTGTATGAAAATTACAGAAAGTAAAGCAGAAAGGATTTCAAGCTGTTTTCATGTGATTCATATTAGCTAAGCCACAAACACCTCCTTAGAATTCACAGTGTTTTATCATATAAAATGGAGTCTTACGATGGTATTTATGAGTTATTATTTGATGCAGATGTCTTTTGGACTGGAATCTGAAGAGCTTCAGCAGCGGTTGTTGTTTCCGGTACTGACAGACCTGGATCTGAGTGTGAATCATCTACACAGTCTGACTTCTGACATCGGTGAGCAGACGACACTGAAAATACTCTCCATGCGTGGAAACAGAAGTCTGCGAGAAGTGAGTTTTTCTTTTTCTGACATAATTTTTTTTCTGTACCTGCACTAATTTTTATTGCTTTGCAAATCACTTTGAGTGTTGTTTAATTAGATGTTGATGTTGAGTAAATTGTCCATACCATTCATAATAATAAAAGTAGAATAAACAGGAGGAGTAGTAATTGTGTGGAAAGCCATGAAACTTAATGAATAGCTTCCTACTAACCTGGCCTGTTTTAAAAAGTATATTCTTTTGTAGAGCGTAATGTTGGTACAGATAGCTGACGAAAGTGACCATACTGGATGCTACAGGAGGCTCATTGATGGTCTTTGTATCAGTTTATGGTGTTGAACTCTGATAATTACTGAAATTAGTTATGTTCGACATGGTGGAACTGTTAACATGTGTGACCCTCAATCTGACATCTTCAGTTACCAAAAGAAAAGCAGTCTGCTTTTTGGCACTCAACACAACGAGAAACAATGACCAGTTCTCTGAAATGGTAACGTTGCAGTAAATGTGTGTGTTTTAAAATACTTCAGATCCAGTTTTTAAAAAAAACTTGACCCATGTGCTCATACTGACAAATGTTGGCTCTGATTCAGCTGCCATCCAAACTTGGCCTCCTGAAGAACTTGTGGAAGCTGGACCTGGAGTTGTGCCCCTTGGAAGGAATGATCCACGATTTGCTGCAGAGTTCGCGGTTTCCAGTCAGAGACATCTTGGGGTTTCTGCTGTCTGTGCTGGAAGAGTGAGTACATTCTGCAGATGATCTGAAGAGTGGGTACATTCTGCAGATGATCTGAAGAGTGGGTGCATTCTGCAGATGATCTGAAGAGTGAATGCATTGTGCAGGTGATGTGAAGAGTGGGTACATTCTGCAGATGATCTGAAGAGTGGGTACATTCTGCAGATGATCTGAAGAGTGGGTACATTCTGCAGATGATCTGAAGAGTGGGTACATTCTGCAGATGATCTGAAGAGTGATTACATTCTGCAGGTGATGTGAAGAGTGGGTGCATTCTGCAGATGATATGGAGAGTGGGTACATTCTGCAGATGATCTTAAGAGTGATTACATTCTTCGGATGATCTGAAGAGTGATTACATTCTGCAGATTATCTTAAGAGTGATTACATTCTGCAGATTATCTTAAGAGTGATTACATTCTTCGGATGATCTGAAGAGTGATTACATTCTGCAGATTATCTTAAGAGTGATTACATTCTGCAGATTATCTTAAGAGTGGTTACATTCTTCAGATGATCTGAAGAGTGATTACATTCTGCAGATGATCTTAAGAGTGATTACATTCTGCAGATGATCTGGAGAGTGAGTACATTCTGCAGATGATCTGGAGAGTGAATGCATTCTGCAGATGATCTGAAGAGTGAGTATATCTTGCGAATGATCTGAAGAGCTAGTACATTCTGCAGATGATCTGAAGAGAATACATTCTGCATATCATCTTAAGAGTGAATGCATTCTGCAGGTGATCTGAAGAGTGATTACATTCGGCAGATGATCTTAATAGTGATTACATTCTGCAGATGATCTTAAAAGTGAATGCATTCTGCGGATGATCTGATGAGTGGGTACATTCTGCAGATTATCTGAAGAGTGATTACATTCTTCAGATGATTTGAAGAGTAAATACATTCTGCAGATGATCAGAAGAGTTGAGTACATTCTGCAGATGATCTGAAGAGTTGAGTGCATTCTGCAGATGACCTGGAGGTTTAAATGCACCAGGTTCTTCATTGTCTTGGAGCTATATACGTTTTAGGAGGGTTTTTAAAACATTTCCTCGGCTAGAGCTCAAAGGTTCACTAATGGTGAGACTTTGCGAATGTGACCGCTTCTGTCCATCATTAAGTTAGCCACATTCCAACTTCAGGGATGATGTCTAAACACGACACCAGTATGCATGTGTTTCTTTAACTTTTTGCATCTACTCTTACTGGCTCTGAATGGCCTACTGTTCCAAAAGGCAGAACAAATTTTAATGTGTGAGCAAGATGCACTGTTCAAACAGGACCTCAGTTCACAGTCCTGAGGTCCTGTATGCACAGCGCATGGTGGGCAAAAACGATGGCATACATCAAAATCTCACCAATGGTGAACCTCAGAGCTCCAGCCGAGGAACAACAACGACAACAATAACCACAACAAATAAAAAGGCTTTACATTGAATCGAGAAATTAAATTCATTCTCCGTACATTGAAAAACATACATTAGACCAGAGAGGAAGAGAGAGACATACAGAAGTCAGACCAGATAAGCTGGGTTGGCTGGCTGGCAGGCAGGCAAGACCTCAACTCAGATAAAAATTACTTAAATCATCCTATGAAGGTCAGCCTCTCACACACACACACATACACACACACCCTTACACACACACACCCTTACACACACACACCCTTACACACACACACACACACACACACACACACACACACACACACACACACACACACACACACACACACACACACACACACACTCACTCACTTACACACACACACGCACATACACACACACACACACACACTCACTCACTTACACACACATACACACTCACTCACTCACTCACTCACACATCACACACACACACACACACACACCACACACACACACACACACACACACACACACACACTCACTCACTCACTCACTCACTCACTCACTCACTCACACCACCACACACACACACACACACACACACACCACACACACACACTCACTTACACACACACAACACACACACACACACTCACTTACACACACACATCACATTTTCAAGTTGGAAACTTAAAGAAATAAAATTTTTAAAAAGCTGGCACCAGCCTGATGAAGCTGAACTCCCTGCAGGTCCACACACTACATGAGCATGAACCTGATGCTGGTGGGCTGCCACAAGATTGGCAAGACTTCCCTTCTCCAGAGGCTGCGGAAAGAGGGTCGGGCTCCCTCCAAACCCACCGTGAGTTGCCACGAACCCAGTTTCTTTCTGTGTGTGTGTATTTTTTTGGTTATTTTTTCTCTCGTCTTGTATCAGCTGTCGTCTCAGTCTTCATACTGTAATTTGTTTTTTGTACATACTGTAAGTTATTGTTAACCCAGTTTTCTAGGTGTGTGTTACATTTTTTCTCGTCTTGCATCATCTGTCGTCTCATTCATCATGCTGTGATTTTTAAATTTTTAAATATTTTTTTTACATACTGTAAGTTATTGTTAACCCATTTATCTAGGTGTGTGTGACGTTTTTTCTCGTCTTGCATCAGCTATCCTCTCAATCTACATGCAGTAAGTTACTGTGAACCCAGTTTTCAGTGTGTGTGGTTTGTTATGTTTTTTCTCGTCTTGCATCAACTTCTTTCTCTTTACTTTATCCCCCCTGCTCCTCGGCTAGAGCTCGTGAGAGTCACCATTGTTGAGATTTATATGCCAATACAACTGTTCTCCCCCCCCCCTCCCCCCTTCAACCACCACCACTGTTTAGGTAGCCACATTTTGACTTTGGGGATGGTGTCTAAACACAACAACTGTGTGCATGCTGGGTTATTTCTTTTTGTCATCGTTCCTACTGGCATAAAATGGCCTACTCTTCCAAAAGGTGGAATAGGTTTTTAACATATGCGAAAGATGTTCACCATGTGTTTGCACACGGGGCCTCGGTATATAGTCTTATTTGAAAGACTGACATTCAGTTTGATTTTTTCCCATCAAACTGGGAAGAAAAGGCCAGGCTGAGAATTGAACCCAGAACCTCACGGTTTACTTATTGGCAGGCGAACATCTTAACCATGCTCCCACCCTCCTTGTTTGCTATCCTCTCAATCTACATACAGTAAGTTGTTGTGAACCCAGTTTTCTGGGTATAATAATAATAATGTATGGGATTTGTATAGCGCTGAGTTTTGTAAAGTACACAAATTGAAGCGCTTGCATTCAAATCATTCACACGCATGCAGCCGTCCACAAATATCAGGATAAACAAATATCAAATTTATACGCACAACACGCTCAGGTGGGGTGGTGGAGGTGGAGGTATGTTTTGTTACGTTTTGTTTGAGTGGCAAGCATCAGTATTTCGGATACAATATTGGTAACAAGAAATACATTTTGCTGGAGTGATAATAATAATAATAATGATAATAATAATAATAATAATAATAATAATAAATGGATTTTATATAGGGCTATATCTTGCAAAAACAAACCAAAGCGCTTTCATTCATCTTCCTCTTTCACACGCAACCAGTTACCATTCCCTTCATGTAATGACTTTTTTTTCTTTAAACCCTGTGTATTTAACCTGGAATGATACAACTCTAGTTTTTCTTCCATACGATGAAAAATCGTTCAGTTTTGCAAACAAACCAAAAAGAAAAAGTCATAAGAATATTATCACGATGTTGATGGTCGTGTGCAGCATTGGCGGGACAGGGTGTCGAATGAAGAAGTGCGGGCACGTGGCCAGACCCTGTCTACTGTGGGCATCGACATCAATGAACTCATCATGGACTGTGGTAGCAAGGGCTCTGTCCACTTCCGCACCTGGGACTTCGGTGGTCAGGTAGGTGTGGAAAAAACCTGAACTGCCATTGCAGGCAGGTGTGCACTTGCGCATATGTACATGTTCTTACACACACACACACACATGCACGCGTGCATATGTGCACGCATGCAGCCACATGCATGCGCGCATGCACACACACACAAAAACACACACACGCATGCATACATGCACGTGCGTACATGCACACACATATGTGTATATGCTCTCACATACACACACATACATATGTACATGCTCCCTCTCTCACACTCACACAAAAACACACACACACACTCTCTCTCTCTCTTGCTCTCTCACACACGCACACAGAGGCACATCTGCACATGCATGTGAGTATGCTCACACCACAGATGCCTGCATAGAAAAAACTGGCATGAATTTATATACAATGCACTACAACACAATACAATATGGTACAATGCAGTACAGTACAGTGCAATACAGAACAATACATATCACACAACACCATACAACACAGAACAGCACAACACAATGCAATACAGTGCAATACAATACAAGCACATAATAAAAAGAAAGCATGCCTCCTTGAATACCCTTCACATTAAAAAATTAAAAAAGACCTTGGATATAATTGGAAAACTGCTCCGTGCACCATCAGTCATCATATTAATAAATGACTGACATGAAAACTGACTGCTGTTTCAGCGTGAATACTATGCGACCCATCAGTACTTCCTGTCCCCACGGTCGCTGTACCTGGTGATGTGGAGCGTCATTGATGGAGAGAGAGGGGTGGAGGGCCTGCAGCAATGGCTCATCAACATACAGGTAATCTGATGCCCACCTGAGTTAGTTCTGCAGGATTTGTAGGGTCCTTAAGAATCTTTAGGGGCGGGTGTTTGGGAGGAGGGGTGGGGGGGAATTTTAAAGTTTTGAATGCTCTTGACAGTCAGATGCTTTTGTTTAAGAGGCGAAATTGCTTAAATATTACTGTTGTCAGTGATTTTTTAACAGTTTGTGTAAGAGCCTGACCATTTTGATCTGAGTTATAAAATAATATCTGAAGTGGGGGTTGGGGGTGCAATATTTGTGGTACAAGAAAAGTAGTCATTATCAAACTTATGAGCGTGCTGGTCACTAGAGAATTTAACAGCAGAGTTACAGGCCTTTAATGTTCAATGCATGCGCTCTGTGAAATTTTGCTACCATTTCTCAATGCATGGAGTTTTTAAATAACAAAAGTCAATGAAAAGTCCCCATTTTTTCCTACCAAAGTCCTGTATGAACCCTGACTTAACCCTTTTGGGGGGAATGTTTTCTTTTGCGTATGTTCATAGCCTCTCCTTTAAAGAACCATGATACTTGCTGGAAGGGAGCATCATCTCTAGAAGACCTTCTGCTGTCCAGTTTTCCCAGTGGTGTATTTCTTGATTTGATCATATTACTCTTAAGGAGTTTATTATTAGAAGATGTGGGCAAAAGCTGAGAGAGAGTTCTACACATTTTGTCTTTGGAACGCTCACTCTGTATGTGGTATTGATTTATTGGGTGGGGCAGTGTGTATGTAATGCTACAGCGCTAGTCAGTCATCTTTGCTTAATGGGTCATTGTCAGGTTGTTTACTCACTGTTTGTCACAGATGTATCACATTTGGGTAGTGGATAAGTATGTAATGCTGCAGCTGCACTAGTTGATCAACTTTTCCATATTGATTGTTCTTCAGCTTATTGACTCAAGGTTTGGTGCTGTTGGGTTTGGTGAGGTCTGGGATTGCTTTGTGGTTTAGAATATCAAACTTGTTATCTGATGGTAAATGAAGGTGCAAGTGGAAATCTCCATCAAAATATCAGTTTAACCCTAGTAGCGCTAAATAAACAGCAACAAGCCTCACTTCTATTGGCTGAATTAACATTGGCTAGCATTGTTTTGGAGCATGGTGGGCTCAAACAACCCTTGATATTGATATATAAAACTGAATTAAATGTGTTAAGCTATAGATCACTGGAAAGAAGAGATAATATGCTTGTAAATGAGTATAATTTTATAATAGTGTGTAGTGTTTATGATTATGTAAAAAAAAATCAATAAAAAAAAATCATGTTCGCACTACTGATCACTGTTCCACTGTCAGGGCCCCGGATCGATTAAAGCATAAGCAAAGTCTTTGCGGTGCATAATTCAAAGATTAGTAAACACTATTCTTAACCATAGTTTTCAGAAAATAAGATTTTATTTGCTATTATCATCACCAATACTCGTAAAGTCAATCACAGATCGATCGCCATCGCGACACAGGCGAATGTCAAGTGTGCTATTCTATACAAAATACAAGACCTTATTTCTGTGCCAAGTATCCCAGTGGTGTTTACTCCTTATTTGATCGTATGCTCAAATAAAGTTAAAACTATTGACGAAATGCGAGTGCAAAAGTCTGAAAAGAGAGATAGTCCGACCACATTTTAGTCTTTCGAAACCTTCCTACATCGTCTCTGTCATTGTTTATTTAACAATCCGCCTCGTAAAACTCCTCCGCTGTCAATTTTGTTAAATAGTCATTGTCAGACCACGCTTGAAGAATGTATCAAACTTGGATGCATATATGTTAAGACTGCTGCAGCTGTCGACAGATTAAATCACTTTACCAATTAGATTCGTTCTTGCTTTGTGTCAAAGCTTACTGTCTGTTGGGGTAAAAGGCCTGAACATTGCATTGTGTTTGAAATCAAAACTTTTCAACTATGAGTCAAATAAGGTGCAAGTGGAAATCTCCATCAAAATATCAGTTTAAGAGGATTTTTTCCTCTGGAGTTAACATTGACACTAACTCCACTCACATGGAAGTCCTTGGAAGGAATCAATAAACTGAGGTTCTGGGTGCAAATGAATGTAGAGCATCATTGGCACAAATTAAAACTGTGTCCACCTTTCATGGAAGAGTAGGCCAGCTATAATCAGTGAGATGGATGACACAAACTTACTCAGCATGCACCATGTAGCCTGGAGATGGATGGGTTCCACCAGGTTCATCTTGCCCAGAACACACTACCTGGAAAATTCAGTACAGAGCTCCATTGACTCCTCAAGGAATTAGGGAGAAAGTCAAGTTAATATCGGAATTTGTGAGGTACTATTATTATGATACTACAGTTGAGTTACACGTCCAGCACCCAGTGCTAAAATTGGTCCCTTCCTTTTACCAAGTCCATATATGTTTCTGCTTTAGCACCAGCTGGGATGGGATGGAATGGGTAGCAGCTGAGAGGAGCTGAAAGTGGGAGCAACTGAACGCTGTGGTTAGTCCCTCAGCTTTCCTTGTGTGGGTTAATGTGCAGGCTCGAGCCCCAGGAGCCCCTGTGGTCATTGTGGGCACACACCTGGACGTGCTGCGAGACAAAGCGACCCGTCGCAACTTCCCAGCAGACTTTGAAGAGGCCATGACGGGCATGGTGCAGAAACTGTTTCTCAGCAACAGTGAGCCTGACAAGTGCGGCCTGCCCAACATTCTGGACGCCATCAACATCAGCTGCAAGACTGGCGAGAATGTCCGCAAACTGGTGGACATCATCAAAAACAATGTGTTTGAGCTGAAGCATGCAAGTGAGTCTTTTTTTTTTCTTTTTTCTGTTGAATGAGAATTGAATGTGATCAGGGGTTGTCAGCAGTGATGTCTTTGAAGAAATCCATCCTCCTAAGGAAAGAAGTTTCTGTAGGGATTTTAAATTTGCAAAGTTTAGTATTTCATAAAAAAAACCCCATGTTTATGTAAAAAACAGAACAATAAAAGAACAAAAAACCTAAGCAAACTATCCCTTTTATATACAATCTTATGGCTAAAAGCTAGAACAGAATAGAATTGATAGACCATCAGTTTTTGGTCTTTTTTTTTTCTTCTTTTCTTCATTTCTTTCCTGGGCTAGAGCCCTGAGGTTTACCAATATTCCAATATTGAGATTTTTGCATATGCTACTGTTCCCCCCCCCCCCCCCCCCCCCCCCCCTCCATTTAAGTAGCCACATTCTGACTTCAGGGATTTGTTACATATGTGTTGTGTATTGGTTCTTTCATCATCAGAGTCCAAGACGGTGAAGCTGCTGGGCCAGAAAATCCCTCGGAAATACCTGCTGCTGCAGACGGTGGTGAGGGAGCTGGCCATGGAGCGCATCAGTGACTTCAAGGACCCTGTGCTCAACAGAGCCAAGTACATGTAGGTTCACCCTGCTTCATGCTCTGTGTCTTACAGGGAATTCTTTTTTAAAAGCTATTTTGTTGCTTACCTTCCTTTCTGCTCTGTGTCTCTTTTGGTTTTGGTTTTGTCACCCTCAAGAAAAACAGTAAAGACCAAAGGGAAGACCTAGCAAAACCTGGGCTGCCTGTATTGCAGATGATCTTAGAGAAAGGGGCATAAATAAGGAGGAAGCTCAAAACAGAGATGGAGAAGGCTCATCAATGTCAAACCTCCCCTGGGAGAAACATGACAAAAAATGAAAAAGAAGACCCTCAAGAAAAGCAGTAGTCTACATGTAACTTTTTTTTATTTTAGGCCATGAGATAGGAAATAAAGAAATTCAAAGGACAGTGTACCCACCTCAGCTTGTATATCTATCTATCTATCTGTCCCATAGTCTGACGACCGTGGGGGCACCCTCAAATACTCAACAACCAGTTCCCTCCATTCCTCTCTCTGTTCTGCCTTTCTCAGGGTTTTGTTGAGTTCTAGGCCTGTCCATTCGCTGATGTTATCCTCCCAGCTCTTCCTTGGTCTGCCTCTTCTTCTTCCTCCTTGGACAGTGCCTTGTAAAATTGTCTTTGCAAGTCCTTTGGATCTTGTGACATGCCCATACCATTTAAGTTTACGCTTTTATACGATCGTTAGAAGGTTCTCATAGGGTCCAATGGTTTGCTGGATTCTGTTATGCACGCTTTCGTTGCTTATGTGGTCTTTGTAGGAGATGCCAAGGAGTCTCCGAAAGCATCTCATCTCCACCGCCTGTACTCTTCTCTCCAAATCTGCAGTCAGGGTCCATGATTCACAGGCATACAGAAATATGGATATAGCTTGTATATATGATCAGAAAAATATTTTCCAGCAGAATCGTTGAAATTGTTCTTATTCCTACCAACTCTGACTTTTTTCTTTCTTTTCTATTTCACTATGGTTTTTTGGGGGGGTTTTTGTTTGGTTAGTGGGTTTTTTTTTCTTTACTTGGCTGAAAAGGCTCCTTGATAGGGTTCATAGATCGTGTTTTTTTGTGTGGGGTTTTTTTGTTCCTCGGCTAGAGTTCAGAGGTTCACCAATGGTGAGATTTCTGCACATGTGACTGGCCTCCAACCCCCCACCCTCCTCCAACACTTGGGGAGTGTGTGTGTGTAAAAATCAATGCATGTATGTGTGGTGTGTTTATGTAAAAAAGAGGTAAAGGTAAAGAGTCCCATAACCTATAAGGTCGTAGGGGAGCGAGGCATCAGAGACCTCACTTCTCTAGGGCCAGCATATTGAGGGCGGCGCCCATCTCCTCTCCCTCGCTGCTTTACCTTCCCTGACCCTAAAGAGGGCAGGTACCCATTTACAGCTGGGTGAACTGGGGGAACTGTACTGAAGCCAAGGCGCACAAACGGTCACCCATCCAACAGGTAACCACGCTCGACGCTGCTTAACTTGGCTGGGGGAAAGCGAGTGCTCCGACCACTGAGCTATCCCGTCCTACAGTGTTTATGTGTGTGTGTATAAATGCCAATGTATACATGTGGTTGTGTGCAGGTTGTGTGTGTCAGACAAAATGATGGAGAAAGGCTTCACCACCTTCAGGGATGTGGAGGAGTTAGAACAAGCTACCAGATTTCTGCATGAAAATGGTCAGCCCCGTTTTGTTATCATTTCTATTTTGCTTGATTTGTCTGTTGCTCTTTTTCCTTTTTTCTGTCATCATTGTCCTCACTAACATCATCATCTTCATTATCATCATCATTTTCTTCTGCTTGAACTTTTTCCTCAACATTATTATCATCATCATGATGTCATCATTGTCTTCTTCTTTTCAGAATTTTCTGCTTGCTGCTTTGTTTAGATTTTTGTTGTTGTTAGGTTTTTTTCATTCCTTAAGTAGATCTCTGAGGTTCATCAATGGTGAGATTTTGCAAATGTGACCATTTACCCACATAGTTAAGGTAGCTGCATTTTGACTTCGGGGATGATGTCTAAATATGACACTGGTGTGCAGGCTGTTAAAAAAAAAGTCATCTGTATACCTACCAGCATGAAGTGGACCGCTCTTTTCAAAGGCGGAATGTGTTTTAAGGGAGTGCACTAGATGTTCTGGGTGTGTTTGCACATGGGACCTTGGTTGATAGATAGTCATATCTGGGGGACTGGAGTCAGTACTGACGTTCTTTGTAGAGCGCTCAGACAGGAGCTACTGTTTGTCATGTGAGCAAAAATGCATTGCGCCGCCATTTAGCACCTGACAAGTCAGGCCCAGTCCATCCCACTTTGGCATGCAAGAGAATTTTTATCTTTTAAGTCTTTCTGGAAAAAAGGGCAGGAGAATGGACCAAGAAGGCAGAAAATAAACAAGAAAGAGGTGACAGGATAAAAAAAGAACAAGGCAGGAACAGAGAGAGGGATAGAAAAGAGGGAATTTCTTGCACAGAATTTCCAGAAGGTTGGGATGTTATTTATATTGACAGGTCCTTAGTATCCAGTTGAAAAAAATCCCCTTGAATGGGCGTCTTGAAGGTGGCTCCAACCCAGACCGTCAGATCTCAAGCTTAACGCTCTAACCACTAGGCTATCCCGACCCCCATCTGCTTGTTCAAGCCATTATGTTCCCATTTAGAAACTGCTCAGTGGCTTATTCATTCATCCTCTGTTGTCTTTTTCTTTGTGTGTTATTGTGGTGACAGTTTACACTTCTTCTGGGAACTAATACAGATGACAGAAGAATTCTAGAATTACCTCAGCTAATCAGTGAAATGATAAACATTTTGTTATGAATAGTTGTTGATTTCTGTTGTTTCCAAGAATTATTTCTACACACACACAAAAGATTTTTCAGTTTGATTTTAATGGATTTTTGTTTGTTTTGTATTTAATTGACTAGCTTTGCTTTGCTTATGTGCTTTTTATCATTTCGGGTGTGTGGGGGGGGGGGGGGGGGGGGGGGGGTGGCACTCTTTGTTGTTTTTGTGTGTCTTTGTTTTTGTTTTGGTGTCTCGGGATTTTTATTTTTTCAAGTCCTTTTGATGAGACTATAAATCGAGGTCCCGTGTGCAAACGTATGCAGAACATCTTGCACACACGTTAAATCCTGTTCCGCTTTTCATAAAAGTAGGCCATTGTGTGCCAGTGGGAACAGATGACAATTCGCAAATCCGCATACACACGGGGACTGGATGTAAAAAAGCACATAAATGCTTATTCCATTATCCTCGATATGAAAGAATAAATAAATGAATAAATAAATATTTGCTTTTTAGTCTTTTTATATTTATTTATTTATTGCTGCTGTTAATCAAGACAGTCAAACCTACCATTGGATGCTTTGATCCAAAGAAACTGAACTGAACTTACCTGTCTCCCTCGCCGCTGTTGTCAGTAGGAGCTCCACGCAATGCCACCACGGTTCGCCAGCCAAACAAATTATGTGTGGGGGAGGGGCAGGGTTCAGGGAGAAGGGGAGTTGGTGATATTATGTTTTTGTTTTGATTTATTGAGGCACCATGGTCGAGTGGTTTAGGCGGTCAACTCGTAATCCAGAGGTCGCGGCTTCGACCCCCGCTCGGCTCGGTGTTGTGTCCTTGGGAAAGACACTTTACTCCTATTTTCCTCACTCCACCCAGGTGTACAAGTGGGTACCAGCTCTGCTGGGGAAGTATCTGGCGACAGACTAGCGTCCTGTCACAGGGGTGGTGAAAAACCATCAGTTCGCTTAACACTACAGAAACTGGGATAAGCTCCGGCTCTATGGGCCTTCTGGCTCGAAAGAACATACTTTTTTACTACTTTTTGATTTATTGCCATCCAAAATTACATAAAGACCAGCATATCAAAATTGCTCCTGTTGTACGTATTTACCAGTTCATGTATACCTAAGATGATGATAGAATTGAGCCAAGTATTTTAAGAAACAGCCATTGTATGTGCAGGTGTGTTGTTCCACTGCCCTGATTATATGTGTAGGTGTGTTGTTCCACTGCCCTGATTATATGTGCAGGTGCGGTGTGTTGTTCCACTGCCCTGATTATATGTGTATGTGCAGGTGTGTTGTTCCACTGCCCTGAGTATGTGCAGGTGTGTTGTTCCACTGCCCTCATTATATGTGTATGTGCAGGTGTGTTGTTCCACTGCCCTGATTATATGTGCAGGTGTGTTGTTCCACTGCCCTGATTATATGTGTATGTGCAGGTGTGTTGTTCCACTGCCCTGATTATATGTGTATGTGCAGGTGTGTTGTTCCACTGCCCTGATTATATGTGCAGGTGTGTTGTTCCACTGCCCTGATTATATGTGCAGGTGTGTTGTTCCACTGGGATGACCACGCCCTCATTGTATGTGGATGTACAGGTGTGTTGTTCCACTGGGACGACCATGCCCTCATTGTATGTGTATGTACAGGTGTGTTGTTCCACTGGGACGACCATGCCCTCATTGTATGTGCATATACAGGTGTGTTGTTCCACTGGGACGACCATGCCCTCATTGTATGTGTATGTACAGGTGTGTTGTTCCACTGGGATGACCATGCCCTCATTGTATGTGTATGTACAGGTGTGTTGTTCCACTGGGATGACCATGCCCTCATTGTATGTGTATGTGCAGGTGTGTTGTTCCACTGGGACGACCATGCCCTCATTGTGTGTGTATGTGCAGGTGTGTTGTTCCACTGGGACGACCATGCCCTCATTGTGTGTGTATGTGCAGGTGTGTTGTTCCACTGGGACGACCATGCCCTCATTGTATGTGTATGTGCAGGTGTGTTGTTCCACTGGGACGACCATGCCCTCATTGTGTGTGTGTGTGTGTGCATTTGGACTTGTTAGAACTATTACTTGCTATTGGTTGCATGGCTGTGTAAGAATGAGTTGAGCATAAGCGCTTTGATTTGTCTGTGCAAGATACAGCACTATATAAATTCAATTTATTATTATTTTTATTATTATTATTATTGTATGTGTATGTACAGGTGTGTTGTTCCACTGGGACGACCACGCCCTGAAGGACCTGTACTTTCTGGACCCCCAGTGGCTGTGTGACCAGCTGGCCAAAGTCATCACTGTCAGAGAAATCAACAACTTCGCTCAGAGAGGTAGACTCACTATGTATGGGCTGATATCTTAACACAGTAGCAGGGGAGGAAACAGTGTGTGTGTGTATGTGTGCGTGTGTGCTCACGCGTGTGTGTGTGTGTGTGTGTGTGTGTATGAGAGAGTGAGTGGGTGTGTGTGTGTGTGTGCACACGCATGCACGCGTATACAATAATAATAATAATAATAATGTATGGAATTTATATAGCGCTGAATCTTGTAAAGCAACAAATCAAAGCGCTCAACACACATGCATATATATGTGCTTGTATGTATATGACTATACACCTCCACCTGTTGTTTGCATACCTGCATATATACATATGTACGCATTTATCTGTTTGTCATTCCTTTTATTATACATGACTGTGTAACAAGACTGCCATGTAGATTGACTTTTTTTATATATAAAATTTGGCACTATAGTCCGTACATTTTTTTGGCCAAAAGTAAAACCAGATCCTGAGATGATTTGACACAGTCATCAAAAACCCACACTGTGATTGACGTCACTGGATCTGACTTCACTTTAACACTGAAACACCCCATCTTTTTCAGGCATAATACTTCTTTAACACTGAAACACCCCATCTTTTTCAGGCATAATACTTCTTTTAACAGTGAAACACCACATCTTTTTCAGGCGTAATACTTCTTTTAACACTGAAACACCCCATCTTTTTCAGGCGTAATACTTCTTTTAACGCTGAAACACCACATCTTTTTCAGGCATAATACTTCTTTTAACACTGAAACACCCCATCTTTTTCAGGCGTAATACTTCTTTTAACGCTGAAACACTCCATCTTTTTCAGGCGTAATATTTCTTTTTACGCTGAAACACCCAGTCTTTTTCAGGCGTGATACTTCTTTTTACGCTGAAACACCCAATCTTTTTCAGGCGTAATACTTTTCTTAACACTGAAACACCCCATCTTTTTCAGGCGTAATACTTCTTTTAACGCTTGATACTTCTTTTTACGCTGAAACTTCCAATCTTTTTCAGGCGTAATACTTCTTTTTACGCTGAAACACCCAATCTTTTTCAGGCATAATACTTCTTTTAACGCTAAAACACCCCATCTTTTTCAGGCATAATACTTCTTTTAACGCTAAAACACCCCATCTTTTTCAGGCATAATACTTCTTTTAACGCTAAAACACCCCATCTTTTTCAGGCGTAATACTTCTTTTAATGCTGAAACACCCCATCTTTTTCAAGCGTGATACTTCTTTTAACACCGAAACACCCCATCTTTTTCAGGCGTAATGCTTCTTTTAACACTGAAACACCCCATCTTTTTCAGGCTTAATGCTTCTTTTAACACTGAAACACCCCATCTTTTTCAGGCATAATGCTTCTTTTAACGCTGAAACACCACATCTTTTTCAGGCGTGATACTTCTTTTAACGCTGAAACACCCAATCTTTTTCAGGCGTGATACATCTTTTAACGCTAAAACACCCAATCTTTTTCAGGCGTAATACTTCTTTTTACGCTGAAACACCCCATCTTTTTCAGGCGTAATACTTCTTTTAACACTGAAACACCCCATCTTTTTCAGGCATGATACTTCTTTTAATGCTAAAACACCCCATCCTTTTCAGGCGTGATACTTCTTTTAATGCTAAAACACCCCATCCTTTTCAGGCATGATACTTCTTTTAATGCTGAAACACCCCATCTTTTTCAGGCGTGATGCGGATCAGCAACTTGGAGTTCCTGTTCCGCAGCACCACCTTTCAGCCTGAAGATGTTCGTCAGTACATCACCTCCCTTCTGGCCAAGTTCGAGGTGGCCCTGCAGTTTGACGACGATCATCTCATTCTGCCTTCCCTCTTGCCCGTGCGGCTGGATCCTTCAGGCAGAAAGCAGGGAGAGGCCAAGGTATTATTATAACGGTAGTGACGGTTGATGCAGCTGAGCGGTTTTAACACTGTTCCACTTCAATCCTGTCGGTCCATGAAGTCATTGGTTTGAATCTTGGTGGCATCTGTTGAGTTAAGGGTGGGGAATTTTACCATCTCCTAGGTCAACTTCCAAGTGCAGACCTACCAGTGTCTTAATTCCCTTTGTGTATAAACACATGCTGAAGATCAAACTTGTATGTTAAAGATCCTGTAATTCATGTCAGCCTTTGATGGGTTACAGAATCACAGACATACCCAGCATGCAGTCTGTAACAATGAAATGAGTTGGTCTGAAGTTGGAATGTGGTTTTGCTACAAACATATATACATGTAAAACACTACATGTGGGTTTGTGGCTTTTGCTTGGTGGGTGGGTGTCTGGGTATTGCAGCTGAGTGTTTATTTTTTAGCCTTGTTGGTGATTGTGAATATGCATAAAGTGTATTCTGGTGTGAGTGTGTGTGTTTTGCTTGAATCTGTCTGTGAGTGATAACATGCATATCATGCTCACACAAAAACAAAAGCATTTATGTTAGGTATTTTGAGAGGAAAAATATGTTTTGTATCTGCGCATGTCTGTTACATCTTTGCTCATTCATCTCTTGGAGAAAAAAAGACAACTTGAAAAATTAATAGAAGAGTTGCTAGCGACAAAAACTGTTCATGTGATCACCAATTCTTTCAGATTCCACTGAGAAGACCTGCAGTAATGCAAGACACAACCAGACGAGCCAACTCCAGTGCACCAAAGCGATACGAATCCCTGCATCATCCTTGTCGAAGTGAGATGAGACCTCGTGTCAACAGCGGGCCCGAAGAACTTCACATCGGAACATCTGTGTTCTACGCCGGCTCGCAGGTGGCTCGAGAAACGTCCAAAGCCCAAGTGTTGCCAGCACAGTCTTCTTCCAACCTTCTCTTGCTCGCCGTGAAGCCGTACAGCAATCCCATCTTTTCCTTCTGCCGGCTGTACTTCATGACCTACTTCCCTAGCGGGTTCTGGTCGCGGCTGATCGTGCGAGTTCTGGCGGATACCACGTTGTACGGCGTGGTTCGGAACCTGTTCTGTCTGCCAGAGAACCTGTTGGGAAAGAGCCCTGAGATCCGCGCGCTAGTGGATCGCGACCCGGAGTGGCACTGCTGGCAGTCCGGGATGGAGCTGTTGTACATGGGCTTCGAGGTGAGCATGGGGAAAGGGGAATTCTAAAGCGTTTGATTTTTGGTTTTAAAGGAAAGAAAAAAGTTTTCTTTTTTTGTTGTTTGTTATTTTATTCTTTTATATAGAGGATAATGGAATAAGCACTTATGTGCTTTTTTACATCCAGTCCCCGTGTGTATGCAGATTTGTGAATTCTGTCATCTGTTCCCATTGGCACACAATGGCCTACTCTTACAAAAAGCTGAACAGGACAACGTGTGCGCAAGATGTTCTGCGTGTGTTCGCACACAGGACCTCGGTTCATAGTCTCATCCGAAGGACTTTGGGGGAGAGTGGAGTCTGCACTGATGTTAACTCCAGAGGAAAATATCCCCTTGAACGGGAATCGAACCCGGGTCGTCAGATTGCGAGCGCAATGTTCTGACCACTAGGCTATCCCGTCCCCCCCGTCTATCCCGTCTTGACTTTGCCTGTTTGTTGTAGCTCATCACCTAGTTTTAACACCCAGGAGGGGGGGAAGGGGGGTGTCACTCAGAATATGCACCCTGACTCACTCATCCCACAGGGGAACTTCTGTGAGATTGAAAGTACATGCTGACTGAGAAGTTTGTGTGTATTGGTGGTAACACACCTGCCTAGAAAGTGAAAAGTTTGGGTTGGAAGTGTGCTGTGGTTCGATCTCCATTTGGGCCCGAAAATGTTCCCCCATCCATGAGGCCATGAGTGGGCGGTCTGGATGCTAGTCTTTTGGATGAGACGATAAACCTAGGTCCCTTGTATTACCCATAATTATATAGCGCACGTAAAAGAACCCACAGCAACAAGAGAGTTGTCCCTGGCAAAATTCATTAGAAAAAAAGCCACTCTGATAGGGAAACAAATACAGTTGCAGACAGGTATAAGAAAAGAAAAATAATGTGTGGCGCTGCTCTTGTGGCCGTGCACCCTCACCATATATGCTGCCATGCTCCGACTTCAGAGGATTTTGCCAGGTTAAGTTAATAAATCGACACTGTATTCTACTGTGATGACCAGCTACCAACTCCACCTTAGAATGTTGTAGTCAGCTGAAGTCATTAATGGGCTTTTATTTAACAAGAGGTTTTGAATCTGGCTTTGTTGGGCAGAGAGTGAGACTTTTTTTTATTTTTAATCTTGCTGGTAAGTAAGGTTAATTTCATTGCTGCATAAAACTGTTGCTTCATTTTTGCTTTGTCATGGTTCAAGAGTGCTAAAAGAGACAAATTTTGCTGAAAAAATCAAATAGATTAAATCATAACTTTTTTTAATGGAATTTCTGCATAGACATCAGCTAGACAGAGGAAGTTGACATAGTTTGCTAAGGGCTACTCGTGAGATATGATACACCTAGTTCATGCACATTTTGACAATTTGAAGCCTTCGCCTCATCCTTCATTCCATGTTGAAACAAAAAAGACCCCCCCCCCCCCCCCCCCCCTAAAAAATGTACTCAACAACTCGGTCCTTCGGATGAGACTATAAACCGACGCCCCGTGTGGGAATGCACGCAGAACATCTTGCGCACATGTTAAATCCTGTTTCGCTTTTCGAAAGAGTAGGCCATTGTGTGCCGGTGGGAACAGATGACAAAATTTACAAAACCGCATACACAGGAGGACTGGATGTAAAAAAACCACATGAGTGCTTATTCCATTATCCTCGATATAAAAGAATACATAGATAAATAAATAAAAAACAGAACACAACCTTTTTTAAAAAAACAAACAAAAAAAACCCAACATAAAAAAAAAAAGTGTGTACACTGCCGATTACACAGATGCTGCGCGTCAGGGAGGTGATGGTGAACCAAGGCGCGGGGGACCCCGGGCAGCTGTGCGACTACAACCGCTGCCGCTTCAAGTGCAGCGTGGAGCGCGAGTGGTGCTTCCTGGACGCTGCCAACAGCCGCATCCTGGAGATCACCTTCCCCACGGACCTGCTGCGGTTCCACGTGTCGCGGCGCGGAGGCCCCATGCTGCAGACGCTGGACTTGGCCAACACCACGACGGTGGTGCGGGCAGAGCAGGCCACCACCCGGCTGCTGGTGAAGCTGGTGGAGCACGTCGACAACCTCCTGCAGGACTGGTACCCCGAGCTGGGAGAGATCCGCTTCCACCAGAACTGCGAGGGCAGGTACCTGGTCACCAGGGCCGTGCCCTGTCCACGGTGCCTGGCCAGAGAGGTAAGGGGGGTTGTAGGGGGGGGGGGGGGGGGGGGGGTGTTGTAGTGTGTGGATGGGGGGGGGGGGGTTTGGTATGGGGGTGTGTGCACGGGTGTCTTGGGGGGGGGGGGGATGTAGTGTGTGGGGTTTGGTATGTGTGCATGTGGACGTGTGTGCGCAGGTGTGTGGGGGTTTGGTATGTGTGGATGTGGGGGTGTGTGTGCAGGGGTGTCTTGGGGGAGGGGGTGTAGTGTGTGTGTGGGGTTTGGTATGTGGGGGTGGGTGTGTGTTGGGGGGGGGGGGGGTGGGGGGGGGTGTTGTAGTGTGGGGTTTGGTATGTGGGTGTGTGTGCGTGGGTGTGTTGGGGGGGGGGGGGGGGGTGTTGTGGTGTGTGTGTGGGGTTGGTATGTGTGGATGTGTGCGCAGGTGTGTTTGGGGGGGGTTGTAGTGTGTGTGTGGGGTTTAGTGTGTGGGTTTGGTATGTGGGGTGTGTGCGCGGTGTGTGTTGGGGGGGGGGGGGTTGTAGTATGTGTGTGGTTTGGTATGTGGGTGTGTGTGTGGGGGTGTGGGGGGGGGAGGGGTGTTGTAGTGTGTGTGGGGTTTGGTATGTGGGTGTGTGTTGGGGGGGGGGGGGGTGTGGGGGGTGTTGTATGTGTGATGTGGGGTTTGGTTGTGTGGAGGTTGTGTTGGGGGGGGGTGTGTGTTGTGTGGGGTGTGTGGGGTATGTGTGGGAGGTGGGGTGGTGGGGGTGGGTGTGTTGGAGGGGGTTGGTATGTGGGGGTGTGTGCGCGGGGTGTGTTGGGGGGGGGGGGGGGGGGGTGTTGTAGTGTGTGTGGTTTGGTATGTGGGGGTGTGTGCGCGGGGTGTTGGGGGGGGGGGGGGTGTTGTAGTGTGTGTGGGGTTTGGTATGTGTGGTGGAGGTGTGTGCGCGGTGTGTTGGGGGGGGGGGGGTGTTGTAGTGTGTGTGGGGTTTGGTATGTGTGGTGTGGAGGTGTGTGCGCAGGGTGTGTTGGGGGGGGGAGGGGGTGTTGTAGTGTGTGTGTGGGGTTTGGTATGTGGTGGTGTGTGCGCGGGTGTGTGTTGGGGGGGGGGGGGGGGGGGGGGGGTGTTGTAGTGTGTGTGTGGGGTTTGGTATGTGGGTGTGTGTGCGCGGGTGCGTTGGGGGGGGGGGGGTGTTGTAGTGTGTGTGTGGGGTTTGGTATGTGGGGGTGTGGAGGTGTGCGCGCAGGTGTGTTGGGGGGCTGTTATGTGTGCAGTTGTGGTGGTGGCAGTGGGTGGGTGGATTTGAGTTTTGGATGGGGTGTATGTATGTTGTGGGTAATATGTGTATGTGAAATGTATGTGTGTTTATGGATATGTTTTTTTGTTTGAAGCAACAGTGTTTGCTTACTCATGCATGTAAACCTTTCGTTATAACAAAGTTTGCACCACATGCACACACACACACACTTATGGATATATTTTTGTTTGAAGCAACAGTGTTTGCTTATTCATGCATGTAAACCTTTCTTTATAACAAAGTTTGCACCACACGCACGCACACACACACAACATCTACCACTCTTCCTATCAACTTTCATCACACACAAATTTCACCTTCTCTTTTGCAGGTGAACAGGCAGAAGTCGACCCAGCACGATGAAGATGCTTGGTTCTTTGTGAACCCAGACTCCCCAGAATTGTACACTCCGTTCGTTGTATCACAAGAAAGTCATGTCAGCAGACATAGCTCTTTGCAGGCAGTGCCTGCCCAGTCCCCTGAAGAAAATGACGATACAGCTGGCCTGACCAACAGTGGACACCACAGGTACAGCCACTTCCATCAGCACATTTTGATGCTGGCTTTTAACCCTTACTGTACGCCTCTAATAGCCGTATCGGATTTCTCTGCTGGAAAGTCTTGAAATATCTGGCAGCAATATACTTAGCTGCATTGAAGTATATTTTATTCAAAGTCACATGCAGGCACGCACACACACACACGTACAGTCACACATACTCATACACACACACATACACACTCTCTCTCTCTCTTATATGTGCATGCACACACACACACACACACACGCACACACACACACACACACACACAGCCTGTCTTCATTCATTTCTGTTGCCCAGTACATCAGTTTCACTAAACTAACCCTTGATTCTCAAAAACCGGACAAAGCACTTTGGATAAAATATTTCGCTTTGTTCTCAAAGCCTGGAAATCTGGGACGCAGCCGGTCAGCATAAACAGTACACCCCCCTGACATCCTGACTACTCCTGTGTCTGAGACCTTAATCCTTGCAATAATGTTTATCAATGGCCTGGTCAGTGTTTGTGAAGGGAAGGCCTGCTGGGCCCCTGGAGAGCCATTGGGAAGTCTTTAAGACGTCAGTGCCTTCATAGCACTTGAGAGTGCTGTAGAAGTCTTTTTAAAACATGTGTCTGCGTGGCACACTGATACCCTAAGGGGTGTGTGTTGAAATATGTCATGCGGACTTTGCTAAGAGAGTACAGGCATGTTTCCTTACTTTTCCATGAACAGTTTGAATCTGGGCATGCATGTGTGTATTTTTCTGGACAAAATTGTATGTGTTTACCTGTTTGAGCACCTGCTTATCAACAACTCTGTCCAAACCGCAAAAAAAAAAAAAATGTTTTTACAGTATTAGTAGCATAATAGCGCATGATACTTGGGGTTAATACTGTTAGATTTAAGAGTCATTTCACTTTGAACTAAGTACATTTCACTTTGAATTAAGTACCTGTCACTTTGAACTAAGTACTTTATTTTCAGGAATAGACTGTTCTAGAAACTTGGTATTGAAGGGAAATAAACCTATTACTAGAACTTTGAAAAAGAAGGGAAGTAACTACTCACACGCGGAAACAGAAGAACGGGGGTCGTCAGAAGATGAGGCAGCAACAAAAAAAAAACCAACAAAAAAACAACTACTCACACGCACGCATGAACGGAAAAAGTTAACGGTAAACTTCCCCATAAAGTCACGGATTTCATGACTCAGGTCTCTATCGGAAGGACAAGCGTTCATCTACAACCGCGAGAGCAACCTGGAGAGCAACGAGGGAGTGATCTTCTCCTACCTGGTGGAGCGCTGCATGCTGGACATCATGCAAGGGGTGGACACGGTGTGTCCGCTGCACGGCAGCATCTCGCCGCAACACCTGCTGGATGTGGACGGCGTCAGTCACCCGTACTACATTGCCCCCGATGTGGTCAGTCTCTTCCTTCTGTTGTAGTATTCATTGTCTTTGGACACAAAGTGTGTAGCCTATCTGTATGTGTGTGTGTTTGTGTGTGTGTGTGTTGTGTGTGGGTGAGAGAGAGAGGAGAGAGAGAGAGAGAGAGAGAGAGAGAGAGTGCAAAGTCGTTATTATTGCTAATAGTGTGTTCTGGTTGAAGACAATCTCAACGCAACGTTTCAAAACCTAACAATATTGTTAATTTAGGCCTCAACACTTAGTTAACACCGATAAATGACAAAGCTTTTGGCGTGGGCCAATTACGGTTGTATGACTGTGACACTGTGCGGGGCATAATGATTGTGTTGTGTTGTGATGACAGGTGTTCAGCGATTTGGACACCAGTATCGTCATCTCCAACATCGACCAGCTGAAAGTGGGCCAGTGTCTGGGAGAGGGCAACTTTGGCAAGGTGTATCAGGGCAGCCTGCACAGACGGGTAAGATTTCATTTTGCATTGTAAATTTCTAATGCCGTGGTTTTTTTAATTCTTTTATTTCAAGGATAATGGAATAAACACTCATGTGCTTTCTTACATCCAGTCCCCATGTGTAAGCAGTTTTGTAAATTTTGTCATCCATTCCCACCGGCACACAATGACCTACTCTTCCGAATAGCGGAACAGGTTTTAACATGTGCGCAAGATGTTCTGCATGCGTTCACACACAGGACCTGAGTTTATAGTCTCATCCGAAGGACTTTTGGGGGAGTGGAGTCAAAAAAAAAGAAAAGAAAAGGGGAGTGGAGTCGGCAGTGATCTTAACTCCAGAGGAAAAGTCCTCTTAAACGAGATCTGAACCCAGGTTAGCAGATCACATGCGCAATGTGTGTGGGTGTGTGTGTGTGCGTGTGTTCAGTACTATAGAAATTCCATATATTATGATTATTAGTAATATTTTTTAAAATTTAGATTCTTTATTTTGAGGATAATGGATAAGAACTGAGACCGCCCATAGCTTTGGATATATCTGGGAGCTGTGGTTTCTTGATGAAAGATCAAAATGTGAAATTTTCTCCATGATTGCCCAGATCACAGCTGCAATGACCAAACTTAAAGTCACCTGGAGGGACAAGAACATCACCATCGACTTCAAGATCAGATTGATGCATCACGCTGAAGTCATGTGCAATGGGTCTGACTTGTCAGGCAGTTAACAGCAGTGCAACACATTTTTGCTCATATGACAGACAACAATAATCACTGCCTGAGCGTTCAACAAAGGAGAAGAAAAAGAAGACTGATGCATTTCCTGGCCATGTCCGTATTTTTGTATGCATGTGAAATGTGGACCGTATCAGTAGACATTGAAAGGATACGTGCAAAGGAGATGATTCTGCAAACTTCTTGGTGTCTGGTACAGATGTCACATAGGTAATAAGGAAGTGAAAACCAGAATTATAATCTGGAAAAAGATGGAAGCGTGTTCTCACAGTTTTGGTAAATCAAGGTGCGTATTTTTTCAGGGGGGTCCACCAGAAGAAGTGGCGCTGAAAGTTCTGTTTGAGGCAGACCGCAACCGCAGAACCACAAACCTTCAGGTAAATGTTGTCCTTTTGTCACGCATAGTAGGACATTTTCTAGAGAGCAATAAGTGCTGGTAAAGTGTCATGGAACCTAGATCAGTGTACTCAAGCATACATGTGTGCATACACACACTTGTGCAAGCATGCATGTACACATCCACACTCAAACACACATGCACTCAATCACACCCACACACTCGTACACATGCATGCACACGCTTGCATCCCCCCCCCTACAAACACACACAGACACACACATTTCTTCCTTCTTTTTTTTTTAAGTGCTCACTTTTTGTGAACATTCCCACACATCCGTATTTCTGCATTTTCATTCTTTTTGCCTTATTATTCATCATTTTTCAAGCATTCACTTGTGGAAGATGTTCACACACCAAGACTGGCTCGCAGGGTTTTCAGATGCGACTGGAAACAGCCTGCAACGCCTACCTGACTGCCCGGCAGGAAGTGTCCATTCTGGAGCAGCTGTCCCACGACCACATCGTGCCATTTTTGGGCATGGCCCTGCAGCCTTGTGTCTGGTGCTGGGCCTGGCTCCCCATGGGGCTCTGAACTCTGTGCTGAAGAAGGTGCAAGAAGCAGGATCCTACCTGCCTCTGTTCGTTGTTCGGAAGGTGATCATTCAGGTAAGGTGGTTGTTGGGTTTGGTTGTTTTTTTTCATCCTCATCCTACATTCCTTTCAGTAGGTTTCATTTTAGGAGAAAACTCTTGAACAGAATTTTACTAGTGCATGGGAAGTTAAAGGGATGTTCATCTGTTCAAGGATTTAGTTTATTTGAGTGATGTCTGTATTATACATGAACAATTACGATGGGATAGAAATTGGATTTCTGTTGGTATTTTTGTGTGTCTTTGTGTATTCTTTATTCTTTGCTTTTTATACTTAAGGAATTGATATTGACAAGGAGTTTAAAAAAGATTTGAAGAGAAACATTACTGTTATCCCAACATGTGATCAGTGTCTTTTTTTTGTCTTTAAAAAAAAAAAAAAAGTCAGAATGGGACACTTGAGGCAGGATGATCAGGGTTAGTTATGCTGTGGAGGTCGTTGCTTACGTCATGAGTCTGCACATTGTGTTGTCACCTTTTTTGCATTCAAGTTGCTCTGACTTGATACTTTGCTAGCAGGTGCCATTTTGTTTATTCCTGGTATTGGCTAGCATGAACAGATCAATCTGGTAAAGTTTACATTCAGTGGATTTTGGTATGTGTGTGTGGGAATGATAGAGGCTCAGAGACAAATATGTGAATACAATTTTTTAAGTTGACACCTGCTGCTGTGCTTTGCACATACACAAATTGGGAACAAGAGATAATTGAAAATACCTTAAATGTGCTGCATGCCTTGAAAGTAAGCTTCAGAATCGGGGCAGGTTTTGAAAAAGAATCACTGAGTTTAGTAGAGCAAAAACTACCATCTTGCTTACGACTGATCTTTTTTAAAATTTTAACCCAAGTGTTACAGAATCAATCACAAAGCCTGACTGTAAATATCTACCTGGCGTGTGCAGGTGGCCAGTGCCTTGGCATACCTCCACCGTCACAACGTTATCTACCGTGACCTGAAGTCCGAGAACGTCCTGGTGTGGGATTTGCCCTTGTCGGAGGATGTCAGCCCCAACTCGCTGGTTCACGTCAAGATCGCTGACTACGGCATCAGTCGCACCGTGCTGCCCAGTGGGGCTAAGGGTTTTGGAGGCACTCCAGCCTTTATCGCCCCAGAAATCCTGCAGTATGCTGGCAAAGGCACTTACTCTGAAAAGGTGAGGGATCTAACGTTGGTTTGTGGCGCTGGCTTTTTATTGATACAGGTGGGTTTTTTTTTTAGTCTTTTGTTTTTGAGATGTTGATGGGAATCATTTGTAGGTTTATCATTTTGTGTCTGACTGTTTACCTGTTTTTTCATATTTTTTTATACCACTTTAAGTCACGAGATTTCTCTGCATGAAATTCGGGCTGCTCTCCCTGGGGAGAGCGCGTCGCGTCGCCGCAAAGAGCAGCGCCACCCTTTTTTTTTTTTTTTGTCTGCAACTGTATTTGTTTCCCTATCAGAGTGGCTTTTTTTCTAAGAATTTTGCCAGGGACAACTCTCTTGTTGCCCTGGGTTCTTTTACGTGCACTGAAAATTTTGTGTAACACAAGGGACCTCGGTCTCATCTGAAAGACTAGCGCCCAGACCACCACTCATGGTCTAATGGATGGGGGAAAAGTTTCGGGCCCAAATGGGATTCAAACCACCGCACACTTTCGACCTGGACTTTTCGCTTACTAGACCATAGGGGTATGGTTTGTAATGAGAGAACAGTTGTGTTTGTCCACAAATTCTTCATTGTTTTAAGTAATTATTAAGTTATAGTAAACTAAACCTCTTAAAAATGAACCATTATTCAGAAAATAGTAGTGGAGGAAAAGAAGTGCAGGTAACCAGCTAAATTTCTTCATGAATGAATTATGATAGAATTAGTATGAATTAGAGTGAATTATGGTAAAATTAGAATATTTCTTTAGCAGATGTAGCCTGGTGTCTTAATATCATGCATCAGAGTTTATTCAGCTTCTGCTCTCTGTAGTATATCAATCACTTTTTTTGTTACATGTTCTGCATGTCTGTGAATAGACTTTAAAGGATGTGGAGTTAATCACTAACCATTAGCCAAAAACATTTATTTTCCTGAGACTGCTGTGTCTCTTTTACTTATAACCTGTGCAACAAAATTACAACAGAATCTTCTGAAAACTGCAAGAAGGCACCACCTAGCAGATACAGACTGTGGGCCTGGTTGGCAGAGTGGCTAGGATACTCAATGCTTTAATCCAAGGTTCAAATCCTGCTCATGCTTGCACCTGGGTCAGAATACTCATATTGTCATACAGCCAGACTGCCTGAAATGCCAACCTGGTTATCAAACATCTGCCTCGAAACTTTATTCCTTAAGGCTTTGACATAACTCACTGCAGGTGCAGAAATGTAGGACAAAGCAAAACTGGGTCGCTGTGAGACCAGAGCAATAGGGGTTACTATATCATTTACTGGTTGTTGTTTTTATTACCTGATCTTCAGTAAGGGTGGTGAAGATAAATTGATGATGCTTTGGAATTGCAATCTACTTTGAGACTACTCAACAGGGTTGACCTCTACATAGCCTGTCATAATGTATCCCAGTGTCAGCCAGGCCTGAGAAAAACAGACACCTGCAGAGATGAACAAATGATCCGAGTGATACTCTCAAACTTTCATTCTTACAGTTGATGATGTTTGATTGTGCTATTCTATTCTTTCTTCTGAGCTCATAGCAAACTCGCACAGGGCAGAAGCCAGCTGGAGCCCCAAACCCTTTACATCATGTACGATTTAAACCATGGCCTTCCAGTCAAGAATCCAATGCACTAACCACTGCACCAAGGAGACTAACCCCAGAGATCTTGCTGAAGAACAAGGAAAAAGAAAACTTATAATGTTTTTGGGTTTTATTTTTGTTCAGGTGGATATTTTCTCCCTGGGGATGTTCATCTTCGAACTTGTAACGTGTCGCTTTCCATTGCTGGACATTGGCAATCCAAACACGCTGGTGTGCCAAGGAGGTAGACCCAGTCTCACCACACAGGTATGTAGGAGTTTACCTGTTTTCTGTTTAAATCATACGCAAAATTTGTGTATGAGATTTTATTTACTAGGAAGTTAAAGTTAATTAACTAGGGCAAAGTAATAGATAAAAGTTTTATATAAAAGGAACGCTAATAGTTTGTATTGATATGAATGGACAAAATAAACAAGCTGAGATATTCTGGTTTAACATAGAAGCATATCAAGTTTGACAAGACATTGCTGGTGGCTATATTCAGTTTTTAGGGTTTTTTCTCCCCTTAAGAATGGATTAGAGATTGATGTGTGTGATGTGATTTATTTTTAATGAATATATTCAGCTTGGTTTTGTTTTTGATTTTTTTGGGGGTGGTGAATGAACACCTAGCAGAACGTCTTGCACACTGCAGAACGTCCTATGCACACTTTAAAATCCCCTAGAATAGGCTAGCTAGAACAGAGGGGATGGATGACATAAACATACCCAGCATGCACCCTTGGTCAGGTATGGGCTTTGCCAGGCTCAACATACTCACAAAAACCGGCCTGAAAAATAAGCGGAATCCAACAACTTTTTCCGGGAGTTGAGGAGAAGTCAGCCGGCCTGGTGAATGTCCTGATGTGGGGAATTTTTTCCGATGTTTGGGGAATGCCTGCAATGGCTACCATAGAGTTGGCATGCTGTAAACAGTACCCGACTCACCCTGGATCAGGGGGAAAAACTGTGTGAGTGAATTAGGATTCGTTGTCATATCGGAAAATTTTATGCTTTCTATTGAGAGAAGTTTTGATGGGTAGGGCATTGTGATTGTTTAAAAAAATTTTGTTTCAGTCCCGGTGCTTTTTTCATAAAATAGAAAAAATTTTTTTGTTTTTTTTTCTTTGGGAGGGTTTTTTTGTAAAAATTTTTTTTTGGGTTCTTTTGTGGGTTTTTTTTGGTTTTTTTTTTGGGATTTTTTCACGGAATTTCATGCCCCAGAGCAATAAGTGCTTTGTATTTACAATTCTGCAACAAAAAAACCCCCCAAACTGAGTTCTTAAAATTTGGGTCACAAAAAATTTAAAAATAGTTCAGGCAACCTTCATTTTCTCTAAAAAAAAGGGGGGGGAGGGGGGTATGTATTTTTGGTATGCATGAGGGTAGAGGGGGAAGCAAAACCTGACATGGCCAGTTGTGGGGAAGGGGGGTAGGAAGCTAAACAGCTGCTGGCCAGTTTGGTGACAGGGGGTGGGGAAACAAACAGTGCAGGCCAGTTTTTGGTGAAGGGAGGTAGGGGAAGTAAACACTGACATGGCCAGTTTTTTGGAAGGGGTAGGAAACTAAACGCTGAATGGCCAGTTGATGTCAGGAGGTAGGAAGCAAACAGCGCAGGCCCGTTGTGGTGACGGAGGTGGAAACTAAACAGCTGACTTTGGCCAGTTGTGGTGCAGGAGGGAGGGAAATAAACAGCTGAAGGCCAGTTTTGGTGACAGGAGGTGGGAAACTAAACGCTGACATGGCCAGTTGTGTGACAGGAGGTAGGAAGCTAAAACAGCTGACATGGCAGTTGTGGGAAGGAGGGGGGGAAGCTAAAAGCTGACAGGCCCGTTTTGGTGACGGGGTGGAAGCTAAAAGCTGACAAAGGCCAGTTTTGGTGGGGCAGGAGGTGGAAAACTAAAAAGTGACATGGCCCGTTGAGTGACGGAAAGGGAGGAAGCAAAAAAGCTGACATGGCCCGTTGTGACAGGAGGTAGGAAGCTAAAAGCTGACATGGGGGGTTGTTTGGGGCAGGAGGTTAGAAAACTAAACAGCGACATGGCAGTTGTTTTGGGGACAGGAGGTAGGAAACTAAACAGCTGACTGGCAGTTGTTTGGGGACGGGGTAGGAAGCTAAAAAAGGACATGGCCAGTTGTGGTGACAGGGGTAGGAAACTAAACAGCTGACATGGCCGTTGATGTGGGGGGGGGAGGAGGTGGAGCTAAAAGCTGACATGGCCCGTTGTGGTGACAGGGGGTAGAAGTAAAAAGCTGCATGGCCGGTTGATGTGAAAGGGGTAGGAAGCTAAACAGTGCATGGCAGTTGATTGGGCAGGAGGTAGGAAGCTAAACAGCTGACATGGCCAGTTTGAGGCAGGAGGTGGAAGCTAAAAAAAACTGACATGGCCCGTTGTTTGGGGAAGGAGGGTAGGAAACTAAAAAAGTGACATGGCCGTTTTGGGGGACAGGAGGTAGGAAACTAAACAGTGCATGGCCGTTGTGGTGACAGGAGGTGGAACTAAACAGCTGACATGGCCGTTGATGCGACAGGGGTAGGAGTAAAAAAGCTGACGGCCGTTTATGTGACAGGGGTAGGAAGCTAAACGCTGACATGTTCGTTGTGACAGGAGGTGGAAACAACAGTTTACATGGCCAGTTTTGGGGACAGGGGGTGAAAGCAAACATGCTGGCCCGTTGTGGTGACAGGAGATTGAAGTAAAAAGCTGACAGGCCGTTGTGGGAAGGAGGTGGAAGTAAGTGACATGGCCAGTTGTGGTGGGGCAGGGGTAGGGAAACTAAACAGCGAATGGCCCGTTGTGTGACGGGGTGGAAGTAAACAGCTACATGGCCGTTGTGGTGCAGGAGGTAGGGGAAATAAACGCTGACATGGCCAGTTGATGTGACAGGAGGTAGGAAGTAAACAGCTGAAGGCCAGTTGTGTGAAGAGGGGGGGAAGCTAAACAGCTGAATGGCAGTTGAGTGAAGGAGGTTGGAAGCTAAAAAGCTGACATGGCCAGTTGTTTGGGGCAGGAGGGAGGAAGCTAAAAATGACAGGGGGTTGGGTGAAAGGGGGTAGGAACTAAAAAGCTTTACATGGCCCCGTTTTGGTGACGGAGGTTGGAAGGGTAAAAGTGACAGGCCCGTTGATGGACGGAGGTAGGAAAACTAAACAGTGACATGTTCAGTTGTGAAGGAGGTAGGGAAACTAAACAGTGACTGGCCCGTTGTGGTGACAGGGGAGGGAAAAAATAAAAAAAGTGACTGGGCCCCCTTTTGTGACAGGAGGTAGGAAGTAAAACAGCTGACATGGCCAGTTGATGTGACGGAGGTAGGAAGCTAAACAGTGACTGGCCTTTTTGACAGGGGGTGGAAATAAAAAGCTGACTGGCAGTTGTGAAGGGGTAGGAAGCTAAACAGTGACATGTTCAGTTGTGGGACAGGAGGTAGGGAAACTAAACGTGAATGGCCAGTTGATGTGACGGGGGTAGGAAGTAAAAAGCGGGGCATGGCCCGTTGATGCGACAGGAGGTTGGAAACTAAAAGCTGAATGGCCCGTTGGTGTGAAAGGGGGTAGGAAGAAAAAAGTGACATGGCCCGTTGTGTGAAAGGGGGTGGAAACTAAAAAGTGACTGGCCGTTTTGTGAAGGAGGTAGGAAATAAACAGTGACATGTTTAGTTGTGACAGGAGGTGGAAACTAAACAGCTGACATGGCCAGTTTTTGGTGACAGGTGGTTGGAAGTTTACAAGTGATGGCCAGGGTTTTGGTGACAGGAGGGGGAAGCCTAAACAGCTGGACAGGCCAGTTGATTGTGACAGGAGTAGGAAGCTAACAGTGACTTTGGGAGTTATGTGAAGGAGGTGGAGCGAAGCCCCACGTACCCTTTTGGACCTGCTGACGGTCTGCTGGAGCCAGGAGCCTGGGGACCGGCCCTCTGCCGCCAGCGTTTTGGGGACCATGGCGACCTCGCCACAGTTCTGCCACCCTGCCCGGAACACCTCAGCATGGGGCCAAAGGAGTGGGGATCCTGTTTCGGGGTGGCCATCCCCGCCACCGAGATTGCTGTTTGGGTGTTGTCTTTGTTGTGATGTGAGTGTTGCGTGGTGGGTTGGTATGTTGTCTTTTGGTGGTGTTGTCTTTGTGTGATGGTGTGGATGGATGGTGGTGTGTCTGTTTGTGTGGTGGATGGGGGTTCTTTTTGTGATGTTTTGGATGGATGGAGGGTGCGTCTTTGTGTGATGTGTGGATGGATGGAGGGGTGTCTTTGTGTGATGTGTGGATGGATGGAGGGTTTGGGGGTCTTTGTGTGGTTTGGGGGGTGTGGGCTTTGTGTGATGTGTGGGGTGGCGTGGGCTTTTGTGTGATGTGTGGGTGGTTTTGTGGGCTTTGTGTGATTTTGTGGATGGATGGTGGTGTTGTCTTTGTGTGATGTGTGGATGGATGGATGGTTTGTCTTTGTGTGATGTGTGGAATGGATGGATGGTGTGTCTTTGTGTGACGTGTGGATGGATGGAGGGTGGGTCTGTCGTGGGAGATGGGTGGATGGATGGATGGTGTGTCTTTGTGGGATGTGTGGATGGATTTGGTTGTGTCTTTGTGTGATGTGGGATGGATGGATGGTGTGTCTTTGTGTGATGTGTGGAAAGGTGTTTTTCTTTGTGGGATGTGTGGATGGAGGGTGTGTCTGTCGTGTAGATGTGTGGATGGATGGTGTGGGCTTTGGGGTGATGTGTGGATGGATGGAGGGTGTGGTCTTTGTGTGATGTGTGGATGGATGGTGTGTCTTTGTGTGATATGTTGATGGATGGAGGGTGTGTCTTTGTGTGATGTATGGATGGATGGATGGTGTGTCTTTGTGTGATGTGTGGATGGATGGAGGGTGTCTTTGTGTGATGTGTGGATGGATGGAGGGTGTGTCTTTGTGTGATGTGTGGTTGGAGGGATGGTGTGTCTTTGTGTGATGTGTGGTTGGAGGGATGGTGTGTCTTTGTGTGATGTGTGGATGGATGGTGTGTCTTTGTGTGATGTGTGGATGGAGGGATGGTGTGTCTTTGTGTGATGTGTGGATGGAGGGATGGTGTGTCTTTGTGTGATGTGTGGATGGATGGATGGTGGGTCTGTCGTGTAGATGGGTGGTATGTCTGTCATGCGGATGGTGTGTCTGTCGTATGGATAGTATGTCTGTTGTATGGATGGTATGTCTGTCATGTGGATGGTGTGTCTTTGTGATATGTGGATGGATGGTGTGTCTGTCGTATAGATGGATGGTATGTCTTGTCTTTTGGTTGGTATGTCTGTCATTTGGATGGTATATTTGTCATATGGATGGTATGTATGGTATGTTTGTCATATGTATGGTATATTTGTCATATGGTCATATGGATGGTATGTATGGTATGTTTGTCATATGGATGGTATATTTGTCATATGGTTAGATGGCATGCCTGTCATATGGATGGATGGTGTGTCTGCCATATGGATGGTATGTTTGTCATATGGATGGTATATTTGTCATATGGATAGATGGCATGCCTGTCATAAGGATGGATGGTATGTCTGTCATATGGATGGTATGTTTGTCATATGGATGGTATGTCTGTCATATGTATGGTATGTCTGTCATATGGATGGTATGTCTGTCATGTGGATGGTATGTCTGTCATATGGATGGTATGTGTGTCATCCGCCGTCAGCGCCTGGGGTTTATCACAGTTCTTGATTAAACCATTGACGCTGGGGGCAACAGCAAAGTGAGAGGCTGTATGACCAGTGGCTTTTCCACTCATGGAATTCCACTTTACAGCTTAGTCTTTAGTGATCGACTATGACTCTCTGACTAGGAGGCTTGACTTGCACAGTCCCTATGTGCTGCAGCCCTGGGGGCTAGTTGGCCTTTGGAGAACATCTCCAACGCTGACTGTCCTTATGCCTACTTGGCCGAGAGAGTGGGGATGTACTGTGGGCAAGGCATCTCCCTAGAATCAAATTTCTGCCCAATTTCCGAAACAACAGCTGCCTCCTCTGCTGTTTTGGAGGTCATCGTCAGACACGATGGACTAACATGTGTGTCATATGGATGGTATGTGTGTCATATGGATGGTATGTGTGTCATATGGATGTGTGTCTGTCATATGAATGGTATGTCTGTCATATGGATGGTATGTCTGTCATGTGGATGGTGTGTTTGTCATGTGGATGGTATGTCTGTCATATGGATGGTATATTTGTCATATGGATAGATGGCATGCCTGTCATATGGATGGATGGTGTGTCTGTGATATGGATGGTATGTCTGTCATATGGATGGTATGTCTGTCATATGGATGGTATGTTTGTCATATGGATGGTATGTCTGTTATATGAATGGTATGTCTGTTATATGAATGGTATGTCTGTCATGAATGGTCAACTTCAAGTGTAGACCTGTCAGTGCCTAAAGAACCTGTAATTCATGTCATCGTTTGGTGGATAACAGAAACACAAACATACCCTGCATACAATCCTGAAGTTTGAATGTGGTTACCTTCATGGTGGGAAAGAAAGAATGGTCACTTACGCAAAACTCTCGCTAGTGGTGAATCTTGGAGCTCTTCACTACCTTGAGAAGGTTGGGCTCTGGTGGGTTCAACTTCCCCCATGACATGAATGGGGGGGAAAATCCAAACAGTGCCCCAACAATTCCTCAAGTGTTGAAGAGACGTTATTCAGACAGAACTGTCTTCACCATAGAAAGAAAAAGCTGTCATTTCTTCTTCTTCATCAAACACACAGACAGCAACTATTGTTGTCTGTCATATGAGCGAAAATGTGCTGCGCTGCCGTTAAGTGCCTGACAAGTCAGGCCAAGCACATCTGACTTCATCGTAAGAAAGAATTGTTATTTTTAAAGTCTTTCTGGAAAAAAAAAGGCAGGAGAATGGACCAAGAAGGCAGAAAATAGACAAGAAATAACAGGAAGAAAAAGGAACAAGGCAGAAACAGAGTGATAGAAATAAAGGAATTTCTTACACAGAATTTCCAGAAGGTGGGAATGCTGTTTATACTGACAGTCCCCTGGCATCCCCACAGGGGAGAGCTGTCATTTGATTTCTGAAAGGTGTTGACTCATGTGGTCCTCAGACCTTGTTGTCACTTCTGTATTGGTGTATATGCATGCGTGTATGTATGCATGTTATGTATGTGCAGAAACAGAGCCAGGGATCAACAGTCCCACATCGTCAGAGGTGTACAGCCAGGTGCGGCCCAGTCAGGTGTGGTTCAGCTCCTGCACAGGTAACACCTCCGCCCTGGAGATGTTCTCTTTTGGAAGACGCAACACTGTGCTAGACTACAAGGTGAGACTGTTTGTGCTGTAGTGTATGTAGTATGTTGTGTGTGTTTGTGTGCAGTGTGTGTGTATGTGATTGCACAGATGGTTTTGACCAGCACTTGCTCCCATGTCTGTCTGTGCTTATTAAAGGCAAACACAAAAAAGATGCATAGCACACAAAGTACAAGAAGAGAATGGTTTTGAGCAGTATTTGATAACCCTTTTAAGTAGATAGTTGTTAAAACAAAGACATGCTCAAGAACAGAAAATCTCTTGAAAGTGCTTCTGTCCTATATGTCCCCTGTTCCTTAATTGAATGGAGAAAAGGTACTCATTTCATGGGATAAAACCTGTTACATTACATTCTTTATACTGAGAAAAGAGAGGGGGAAAAAACAACTATCCACCGTTCTGTAGTTGGCAGAAAGTTTTAAAAAGCATTGACGTTGCAGGCTCATACTGCATGGTCCCCTTCACGGGATGCTGGGGGGGGGGGGGGGGACTGTCGGTATAAATAGCATCCTCACCTTCTGGAAAATCTGTGCCACAAATTCCCTTTTTTCTATTCCTCTGTTTGTTTCTGCCTTGTACCTTTTTTTGGCTCTTTTTCTTCTTCGTTGAACACTCAGACAGCAGCTAATGTCTGTTATATGAGCAAATGACCCTTTTTGAGGACTCTGTTTTAATCAACAGGTTTCTGGAAAGAGGTCTTGATTCCAGGATAGTATGTACATGGTATACTGCATTGCAGCAGATGAAGTGTATATGCTGTAGTACCGTACTGACTGTGGTATTCAGAGGCATGGTTTTCATGTTTTATTTCAGACGTTGCCTCTGAAGGACATGTCAGTGACTGCCATGTGTGTGGTGGACAACAGTGTGTGGTGTGCTGATGAAGAGGGTGTTCTCCATGTCTTTGAGTGAGTAGATGGTTATCGCTGTGGACTGTAGTTAGGGAGCAGAACGGCTCTACAGTTCGAGACTTATGATACAAAATTTTGACAAAGTCCTTCGGAAGAGATAATAAACTGAAGCCCCGTGTGCGAACGCATGCAGAACATTTTGCGCACATGTTAAATCCTGTTCCGCTTTTCGAAAGAGTAGGCCATTGTGTGCCGGTGGGAACAGATGACAAAATGTACAAAACCACATACGGGGACTGGATGTAAAAAAGCACATGAGTGCTTATTCCATTATCCTCGATATAAAATTTAAAATTTAAAAAAATGTCATCTGAGCGCTTTGATTTGTTGCTTTACAAGATTCAGCGCTATATAAATTCCATACATTATTATTATTATTATTATTTGAAGTTATCTTAGGGTATCTTGAGGTTATCTTAGGGTTGGGGTTTGAGTTGCTTCTGAGTTGTCTGTTGTGAGGGGATCTCTCCTATGGAGTTGTATTGTGTTCTATACAAATTTATCTCATGGCAGATTTCTCAGAGTCAAATTTGAACTGCTCTCCCCAGGGAGAGCGCGTCACCCCATGAGCAGCACCATCATTTTTAAAAAAAAGAAGTTTTCCTGTCTTCATGTGTATTTGTTTCCTTACCAGAGTGGCTTTTTTCCCTACAGAATTTTGACAAGGACAACTCTCTTTTTGCAGTGGGTTCTTTTTCATGTTCTGAATGTGTGTTGTGCACAGGACCTAGGTTTATCATCTCATCCAAAAGACTAGGACCCAGACCACAACTCAAGGTCTTGGGGGGGGGGGGGGGAGAGTACAGACACAAACAGGGGTAAAACCCACATTTCTCGCTGTCTAGGCAGGTGTGTTACCTCTAGACCACTGATCGTTGGTTCCAGTATCATGTTCGGATGAGGCTTGAAACTGAGGCATGGGACCTTCCCAGTCTACAGTCTCGTCTGAAGGACTTAAGGGACAGTAAAGCAAGCATAAAAAGGGGGAAATAACTTGTGAATGGTCAGCTCAGCAGAGACTGGAATCTAAGGCCTCAGTGAAGCCTGGTCATGAGGAAGTTCTAACTACTAGGTGGTCCCACTCCCTTTTTGAATTCCATGCTTGTCGAAATTGCTCTCTCTTTAGGGTAGGGTGGGGTAGGAAAGGGGATTTTTTGGAAAGTAAACACTTGGCTGGTTTACATTTTTAGAGGTTGTTATTATTGGTGTATATTTCTTCCATATAAATAAGTTAAAGAAATAATGTAAATGTAAAAAAAAAAAAAGTCCTTTGCAAATTGTGTGCTTCAGTTGATTAAAAAAAAAGTGGTAATCAGTTAGTATGGCTTTTATTTTTATTTTTTACTGTGATGTATATAGAGGGTTTTTTTAAAAAACAATTTTTTCTTTCCTATCTTGTTGGTTAGTCTGTCCCTTTGAAAAAAATAATATATTTAAAGGTGCAATAAGAACATGAGTGCTTATTCCATTATCCTCGATATATAAGAACAAACAAATAAATAAGAAACAACTAAAACCAGTCCCATGTTCTGTCCTACATCCCGAGTACGTGAATCATCGTTTCAGCATCGACACCCTGGCAGTGACCCGTCAGCTGCGCCTGCAGAGTGACTCCCCCGTCACAGTGCTGTCCCTTCATGCACTGCCGGGCGCTGACAGCGTCGTGGCGGTCGCCTCACAGAGAGACTGCAGCGCCATCTACGTGTGTCCCCGGCCTCGCCTCGGTGTGGCCTCAGAGGACACGGTGGCTGAACAGTTCAAAGTGTTCAAGTGCTACTGCTCAGCTCTTGTGCAGGCTGGAAACAGGTGAGGCGATAGATTCGCCTTTATGATTGTTTGGTGTAGGAAAAGGAGTCCCATAACCTATAAGGTCGTAGGGGAGCGAGGCGTCAGAGACCTCACTTCTCTAGGGCCAGCATATTGAGGGCGGCGCCCAGGGGATTTGAAAAAAAAAAAAATTAGCCAGTTGCTGTCAGTTGATTGCCGCATTAAAAAAAAAAATCAGTTGTTTGATTGTTGCTGTCATGGATTCACTTTTTCAGAAATCATTTTGTTTTGAAGTTTTAGACTTGGTCATTCTTTTGTCATTGCAGTGCCAGATTTTTGGGTCATTCTTTTGTCATTTCAGTGCCAGAATTTTTTGGTCATTCTTTTGTCATTTCAGTGCAAGATTTTTTGGTCATTCTTTTGTCATTTCAGTGCCAGAGTTTGGGGTCATTCTTTTGTCATTTCAGTGCTAGATTTTTTTATTTTTTTGATTAAGTCAGAAGCTTGGTGATCATATCAATGTCAAAGAGGTTGAATTTGTGTACTTATTAGTCCATCATGTTTGAAGTTTGTCAGATTTACTGTGACATTCTATCAGTTATGTTGCTGTCAGTGTTGTCATCACCCTTTACGGGATGATTAAAGTATTTTTGACTTGTCTTAATTTGACATTCTATTAGTAGGCTATTTTGAAACCACTCAATAATAATTTTGATACCACATGAACTCAAATTTGGAAAATGAGCAAAATGAAGTGTGTCGGATTTGACCAGTCCAACTATTACCATTGTTTGTATCAGTTTTTGATTGCATAGGTCAAAGTGCAGTGCTTTGTAGGGAATTAAAAACAAATTCAGAAGTGGACTGAAGGCATATTCTGCAACAAAACAATGTTTACCCAAATCTTGGCATGCTCATGCCTGCCAGTCTTTTTGCCAGGAAAAAAGAGTAAACAAGGAGGAAAATGTGAATGCTTCTTGTAAAATGATGGATTGTAACGCATCACACACAACAAAAAAACCCTGTTGTGTATAACTTAACTAAACGCAGAGCGAAAAAAGAACAGGGTAAAACTGCATCTCGCAACAACAACAAACGACACAAAATTTCCTAAAATATATTTGCTTGCCTTTAAAACATGACAGTTTTTGTTCAGTGTTTAAACTGTTAACAGAATGGTCTTCCCTTTTGCAGCAGCGTGTTGTGGCTGGGTCAGGGGTCAGGGAGCATTTTGGTGTGGGACGTGACGACGCACGCCTCTGTGGACTGCCTGTACCACACCATGGACAAGATGCCGGCCTGTACCTGCTGCATTTTCCTGGTCACCGCTCAGCCCAATGCCCCTGACCTGGCAGCACCCTTTGTCTGGTCGTACAACTTTCCAGGTAGGTGCTGGCAGTGTGGTCACCTTGCTTAACTTCCAGGTAGGTGCTGACAGTGTGGTCACCTTTCTTAACTTCCAGGTAGGTGCTGCTGTGTGGTCACATTTCTTAACTTCCAGGTAGGTGCTGCTGTGTGGTCACCTTTCTTAACTTCCAGGTGCTGCTGTGTGGTCACATTTCTTAACTTCCAGGTGCTGTGTGGTCACATTTCTTAACTTCAGGTGCTCCTGTGTGGTCACATTTTTTAACTTCCAGGTGCTGCTGTGTGGTCACATTTCTTAACTTTCAGGTGCTTCTGTGTGGTCACATTTCTTAACTTCCAGGTGCTGCTGTGTGGTCACATTTCTTAACTTCCAGGTGCTGCTGTGTGGTCACCTTTCTTAACTTCCAGGTGCTGTGTGTGGTCACCTTAACTTCCAGGTGCTGCTGTCACATTTCTTAACTTCCAGGTGCTGCTGTGTGGACACCTTTCTTAACTTCCAGGTGTTGCTGCGTGGTCACATTGCTTAACTTCCAGGTGCTGTGTGGTCACATTGCTTAACTTCCAGGCCTCTGGCAAAAAGCTGTTCTTATAGGGAAAGAATTACACTTGTGGACATACAAAAAAAAAATATTGGGTGGCACTGCTCTAATGGCAACATTCTTTTCCCAGGGAGCCTGAATTTCATGCAGAGAAATCTGCTATGGTTTTATGTGGTATGCAAAACAAATACAATGTAATACGGTACAATGTAATAGAATACAAAACAATTTAATGCAATACAATACAAACATCATGCAATACTATGTTATGTACTGCAAATCAAAGTAGTACAATACAACACAGCACAGTGCAGTATAATACAACTCATGATTCCACAACACAATACATTACAATGCAATACAGTGAATGCCAAGTGAATGTAGACATGTGCTTGCTTTCAATTTTTTATTTATTTATTCTTTTATATCGAGGATAATGGAATAAGCACTCATGTGCTTTTTTACATCCAGTCTCCGTGTGTATGCGGTTTTGTAAATTTTGTCATCTGTTTCCTCCGAAAAGCGGAACAGGATTTAACGTGTGCGCAAGATGTTCTGCATGCGTTCGAACACGGGGCCTCGGTTTATAGTCTCATCCGAAGTGCACATGAAATAATCAGCTGTGTGTGTGTTAGTGTGTGTTAGTGTGTGTGTACGTGTGTGTGTGTGTGTGATAGTCATACATACATACACACATACATACATACATATATATATTTATATATATATATATATATATATATATAGTTGTCTTGAAAAAAGCCCACACTTCTGCTGGGCTCCACTTCCTCCAGACGCACAGTTGAGGTAAAACAGTAAAACGGTAATAAAAACACAACTGCATTCGGTTTCATCTCCTTTCTAATAATTCCAGAAAGTATTTTGCTTCACTTAATGAGTGTGGCCTTTCTTTCAGGCATGATTGTAAATGTGAGGTGTTCAGTCATATGCACAGTCAGTGAAATAAGTGTAGACCTATTTTCAGACATAAAAGAAGGGGCCCGGGTCTCAAGGTTCAGTGCAAGTGCAACGCATAGCCACTCCTGAACAAGTCATACACATACATACACATAGCCAAGAATTGGCAAGTCTGCTCGGAAATCAGAAAATCCCACTGGAGAGACGCTGTCTGATATACAAGGCCTGCATTAGACCTGTTCTTCTGTATGGTTTGGAGACGTGGGTTTTCACAAAAACCGTCGAACGTTTGTTGAAGAGCTGTGAAAACCGAATGCTACGCTACATGACAAAGGTCAAATGGGAAGACAGGATCACGAATAAAGAACTATGGAGAATGTGCTAAGTTGATGATCTGAAGTCTGTAGCTAGTAGCAATAGACTGCGCTGGTTTGGGCACGTTCAACGGAAAGCAGACCACCACATCATAAAAAGAGCAGTGAACTTTGTAGTGGATGGAAAGAGACCAAAGGGAAGACCTAGCAAGACCTGGGCTGCCTGTATTGCAGATGAGCTTAGAGAAAGGGGCATAAATAAGGAGGAAGCTCAAAACAGAGAGAGATGGAGAAGGCTCATCAATGTCAAACCTCCCCTGGGAGAAACATGACAAAAAAGGAAGAAGAAGAAAAGAAGGGGCCCGGTTGTTAGAACGTTTGAAGATCGATCCAGGGTTCATCAGGCTTCATTCTCACTGTTGGCCGCCAGGTTTGATGAGACTTTGTTTGAAGCCAACATGTGTGCTACGTCCAGTCCCCGTTCAGCCCTTTGTAGGAGACTTTGAACCAGTGTCCCATGCCTGAATACTTGCATAGACAATTTTGCGTGCTCCCAACCTTATTCTTTATTTTATTCCTTTATTTTGAGGATAATGGAATAAGCACTCATGTGCTTTTTTTTTTTTTTACATCTAGTTTCTGTGTGTATGCAGTTTTGTAAATTTTTTCATCTGTTCCCACAAGCACACAATGGCCTACTCTTCTGAAAATTGGAACAGGTTGTAACGTGTGCACAAGATGTTCTGCATGCCAGAAGGAGTGGTTGACAAAATAAAGACACAAGTAAACTGGCATCATTCCTGAAGTTGGAACATAGCAATCTTAATAGCTGGGAAAATGATCATAATACAAAAGCCTCATTACAGGTGAATCTCAAGAGTTCTAGGCTGGGAAGAGAGAAGGAGGAGGCATCACAGTGTGTGTGAGGTGATGCACCATGTACACAGATAGTGAAGTGAGTGTGGATGTGCTTTCAGGCAGTGTGTGTGTGAAGTGATGCACCATGTACACAGATAGTGAAGTGAGTGTGGACGTGCTTTCAGGCAGTGTGTGTGTGAAGTGATGCACCATGTACACAGATAGTGAAGTGAGTGTGGATGTGCTTTCAGGCACAGTGTGTGTGAAGTGATGAACCATGTACACAGATAGTGAAGGTAGTGTGGACGTGCTTTCAGGCAGTGTGTGTGAGGTGATGAACCATGTACACAGATAGTGAAGTGAGTGTGGACGTGCTTTCAGGCATAGTGTGTGTGTGTGAAGTGATGCACCATGTACACAGATAGTGAAGGTAGTGTGGACGTGCTTTCAGGCATAGTGTGTGTGTGTGAGGTGATGCACTATGTACACAGATAGTGAAGGTAGTGTGGACGTGCTTTCAAGTACAGTGTGTGTGAGGTGATGAACCACGTACACAGATAGTGAAGTGAGTGTGGACGTGCTTTCAGGCACAGTGTGTGTGTGAAGTGATGAACCATGTACACAGATAGTGAAGTGAGTGTGGACATGCTTTCAGGCACAGTGTGTGTGAAGTGATGAACCATGTACACAGATAGTGAAGTGAGTGTGGACGTGCTTTCAGGCATAGTGTGTGAGGTGATGCACCATGTACACAGATAGTGAAGGTAGTGTGGACGTGCTTTCAGGCACAGTGTGTGTGAAGTGATGCACCATGTACACAGATAGTGAAGTGAGTGTGGACGTGCTTTCAGGCAGTGTGTGTGTGAAGTGATGCACCATGTACACAGATAGTGAAGTGAGTGTGGACATGCTTTCAGGCACAGTGTGTGTGAGGTGATGCACTATGTACACAGATAGTGAAGGTAGTGTGGACGTGCTTTCAGGCAGTGTGTGTGAAGTGATGCACCATGTACACAGATAGTGAAGTGAGTGTGGACGTGCTTTCAGGCATAGTGTGTGTGAGGTGATGCACTATGTACACAGATAGTGAAGGTAGTGTGGACGTGCTTTCAAGTACAGTGTGTGTGAGGTGATGAACCACGTACACAGATAGTGAAGTGAGTGTGGACGTGCTTTCAGGCACAGTGTGTGTGTGAAGTGATGAACCATGTACACAGATAGTGAAGTGAGTGTGGACATGCTTTCAGGCACAGTGTGTGTGAAGTGATGAACCATGTACACAGATAGTGAAGGTGAGTGTGGACGTGCTTTCAGGCATAGTGTGTGAGGTGATGCACCATGTACACAGATAGTGAAGGTAGTGTGGACGTGCTTTCAGGCACAGTGTGTGTGAAGTGATGCACCATGTACACAGATAGTGAAGTGAGTGTGGACGTGCTTTCAGGCATAGTGTGTGTGTGTGAGGTGATGCACCATGTACACAGATAGTGAAGGTAGTGTGGACGTGCTTTCAAGTACAGTGTGTGTGAGGTGATGAACCACGTACACAGATAGTGAAGTGAGTGTGGACGTGCTTTCAGGCACAGTGTGTGTGTGAAGTGATGAACCATGTACACAGATAGTGAAGTGAGTGTGGACATGCTTTCAGGCACAGTGTGTGTGAAGTGATGAACCATGTACACAGATAGTGAAGGTGAGTGTGGACGTGCTTTCAGGCACAGTGGTGTACTGCTGGGATGTGGAGAAGCGCTGCATCGTGGAGAGACTGGACTGTTCCGCCATCTACTCCACTGCAGACACCATTGCTCTGGGCTCTCCTCAACGTATGGAAGGTACAGCGTGCATGTTCTTTTTAAAGAGTTCTGTTGATTCTGGCCCAGGCCAAAAGCTTTGTCAGTTATTGATGTGAGCAGGTACCCAAAGCCTACTTTAAAAAGTTTTTATATCTCCGAAGTTGGAATGCAGCTACCTAAATGGGGGAGGGGGGGGGGATGGTTGCATACACAAAAATCTCACCATTGGTGAACCTCAGAGTTCTAGCCTAGGAACGAAAAAAAAAAGTGTTAATGATTTGAAATGCTATGTTGATATTGTCTTTATCCATGACAAACTCTTAGTATAGCAACTTTTTATTTTCCATTGAAGAAGACAAATCCTCTGAAGTTAAGATTATTGGCTGCCTGTATGGTGAAGTACTTGAAGATAATCATACGTGCAAATCTTTTATCCAGTGCGTACTTACAGTCTCATAGTGATTCCATGGTGGAATGAGGGGGACAGAGTGCATATTCTGGGTGATCCTAACAACAACAACAAAAGTTGATTGAATGAATGTTTGATATGTAGACCGCCACACCCAGGGCCAGCTTGCGCTAATTTGAAGATAGTGACAACCAATATATTTTCTTACATAAAAGGGAGGGCTTATGCGCTCCCTGCTTATCTTGTACCACTTGGTTCTGTTTAAAATAACATGACAACATGCTTTCTGTGTGAACTTTCACATTTCATGCTATTACTCTTCTGATTTTCTTTAAAAAGGGTTTGGGTTGTTTTTTTAAATCATGGATAATAGGACTGTTTCAACACACAACTATACTTCCAGCAATTTGATTTGATTTTTTCAAATTCCAACAGGCATTCATGTCCCAATCTGTTATTAAAACCAAAAAATATCAATTTCAACTCGGCTTTACTAAATCTTGTCACGCAGCATTTGGATCTTGTGGCCAAAGCAGTGGCTAGATACACAGTGAATTAATTGAAAGTACTAATTCTCTCTTTGATTCTTTCATGTTATAACATTTTGATTAACAGCAGCAACAACAACAGTAATGTGATGATAATGATATTAATGATAATACCTCTCCCACCTGCCACCACCAGCAACAACAATGTTTATAACTTTATCAACTTCTACTACTACTACTACTACTTCTTCTACTACTGCTACTACTTATACTACTGTTGCTATGACCACTTCTATTACTACTACTACTGCTACTGGTGATGCTAATGATGGTGAGAATAACAAATGATTCTTGTAATGCACACAGTTTTGCAGTAGCAATTCTTTGTGCTGTGCTCACATTCATTTTTTCCACTCCAGGTTATGAAATGATGTAATACCAGTTAAAGGAACTGAGATGTCACATGGAACATCTGTTTCTTCTGAATTCACAGATTGTTTAATGTAACCCCATCACACTTTTTTCTTAACCCAAAAAAGCACTAACAGATTTCTGGTGTCTGGTGTGATATAGACTCCACTGTATTTAAGAGTGAAAGGTGGGCTAAAAGTAATTGCTCTCAGTGTAAACAATGTCCGCAACACTTGGTATTGTTTTGCAGTCCTGTTGTGTAATATGACATTTACTTGTGACTGTATGTCAACAGTGCAGATGTTATTTTCTCAATTCCTTGTTTTAACAGGTTAATATTCTGAACATTTCCAGCTGCCCAGGTGACAGTCCTGAACGTGATCAACAACTACCTGTACATTGGCAACACGAGAGGACGCATCATCGTGGCCGATGCCCTGAGCATGAAACCGCTCTGTGTCTTCTCTGCTCACTCTCCGCGAGAGTTCTACGTCAGATGCATCCTCCCCATTCTTGGCTGCGAGGATTACGCATCTGAAGGGAGTGGGATGAAAGATCCCTGTCAGGGGATAGTGTCTGTGGGTCGAGGGTATGCTGATCTCCTGGCTCAGGGATCCGACAGTGCCCTGAAGAAAGGAGCCCATGCAGCAGCAACAGGGAAAACTCCGCCAGTTGCCGCTGATGGCTATGCCCACCACACATTCTTGCTGTCCTGGTCCACGCAAGACTGGGAGTACTACTGAACCAGGATTTGAGCCTGCGCTTTTGCTCCTTGTGAATAATTTCCTGCAGCGTGGATATATCTCTCGGACCTTTTTTTTATTTTTTATAAACCAGTCTTGCCATTTAATACAGTGTGTTTCCATTTTTGCACTTTTGGTTTGTTTGTTTTTTCCTTCTTGCAATTTGGTGACCATTCCTGGCAAAAAAAAGCCCTGTGAAATGTGTTTGGCGCTTGTGGTGGTGTTTCTTTCAGCTGAGTCCCATTCCTGTGTGATTTGGATGGTGATATTCCCTGAGGAAGGAACAGTCCCAGGGGTACTCGTCTTTCATCAGTTTTGAAGAGTCGGATAAGTTTTGTTGCATCAATTAATCTCTGTTGCTCCAGAGTTTCATTTAGTTCATCTGTGTTGCTAGTAGTTTTATTAAGTTCATCCTGTGTTGCTCCAGAGTTTCATTAAGTTCGTCTGTGTTGCTCATAGTTTTATTAAGTTCATCTGTGTTGCTCGTAGTTTTATTAAGTTCATCTGTGTTGCTCATAGTTTCATTCAGTTCGTCCGTGCTGCTCGTAGTTTTATTAAGTTCATCTGTGTTGCTCATAGTTTCATTCAGTTCATCTGTGTTGCTCGCAGTTTTATTAAGTTCATCTGTGTTGCTCGTAGTTTCATTGAGTTTATCTGTGTTGCTCGTAGTTTTATTAAGTTCATCTGTGTTGCTCATAGTTTTAAGTTCATCTGTATTGCTCATGGTTTCATTAAGTTCATCTGTATTGCTCTTGGGGGGGTCTTTCTTTTTTTTTTAAAAATCAAATTTATCTCGGTTCCTCCATAATTGAGGTTCATCTCTGTTGCTCCGTAGTTGAGATTCACACCTGTTGCTCTGTAGTTTCATTGAAGTCCAGCTGCGTTGCTCATAGTTTCATCAAATTCATCACAGTAGCTCATTTTTTGTATATCCTTAAAGAAATGTTATGGACATTTTTTGTACAGTACGATTCTTTGCACATAGCTTTACTTTATTTAACCAAAAGAATTTGATGTTTTACATCCATACCTAGACATTGTTGAAGTCTAAAAAAAAAATACACCCACTATGGAGAGAAGCATGCGTTTTGATATGCTCAAAACATAAATCCAGAAACTTTTATTGTTTTGTATTTTCTACAAGACATACATTACCGTCATAAATGTTTTTGTTTTTTTTACTTTCTAGAAGATATACATTACTATCATAAAAACTTTTTTTTTTTACTTTGTAGAAGACATATATCACCATCATAAAAACTTTCCTTTTTTTTTTTTTAAACCTTACTAGAAGATATACGTTACCATCATAAATACTTTCATGTTTTGGTACTTTATAGAAAACATGCATTACCATCATAAAAACTGTTCTTTTCTTTTTTTTTTACTTACTAGAAGACATACATTACCATCCCAAAAACTTTTTTTAAAATGTTTTTTATACATTATCATAAAAAAACACTTTTTTTTTTTTTTTTTTCTTTTTTTCTTTTTTACTTACTTGAAGATATACATTACCATAATAAAAACGTTTCATTTTGTTGTACGCTCTAGAAGACAAACATTACCATCATAGTAACTGTTTTCTTTTAGATAAGATTTTCTTTTTTGGTTTTCATGCCTTAAGCCACCTCAGTGCAGGGTACGTATTGCTAGAAAGTGACTTCCCTGCAGTCTCGTGGCCGGTATCACTATACTGTCAGCCCTATCACGGCTTCTTTTCTTCCTGCTGTTAAAACAGAGGAAAACCCTTGGAAAGAAACAGCTCAGCTATGAGTTATATTGAAGATTTTTTTACTTAGTCTTTCCTAGCGCATTTTATTATGTACATTATCAAGTTTGTTTAGAGACTCTCAATCTATATATAAAAAAATAAAAAAGATGAGGATAAAAAGAATCCATAGCTAGTGTGCCATTATGTGTGTGTGTGTGTGTATTCTGTGTTTGTATGGTGTGTTTATGTGTGTGTTTGTTCTCTGTGTGTGTCTGTGTGTGTGTGTGTGTGTGTGTGTGTGTGTGTGTGTGTGTGTGTGCATGCACATATGTGTATGTGCATGCGTGTGTTTTCTTTTGTTTGTTTTATCCTCTGGTTATAGCTGGAAAAAAAAATTCCTTGATGTTGGAGCAGTAGAACATTTTGACAAGGCTGATGGAAGGTTTTTGGTTGTTTTTTTTTCTGATAATGACATTAGTAAATTCAGGTAGTCCTTACACTCATTTTTCTTAAAAACTTATCATTCATGCAAGTCAGACAGTTTTTACAACAGCTCGCACATCTTGCATTTGTTTGTCTTATTTGTTTGCAATGTTTTGTTGGTAAAAAAAAAAAAGAAGAAGAAAAAATCGTCTTTTTTTCCCCTTTGTTGTTTCAAGTATCTTTTTTTTCAACAAAATATGAAAGATTTGTATCAAACATATAATACCAAACTTGGAGCTACAGCTGATGCATGAAGAAATAAAAGAGGAAGGGAACGGGTAGAATTTACCAGGTGTGCGTCAGTGGAAAAAAAGGGGGAAGAGAGAAGTGGAAAGAAGCTATCTGATGTGGGAAGAGAGAAGTGGAAAGAAGCTATCTGATGTAGGAAGAGAGAAGTGGAAAGAAGCTATCTGATGTGGGGGAGAGGAAAGAAGCTATCTGATGTGGGAAGAGAGAAGTGGAAAGAAGCTATCTGATGTGGGGAGAGGAAAGAAGCTATCGGATGTGGGGGAGAGGAAAGAAGCTATCTGATGTGGGAAGAGAGAAGTGGAAAGAAGCTATCTGATGTGGGGAGAGGAAAGAACCTATCTGATGTGGGGGAGAGGAAAGAAGCTATCTGATGTGGGAGAGGAAAGAAGCTATCTGATGTGGGGGAGAGGAAAGAACCTATCTGATGTGGGGGAGAGGAAAGAAGCTATCTGATGTGGGGAGAGGAAAGAAGCTATCTGATGTGGGGGAGAGGAAAGAAGCTATCTGATGTGGGGAGAGGAAAGAACCTATCTGATGTGGGGGAGAGGAAAGAAGCTATCTGATGTGGGGAGAGGAAAGAACCTATCTGATGTGGGGGAGAGGAAAGAAGCTATCTGATGTGGGGGAGAGGAAAGAACCTATCTGATGTGGGGGAGAGGAAAGAAGCTATCGGATGTGGGGAGAGGAAAGAAGCTATCGGATGTGGGGGAGAGGAAAGAACCTATCTGATGTGGGGGAGAGGAAAGAACCTATCTGATGTGGGGGAGAGGAAAGAAGCTATCTGATGTGGGGAGAGGAAAGAACCTATCTGATGTGGGGAGAGGAAAGAAGCTATCGGATGTTGGGAGAGGAAAGAAGCTATCGGATGTGGGGAAAAGGGAATGGAAAGAAGCTATCTGATGTGGGGGAGAGGAAAGAAGCTATCTGATGTGGGGAGAGGAAAGAAGCTATCTGATGTGGGGGAGAGGAAAGAACCTATCTGATGTGGGGGAGAGGAAAGAAGCTATCGGATGTGGGGAAAAGGGAATGGAAAGAAGCTATCTGATGTGGGGGAGAGGAAAGAAGCTATCTGATGTGGGGGAGAGGAAAGAACCTATCTGATGTGGGGGAGAGGAAAGAAGCTATCTGATGTGGGGGAGAGGAAAGAAGCTATCTGATGTGGGGGAGAGGAAAGAAGCTATCTGATGTGGGGGAGAGGAAAGAAGCTATCTGATGTGGGGGAGAGGAAAGAAGCTATCGGATGTGGGAAGAGGAAAGAAGCTATCGGATGTGGGGAAAAGGGAATGGAAAGAAGCTATCTGATGTGGGGAGAGGAAAGAAGCTATTTGATGTGGGGAAAGTGGAATGGAAAGAAGCTATCTAGTGTGGGGGAGAAAGGGGAATGGAAAGAAGCAAACTAATATGGGGAAAAGGGAATGGAAAAAGTTGTCTTGTATGAAAGACAGAATAAAAAGTAAACTGATAAAGAATGCTGTGATATAGAAAGAAAATATACAGGGAACTACTTAATCATTCTGAGAGAAGAAAAAAAAGTGATTTGGTATCTAAAGTGTTCATGTTTCTAGTTATGTATACAGTTGATTTTTGGTTTCATACATTTTGTACTTACAAACTGTGCAGAGAGTAGACAGAAAGAGACAATGACATGGTTTATCATCCATTTAGCATTGGAGCCATGTAGACAAGGGGGGAAAATGGTAACAATATCAATGATACATAAACATTATCCAAAGATTCTGTTTCCTTCATCATACTTTCTTCAAAGCTAATTATCCCATCCTTACATTTCATTGAATCATACAAAGGACCATGTTCAGGCACAACATAACAAGCGATCAAAAGTAGGTCTTTATCTATGTTAAACGCACTTCTTTTAATTTTGACAGCTACCACATTGTCACAGTTTATATTTACAACTGAAATGAATTTTGACAAAGGTTTTCTAATCTGCAACAATACGCTGTCAGAGTTTCATCCATGCTTCAATAATTTTCTTGTGGGGGCAGCTACTCTACGATAACCTTGGAAAATATTATAAAGTCTAAAGAATTATCAACAAACACGCTATATCAAAACTGAAAATATAATCAACGGAAAAAAAAGATTGTTAAGTATACTGTACAAATTTTCAATGTTATACCCGAGAAAGTTACATTTTTCAAGATGACCTGGCTCGTCCTTTGTGCATTAGTGCATGAACTCCATGTGAGTCGTGCGCTGTTGGCCGTGCTGTCACCAAGGAGGGAAGACTGGGGGGACCAGTAATGATGAAGGCCACTGCTGCTCTGTAGCCCATGCCTTGCTTGTCCACTGCCACGTTGGCTGTGTGTACCTCATACAGTGGCCTGGGAAGGGGAGCCCCCATCACCCCCACACCCCATCTGTCCACTTCCACACTGGCTGTGTGCACTCCATACAGTGCCCCGCTGGTCACCCAGGCACAGGCTAGAAGGGGAATCCCCATCACGCCCACACCCCGTTTCGCTGCTGGCTGCGTGTACCCCCTGCAGTGTCCCACTGGTCGCCCAGGCCAAGGCTAGAAGGGGAATCCCTGTCATGCCCTCTGACTCTGTCCCGCTGCATGTGCACACCCCGAGTACTGCTGAGGCATCCCTGGTTGTGAGCGGGGGGACTCCCGTGACGTCTTCCACCCCTCTCCTGCTGGCTGTGCATATTGCCTCCACGTTGACTGGAGAGAGGAGGGGAGGGGAGGGAAGGAGGAAGTCCCGCCTTAGCCTCCACCCTCATGATCTCCACTCTCCAGTGCACCTCAGCTGGCTGTTCTGGCGTGGAGTCAGTTGCCAAGGCGCTGGTATTATCACGGTGATCTGCAGCGGCTACCACTTCAGTGCAGGTGCAGAGATCAGGTTCTCTGGCTTCTAGGATCAGTCTGCCTCTCTTGAAGAATGCCACCTTGCTGTCCTTCTTTTGCTTGTGCAACAATACTGGCCTGCTTCTTACTTAGGTCATTAGCCGCTGCCACACCCTTCTCCTTCAGGGATTGTCTGAAGTCCTGGTTTGACTAGATTTCCATCTTGTCTTTCCAGCAGCAGAGCTTGACAAGCATTGGCCTTGGACAGCCACCCCTGCTCTCTCAGATCTTGTGTGCTCTAGCTGTGTCATCATCTGTCCAGTGTTGTTGTCCTCTGTCACTGTTCAGTACACCTACAGGTTACAATACAGGCACATGTCTCGTATGTTTCTCTTCTCTCTCACTGTGGAATTCCATACTTGCATAAACTGTCCCTCTGTGAAAAATCTTCCAGTTTGTCTTGGTCTTCTGTCAATGTTTGTGTTTCTTCTTTCATTGTTTTCATCTCAACCGACAGTTTTTGAAGGCCTTTTTTGTTCTCTGAGCAGACTCCAAACAGGTAGCATGACAAAATTACTCAAGACTGACTGGTTGAAATGAGTGTATGTGTGTGTGTATTCATATTTTTGTGGGTTTTTTAAAAATTCACAATTATTTGATTATTGTTATGGTTGAAATCGGAGAGGTTGGGGCAAGGAAATCGGGACTAAACGAGACAAATATTTATTGAGTTCAAAATTTCAGTTATCTTCTTGTTGGATTTTTTGTTTTATGGTTTCAATGTCTACCAAGTTTCAGTTCTGTTGCTGCATCCAGTCTGTTATGCACTGAACATGATCCTGTTATCCTCCTTGTAAATAGACAGTGTTAGTATGATTTGGCTTACAAGTGAAGTTAACATGCATTTGTAATGAGATAGCAAATGTTAAGAAGCAGGGGTGCGCTTGATAACATTTGGCTTGAAAAAAATCTGAGACTGATTTCTCATTCACATTTGAACAACGAAAAGAAGTTATTTCAATAGTCATGTCTTTGTCATTTATCAGTTCCTGTGAAATATTTGGCTGAAAATTAGGTATGTTTTGGGGGGTTTTGTTGTTGTTTTTGTTCCTTGGCTAGAGCTGGGTAGTTCACCTGTGATGAGAATTTTAGACATGTGACGATTTTGTCCATCATTAGAGTAGCTGCATTGTGACTCCAGGCATGATTTCTACACACAGCCTTGGTTTATAGTCTCATTTGGAGGACTTTTTGGGGAGTGGAGTCAGTACTGATGTCAACTCCAGGGGGAAAAATTCCCTTGAATGGGTGTCTCAGAGGTGGCAGGAACCTGGGCCATCAAATCGCAACTGCAGTGCTCTAACCACTAGGCTATCCTGCCCCCTCCAAGTTATGTTTAAATTCTTGTTAAAGCTGTGTCTGTAATGTCTTTTTTTTTACCCCTTGTTTAAAAACAGAATCCATTAATTCCCATATGCGCGATCCATCCATACTTTGCGTCAAAATAGAGCATAATGAATGTAGACTATATGCAGCAACTGGAAATGGGCAGTGCCCTGCTTAGAAAAGCTCAAATCAGGGGCATGGTCCACTCTTTCTGCTCAAGAGGCTGCATTTAGAGAATTTTGCTCCTGGTAGAAAGGGTTAAACTTCAAACTTTTGGGTTTTTTTTTGGTAAGCCAGATGAACAGTGTTTTGTGATGCATGTTTTTGTTGTGTGCTGTTGTGGAAAAAAAAGGTGTCTGTATTCTGATTGCCCTGGCCTATGAACTGACCTTCATCAGTATTCTCACATGTTGATGATATTTATCAATGAATCTTTTTAGTTCATGCCAGCATGTTAAGTCATGGTTTGTTGAAAATGTTGTCCCATTACAAATTGTTGTTGCTGAGTGGTAAAACATGGTGCATAATTTTGAACTTGTTCTTAAAAAGTGTTCAGTTTTACATTGTATTAGATTATAGATGTTATTATTTTCTTTGAATGCAGTCCCCCCTAGCCCCCCCCCCCCCCCCCCCACCCCCCTCCCAATTTTCATTGCATAAAGGCCCTCATGTTAAGACACACTTGCTTTTGTCCATTCAGACTGTATGTTAAGAATGGCATAGCAGACTGACTTTTTGTGCATGAACAGGGGCACTATATGAAGTAGAAGTTGTTAATGATAATATTTACTGTTAAGAACTTGTACTAGTGCTCTTATTGTCTTGTCTTGTCAGGAATCGTATTGTCTAGTTTGTCTTGTCTGGTATAGTTATGTGCTGCATTGTATCGCATTGCATTTACTGTCGTGGCAAGACTGCCCCGGGTAATTTCAAGATACTCTACAGAACCACCATTTTTGTTATGGTGGATTTTGTTGTAGTTAATGTGTTTTGTTTCCCTATAATTAAAATGGCTTTTATGATATAATTTTTTCAAAGACAACTCTTTAGTTGCCGTGGGTTTTTTGATATTCACTAAATGCTTGCTGTGCATGCGACTTCAGTTTATCATATAATCTGAAGGACTAGCACCCATGCAGCTATTCGTGGTGTCATGGATGTATGAAAAAGTCTGGCCTCGTGTGGTGTCGAGTCCAAGATTCCTTGCTTTGTAGATGGGCGTGTTGCCTCTAGACCACTCGGTCGAATCATTGATAGGAAAGGTTAATCGTATCAGACTTATGCACACCTGTTTTGATGGGGTTTTTTCCCTTCTTTATTACAAGTCTTTTGCAAATGTCTTCACAGTTGTTGATTTAATTTAACAGTTATCAACAATCCTCAAATCTGTTTGTGGAGTGTACAAAAAGAGGGTTGTTTAACTGAATTCCTAATCCACTAAACTTGAAAACAAACAGAATGGAACTTAAACAGTTAAAAAGAAAACCAACCCCAGACTTATTTGGAAATGATCCCTTCTATCTGTGTAATAGGGCACTTGTTCAGAAAGATTTCAGCATGTTCTGAAGCAAGGGGAAATCGTAAAGGATAACAGTGTGAATGACAACAGTGCTCCTTGACAGCGATTTTGACTTGCTCTTTCATAGGAGTCTATATGACTGAAAAGATTGCCCTTTTTAAAAGTCTGTTCCGTGAGAAAGTTTGATAGATGCCATGATGAACAAAGTACAGCAGGTGGGGGATGTATGGACCGGGAGCAAGAGAACTTGTGTCATTAATGGAAGAAAGGAAACGGGAATGTGGGAGGAGCCAGAGGACTGGTCTGTGGGGACTGTCTTTCAGGGTGGTACCAGGGTAGATTGGCAGGCTACCAGCTTCACTTGTTGGCAGCATCACTGGGTCTGTTGGCATGGGAGTTCGTGGGTCAGTGAGGATTGGGGCAGACGGAGAAGCAAAATCGACTCTAGTGTCATGGAATGCCGCAGCTAACACCATATCCTGTGACGTGAGCATTTTCAAGGAAAACGAATTCAGATTTTTCTAGTCTTTGGAGGCCATATAGCTTCATGATAAGAGTTTTAAATTCTTGGTCCCAGCTGGAGGCATGGTGTCACATTCCTACTGAGTGTCTGGTTAAGGAGAATTTTCCCTCGGGTCAATGAAAGTGTTCACTCTGATTCCATTCTCCTGCAAGTCTTTGGGATGGGAGTAACATTACACGTGGCCCCCTTCTTTCAACAGAGAAAGTTCACTTGCTGCCTAGGCTAGTGATGACTAGCGATGTAACGCAGAGAAGGGGGGAAACAAATTGGCATGGAAGAGTTACATCCCCCATTTGGTTTTCATGGTTTTTACTTTTTTCTCCTTTTTTTCTGCAGATTTCTGCAAATTCGCGGAGATGTACCATGTCTGTGGTAGGAACTGACATCTTTTTTAATTATCATTATGTATGGGATTTATATAGCGCTGAATCTTGTAAAGTAAACAAATCAAAGCGCATCTAATGGTCAGATGCACTTTTAACATCTTCAGTAGCCTGCATTAGAAAAAAAAACTTGTATATATTTTTTTTTTCTAGAAAGGTCAGTTGTGTGGAGAAGTGTGGATGTCAGGGCAGCATCATGTCTCATTATTTTAGGTGTACGAGACTGACAGCAAGTCCCAGAGTGGCTGGCAGCCATTTTCTTATCTTCTGGTCACTGGGTTCTTTTTTAGTTTTTGGTTTTCCCCATTCCTCAGCTAGAGCTTGAGGTTCACCGATGGTGAGATTTTTGCTTGTGTAACCGACCGCTTTTTGCCCACCATTAAGATAGCCACATTCTGATATCAGGGATCGTTTTAGGTTTATTCATTATCACTTGCATTGTAATATCTAATAAATCACTTGTAATTTGATATGACATATTTTTGTGCTTTGGAAAATTGGTGACATTAGTGAAGCACACACACACACACACACACACAGGTACAGTGAGGGGTCCACACATGCAGGCAGACATGCACACACCTTTATGCATTTGCATATACTGTGAATGTAGCCTGCGTATACCTTCACACATACATGTAGGTACACATTCTCTGTCCTCCATCCCACCCTGCTACACCACACCAGGCCACATATGTGCACTCATACACACACAGAGAATTTGAGATACAAGAATGCACTCACTCACATTTTTGTGGTTGTACAATATTAAGCAGTGAATTTCCAGAGGTAAATTAAATGTTTTTCATAGACAAAAACGGTAGTACACAAAAAAATCTCACCATTAGTAAACCTAGGCACTCTAGCTGAGGAACAACTTTTTTTTTTAACCTTGCCCTTCTAAACTATATCTATTTGAATGCTTGGTTTTGATGTGAAAGTAACACTTTTCATTTGTTTGCCATTTGTTAAGAAATCACGTGCAATAAGATGTGTATCAAAAAGTACTTGAACATTTTTATTGCTCCTGTCTCTTTCTTCTTTGATCATCTGTAGTGTCATCTGTCTCTCCATTTGCATGGATTTGGTGCTCATTTGTTTTGTTTTTCCAAATGCATGGATGAGTTTTGTCTACCATATGATGTGCATACTGAACTATATAACTTAAAGCATTTTAGATAATTTGCAATAAACTAGAGGAAGCTCTATGCTGTTGACTGGGTTCATTATGTTTATGTGTTTCGAGTATGGTATCCAGCAATGGCTGCTGGTGGTGTGGATGACACAATCCCCCCTTGAGGATGCTGGGGGCTCTTTCAGTATAAATAGTAACCCCACCTTCTGGAAATTCATGCTAGAAATGTCCCCTTTTCTATCACTTTCTTTTTCTGTACCTTTCTCTCATCTTTATTTTCTGCCTTCCGAGTCCATTCTCCTGCCCTTTTTTAAGCAAATTTTTCAAACATTCTTGTTTATTATATGAAAATTTGCCTGTATTGTTCTGCTCTGGTGACCAGGTAGCGATATTGTAAACACCAGGATGGGAACAGGAGTCCATTCTGCAGTGTTATTTGCCCGTGTGGTATTTATATGTATTGCTTTTGTACATTAAAATGATCAAAATGCTTTTTATAAACCTGGGGATTAAAAATCAAGTGGAGTGGCTGGTGTCCTCAGCACAGCCTGTTTTATTGGCCTGAACCATAACCGGATGCTGTTCTTCACTACATGTTCAGTACCCATACACTTCAAAGAGGCTTTTAGTGTGCCCCTACCTCTGTAGACGATACAAGTGTTCCAGGACCCTCATTTGTCACAGAGACATGTCGTGTTGTGTTACAGCTGTTGATGCCATGTCCTGCTTCCAGGCATGGGATTTCTCTGCTTTTCAGTGGAAATTCGCCATCAGTGCTTCAATTTTTTATTTTAATATTTTTCATTCAAAAAGAAGGAAAATACAGGAATGAAACAAAAGAGTAAAAAATACAACAATGAAAACCACATAAACGACTCAAAATAAGCAAAATCCTCCACTTATCCCCAAATATTACCTTAGGAACGGTCTATACTATTCCCGACTTAGACAAGGCTTAATACATTGCCATAATACATTTGATAACACTTTTTTTTTTTAGTGGATGGACACAAAAACCAATGGGTTCCTGATTTCTCTCCCGCCTTCCCAACATTAAACACTCCCTCCAGCCCCTTCCCTACATTAACAACAAACACAAGTTTCTCCATACTTGTTATATCCATACTTTTCTTCAACTGCTGGATGTATTCTGGGCCATCTTCCCCTAAAATTAAGTACAATGAGGTGTTCTGCATGTCATTCGTTTTGTTGACAATGAATGACAAAGACAAATTCTTTTATTTCGAGGATAATGAATAAGCACTCATGTGCTTTTTTACATCCAGTCCCCGCCCTTAGGGATATATAAGAGAGAGAGAGAGAGAGAGAGAGTGTGTTGGGGTGGAATTGAACCTAAGGCTGTTCGAGTTTTTTGTCCACCTGCTGTTGAGGATCCAACAGCCACCTTGAGCAGAACACTGGGCCATGTCTCCCACAAAACCAGTACCCGGTCCAGAAGGAAGTCATAGTCAATTGATTTGTTGCAGTCCATCATTTTTAAATTCAAATAAAATTATATACAAGTGTTCCCTTGAACAGGATTCAAACTCAGATCAGCAGATCACAAGGGCAATGTGCAATGCTCTAAATGTGTGTGCCTGCTTGAGTGGCTGAGTGTTAGAGGGAAAAAATACCATGTAAAGTATGATGATTCTCACACACTTTCAAGAATTTGACCCTCGACTTCTTGAGCATAGAGCGTGCTCCTGCTCGTGCGCTCACACACACACACACACACACACACACACAGAGTTCTTATGGTAGGGCTATTCTTTCATTGTATGAAAAATATGTCAAATGTAAAAATATGAATTCAGTAACAAAAATGGAACATTTCCACATTAAGATTAAAACAATATCACAAATACATGTACATATAAATGTAGATGTATGACATAGAATGTTTTACAAAGAAAACAAAAATTTAAAAACAAAAATAAAACAATATGTATGTTTGGATATTGGGTTTTTTTTAAAAACAGGCCCCTTCTCCCCACACACTTTCCACACAATTATGTAAACACTTGCATTTTTCTCATCATTTTACATTTCATCTCTGTGCTGGTTTTTTTGCACCCACAAAGCAAGAAACATACAGGCACATATCACACACAACACTTATACAGCATTTTATCTGTCATATACATTCTCAAAAGATGTGATGCTGTAAAAATCTCCAACAAAAAACTCCCATAACAAAATAAAACAAAACAGTAAACCTCTCCCCAAACACTTTCTTCTACATCATTGTAGAACATGCTACATTTTTCAACAATTTACATTTGATCTCATTATCTAAAATTTACTATTAAAAAAACACAACAAAAAAAACAACAACAAAAAACCCACCACCACAAACAAAAAGAAAACACAGGCACACAATGTCCACTACTAGACTTAAAATCATATACTATTGGTTTTTTTGCTCACATGTGTTGGTGTAAAATCTGCCATCAATCTTCCAACAGAAGATCAATACACAGATCTGCCACCAACATCAATGAAAAATTTCTTTTAAATTGCATTATCGATGCTAATCACATAATTAGCTTTTTTTTCCTTCCACATTTCATGTGATTTTTCAAAGAAAAGAAACATTTAAAAACAGAAATAAAACAAAATATATGTATGTATGTATTTCATCTAAAAAAAGAAAAAAGAAAAATAAAAAGGCCCCTTCTCCCCACCCACTTTCCACACAATTATGTACGCAATTTACATTTCATCTCTGTGATGCTATTTTGCAATCACAAAAAGCAAGAAACACACAGGCACATATAACACACCACTATACTTATACAGCATTATTCTGTCACATACATTCTCAAAAAATGTGATGCTGTAAAATTTCCAACAACAACAACAAAAACAAACAACATTTTTTAAACAACAAAAAACCTCTCCCCACACACTTCATTCCACATCATTGTAAAACATACATTTTTCTTCAATTTACATTTGATCTTATCTAATTTAAAAAAACAACAACTAAGAACCAACCAAAAAAACCTAAAGAAAAAGAAAACACAGACACACACTGTCCACTACTAAACTTGAAATCATATACCATAGTTTTTTTTGGCTCACATATGTCGGTATAAAATCTGCCATCAATCTTCCAGCAGAAGATTAATTAATACACAGATCTGCCACCTAATTAATACACAGATCTGCCACCAGCATCAATGAACAATATCTTTCATATTATCAATACTAATCACATAATGAGCTTTCTTTTTTTTCCTTTTACATTTCATGCATTATGAAGAAAACAAACACTTAAAAAAAACAACCCACCAAATATACACTTGTATGTATTTTGTTTTTTTAAAAATTAAAAGGCCCCTTCTCCCCACACACTTTCCACGCAATTATGTAAGCTCTTGTATTTTTCTCAGCAATTTACATTTCATCTCTGTGCTGGTTTTTTTGCAACCAGAAAAAGCAAGAAACACACAGGCACATATCACACACCACAATACTTATACAGCATTAATTTGTCATAAACGTTTTTAAAAGATGTGATTCTTAAAATCTCCAACTTTACCCATAAAAACAAAAATAGAGCAAAACAGAAAACCTCTCCCCACACACTTTCTTCCATATCATTGTAGAACATACACATTTTTCCTCAATTTATATTTGATCTCATTATTTAAATTAAAAAAAAAAAAAGAACCAAACAACAGCAACAAAAAACCCCAAAGAAACCACAGGCACACTCTGTCCACTACTAGACTTAAAATCTATACCAGAATTCTTTTTGGCTCACATATGTTGGTGTAAAATCTGCCATCAATCTTCCAGCAGAAGATAATTACACAGATCTGCCACCAACATCAATGAAAAATATCTTTTGCATTATCCATACTAATCACAGAATGAGCTTTCTGTTTTCTTTCACATTTCATGTGATTTTATGAACCTACCAAACATTTAAAAAAGAAATATAAAACAAAATATAGGTATTATGTATTTGGTGGGGTTTTTTAAAAAGCCCCTTCTCCCCACACACTTTCCACACAATTATGTAAGCTCATGCACTTTTCTCAGCAATTTACAGAATAACAGCATTCTTTTGCATTCAATCTCATGCAAAATCATTGTCAGAACCATTGCAGTATACTGTTGCCTGCTGAACAAACATAGAAATGTTGGCTATTCTTGTGATTACCACAGGACCAGATCATTGTTAGCTGGCATTTCATCAACACCAAAAGAAAGAAGCTTTTGGGGGCAAAAAATCAAAATGAGACCAGTTGCCAATCATAAAAAAAATCCATCCAAAGTTCATGTGAATCTATGTAAACTTGAAATTTACACACACAAAGTATGCAACTGCTGTGCTGGTTTCACAACAGCATATACTGGTGATGAAATACCAGTGATATACCATTCCATTGATTTGCCTGCAGTATAAGTTATTCCCTCTCACACACACACACACACACACACTCACACACACACACACACACACATGCGCACACACACACACACACACACACCGATTTCCTATACTATAGGCCTACATGCATACCCACTACTTCTATCCCTCCCTCCACCCCCCCCCCCTCTCTCTCTCTCTGTCTACACCCCCCCCCCCCCCCTACACACCATCATTCTCTCTCACACACACACACCCCCCCCCCCCCCCCCCCATACACACACCATCATTCTCACACATACACACACCATCATTCTCACACACACACACATTCTCTCCCCCCCCCCCCCCCTCCACACACCACCACTACCATTCACACACACACACACCACACACACACACACACAGGCCATCATTTCACACACACACACACACACACACACACACACACACACACACACACCATCATTGTCTCACACACACACACACACACACACACAACACACAACACACACACACAACACTATCATTCTCAAACACACACTTCTTCCTCAAGTGCCTTCCCCCCTTAACTTAAAAATACCAAACAAACAAAACCCTTAACTATCCCTGGCCACTCACACACATTCAATCATACCTCTTCCCCCACTCCTACCCATCCTACCCCTCCCCCTTCCTAGCACCTCTTTCCCTAAAATTCTACCACTACCCCCAACCCCTCTAAGAAAAGAATTTGCCATCATGTCAGCATGCACCAAACTATCTACCTGCCTATTGTGTCCACATGGCGGGCCAGGATTAGTGTAACAGTGAGGATTAGTATGAAGAGTTAGCAAAAAAAAAGGAAAGGGTCGGTTGTCTTGTCCGTCTGTTGGAAAGCATGTGGACACAGCAACAAATAGATTTGATGATACATAGCTGTAGACACAGTTACCAGTTAACAGGACTTTCTGGATTTTAAATTTGGATTTCTTTTATCACAAATTTCCAGCTCTGCTATCAGCAAAGCCGATTCAGACCCAAAGACTTTTGAAGACTTTGTGTCCATTAAAAAAAAAAAAAAGAATAAACCCAAAATAAACCATCTGAGGTCTTTTGAATGAAGGTCAAAATCAACCATGTAAATTCTTTTTGAAAAATCAAGGCCAAAACTCAATGTGAGATTTTTTTTCTGGAAAACTAGGGCCAAAATCAACAAGGTGAGAAAAATCTATCACTATCAGCGGCCCTCTTCTCCCTATCCCCACTTATCCCAATTCTGCCCCCTCCTCTCTCACACACACACACTCTCTCTCTCTCTCTCTCTCTCTCTCTCTCTCTCTCTCTCTCTCTCTCTCTCTCTCTCTCTCTCTCTGGCCTTATTTGTCTGTTATTTTAGTGTAAAGATGTAAAATTTAAGATGACCTTAGGCCTATTACTGCTACTACACACAGCACATTTTGTGTTTACAGTGCTACTGCTACTCTGCTACTTACTCTACCACACACACATCTCTCTCTCGCTTCTCAACCTCAACCCCCCCCCCCCCCCACCCCCCCCCCACCCCCCTCCTCCCCCCCCCCCCCCCCCCCCCCCCCCCCCCCCCCCCCCCACACACACACACATGACTAAACCACACACACCACTACACCACACACACACACGCACGCACTACACCATACACACACACACCTCACACACACATACATCAACCACTACACCACACATCCCCCCTAACACACTGACACACACAGACACACACACGCACGCACACACACACGCACGCACACACACACACACACACACACCACACCACACAAACTACACACACACATACTCACACCCCCTCATACATACACGCTAACACTACAACACACACGCACCTTCCTCACACACTACTTCTACACCACACACCACTATTACTAGGCCTACCCACTCACACACTACACACCCCCTACCTCTTACTAAAAACCTATAAAACTTTATAAAGGTAAAGGGTAAAGGAGTCCCATAACCTATAAGGTCGTAGGGGAGCGAGGCGTCAGAGACCTCACTTCTCTAGGGCCAGCATATTGAGGGCGGCGCCCATCTCCTCTCCCTCGCTGCTTTACCTTCCCTGACCCTAAAGAGGGCAGGTACCCATTTACAGCTGGGTGAACAGGGGGAACTGTACTGAAGCCAAGGCGCGCAAACGGTCACCCATCCATCTGGTAACCACGCTCGACGCTGTTTAACTTGGCTGGGGGAAAGCGAGTGCTTCGACCACTGAGCTATCCCGTCCCCCTCCTTACCTTATAAAACTTTATACTGCTGTAAAATCATGGAAAGATAACCAGAGATAACGATCACCACATAGAGGTAGATCACCACATAGATTGGTTCACAATACTGTAACAGTATCACCAATCCTGCTAACATTAAACACACATAATCATTGTCATTCCTTTAGCACTTGCCCCCACCATCTATGCAACTGCCTTTTCCAATTATAAAAGCAGCACATGTGAAAGTCAGCATTACATGGATTGACCGGAGGCATTACACCAAGTGTTTTCCAATAGCTCTTTGGGATTCTTTTTTTTTTTAAATGGGTACAGAAAAAAAAGGGAGGCAGTATTACAAATAGTTGCCAGCCCTGTAGGCCTATGGTATGTTTCAACAATAGCATTGTCTCAGCTGATAATTAAATCCAACTCAATAAAAACAATAAAAAAACAAACGGCAGCGGCAGCGATGTCCTCGGCTATGTCCTCGGCAGCAATGTCCTTGGCAGCGATGTCCTTGGCAGCGATGTCCTCGGCGATGTCCTCGGAAGCGATGTCCTCGGCGATGTCCTTGGCAGCGATGTCCTTGGCAGCGATGTCCTTTGCAGCGATGTCCTCGGCGATGTCCTCGGCAGCGATGTCCTTGGCGATGTCCTCGGCGATGTCCTTGGCAGCGATGTCCTTGGCAGCGATGTCCTTGGCAGCGATGTCCTCGGCGATGTCCTCGGCAGCGATGTCCTTGGCAGCGATGTCCTTGGCAGCGATGTCCTTGGCAGCGATGTCCTCGGCGATGTCCTCGGCAGCGATGTCCTCGGCAGCGATGTCCTCGGCGATGTCCTCGGTGATGGAGGCAAAGTCCTCCTCCAGGTGGTTCCTGCCAAAACACACATGTTACAACCATCAGTATAGGCCTTTAGTATACTTATGGCAACCGTAGTTTTCATACTTATTGACTTATCTAATATTACAGTACACACATTATATAAACATGTAGCCATTTACCCATTTAAACAAGTCAAAATAAATAAATAAATAATATTAATTACTGTGCCCGTTTATTTTCCTATGATTTTGTTTATGTTTTTGTCCGTTTTTGTGTATGTGCAAAGGGGAAAAAAACTCAAACATAAAAAGGGCATGCTGACTAAAGACAAATTTGACAGGGCAGCGACAAATAAAAAAGGAAGCATCAGTTTTAGTTGCACAGTGATATTTTCCTGCTTAACTTACACATACGTGATGGTGAAAATGACATACAATTAAACATTACTGGCAACATATCACCCATGTCTTAACTATAAAGCAATTGATGTTACTGAAACCACCACCACCACCCAGCAATATTGATTAAGTATGCACATCAAAGATCCTGTAATTCATGTCAGCATTTGGTGGTGTATGGCAACACAAACATACCCAACATACATCCTTGAAGTCGGAATAGGGCTACCTTTATGATAAGCAAAAACAGTCCCATACACAAAACCTCACCATTGAGCTCAAGCCAAGAATCAGGAAATGGGACAAATTGCTCAAAATTACTTAAATTAAAGGAGGGGAAGGGTTGCTTAACTTTGTTTTTCCTTTTCTTTTCTGCCTCATCTATGACATTCCTGTCCCTGCAGTTCCCACGCCGCTCATTTCAATCTCCTTGCCACAGTTATACCCAGATTCGTTAGGTCTCATCCCCAGGGTTGGAATTCCACAGGGAGCCCATCAATATCAGAGCGCCATGGGGCCACCAGCCAGAGGGGTCCTGCACTGCTGCTGGGTCACTGTGGTGGTGTTCAGTGGTGCCTGTTCTGAACTAACGTACGCAGGATACCTCCTACTAAGCCCCCTACTAATGACGGTATTAGCTCAGTCGTGGGGTTGCTTAAAACTGGCATTTTGTAAAATACAGTTTAAAATAATGATTTGGGTTTATGGTGGTTTTTGAGTTCTTAACCCAACCCAGACCAGATCGACTGTGACTGACTGATCCAACTTCAGTTTCTAAATACTGGATCGACCAAGACTGACCACTGATAGTAGGTCAACAACTTTCACTATCACATATACCCTGGTGGTTAGAGTGATGCACATTGTGCTCGTGATCTGCTGACCCAGGTTCCAATCTTGTTCAAGAGGATTTTTCCTCTGGAAGTTGACAGTGCCGACTCCACTCCCCCAAAAAGTTATGAACAATGATCCTCTGCTCACTTTTTTTGGTCATAAACTCAGACAGCAACTATTGTTGTCTGTTATATGAGCAAAAATACGTCACACTGCCATTAAGCGCCTGACAAGTCAGGCCTAGCAACTTGTCTAGCACATCCAACTTTGGCAAAGAGAGAATTGTTATCTTTTAAGTCTTTCTGGAGAAAGGGCAGGAGAATGGACCAAGAAGGAAGAAAATAGACAAGAAGGAGGTAACAGAAAGAAAAGGAACAAGGCAGAAACAAAGAGAGTGATAGAAACAAGGAAATTTATAGCACTGAATTTCCAGAATGTGGGGACGCTATTTATACTAACTTCTCCCATGCCAGTTACTACAAATGGAAAGTAAGTACTGTTCTGGGTACCACAGATACCTAACAGATAGAAGAATTACAAGGATTTGTAAAATAAGTATCATAGTTCATATTTTTCTCCATTAGTTCAGATTTAAGGTGATTTGGTAACACTTTGGAAAAACATTTACATAATACTCCTTAAAGGCATAAATCATTCTGAAGATATCTTCCACTTTCATAGCTCAAATATGACAAGGATTTCATACCTTTCTTCGAAGTATAGCCATGCCACTCTTTTTGACTCCAGTTCATGATGGCTGCCACTGCACACGTGGCACTTGGTTCCAGTCCCACAGCTCCTGAAAGCACGGGAGTCCCAATCAGTAACACTGAAAATCCAGTTGGTTTTCTTGGACAAACATGACAGACACCTGACCATGTTACTTTAAAAGAGATTGAATTAAGGATTGTTATTTACATAGTGAGCAATAATGCCCATTTACTTTATTCGCTCAAAATATGAATGATTCGATACTTTTCAAGCATGAAATCTGGAACTAGTACATAGCATTACAATTTATTATAACAATTATTTGAAAGCAGTTTTTTTGCTGTTGTTGATGAATCAATTTACAATTAATGTACACAACAATTATGTAAAACATGCTAAAAAAAAAAAAAAGAAGAAGAAAAAGACGAGGGCTACAAGACAATTGAAAAAAACCGACAACATTTAAATGGCTTAGTTACAAATGAGATCAGCAGTATTCTCACCTTGGTCTTGATCCCTTCATGCAGGCAGGTTTATGGAACTTACAGCTGTGATGCTTCCCCTCATTCAGTGACTGACGGCGCTGGATGTGACTGGAGCTGTTCTGGTGTGTTGACTTTGGCAATGCTTCCCATCATTCGGTTTTTGATGACACTGGATTTGACTGGAGCTGTTCTGGTGTACTGATTTTGCCACAGGTGATGCTTCCCGTCATTCAATTTTCGGTGGCACTGGACTGGAGCTGTTCTGGTGTGTTCACTTTGGCACAGGCGATGCTTCCCATCATTCAATGACTTTGGCACAGGCGATGCTTCCCATCATTCAATGACTGATAAGATTGTGCTGGACCCGACTGAAGCTGTTCTGGTGTATCGGCTTTGGCACAGGCGATGCTTCCCGTCATTCTTTTATTGATGGCGCTGGATTTGACTGGAGCTGTTCTGGTGTATTTGGCATAGGCGATGCTTCCCTCATTCAGTTTTTGATGGCACTGGGTTTTAGGAGTTTTTCTGGATATCGAAAATTTGGCACAGGCGATGTTTTCCCCATTTTTTTAATTTAGGCCGGGGTTTGACTGGGGCTGTTCTGGGATTTGGATAGCGATGCTTCCCTCAAACATTTTTGATGGACTGGATTTGACTGGAGCGTTAGGTATATCGAATTTGGCCAGGGAGCTTCCCCATCATTCTTTTTTTGATGGCGGGTTTTTACTGGAGCTGTTCGGGGATATCGAATTTGCACCGGCGATGCTTCCCATATTTTTTAATTGATGGCAAAATTTGGACATGGACTTTTGGTTATCGAAAATTTGGCACAGGGGATGCTTTCCAAAAGTTAATTTTGATGGGGCTTAAAGACTGAGGTTTGTTCTGGAGTTTGACTTTTGGTACAGGTGATGCTTTTCCTCTTCAGTCTGATGGCCTTTAACTTGAAAAACTCTGGGGTCAATTGTACCCGTAAAAAGAGGGAATCCCAAACTTTAGAAAGAATAATAAGCAAAGTGTTAAAAAAGCTATAAATCTAAAAATGAAATAATGAATCAATAACCAGTTTCCAAAAGCATAAAAGTTACACACTGACTTCTTGGTTTTAGGTGTGACCCCAAATCCCTTAAAAATGGCATAATTTTAGGATTTTTTTTCCAGTATCAAATCTACCGCCTGCCCCAGAGCAAAACGATTGCCCAAGGGGGTGGACCCCAAAAAAGTGAGCAAATGGGGGCCTCAAAATGCCCAAAAAAAACACTTTACGATGCATATAAAATTTAAATAAAATTTCTTGACCAACACTGCAAAGGGTGCCTGTCACTCTCGGGGCCCGATAACAAGCAATCCTAAATTTTTTTAATTTTTTAAAAAAAAATACTGCGAGTACATCACGCCCAAATGTCTTAAAATTTGGTTAATTTAATCGCATAAACCAAAGTTTTTGGGTTTCTGTTTTTTTAAAAACCAATTTATTGCTCCCTTTTGAGAGAATATTTTTTTTCCCTGCCCTAAAAGGAAAAAAACAAGAAATAAAACACAAATGCAAAAAGCCCTTTTTACCAAACAGCACTAGAGCTTTTTTCCAAATTAACTGGGTCCAAAACAGAAAAAAACCCCCAGCCAAAAAAGCACCAAGGGCACACACCCCCAAATTGGGGCAAAACTTTAAAAAAAATACACTGTTCAAAGGCAGAGAGGTTTACTTAGGGATCAAAAAAGATGACCAAAAAAATTGGTCCTGATGTTTTTTTTGGAAAGTGATGCACGCACCTAATGGTGGGGGAATTCATGGCACTTTTTGGGCGCCTATCATCTTTCCCCTTTATGACAGATGGTTGGGCGACAGTTTCTCCAGGGTTGCCTGCCTTTTTTGACCAAGCTTGATGAGATACTCCATGTGTCCAAACCATTTCCCGCCCCATTGATCCCCACAATGACTAAACAAATTAGGGGGCCCAAAATGTAATAAAGGTGGGAAGGAAAAAGTGAAGGGGGAAATTCTGGGAAAAAGTGGGGGGCTGGGAAGACACCCCCCCTAAAAACTCCCAAAGGGGGCCAGTAGATGACATCACACTACCTCCTAACCCCCTCCCAAAGATCCCGTAATGACAAATCAACTCCTCCCAACCCAAGTCCCAAAGTGCCAGTAGGTGCCCCAGTCCCACTACCTCCCAATAACGCCCAAAGATCCATAGATGACACAGTCACACTACCTCAAACTAAAGCCCAAAGAGCCAATAGGGGACATCACACCCCTATACCACTGACCAAAGATGCCATAGGTGACATCACATACCTTCTAAACCCAAAGCCCAAAGATGCCCGTAGGGGAACATCAAAAACTCCCCCATGACCACTTCCCAAGAAAGAATCATTCCCCATGACCAAAAGTTGAAAGAAAGAAGTTGCACTCCCAAACCACTGCCCAAAAAAGAAGTCCCCCGTCCTTCCCAACCCGTCCCAAAACCTTTGTAGACATCACTGGCCCGAATTGTTTCCTTTTATCGCTTGCACAACTTTTTTTCCCGTTTAAATTAATTTTCCTACTAAGTTTAAATCTAATTTTTTGGGGGTTTGTTTTTTAATACTTTGTTTTATTGCATCTACTTTTTTGGCCTTTCTAACTCATTCCAAATGGTGGGTGGGGGGGGTTTTTATTGTCTATTGTCTAATTTTAAATTCCTTTAGAAGACGGGATGGAATTAGAATTTGGTGCCCCCTTTTTAAAAGCAACGACATTTTAAACCCCCAAAGCAAGACCCACTCTTTGCAAACCATCTAATTACCGTGCTCCGCTCTCGCAGCGAAACATGCAACAAATCTTTGTAACACCAGAACTTTGGGGATAGCAGAATACCCCCTTCTAAAAAAAGAAGGTTGAATATACTAAAAACTCTGGGGTAGCAGAATATCCCCATTCTGAAAACTAAGGTCAAAAATGAAACTCTTGGGGAAACAAAAATTTCCCCCTTTGAAAACTAAAGTTTTTGGTTTTTTGAGAACTTGGGGGATCGGAATACCCCCTTCCAAAAACTAAGGTCGATTGTACTGTACTCTGGGGGTAGGGGAAAATTTTCCCTTCTGAAAAAAACGTCGTTGTACGAGAACTCTTGGGGTACAAATATCCCCAATTTTGAAAACTAACGTCGATTATACTGATAACTTGGGGGTAGCGGAAAATCCCCAAATTTTGAAAAATAACCCCGATTGTGCTGAACTTTGGGATACAGAAAATCCCCATTCGAAACTAACTGGGCTAGCCGAGACTTTGGGGTAGCAGAATACCCCCTTTTAAAAACTAAAAGTCGCATACTGATAACTTTGGGATGCAGAAATCCCCAACCAAAAACAAGTTAAAAAAACTAAAAAATCTGGGGGAAGCAAAAATCCCCCTTCTAAAGCTAACATGATAATTCTGAGACTTTGGTACAGAATATCCCCATTTAAAAACTAATCGACTATACTGATAACTCTTGGGGATAGCAGAATATCCCATTCCAAAAAAAAAGGTTTAATATACTAAAAACTCTGGGGATAGCAGAAAATTTCCCCCTTCTGAAAGCTAACTCGATATGCTAACTTTTGGGATACAAATATCTCCCTTCTGAAAAAAAAGGTGTAAGCTTTGGGGGAAAATTTAAAACAGAATATCCCCACCTGAAAACAAACGTTGAAATACGAGAACTCTAAGGATAGCAAATACCCCCTTTTGAAATCTAATTGATAACTGAAACTTTGGGGATAGCAGATTTCCCCCCTTTTGAAAACGAAGGTCGACTAGCTGAACTTGGGATAGCAAATATCCCTATACAAAAAATAAGATCAAACGAGAACTCTTTGGGGTAGCGAAATTTCCCCTTTTTAAAACAAGGGCCAATGAAATGAAACTTGGGGATAGCAAAATTCCCCTTCTGAAAACTTTGTCGAATTTTAAGAACTCTGGGGATACCAGAAAATCCCCTTCTGAAAGCAAAAGTTAAATGTACTGAGAACTCGGGGTGCAGAAACCCCATTCTAAAACCCAAATCAAATAACCAAAACTCGGGGATAGCGAATATCCCCCTTCTAAAACCAACGAAATATACCAAACCTAGGGATAACAGAATTCCCCATTCCAAAAACCCCAAAGGGCGACTATACGAAACTCGGGGATAGCAGTGCCCCATTTTAAAAAAAAGGCCCCAAAATACCAAAAAAACTTTGGGGGTAGCAGAAAACCCCTTCGAAACTACAGTCCAATCTTCCCCAATCCTAATTTTCCCTTTCCCCCAAAACCCTGTCTTTTAACACAGACCCCAACCCCTACGCCATTGGTGTCTCACTTCACGGAGTTTGGGCCAGAAACTCCAAAATTGATGGGAATTTCTGATAGCAAAACAAAACAAAAAAATGAAAAATAATATACCTAACTTATCAAGACAGAAAAGGGGGGAATAGTTGTTTGTGTGGGGTGTGTGTGTGTTGGGGTGTGTGTGGGGGTGGATTTCGTTTGTGTGTGCATGGGCCCCTTTGGGGGAGGATACAAAAAGAGAGAGGGGGGGGGGGGGAGGATGAGTGAGAGGGGAGGGAAGGAAGAAAGAGAGGAGAGAGGGGGGGGGGGGGGGGGGGGGGGGAGGTGGGAGGGGGGGGGGGGGAAAACACCCACGGAAAATTTGGGGGCCAAAACTCGCCCCTCCCCAAAATTTGAAAGTTAAAGGGTTTTGGGAAGTGTTTAAAAATGTTGTTTAACCCCAGGGCCCCCGGGGGAAGTCGGGGGAAAGGAAGGGTAAATAAGGGGGGAAAGAGAGAAAAAGGGGGGGGGGCCCCCCAGGGTTTCGACTGCCATATTAAAACACTCGAAATACAAATGGAAATTTTTAAAACCCCGGTAACCATTAGATTGGGGGTTTTTTTTTTCCCATGGAAAAGGAAGGGTTTCAACCCTACCCGCTGTGAAAGAACTTCCAAAAAATTCAAGAGGCCTCCCCAAAAGGGCCCCCTAAAAAAGGGAAAAAAAAAAATTTCCCAAAAAATTGACAAAAGGGGGGGGGGGGGGGGGGGGGGGGGGGGGCAGGAAAACTTGCCCCCCTTAAATCTAGTCAAAATTCTTTTGGAACCCCCAAAAAAACAAACAAAAACCCAAAAAAAGAGAAGATTAATCGGGGTTTCGAAAGTTTTTTATCCTAACTTGTAAAAACAATCCAGAATACAAGCAATCTGCATGAAAAACAAAGCAAAAACCTTAGCCTCAGGTCAAAGTTGTCCGGGGAGTTTTTCCGTTGTAAAACCTGGGCTTTTTTCGGCCATGGGGCAAGTGAAGGGTGTGGTTTAAAAAGCTGCGTTTTTTGCCTGCGTTGTTGTTGGGAAGAAGGAAGAGTAAATGCCCGTACCACTGCGTACTTTTACTTAAATACCTTTTTGAGGAAAAATCTCATAGCAATCATCTGGGGGCACCGCCCTGATGGTGATAACTTGTCACAGGAGAGCTCACAACTTTTGTTTGTTTTTGTTTTGAGATCAGATTTCCGTTTTTCCTGTCAGCAACTACGAAGTGATACAATCACTTGCATAGTCTGGGGAATACTGAAAAGGGAATTTTTGTTTTCTTACCGCTATTGTGATGGACATGAACAATTGAGCATGCATTATTCTCTCCGGGGGGGGCGATCACCTAATTCGAAGGTGAAGATGTAGGGAAATTGCTCTAGTATTTTTGTGAATTAGTAGCTAGTATTAAGTGGCCTTAGTTTTTCATTGTTCGCATACAGTTAGTTAAGGAGGATGGGAATATCGCTGCAGTTGTACAGGGCTGTCTGTGGGACATTTGCGGCGGTATTCGCCTGTTTCATGTCGAAATGGGCAGAATTTAAATGGCCATGGCAACATCCATCCTGACACTAAAAAGCAGGCGAGACGGTGTCTTGTTAGGACTGACCCTCACCTATCTATTCTGGGGGGGCCTTTTGCTTCGGTGTGGTGATGTGGAGACGAACCCTGGACCCCCCTCCCCTAAATCTGCTGGTCAAGGACTAAAGCTGAGGCAAACCAGCCTGATGAGTGGTGCTGGTGGTCGTAGCACTATCACAGGAAAAACTGCACGGAAAACCAAAGTAAGTGCAGACATGGCCGCCAGCACACCTACAACCATACACAGTAGACAGGAGTCCTCTCCTACAGTGGCTCCTGAGGAAACATTTACCACAATGACTGCCAAGATGGAGAAAGTGGAGAACTTGCTAAAGACAACAACAGAGAGTATGAAGAGTGAAATACAAATGTTGACAAACAGTGTTGATGCTTTAAAAGAGGAAATGTGTGGTATTAGACAAGACATGAACAATCTTAGGACTGAAAATTTAGAGTTAAAGCAATCAAATACAGAACTGATGGACAGAGTGGAAAAACTAGAAAGGAGAACAGACAATCAAGAAGGCCGGTCAAGACGAAACAACATAATTATTCATGGCATGGAAAAGAAAAGTAATGAGACTAGAGCTGATTGTGGAATGGTTGTGAAAAATCTTCTTTCGAAAAAAAATGGATGTAGCAGATATCAAGTTTGATAGTGTGCACAGGATAAATTCTAAACCCAACTCTCCCATTATTGCCAGGTGTTGTTTTTATCAAGATAAGCTTAGGATATTGAAGGCAAAAACTCGCCTGAAAGGTTCAAGGATTTTTGTAGACCACGATTTTTCCAAAACTATTAGAGATATTAGGCACAATCTGACCCCATACTTGAAGAGTGCTAGGGCAGAGGGAAAAAATTTGAGAATGGTCTTTGATCATTTGATCATCAATGGCGAAAGGATGACCCTTAATGATCTTCAAAGAAGGGTATACTTGTTGGCCGGCCCATACAATCATCCTGCCATAGTCTCAATTTACAGGGGGGTAGGAAAAGTAAACAGACACCGGTCACTCAGCCTCAGTTAGACACTCATGTAATAGGGCTTAGCCAAGTGAGGCTGAGGCATAATGAAGTGAGGCGTGACACATCGATGACACATCCCCACTGAAGGGCTAGATAAAGACATCTGACTTAAGCCTAGGTCTAACACCAGCTGACCATGAGTGTTATAGGCAGTCTTCCAATAAAGAGCCTTCTTTAACTGCTGTTGAAAGCATGGATGCTGTGTCTTGTCATGTCAATGTAATTGGTGAAAGTGTCAGTCTTGAGGGTGTGGATCAATTGAATTGTGGTAATAGGATAAAACAAATAAAACTTTTTCATTTTTGTCTTGGAACGTAAATGGATTGTGGTCAAAACTGTCTGATAGAGATTTTGTATCTTATGTGCCTAGTTTTGATTTTATATGTCTGACAGAAACATTCCTGGAAAATGTCCAGCCAGATGTTTTTACTGGCTATAAGGCCTTCTGTAAGTCGGCAATTAAAGTTAGCCATCAAGGGAGGCGTTCTAGTGGTTTAGTTTGTTTAATAAGGCATGAGTTAACTGCCTTTGTGAATTGTTTAGATGTTCCATATCCTAATATTTGCACTTTTCTCTGTGACAAATCTCTGTTGTGTACAGAAAGAAATGTTTTGCTTGTCTGTGTGTATATCCCACCTGAAGGTTCGCCTTTTTATAACATGTTTGACAATGATAATGGAATTGCTATGTTGGAAGAATGTTTAGTAAATTGTGTGGTGACACTGGATGAAGTATATAATACTATGTGGAGACTTAAACAGCAGGACCTCAAACTTTTCTTGTCAGCATGTAGAAAATGACTTTAGTTCAGATGTCCAAAGTAAAAGTATGTCTCTCCAGCACAATCGTATTTCTGAAGATTGTGTTATCAATAATTATGGTAAATTACTATTGAATATGTGCACTGCTCTTAGTTTACAAATCCTAAATGGCGTATGTAATGGTGACCAACAAGGACGCTATACATACATCTCTGATGGAGGGTGTAGTGTTAATGATTATTTCTTAGTGTCAGATGATTTGTTTTCTCAGATTTTTGACTCATGTCGTTTGTTTGTTGCTGAGCGTTCTGATTCCGATCACCTTCCTGTTGAATTATATATTAATCCAGTATATAATACAGGTGTGGAAACTGTGGAGCCATCTGTTATGGAAAAGTTTGTATGGGATGAAAACAAACTCTCAGTTTATAAAGAAAATCTCCAGGATGTGAACATGTGTGAAATTTTTATTAATGCCTTTCAGATGATTGATGAGAACATTAATGAAGCTTTAGATTTGTTTAATGGTTTCATAAAAGCCAGTGCTGAATGTATGAAGAAACAGGTACATATCAATAAAGGTCCATCAAATGATACTTGGTTTGATAATGAATGTAAAAGTATGAAATATAAGGTCAGAAAACTTCTGAAGACTTTCCAAAAACATTAAGAAACAAGGACAAAAACGTGTACTGTGTCACAAGAAGGGAATATAAATGCATGCTTGAACGAAAAAAGAACAGTATAATAAGACCTTACTTGCAGATATGATGTCATCTATCTCTTCTCAAATCCAGTTCTGGAAAAGTGTTAAGAAGGCGTCATTTAGAAAAAGTCAGCCAAAGAATAGTATATCAGTTGACAGGTGGTTTCAACATTTCAAAACCCTGTTGGAGAAAGACTCATTAGCCAACTCCATGATTACTGATGTTGACAGTGATGGAACTGAGGAAGATTTTGATCGTCCCATATCTAAAGATGAAATATTAGGGGCACTTAGAAAATTAAAGAGTGAGAAAGCAGCCGGTCCTGATCAAATCATTGGTGAATTGCTAAAATATGGAGGTGAAAATATTGTGCTTTTCCTTCTAAAACTATTCAACAAAATTTTTGATGATGGTCTTTTTCCAGATAACTGGGCTGAATCTATAATACTAACATTGCATAAAAAGGGTGATGTTGATAACCCTAATAACTACCAGGGAATTTCTCTTACTGACATAAGTAATAAGATATATAGTACTATTATTAACAATAGGTTACAAGAATGGGTTATGAAGAATAATATTACAGGTGAGCACCAAGCTGGTTTTAAGAGAGGATACTCCACTATAGATCATATGTTTACTCTGCTTGCATTTGTACAGAAACAGTTTGCTCATAACCGTAAGCTCTATGTAGCATTTATTGACTTTGAAAAAGCATTTGATTCTGTTAACAGGAACTTGTTGTGGCCTATTCTCCTGAAAAATGGTGTGAAGGGTAAACTACTACGATGTTTGAGAGCCATGATCAGAATGTCAGAAGCAGAATAAGATGTGGAACTAAAGTGACTGACATAATATACTGTACCACTGGTGTTAAACAGGGTGATGTATGTAGCCCCTTCCTGTTTTCTGTTTTTATCAATGAGTTAGCCAGAGACATCATCAATAATGGTAAACATTGGTGGCACACTTCCCCCAAGATTTTCTCAGAGTTGTTTATTCTTCTGCTTGCTGATGATGTTATCCTGCTATCTGAAACAGTCGTAGGCTTACAAAAGCAGTTAAACAGCTTAAACAGTGCTGCAACGGCACTGGATCTTAAGGTTAATCTGAGTAAGAGTAATATCGTTGTATTCAGAAAAGGTGGATATTTAGCTGCTCATGAAAAATGGTTGTACAATGGAAATATCATGCCTGTGATTAATGTATATAGATATTTAGGAATCTGGTTTTTTTTAGGATGTTAGGCAGAACTACATCCCTGTTAAATATAGTAGACAGCCTAATTTATTTAGACTCTGTTTACTCCTGGCATCAAGTCATCCTGAGGTTGTGCGCAGCCTCACTTTATATTTGTGTAAAGCTTTCAGAATAAGAGAGATAATGTTATCCTAAGTCATATTTTTGTAGCTGACTTTGTGTTATACAGTAACATGTTTTGGTGTGTGTGTGTGTGTGTGATGGTGTGTGTAAACCAAAATACTAAGCATTCGGCAACCCCCTTCATGTATGGGCCAATGGCCTTTTTGTGAATAAATCGTTGAGTCTCTCTCCTCTCTCTCTCTCTCTAATCTCTCTCTCTCTCTCTCTCTCTCTCTCTCTGTGTCCTCTCTGTTGTTTGTAGTTTCCTTTCTTGCTTTTTCTTCTCTTCTGTGTTTTCCTTTCTTGCTTTTCTTCGCTTTCGTTTTCTTCCTGTAGGCTTCATGCTTCAGCATTTCGGCTTTTCTTCGGTCATCTACTGCGATCCAGTGGGGGTCGTCTGTTGGTCTGCTTGCTCGGGGATGTCCATGTTTGATCCTTTCTGTAACGTTGTTCTACGGCAGGTTGGGCCTGCTTGTTGAGCTTGGTAGTTTGGTTGGCTGCATCTGTGTTTGGTGGTTGCACTGTTCCATTTTTTTTTTTATAAGTTGATCATGTACTTGGCACTTAAAGTATCTAGTCTCTCTCTTCAGCATCCTCCATGTATCTGGGCCAAATGTTTGTTGTTTGTAACATTCTCACTCTCTTTCATACTTCTATACTTAAGAATACATTTGTTTATTTACAAAAATTCCTTCCTGATCATTTCTCTTTCTTCTTTTTCCCCCTTTAAGTTGCATGGTAGTCATAGAGCACCATTGCTTTCCTTTCTTTATTTGGTTTTCCTTGGTTTCTTTTATAGTCTGAGAAAAAAGACGGTAAAAGCAAAAACAAAATTAAAAAAGCAACACCAACAAAAAACAAAGAAACAAACCGAAAGCCCTCCCCCCCAAAAAAGCAACAACAAAAAAAACCAATAACAAAAAGGGATCCAGATCAGAATGACAGAAAACCGCTTTTAAAAAAACAAATCAACAACACACAACCACCACCACCCCACACACACACACACACACAACACCAACAAAGAGAGAGAGAGAAAAGAGGAAGAGAGAGAGAGAGAGAAGGAGGAGAGAAGAGAGAGAAATATACCTATCACCCAATCCAATCAAATTTATGAGTATTGGCTGGGGGGTGTGATAAAAACTACGTGTTTTTTCATCTGTTTGCAACGTTTTCTTTTTGGGTGAAGGTCTTAAAGCCAAAAAAAATTTATTTTTTGAACGTCTAATTTTCAATGCTTTTTTTAAAAAAATGTTTTAACTTTAAATTTTAAAATCTGGGTTTTTTTAAAAAAAAAAAACTTTTACCATTTTGCCCAAAAAATATGAAGAAATTTAAAGCTTAAGAACGGTCAAATTTTTATTCCATTTAAAAAAATGTTTTTGAAAGTTTCATCTGAAATTAATTCCCTTCAATTTTTTTTTATGAGCTTCCACAATCCTTTAACGTTGGACCCTTTTTTTAAAGAAGTGACAAAGAATCAATTATCACTACAAATATCACTTGTTTGTTTCTTTAACTTTTATTTTGTTTTGCATGATATTTTGTTGGGGGAAAGTTATGCAAAATTTTCCCGTTAATAAACCCCCATCTGTCCCCTTAGTGGGATCTTTAGCTTTTTACCAAACAGAATTACATCTTTTTTCCCCGTTTTCTTTCCCCGAAGAAGCTACAGAGGGGCGATGGGTTCTCCCTGGCTTAGGGTTGTTCGATTTTTTCAGGATGTGTTGAACAAGCTTTCTACAAATTTAGAGAGCTTGTTTCCCCACTTCTCCCTTTTTGAATCCCTTGTTCCCCCTGACTGGGTTTGGGACTAACAAAACGAGAGCTCACAAACCCTTCTGTACAATAGGCTGCACAGCATCATTATCTGCATAGAAAATGGTTAATTTAAAAAATTGTATATTTTTTGTGGCCCTGACCCAAAGTAGGATGACTTGCGCCCCAAATCCTAATCGTATCTCCTGGGACTAAAATTTTTGACATCAACTCCAAAAGACTCAGACACTGAAGAGCGAACGCCAGGGAAATAACAGGAACGGAGTGGTTTATGCAAATGCACATTTTAACACACTGACACACCAGTCTTGGAAAAGACGATGTTTTGAACTGGGGGGTTTAGAGGGGAAAGGATGGCAAAATTAAAAAAACCCCCATAACACGGGGGTGAATGTAAAATAAAAAGCACATAATGCTTTTCTATTTTCCTTTTAAAAAAAAAATAAAAAAGGTTTACACAGAAAAAAACAGTGGTTTGTAGGGCTGCAGTACTGTCCATGTCTTAAAAGCGGGGAAAAAGCATTCCTTGTTTTAGGTCATTGTTTTAATGGACACGTACATGTGGTATTTTGTCGCCTATCTGTTTTTTTTTTTTAATGTTGCATGAACGGGGTTGGGGTTTTTTGGCATCTTACATCCGTCAATGATAGCATTGTCACATTTCTCTTTTTATTTTTGTTTT